>JBAIAC010000026.1:9837500-11037500 GCA_037349315.1 Chelydra serpentina | reverse complement strand
CGCAGCTTCTACCAGCAAAAAAGTGCTTTTGGCGATAGAGGTTACACCGTTTCCCTGAGCAAAATAAGGCTACATCTGAAGTGCTTTACCATCGTAGGAGTGCCAGTATACTATACTGGCAAAGAGTTCCTATTGTGGACACAGGTATATTAGGAAAGCTGCACTGTGTAAGTCACGCCTCCCCCACAAGCAAAATCACTGATACAGGTGGAGATTCTGCCAGCCACAGACCTCTTCAGATCCTGACCAACATAGCTATACCAGCAGAAGTCTAGTGTAGACGTAGCCTAAGCTACACTGGCAAAAGCACATTATAACTGCACCTACATTAGGACTTTTACCATTATAGTAATGTTTACCATCTCCTCTCCACCACCACCACCACCCCAAAAAAATCACACCCCTAATTGACATTACTATGCTGCAAAATGTTTCTGATGTAGTCCTGGTCTTAGTCCTACACACACACTTATAGTAAACCCCCATACTGGGGCACTGTAAAAGCTTTGCAAGAGGTACACACATGGTATGAGAAGCGTCTTAATTTGATCATGTACTCACACAACAGCAGCAGATTAAGACGATCAGGAAGGACTGTAGAACTCCTGCTGTTCCTACCATCCATGTCAACCGAAGGAAGAGAATAACCCCAAAGATATTCTGCATACATGGAAGGTACACTCCCATCAGGGTGCCCATGCTGGGTGACTGAAAATAAACACATACATCAATGTTCATTCACCGAGTAACTGAAAAGATGCACAAGTGTTACAATGCTGTACTTCCAAAAAACCTCAAGAGAATGGTTTAAACCAAAACCATTGATTGACTGGCAACAAAATTTGGACCAGGATGCTAGCTCTTCATTTCAGCCCCACTTCTCCAGCAGTTACCAACTGAACATATTTATATTATTTATTAGTAGTACTGTGGTAGTACCTACGAGCACCTAGCAAGGAGCTGGACTCTGCTGTGCTAGATGCTGTACAAACACGGAATAAGAACACAGCCCCCGTCCAAAAACCGTACAATCTAAGTAAAGAACAGGTTTCTCCCAAAATGTTCAGTGTGTTTCCAGTTACAACTACCAAAAGATTTGGAAACAGCTTTGAGAAATGTGCTATACATTTTCCATCTCTTTACATATTCTGTTTATACAGTACAAGCTGTGTTATCCGGCACTTTACCAACCGGAAAGCTCTATAAACCGGCATTTCTGATCTTCATTGAAAGTCCGGTTTATAGTCCAGTTGGCGCGGGGCCGGCAGGCTCCCTACCTGGCTCCGCGTAACTCCCCAAAAGTGGCGACATGTCCCTGCTGCTCCTAGGTGGAGGAATGGCCACGAGGGGTTCGAAGTGCAGGAGAGGGTGTGGGGCGCAGGCTCTGGGAGGGAGTTTGGGTGTAGGAGGGGGCTTGGGGCAGGAACATGGGAGGGGTTTCAAGGTGCTGGATTGGGGTGGTGCTCACCTCAGGTGGCTCCCTGCAAGCGGTGACATGTCCCTGTTTCTCCTAGGCGGAGGTGCGGCCAGGCAACTCTGCGCGCTGCCCCCACCCCTCCTCGAACACTGAAACTACCAACTGCCTTGTTTTCAATAGGATTTTGCATCACGTTGCTGACGTGAGGTAGCACCACACTTCTAGTGAAGACCAGGCTTTAGAGTATGGGCTGAGTAATTCTCAAGGAGATACTTTGGAGGCAGGAGGGGGGGGAGACCATGTCTAAAGAGTCTTAGCCCAGGGCTACACTAGGGGAGGGAGGTCGATCTACGATACGCAGATTCAGCTACGTGAATAACGTAGCTGAAATCGGCGTATCGTAATCGGCTTACCTGACCATGAAGACGGCGGCGCGTCGATCACTGCAGCTCCCCCGTCGACTCCGCTTGCGCCGGTCGATGACGTGGTTTTACGGCGCCGACGGGGAGCGCGATCGGGGATCGATTAGGCGCGTCTTAACGAGACGCGAAAAATCGATCCCCGATAGATCGATTGCTACCCGCCGATCCGGCGGGTAGTGAAGACAAGCCCTTAGACTGGATTTAGTGATGTTTATTCTGTAACTCAAGCCAATCCAAGTAATTTTTTAGCCATTGCAATGTGTGCGGACTGTTTGGAGCCCGGGGGGTGGGGGTGGGGGGGGGGGCGGTACAGGGTGGGAGTAGCCACTTGTTCTGTTCTATTAGGCTGCCAGAATGTGGCTGATTAATGATGCAGTCAATAATTGTTACTTTGCTGCACCCAGGTCCATCATACAAAAAAGCTATCATTTGTATAGCAAATAGTTATTGTACTACAACACTAACAGAATCAATGTGGCCCACTATGAAAATATGTTTTGGCTTTTCCTTGGCGTGTACGAAGAAGAAATCATTGTCGCATGATGCTAATGGAAGCTGTGCTTATGCACAGACATCCTAATTAGAAATGCCCTAATTCAAATTTCAAAAAAGCTGAACTCTCATTGGAAGAGCTGTTTAAATTATTTGTTACAAAGCTCTCGGGGGAAAAAATTATGAGAATATTCTTAGAACCTTCCTTACTTCACTGTTTTATCTTAAATTGTGTAGATATTAAATCTAAGAGGGTGCTATGTACGGTTGTCTCTATTCATTGGGCTGAATGTGCAAAGATCCAAAGACTTCCAGATATCATATTAACGTCTCTGATTTGAAATTAACTGCCCTTGCATGCTCTGAAACACGATCTGATACATTACACTCACATTTTAGTATCCCCACTCAGTCTGTCAATCTGGATAAAATTTTTAATGTCTATGCAGATACTTTATTTTAAAGGTCTTATGCTCACTAACAAGAGAAATGTCTTAGAAAGCATCTAATTAGAATGTCTAGGAAGGTTGTCATGCTGTGTGTAAATTACACAAAACATTTAGTCTTTGACATGAAACCAGGAGATCTAACTTTCCTTGAATTTGTACTGTACCAATTCCCTAGCATACTACTTTTGTTCATTTGCCCCAAGGCCTGCATCATTAATTCTGTTAATTCTGGCTTTTGTTTTAAATACTCACTCCTTTTTCCCCTCCAAAAAACAGGATGGTATGAGGTGCTTGATATTGTTCAAGGTCTTTAAAAATTCAACCAAATCTGTCGTGCGTATAGTTTGCATTTGAATGTGTTTGAAATGTAGTGTATAACTCAAGGATTGATTTGCAAACTAGACTGCCTGGCTGTGGCAGCAGGAGCTAAGTTTACAATTGCAAGGTTTTAACAGAGCATATTGAAGCTTTCAGTCCTACAGTCAAATCATCCCTAACAGTGTTGTCAGCTCCCAGCATTTGAGGTGTTTTTCTTGCATCCCCCTCCCCCCCACACACACACGCACACTCCCCCAGAAAATAAAGACCAAAAAATTATCATTTTATAAAATCTCATATTTTGGAGTGCCTGAATCACAATTTGTGAATGCTTGGGGTTGCAATACTATAAAAAAAAAAACTTGTAGCAGCTGCCATTAAATTTGCAAAGCTCAGAGCTGCAACACAATCTACCCTCCTTTGGCCGGAAAATTAAACTTCCAAATGACAGAACAGTGAGTAAAATTGCCTTTGGTTTACTTGACTATCTCTCCCTCCCCATTCATTCAGAGCACTAACACAAACAAATTGAGGCTCAGTACTGCACTTCTCCCTGGTCCCAACCCCTTCACCCCGGTATCGTTTGTGTGCTTTATATCAGGTTGGGCCACCCCTTTCCCTCTGACTGCCAACTTGGCACTTCCACCTCCTCTTCTCTGACTGGCATCTCAATTCTCTTGCTCAGGTCCCTCTTCCCCGTCGGCCTGCAGCCTCTTTTACACCAAGTTACAATCTCAGTCGTAAAGGGAAAACATTGTGCATTCATTGAATACTATGAGAATTGCAAAGCAGTACAGCTTAAGAGATGCCTAAAACACAGCATTGCTAAGTGCACCTCAGACATAAGTCGTCACTGGGCTGTTAGGTTTCTTTGCCCAAATAAAAATACTGCAAACAAAGATATGAAGCAGGAGCACAGCTTGCACCAGCAAAACGTTTCTATCAGTGATTTGCAATGACTGAGCCCTTCTCTACATCATCTTATATCAGCAGCTGCCACTACTGTAAATGGTTATATGAAACTAGTCAATAGAAGGCAATCAGAAATAGCAAGGGCAATATTATACTGAACATCCTTGTCAGTACCAAATGGGAAAACTGAAATACTACTCTAAAGATTGCACTGAGCTAATAAAATATTTCAAGCAGCTATACTGACAAATGGTAAAAAAAACAACCTTGTATCGTTTATGACAATTATCTGTTTTCAGCCAGGCAGCCCATGCTTCCACATGTGTGGTATCCACTTTGATCAGCTTCAGACATGTAACTGACGCAAGTTATTGATTTGAGTTAAAGGACACCACTCCCCTTGTGCTAGCCTGATTGGTTTTCAAACAACTGGCTGCAGGGCCCAAAGAAATTGACAACTGCCATTACCAGCCACACAATATAAGTAACTGATGATGCCACAGAAAGCCCCAAAAGCCATAACAGATATTTGCATAATGCTGAACTGCCCAGTTACGTTGTAGAAGCTGAAGTAGTTAATCTGATCTCCAATATGGGAAGTAGGATTTTTATTATTCATGAATCATAGAATCATAGGACTGGAAGGGACCCGGAGGGGTCTTCTAGTCCAGTCCCCTGCACTCATGGCTAAGTATTATCCAGACCATCCCTGACAGATGTTTGTCTAACCTGGTGTTTGAAGCACCATAACTGTATCAGTGCTTTACTACGGAGAGTATTCATACTAACCTAAAAAGCAAAACAAAACCCCCTGCTGCCCTCTTACACAGAGAGAGGCTGACTGGTAATGTATCTTAACACACAGCAAGGAGCTACAAAACAACATAACACTGAATACTAAAAACTTATGGCAATACTGAAGCAAGGAGAAATAGTTACATTGAGCCATACAGTAACTCCTCACTTAATGTTGTAGTTATGTTCTTGAAAAATGCAACTTTAAGTGAAACGATGTTAAACTAATCCAATTTTCCCATAAGATTTAATGTAAATACGGGGGTTAGATTCCAAGGAAATTTTTTGGGGGGCAGACAAAAGGCATTCTATACTGTACTGTACTGTGGTTGGGAAGTGCCTCTGGCTTACTCCACACAAGCACAGCCCGCTGCAGGCAAGGACACTAGGAAGCACCTTGTGCAGTAGCAGTGATAGCTTCCCCCCGAGAAGAACAGGCACCGACTTTGCTGGGGGATGCTCGAGGCCTGCCTCTTCCTGGCCCTGCTCCACTCCAGGCCCACCTCCTCTCAGGAGCACACCATGTCCCCGCTCCTTTCCCCCCTCCCCCCCAGAAAGCCCAGAACAGCTGTTCGGCGGTGGGGGAAGCGCTGGGAGGGAGGGGGAGGAGAAGAGGAACTTGTGCAATGCTCCCTTGGAAAGGGAGCTGCTCTTCCACAGAATCTTACAGGCAGTGGACAGAGCAGGCAGCCAAGCAATGTTATAAGGGAGCATTGCACAACTTTAAACGAGCATGTTCCCTAATGGAGCAGCCACATAACTTTGAAACATCGTTAAGCGGGAGGACTTTAAGTGAGGAGTTACTGTACTCCATTTAAGTTTCTGTTCTTGAAAGTTTTCTAAAGGGGATTTTTTATTTTTTGGACAGAAATTCCACATAATGTATTTTCCACCCTGCAAGTGTTTGTGAAAAATTTCCACGTCTCCTTCAATCTTTTAATTTTAGTAAGACCAGTAGGATGCAAAATTATCTTCAAAACCTAAAGCACCATATGATCTAGCAGCTTGAGCATATGATTATCTTTCCATGTATGCCATTCACAGGTCTTTAATACTTTGCACTTGCATACATGTGGGTTTTCTGATTTTAAGTGGCAGTCATTTTGGAAAGGAGAGTCTGCTTGTGCTAATGGTGAAACAGGTTGATACTGACAAGCATAGCAGGAAGCAGAATTCACTGAGAGCTTTGTCGTCCCTTGGCAGTTCATGGAGATACAATTTTTATTTATAGAAAAGACTACATTATTCATACAGCTTAGCATGCCACATCCAATGGCATATTAGATGAAGAGGTGGAAAAGCCAGACCATTAAAAACTCACACCTGCAACATGTATCTAACAACATATATTAAAATTTTAAGGAGTTGGGCAACAGAGATTCACAGAGTCCAAACCAAAAGAAAGCTCATATTCCTGTTCCAGCATTTCCCTATGGAATGCCAATACAAATGACTGAAGAGACAGGATGGGTGAGATAATATATTTTATCGGACAAATAAGTTGTCTCTAATATCCTGGGACTAACATGGCTACAACAACATTGTATAATTCAAATGATTGACATGTCAGCACATGCAATTCACTTTCAGTCGTACTAGGTGAGTACATTTGCTGGATGTATTTGGTGTATCATCAAGCAACAAATCAGTTAACAATGCTAATATTTAATAGCAGTGTCAAAGTTTAACTCCCCATCAAGATAAGTGGGGATTTCATGCCTCGGTGCTACTGTTTCCTTGTGTCAGTATTTACACTTCAAAAGGAGAATTAGAAACGTATTAAAATTAAAACTGGAAGCCTGTAGGAAAATCCCATTTCCACAGCTTCTGGAGGCTGTCTCAATGCAGGGGACTTCCATTGTCTCTGCTCATGATTTTGCATTCCTTTTTGGTGCCTTGAATTAGTATTTCATGTCTGTATTCAACTCCCTAGTTTTATATTCCAAATGACATCTGACATCCTCACAGCTTTAATGTTATTTGAATTCCTCCACCCCATGACAATTACAATTAATTTAGATTACACACAGTGGGACCTTTACTGTAGTGTCCTTCACAAAAGACAGACACTCTAGGCAGAAATTCACTAACTCGAGTTCCACCATACACAGTGTACTGAAACACTAGTTCAAGGTAATGTTTTCAAAAGCTTTGAGCTACCCAGAGACTACACTACAAAAAGTTAACACTGTGCAAACAGATGTGCCAGAGGCTAATGCAGGAACAGTGGTTTTTAAAATATATTAAAAAAAAAAGTTCAGTCCTACCCATGCAATGAGAACAAAATGTGCTTTAACCATGTCAAGTTCCACTGTGGCAGAACCACAACAGTATAGCTTCAAATGGGACAACTGAGACTTATTGTTCTAGCATAGATGGAGTTTCACTATATACAAGTTCACTTTAAGGGCTTGTGGACACTGACTGCACTGCAGCTGTGCCGCTGTAGCACTTAGCAAAGTCACTACCTATGCGGATGGGAGAGCTTCTCTCAGCCACATAGGTATTACACCTTGCTGAGAGGCAGTAGCTATGACAACAGGAGAAGCCCTCCCATCACATAGCACCGTCTACAACAGCGGTTAGGTCAGTATAACTGCATCCTTCAGGGGATTTTCCACACCCCGAGTGACATAGTTATACTGACATAAGTTGGTAGTGTAGACCAAGCCTAAGTGGGTTACACAATATATGCAGTATCTAAATACAGAATATTTTACAATACCATGAATTACTCTGCTAGGGACTGATAATACCTTCTCACCTTCCTATCATTGCCTAAGCTCTTCCTCACTGAGGCTGGAACCAGCTACCAAATTCTCTGCAGTCTTTTCCAAAGGGAAAAGAAATGGCTGACTTCCAAATGGCCAGTATAGAATAGCAGTGTGAGGTGTCATTTAATCACAAACCATCTTTAAATAACACTAACAATGGCCAAAAAAGGCATCATTTCAAAAAGTTAAGGATTTTGTCTACCCTATTTCCCTACATTCTTTATTAGAGTAATTTCTCCCAATTTTTTAGGAAGAACAGACTGAATAATCAATTGAAATTAGGCAAACCCATAAATTAACAAGAAAAGACAACAGATCATGCTTGATTTTAGTATTATGCCCAGACAAACGAAGTGATATATATTCCCTTTTAGGGATAACCTTCAAGACAGATCGATAGTTAAGGTTATGCCTAAAAGGGAATCCAAATATGTTAAGGTATCAAAATGCAGACACCTAAATAACCTAACTCTGTCCTTTAGCAACACCATAATAACCATAATATTGAGGCATTTTAATGCTTGTGGTCCCAGATTAAACTACTTTTTTTAACACGTGTTGGGTTTGGTGACTGTTGACATCAGAAGGGACTACATGTGGCGTGAGGGTGCTGGAATCAGACTTTTGGCACAGGTTAACGTGCATTCCCTTTGAAAGTGAATTAGCAGTCTTCAGTGTTACTGCCTCTGTCTTGTTTCAGTGGGTCAAGATTTCTGTACGTATGGCAACACAGGATGACAATAAATCTGTACTGTTCAAGTTTCACAACAGGTTACTTGAAAACCTTTTGCTGAACCTTTGCTTGAAAACATGCAAAGCAGCAAGACCTTTAAATAGGAAGTTAAGCCTTAATGGGCTGATTTTTAGCACCGTGTTGAAGCATATGGCTTGATTTTCAGAGATACTGGACAACTGCAGCCCATACAGAGGACAAAGGGAGCTGCTGGTGCACAGCACCCTCAAATTAGGCCACTAAAAACCTGATCTGCTATAGTGTGGGCTCAATGGGGCTCAAATGGGGCTCAAACAGGAAGCCTAAACACACACACTTCCGCCTCTAAAAATGGTTTTGAAATCAATGTGACAACTCACAGACTAAGTGTCTATTTAAGGTGAATAAGGGTGGCAGAAACAGGTTGTAAGATTTAAATGCATGATTTTTGTGACATTGTTGGAAGACTGACCTACTTAATCAAACTTCCTGAGAATAATACATACCAAAACTATCCAAGTGCACTGGAATGGCTAGATTGCTTAAGCATTACTTCACCTCTGATTTTCTGAGGGCAACAGCCTCAGTCTAGAAACAAGGAATTACAAGCAACTCACTGCGTTCATTTGGGGCCCAGACCTGCTCCCGATGAAGCCATGTCATGTCATGGCTTCCATGGTGGGGGTGGGAGGGAAGAGGATTAGATCCTTATTCAGAAATGGGGGTGAAGCACAAGGAATTTCAGAACACTCCAACTGCACACATAAGCAATCTCATTTACAAGCTGGCCATTGCAAGAAGTTCTACTTACTTTTGATACTTTCTTCTTTGAACCTTCAGCACTTTCCGCCTCCTCATGTTCTTTGGCTCCCTGAGTGAGATTTGTGTAGCTGACCAACTTACCAAGCAGAGAAGATACCTTTGGTCGTATATCCAGTTCCTCCTGTGGAGGAAAACAACTTATGTAAGCCAAAGCGGTCAGAAAGAACAGGATGGATCATATAGCTCCTTGGCAGGGCTGGAGCTGCTGATAAACTCACTGAAAGAGGCTGCAGTAGAATAAATGAAATATTAATTTTGTCTGATTTGGCTAAAGGATGTTTGGGCTTTGAAAGCTGTCTTAGGAAAGGTTTACAGTCATGGGGTGTCTAAGGCTAGGTCTACACTAACCCCCCCCCGTCGAACTAAGATACGCAACTTCAGCTACGTTAATAACGTAGCTGAAGTCGAAGTACCTTAGTTCGAACTTACCTGTGGTCCAGACGTGGCGCGCAGGCTCCCCCGTCGACTCCGCCTACTCCGCTCGTCGAGCTGGATTACCAGCGTCGATGGCGGAGCACTTCCTGGTTCGATTTATCGCGTCTTGACAAGACGCGATAAATCGAACCCAGAACATCAATCCCGCGCCTCCGACGCGAGAGGTAAGTATAGACGTACCCAAAGACAATAGGTTTCAGAGTGGTTGCCATGTTAGTCTGTATTAGCAAAAACAACGAGGAGTCCTTGTGGCACCTTAGAGGCTAACAAATTTATTTGGGCAGAAGCTTTCGTGGGATAAAGCCCACTTCATCAGATGCATGGAGTGAAAAATACAGTAAGCAGTAAAAATATTACAGCACATGAAAAGATGGGAGTTGCCTTACCAAGTGCGGGGGTGGGGTCAGTGCTAACGAGGCCAATTCAATTAAGGTGGAAATGGCCTATTCTCAATAGGGACTCATCCTCCACTTGTCAGGCATTGGCTACGAAGTGCAAGGGAAAAAGAGCTCTGAACTCCAGGATTGCAGGAAAGTGAATGATTTGAAGTTGGCTAATATGCATATTTTCAGTTAACATTAAAAAAACATTTTCAGGGACAATTTTTCAAATAAGCCAGAGATCCGGTGCCCAGAGTCCCAGCCATTGCAGTGTTATGGGCACATTCTGGTAGATTTAATATCAATATCCTAATCCAGGGCCTCAGAGGTTTGAGGTTAGCTAGGCCTCCCAAAATCTGTATGTTTGTTTAAATGTATGAAGGTCTCACAATCCCCTCTCGCTAAACTCCCCACATCCAGCAGGATCTTTCTTACCCTGTGATTGTCTTTGAGGATGGGGAGAGCCCATGTGTTCGTACTTTGCACCAATGCGCTTGAGGAGAGGCAAGCAGGCACATTCCCAGATTGCAGCTTCATCCTATCTTCTGGGGGAGTATGGCAGGAGTGAGCCACCTGTCTCATTTTTATACCAGTGGGATCTTTTGCGAAGTGTTTATAGAGTATTCTGATTATTCTCACTCTTACAGCTTCTCTTCTCTGCCTTCCGTCTGCATTCCTTTCTGCATTATCTCCTTAAGATCCTTAAAATAGTTCTGTTGTTCTGAAGTCTCTGTTCTGCACCTCCCCTTGTGCCTCCCCACACACAGAGCACACCTGTCAGGTTTACATTTTCTCAAGTGCCTACCCTACTACTGCAATAACTAAAAACCAGGGAAGCCACCAGGGAAGCCATCATTCTCACCAACACCAACCTCAGCAATCATAATTTACCAGACACATAGACCCACAGGCCCTGCAAATATACAGTCCCTTCGTTTTAACACAGCCACCCGCAACACGCCCAATCCCACTCGAAAGCAAAACTCCAGCCTCAGCCAGATTAAGATATCTTTCCTGGCAGACATGCATTTGAGAGAAGCAACCGTCTGTTATCTGTCCATGAACTAGCATGAAGTCTCAGTTAAGGTTTAGCTTAGAGCGAGAGTGGCAGGAATTGGAGGTGTGCATTGTGACTGGTTCCATCTTACAGGCACTAGACGTCCTCAGCACAAGCCTCTACATGATGGGTCATCGCCGTGGAAACAGCTTGTGCCAAAATGGAGCTTTTGTGACCTGATGGAGCAGCTGCTCAGCAGCAGCTAATCTAAATGGCGTGTTGGGAAAGGGAGCACTTAAGCAAGCTGGAAACAGGTTCTCTCATGAACTGAAGCATCTGGATGGAGAGCTGATAATTCTCCCGTCAAAAAAAAGTCGAGGATTCTTGCTTCTTTGGATTCTATGGGAGTGGCACAAACAACATGCAGTGACAGAAGAAGACTGGAAGCAAATGGGAAGATTAATGGATTCTTACAATTATATTAGGGCCCTGGAATTACTATCTTCTTCTTTAAACAAAATACACACACACACACACACACACACTCGTTCAAAGAAGACTACCTAAAGTTAGATACCTGTGTAGCCTGATTCAGAGGCACTGAACAGCCATACTTATAATTGGAGTTGATAGGAACCGCAGGTGCTCAGGACCACTGAAAATTAGGACTCTTAAATAACCAACTTTAGCCACTTTAATTCTGAAAATTCTGGCCTTCATTTATAGCGCTTTCCATTACAAAAGTATGGCCTTCCCCATGTAAATCAATGCCCTGCTAACCCAGCCATGCAAAACAAAAACAAAAAAACAAGCCTGAGCAACCGATCTGCAGACAAATAAGTGGTACCGGGATGAAGTTACTCCTCCTCCGTTCTGTGTGAACCTCAAAACATACTCTCAGCATGTCAAACTTGCTAAAGGGTGAAGAGGCACACTCCTCAACCAGACACATGATACAAGCAGTGGTCAGTCAGGAAAGGGTTTCACAGTATGCCTGGTGTTTTACCCCGGACTTATTTATCATTGTTGCCCATTCCTGATCCTGCAGCTGTATGATGCAAAAACTAACCCCAAGCCAAGAAAAGGAGTTGGGCACGGGAGAAACCACCATCCAGCTAGCTGACAAAAGCGAATAATGGCAAATGCTGGTAGACTGGGTCAGTGTGGTGCTGCTGTATAGAACCTGAACTTCTGGGCCCTTTAGAGCCTCCTGGGCATCAGAGCCCAAACATGCTATTTTTCCCACCTTTCCCTAATCAGTAGCTCATGTTGTTCCTTGTTCCCAATCTCTGGAACCCACATTCCCAAGCTTTAGCCTTCTGGCACTAGGTCCTGACAGCAGAGAGGCTGAAGTAGCGACAGTTACATGTGAGTGCGTGGCACCTGGGATTCCAATGGTTCCTTCTGCTCTCTACTCCACACACCCCCAGCAGAACAACCGCCCACAGACACTGCCTTGGACAGTGACATTATAACAGGCGTGACCCACCAAAGGCCACCCAACACTTAAAAAAGATTTTTAAAAGGCACAAATGGCATTTAGGTGTCTGACTGCTTGACTTTAGATGGGAATTAGGCATCTACTTGCCAGTTGTAGCTTTGAAAGTCTCCATCCCCTCCTTCCACAGACTAGAGAGATAAAGACCTCATCTCCTATTCTCCATAACTCAAGATCAAGGATGCTCATGCCCAGCGGTCTGGAAAGCAAAATTAAAGTTTACCTCAAACAAGGCCAAGTTTCTGTCATAATAATCGCTTCCCTTGCCAGCTTCAGAACTGTTGAGAAAAGGACTGTTTTCTTTATGGTTGCCATGACCTGCAGAGAGAATAAAGTAATCGTTTTTGGTAAGTTTGGAATGGAGGTAAAATCTAAGGAGCATCTCAACTCCCCAAGGACGGCTGTTCTATTCAACAGCTGTTCTATTCAATTTTAATAAGCTTTTCTATTCAAATTTTTAAAATCCCAATTTTTGTTCAACATATAATTTTTAAATGGCATAACTGCGTTAGTTATGTTTGATTTACCATGACACAGAGAAATTGAAACTGTCATTGATATTGCTTTCAGTGTTGAAAGTAATCTTTTTTCAGAAAGACAGGAGTAACACAAAACTGCCTCCAGAGGACGTTTACAGGTGGGATCACTGCCAAGATGATGTCTAGGGCCTAATAACCTTGACAGTTTCCTTTTTAAGTTTTTTCAGTAGGGTATTGTGATAAATCAGAAAAGACAGTTCCTGAGAGCACTCGCAGTTAGAGAATACTGCTGATTTGTAACACTATTTTCTGTTTAAACAATAAGTACACAAACAAATTAGATAGATCTAATCAGGCTGATTCAAAAAATATTTAGTAAGAATTGTTGCAGGCTAGTTAAGATAATACCATGTCAACTAAAGAGTATTTTCCTTCTATTTTATTGCAAACTCTAAATTCTGTAAGTAAATAGCACTTTCTCAGTTGCACCACACCAGTGGTGGGCAACCTGCAGTCCATCAAGGTAATCTGCTGGCAGGCCACGGGACAGTTTGTTTATATTGACCGTCTGCAGGTACGGCCGCCTGCAGCTCCCAGTGGCTGCGATTCACCATGCCCAGCCAATGGGAGCTGTGGGAAACAGGGACATGCTGGCTGCCGCTTCCCACAGCACCCATTGGCTGGGAACGTAAACAAACTGTCTCGCGGCCTGCCAAGTTGCTCACCACTGCACTAAACCCTTCCCCCTCATGTTGCTTTTGTTCATATAAAACTACAGGCTTTTTGGGATAAAGACTCTTCTTGAGAGTCTAAACTAGCACCTAGCACATTTCGATGCTAACAAATAATGTATAACTTTTATATACTGTACAATGTGAAAGAAAATTTAGCACAGCACAGAGAGCTAAAGAAAGTTTTAAATAGTTTCAGTATTAAAACTTTTTAAGGGCACTGCAGCATAAAATGATATGATATTCTTCACAACAGAGCAATGGTTCAGGTTTTCAGAAATTCTCAGCATCTACAGCTACCATTGGAGCTGTAAGCGATCAGCATTTCTTAAATTCACATCTTTTCTTTAGCACTCCGAATTGCATTCCATGTGTTTCCCAGGTACAATACACAAGGCATAGGTGTTTACAAGTTCATGTCCCTAAAAGAAAACAAATATAACCTAAAAGATATTCTAGTCACTAATTTCAAAAATCTAAACTATTAAAGAAAGTGAAAGAATATAAAAGACCATATCCTACAAGTTAAAAGAGGGAATTGTGTGTTGAATTTGTAAGAAAAAGCAGAAGATTGAGAAGTTGAAAACATTTCTTCAAAATTAGATCTTACAACTAATTCAACTGTGGTTAAACCAATTTAAATCAATTGGGTAAGCCTCTGTTGAATTAGCACTGCATAAGTGAAGGTATCGGTTTTGATATTATGAAACCTGGACACGTTTCACAAAATTACAAAAATAAACCCAATTGGATAAGTAGTTGGCAAACTAAATAGAAGGCTCCTCTCTGTGTGCAGCATCACATGCTTTCAAGTGTGTTTAAACATTCAACATATTTAGCTGGATAATTGTTATAGCGAAAAGAATCAGTTAATATCTTCCAGAGTAGTAGCTGTGTTAGTCTGTGTCAGCAAAAAGAAAATAAGAAAGGAATACTTGTAACACCTTAGAGACTAACAAATTTATTTCAGCATAAGCTTTCGTGGACTACAGTCCGCTTCGTCGGATGCATAGAATGGAACATACAATAGGAGGATATTTATACATTCAGAGAAACATGAAAAGGTGGAAGTAACCATACCAACTGTAGAAGGCTAATTAATTGAAAGGAACTGTTATCAGCAGGGGCAAGAAACTTTTGAAGTGATAATCAAGATGGCCCATTGTCATCGGGGAAGGGTTTGGAAAAAAGCACAGCTGGTTTGCTAGAAAATAGAGAGACACTGTTTGTCCACTTGTTTTGGTTAGTAAAAGCAAAACAACTAGCAAAAAGATATTTAGATACAGGCAAGTTTGTTTTAGTCACTAAAAAAACTGATTGGGTGGCCCTTTTCTGCTGGAATTAAGTCTAGACTTCAACAGGTGCCATCATATCAACAGCCACATGGTTCATCAGGAAGACTTGAACCTTCAGATCCAGCATACAGACCTCTGCCACTTGAGCTAATGGAGTTACTGGTAGCAGTAGTATGTTGCCATCCTCTATGTGAACCAGCACTAAAAGTTGATGATAAACTTTGCCAGCTGGTTTCACAGAGTTGCTGGCAGGAATCTGGCGTTTCATTCCAGGCTCTGGAGGGAAGTGTGCTCTAATAGACACCCATTCTTCCACCCATTCCACACCTCCATGACCACCTTCTGCCTTGAGCCTTCCACCCTGTGCCTGTCCCAGTCCCATCTCTTCCGTACCCCGGCTTCTTATCCCAGTCCCCTTGCCCAGCTATTTCTAATTTCACCACCATCACTCCCAACTCCTCACACCATCCATCTCTCCCCACAACTCTGGCCTCCAGTTGAAACATAAACATGTTCCCACTGGCTCTCAGTCCTAATCTCCCGTCATCCTCAGCTCCTTATCCCACTCTCTTTACCCAGCCAGTCCCAGTTCTCCCCTTCTACCCCAACTTCTAGTCAGAGCTGTCTTCCCTCCCACCTCACTGGTTCTCAGTCCGTCTCCCCTACCATCTCCACTCCCCATTCAATTTCCCCCCTCCTAGCCCACCACACCCTCCAGTCGCCATTTCCACTCCAATCTACTCCCACCCACTTTAGATCTAACTTGTCTCCTTTGCATTCAGGTTGACAGCACAGGAGAGAGCCTCTCTGCTGTCAGTTCAGGTTCCCAGACCCAGTAGAGCCTGCAACAGCTCAATTGCAGGGAAAGTCCTGTTCAGTGCTCTAAAGCTTTGGTGGCACTAGAGGCTTTTCAAAGAAAATGTCGTCTGAATTTTTTAATATGGGCACAACATTTTGTCACTAGCCTCGTTCTCACAAACAGCTCAACTGTTTTGGCTGAAATTTTCAGAAAAGTCCCAACTGAGGCAGTCACTCAGCATGGAAAATTTCAGCCCAAATTGTTGAAGTTTGGCAAAGATATAAACAACTGAAAACAGGGATTTATGAGAAGTGTGGAGCAACTTTAAGAGGCAGTACTACCAGATCTGTCTACAATACACACACAGTACATAAGACTTTGGGGAACCCTCAAGTAAAAAGACCCTACATTAACAACAAGTCTATTACCATTATATCACAAGTCCTGCAGAGTTAGTTAACTAGCATTTCTGAAAAGCCACAGAAAGGTTGTAGTTCATTTTTGGGTGGAGAATGCAGGCTACAAAACTAGATTCCCATCCCTCTATACTGAACTATTTACTTAGGGCCCCACAGAACAGTGTTTTTACATGGTTACTTGGCTGTAGAGTGTTGATCATTTGAAGTGTTTTAAAAACAAAGCAACGATTATCTATTTAGAACTGTCTGAATGGCAATATTTTAACTGGTAGGTATCCATGAAGGAGCAGCACCCTGCTTGCTGCCACTGAAAATGCAAAAGATTCAGGCTGTGATGACTATTGAACCTGTATGAGTTTAAATAGGCCTTGGATAGAAACTATGCAGACCTAGTGTCTTTGAAGCCCCCAGATTTCTGGAGATAAAATAATTTAGTTCTGATGTAACCGAAGTATAGCCTGTTCTCCAGAGGCGTACGTTCAAAGCTGTACTTTAACTATTAGTTGTCAGAAGTTCATTACATTGGAACTGTGTTTCAAGACTCCAGGGCTCTCAGAACCCGAGAACTTGGCGTAGTCAAGCTAGCCCATTTAACAGGGCCTCCTAATTTCTAAGATGTACACAATCAAAACCACAAGTAAATCACCATCTGAAGGGAGCGGGGGAAGTGTAATAATTTAAGTCAGAATGGTTGAATAAATCATTTTAGAGTTCTCCTAAATGGAGATGGTAATGCCAGGTAGATTTTCTGTAATTTGTTAGCATACAAATTCCCCAAATCATCTTTTAAATGGGCTAGTTTAATTATAGTGATTTTGAAGCAAGCACAGGAGCTGTGCATGTTCCTTTTTATGGTTCTGCCAATGTACTGAAATCTTAACCAGCAACAGCTTTTGGACTCCCTTAACTGGGCTCTCCTGAGCAGACTACATTATTGGCAAACCCCAACCATTCAAAACTCATGGGTCATGCCTAAAGAAACGGTATGAGGTTATTGTTTAAAATCTCTGGCTTCAAAATCAGTTTTATTTGCCTCTGGGTTTTGAGTTTCCAAGGATCTACATTTACAAGATTTCTACCACCACCTGGAGAAGTAGAAATGTTCATTTTTTAAAAAATGTGAGATTCTCACATAATCACACCCCTCCAGGAGCTGGGCTTTACGAGAAGACAAAATATCCCAAGATTCCGTAAGTGTCAACAGAGTGACAAGCTGAAATGAGATGTTTCTTGACTTTTTAAATATAGGAAAGTGTCTACTGGAGACTAGACTCAAAGAACCACCCATTCACCGCACTTGTTATGTAAGCCAGTTTTCAGACAGTCTGCAGTGGTGAATGATAATTGTAATAAAAACACTGCCCCACCTAGTTCCTTAAAATTTTGGACCACGCTGTAAGAGGTTATTGTTCTCTCAGACAGTTGTTATAGCTTTGTCTCACACAGTACTTAAATTGTCTTGATTATTTATCTTCTAGGGTTGCTCCAGTAGATTGGAAGTTTTAAAAATGAGCTAGTAGATCATTTTTTAAACTGTACCTTTGCTGCTTGAAGCCTCAGGGTCTGCAACTGCAACGAACAGTTAGATTTTGTGTTTCTCTTGTAGCTGCAACATGCTACTGTCAGAAATATCTGCTGAATGGAATATGGGTTCATTTTTAATATATCTGGGAATATTTCTAATGCTTTCTGTAGAAATGCCTGTGCACTTTGTATCTATAAAAGTCATGTGATTAATCGTTTTAATTTTATGTAAATTAGATTAAATATGAACCCAACAAGTAACAAACTCTTTTGCCCTCTTCAGTCCTTTGGGCCTCTCATCATTTTTCCAACACTCTTACCCCACCCTGGGTTTCTCCAACATAAAGTGGAAAAATCATTTGCCCCCTTCTCTCTGGACCTCATTCAGATGATCAGTGTATCAATAATGGGCTGAAAGTTTATGTTTCATCACAATATTAGCATTTAAGGGTGGCTACACTTCCGACGTCATCAGAAATATCTAGCACAACCAGCCAGAAATGGCATGTGATGCCCGCCTTCCGCAAAATTAGGAGGATAAAGCAAAACCACATCTGGATCACTTTTTTCTTCATGTATACAGCATTTGCTCCATCCGCTTGAAAGAGCATGCAGAAGTCACAAAGTACTGATCGTGTAAGTAATAAATGGGCCTCTGAACTGTATTCTTCCACTCGTCCAATGGCTAGCCACACTTTTGGTCCCACTTCAGCCCCCTCTCAAATACTGCACACTTCCCCAATAGTAACCAAAAGCTTAGAGGTTTACAGTCAAGATCACTGCAAGGACATCCTATTTTAACCTCCATCAATAGTTAGACTGGGCTGCTGCAGAGAGGCAGTTTGATGCATTTGTAATACTCTCACTGGGAGTACTGCATTGCTCTGTATACATCAGTGGACCAAAATCACTTTCAGCAAAACAACTCTTTCTAAGCAATCTGCACATTTTAGATGTGTTCTAAACCACAACATCAAAATGATCTCATTTTATCTGCTTTTTGTTGCTTCCAATATCCTGAGTAAGACCATGTAAACTGACCCCATTTCCTTCATGAAACAAGAATCAAATATATTTGTAGAGTACTTTGCTAATGTACAATGCAAAGTAATGTTCACAGGATTTTCCACACCGGAATAGAGCATTAGTCCACTACCTTGCCTCTGTTGATGGGAAATACCTAATACATAAAAAAAAACCCTCTGTACATGTGGGATAGGAAAGCAGTTCAGAGAAATTCATTTCTCAGCCCCACATGTAAGCAGCTCACATTCTGAAGCCTAAAATATATCTTAGCATTAAGTCAAGACAAGCATCACCACACAGTACTTTTTTTTTTGCTAAGTGTATGAACAAGTGTTCAGTCTTAGGTAGATATATTGTGTGATAACAGTTTGTTATGCAAGGCTCTGTGCAGAGGTTTGCCAATTTCGGCCTGTGTAAGTCCCTAAAAAGTCCTATGGATTTGGATGTGACCAGCTGACCCAGGCACTCACCCAATTCCCATGAAAAGGAACCAACACTCTCAGGCTTTCTCTAAACTACTAAGTTTTGCAAGCATAGCTAGGTCAGTTAGAAGGGGGAGGGGGAAATCACTCTATGACGCTTCCCAGGCTATCCAGGATTGAGAGGCCACCTCAGTGCCACCTGTCCTTAGCATGAGGAAGCCTTGCTGTGCCTGCCAGGAGATCAGCTCCCCAACTCCACTGTCCACAGGCAACACAAGCACTCCCCTCTAGGCCAGCGCAGGCCCCACTCTCTTCTACAGGCTAGCGATAGGCACATTCCTACCCACGAGCATCTCCCTGCAGTGTGCAGCTCCGGGTCCACTGAACACTCACCGTATTCACAGATCTGCTGCTCCCAAAGGAGCAGTATGTGCCAGCTTACCAGTTACACCTCAGATCACCACTTCGCTTAACACACAGTGCTTAGCGAGGTTCCTAGTGAAGATGAGTAAAAAATTATTTAACAACATATAGGGATTTAAGTACTAGCAAGTAAAAATATTGGAAACAAATGGTTACCTATAAAATAAAATCATAACCCGCATTCTAGACCCTAGACTTACTTAACTAGATGCTTCCCTGTCTTACAGAATAACACTCACCCAAAGTCCTTTCAGCATTTTACAGCCAGGCTTGTCTCTGATCTTCTGTTCAGGAGACAAGTCGCCCTGTCAGTGGAAGATGCAGGGTGTCTGTTGGTACCCTCAAATATATCAGCACAGTCCTTTGTCCAACTAGGTGCGTGTGACACACTTGTCCTAGCCAGCAGCAATAGCTACCTCTAGTTTCAATAAAAGGGGACAATTTAGAACCTAGATTCCACTAATTTTAGGCCTTGTTTTAGCCTTCCCTTGCCCAACAGTTCTACCTCAAATTTCACACACCCTGTCTTAGTCCAGAGTAGAATGAATTTTAAAAGTTTTGGGGTAAACTGAAGAGTTTTGGAGATAATGACATTTTTGCAAAGCACACTGTCTGCTGAAAGACACCTTCATAAGACAGACTGCATACCAGGGACCAGCATGCTCTACTGTTCAGAGTTATACTAGTTCAGAGGCTCTCAAACTATGGGGCGCAACCCCGTTTTAATGGGGTCCCCAGGGCTGGCGTTAGACTTGCTGGGGTGTGGGGCTGAAGCCTGAGCCCCATCACCCAAGGCCGAGCCCAACGGCTTCACCCCTGGGTGGTGGGGCTCAGGTTACAGCCCCCTGCCTGGGGCTGAAGCCCTTGGGGCAGCAGGGCTCAGGCTTTGGTTTGGTCCCCATGCCCAGGGCAGCGGGGCTTGGGTGGGCTCAGGCTTCGGTCCCCCCTCGTGGGGTCCTGTAGTAATTTTTGTTGTCAGAAGGGGGCCGCGGTCCAATGAAGTTTGAGACCCCCTGCACTAGTCATTAGGCACAGAGCTAGAGTATCTACATATACAAACCTAGATAGGAGTATCACTTAGACTCAAATATATGCATGTGTGAAAGCAGTTATAAAACCAATTCTTTGTGGTTTCAGTACTCTGCCTGCAGAGCGTACAAGTACATTGCCTGCAAATTTAAGATTGGAATAGCAAATCCATGGCAAAGGAGTTAATTCTGGTTGGGTGATCTAATCTCCAGAATTCTGTATTTTCTGATACAAAGTGGAAACTTAGTAGCGAACTCTCAAGTTGCTATTTGTTTTTGATAAAGCTACAAAATTCTCCAAAAACTTTGTTTGAAGTTATAGTGTGTAACTGAATTTTTAAAAATCGATTTTGTCTGTGAAATATGGAAAAAGTTATTGGACTCTGCCTTATACCCTCCTATTCACATTTATAAAAGAGATAGGGAGCAAACAAATACAATCCAGGGAGATATTGTTCAGATGCAAAAATTACAGCAGCGTTCAGAGTCACAAGCAGAGTTCTACGAGTTAAAGCTAACAGATAGTTATGGTTTCCTCCCACCCATCTCAAAAAAATATTGCTGATCCTTACTTGATTTTTTTCCAAGTTTGGTTTAAATGTAAAAGGATAAAGGCATAGAACTGATTATCTCCATCTTCTCCCTCCCCCTCCAGTTACCAGAGGATCTTGGTATTTATGCAGGGGTGAAAGTAACTATAGGCACTTATCAGTACGGGGCTGGGCTGGAGCCGGCTCTGGCTCCCAGAAGGGGCGGGGCTGGGGGGTCAGAGCCAGCCCTGGCTCGCCCCGTACCGGTAAGTGCCTGTAGCTGTTCCCTTCCCCCCACCCCGCCTCCCCCACACACCCCCGTTGGCGGCAGGGGGGGCAAAAGGGCTGGGATGTTAAAGCCTTTGCCGCGGCAGCGCTTTAACGTTTCTGCGTCCCCCTACCGGCAGGGCCACCGATGCAGGGGGCGCAGCACCGTTAAAGCGCTGCCGTGGCAAAGGACCCTTAAAGGACCCTACCGGCAAAGGGCTGCCGACTGGGGGGAGAAGGGGCAAGGACACTAAAGCGCTGCCGCGTGGGGTGAATACGGGCCAGTGCGGGTTCTTACTGGTACGCCGTACCGGCCCACTTTCACCCCTGTATTTATGATTATTTTAGCCTAAGTCCTGGATCAGGCACTTTGCAGACATGAAGGAAGATACAGACACTCGCCCAAAAATCTTTATCCGAAGACCCGATTCTGCCCCCATACTCACATGAAGTAGTATGTGCTCAGCTAATAGCTTCACTGACTTCAGAAGCTACTTGATGAGTACAGTACTGCTTAATACTATTAAGATGGCAGAATCTGACCCTGAATCTTTGCCAGTACGTATGCCAAAAGTCTTCATATGTGGGATATTTTGACACTACAAAACTATTCAAGCCTATTGTTTAAAAATACCAGTGTTCCTCAATGTTACAGAATCATAGAATTTCAGAGTTGGAAGGGACCTCAGGAGGTCATCTAGTCCAACCCCCTGCTCAAAGCAGGACCAATCCCCAATTTTTGGCCCAGATCCCTAAATGGCCCCCTCAAGGATTGAGCTCACAACCCTGGGTTTAGCAGGCCAATGCTCAAACCACTGAGCTATCCCTCCCCCGTCCCTACATAGAATAGGTAACCTCATGCCTACATAGAATGATACAGTAATTCACCTATTCAAAGCGTGATGACCTACTTTATTTGAAGACTATACTTACAATAGTCACACATCATAGTACTATAAGGTATAACTGGAAATGGAACTGTCCTTTAACTGCTTGCTCTTGTTTGCCAAACTTCTTCTGGTTCCACTACTACAGAGAATAATAGCATGAGGACTTCTATTGAATAAACATATTTCCCAAAGCCTTAGTAAAGTTCAATGGCAAATTATTCAATTAGCAATTGTTCTATTTTCTTCAGAGATTTCCAAATGTAAACTACACAACTGCAAATCACATTCTATTTATTTTTGACGTTATTGGCTTTAAACTGCTTTAAAAGGCAAAAGAAATCATAATCCAATTATTTAAATAGGATTCCAAGATGATTAAACTATAAGACAACAGAATTTAGAACCTATTAGAAAAACATGGTTGGTTCTCTCTCGACAACAGTGAATAGTGTTTGCATTAAAATGTTTTCCATAATGCAAGTTTCTGGCTACAACACATTTACATTATCTCCATAAGCAGCTTACGTCACAAATCTGATGAGGAATATTGATTTA
This sequence comes from Chelydra serpentina, assembly GCA_037349315.1. Lineage (NCBI taxonomy): Eukaryota > Metazoa > Chordata > Testudines > Chelydridae > Chelydra > Chelydra serpentina. Next base: position 11,014,689 of record JBAIAC010000026.1, on the reverse strand, counting down.
TTTTTGCTTCAACTGCCTTTTAATCAATAATTAAATTGTCAGAGGCATTTTTATTTAAAAATGTAAAAACAGTTACCATGGCTATAAAATTAGATTTTTAATCTGTTTATATTTTTTCAGAATTGAAAAATGTAAATTAAGTTACATTTTAAGGCAGTCAACCTTTTGGTGATGCAGCTCTGTAGGCTACACAGATCAAAGACTCCTGTTGAAGTCTAGCATACTGAAGGGAATGAAGGGTTTAATACTTATTTTTTTTAATCTCTACATTAAATACATCTCAAATTTTGAACGGCAGGAAATAAAAATGGGATTTGATCTGACACAATACAATTTTATTTTATATACACACTGAGATGACAGTACTGACAGTGACGTCACTGCAGGGGGAAAATGAAGCCATTCTGAGTTCAGCAACAGCTCACCATCTTGGACTTCAGAACCCATTTCACTGAAGGAAAAGGTTGAGGGAGGAGCTGTTGAGGAAATGTTGACTGCTACTCCAGGTTTATCCTCTATTTTAAGACACGGCCACAGGGAGAAGCCAAATCTGTTCTGGATTATATCCCATGCACCAAAGGCAGCTGTACAGGGTATAGGATAGGGTAGACTTTGGCCTGGGATCTCTGATCTCTACCTGGGCTGCTTTTAAGCATGCAAAAGGGATCACATTGTACTTTAAACACAGAATTGAATTCCAGTTATACTGATACATTTATTCTTGTACATCATTATCACCGATGTGTCTCCATCAACCACAACAGCGTAAAGCCCAGCAGGAAAACCAAGCTATTAACATTTACAGATATTTTAAACAGACAAAATTGTTCACCACATCTTTTAGCCTACAATATAACATTATCCATCTCAATGCTGGGTCACCACTATAACTAAGACTTTGTACTTAATGGATTTCACCTGGCAAAATAAAGGTTGATTAAGATCAGCTCAATTTGCACATGACACTGAATATAAAACACGTAAAAATAATTTATGGCCAATAACAACAGCTTTTGCATCTGAAAAGGATTTAGTACAGCAAACCAGAGATTTACAAATGAAAGACTGTTTAAAAATGAGCCACTAATATGTTTTAAAATACATAAAGTGCAATTTCCAGTTCAATATTCCTTAAGATTTTTTGTATGGTTTGTTTAGTATGCAGGTGTAGCACCAGCCCTATGAAATCACAGAATCCACCTTTCCCAGTATTTTGCAATACTGTGATAATACCTTCACAGCCATAGCAACGACCATGAGAACTGCACAACTCAAGTGATTTAGCCATTTAAACTGTAAACACATTGTGATTAGTGATTCAACAAGTCCTCTATTTTACTCCTCATAAATAAGCCACACTGATGTCTTCAGAGCACTGCACCCCTTTATAGTATTAACATCAACGTGCTATACTTACCCCTTAGCAGTAATTCTTTGCCATTTTCTGTAATTTGGTTGACCATTCTTCTCTATTCTTCAGACAACATTTAGTCAGCACATGCTTTTTTATGCAGCCCTGAAGGACCAGACCAACTAAAACAAGTAATACCGTACTTCCAATGGAACTGATCACTATTTCCAGGGACACAGTGACTGCTGGCAGCTGCACTGCACAGAATTGATTTGGTTCATAAAGCAATATGCTTTCTCACAGGAAGACTAAGCAGACAGTGATATAGTCCTGTGACTATAATCCTTTCAACAGAGATGAACTATATAAATGTCGCTAATTTACTGAAAATGCTGTTGCTAAAATCCCAAGATCCCAAGTCAGAAGATACATTGCCTACCATCTTCCTTCGGCAAAAATGAACTCTGGAGTCCATCATGACCTTACAAATATTGGAAAAGTCTCTTTTCCTGGGAAATCCTAGTGGAGAATCATTAAAGACAAGACAAAATTGAAACCTCAAGTGAGAGAGACAGTGCCTATGCATAATTCAAGCTTTAGTCAATATGCATAGGAAAGAGGTAAGTTCTAAGTACCAAATCTGTTTCATCACATAAATCCCCCCCCCCCCCCCCCCGCACATCTGAGCCACAGGTTTTCCTCTCCAGCCTCGCACCTTGTAATATGGATGGCCCTGAAGTCAGTAGCACCATCAGTTATGCCCCAATGTATCATATTCCCCTATTTTTCAGGGATGGTTCAGCAGGGTAGTTTATAACATCCCATGCCTAGAAGCTGAAGGTAGAAATATTTAACAGTCAGAGGAATGAAGGAAACAAAAATGATTAAAGGTCTAGAAAACATGACCCATGAGGGAAGATTGAAAAAAATGGGTTTGTTTAGTCTGGAGATGAGAAGACTGAGAGGGGACATAACAGTTTTCAAGTATGTAAAAGGTTGTTACAAGGAGGAGAAATAAAAATTGTTTTTCTTAACCTCTGAGGATAGGACAAGAAGCAGTGGGCTTAAATTGCAGCAAAGGAGGTTTAGGTTGGATATTAGGAAAAATTTCCTGTCAGAGTGGTTAAGCACTGGAATAAATTGCCTACTGAGGTTGTGGAATCTCCATCATTGGAGATTTTTAAGAGCAGGTTAGACGAACACCTGTCAGGGATGGTCTAGATCAGGGGAGGGCAAACTACGGCTTGCAGGCCACATACAGCCTGTCAGGGCTTTCAATCCGGCCCACGGGATTGCCAGCCCCATGGTGCAGCGGGGCTAAGACAGGCTCCCTGTCTGCCCTGGCCCCACGCCGCTCCTGGAAGCGGCCGGCACCACGTCCCTGCAGCCCGTGGGGGAGAGGGAGCAGAGGGCTCTGTGCGCTGCCCTCGCCTGCAGGCACCACCCCCCGCAGCTCCCATTGGCTGGGAACGGGGAACCACGGCCAATGGGAGCTTCGGGGGTGGTACCCACAGGCAAGGGCAGCGTGCAGCCCACCCCCAGGAGCCACTGCCGGACATGCTGTCCACTTCTGGGAGCAGCGCAGGGCCAGGGCAGGCAGGGAGCCTGCCTTAGCCACACTGCAGCCACACTGCACACCCCAGATCTAAGCAGTGCCAGGCCGAAGCCCGCACCCCAAACCCTTCCTGCACCCCGCACCCTAATCCCCTGCCCTGAGTCCTCTAACCTCCTTCCCTGAGCCCCCTCCTGCACTCTGCACCCCAACCCCCCGCCCTGAGCCCCCAACCCTCTGCCCTTAGCCCCTGCCACACCCCGCACCCCTCCTGCACCCCAACCCCCAGCCCTGAGCCCCCTCCTGCACCCAGCCCCTTGCCCTGAGCCCCTTCCTGCACACCGCACCCCCTCCCACATCCCGCACTCCCGCCTGCACCCCAACCCCCAGCCCTACATTCATGTCCTTGCATACAATTTCTCCACCCAGATGTGGCCTTTGGGCCAAAAAGTTTGCCCACCCCTGGTCTAGATAATTAGTCCTGCCACACGTACAGGGGACGGGACTAGATGACCTCTCAAGGTCCCTTCCAGTTCTGTGAGTCTATGATTTCCAATCAGAAAAATGTATTCCCCATCATAGTAGAATCAGGTGTTGGAATTTTTAGGACCCTTTATCGCTTCTACAGATCCAGACTAACATGGCTACCCCTCTGATACTTAAATAAAATTGTTTCAGTGGTTCTCCAAGCTGTCAGGTTTTTTCCTTTTATATGACCCCAAAAAAACCCAAACCCATGAGTAACCTCAGATTCACAATCCAGTTATATAAATTGGACAATGGAGTTAGCTGCTCACCACTATTCCTCCAAAGGGGAAAAAATTGTTTTAGCTAATCCTTGTGACATTTTGTGCCAATTAACATCTAGAAGAGATTGTTCACTGTAGCCAGCCAAGCTAAAGGGAAACTGCAGGGAGCACTCGATAATTAGCAAAGAGGTTCTGAGGGAAGAACACCATATTCCATATGCACCACAGAAAGCAGGTCCAGCTCGCCAAGTTCAGATTATAAATTCTTTGGGGGCAGGGATCATCTCTTCCTCTGTGTTCTGTGCAGTCTTAAGAACACCCCCAGCACTCAAACAACAGCTCACGTTTATGTAGTGGCTCTAATCCTAAACCATTCCACACACACCACCAGGGAAGCATCCCCACTGCAGGATAAATTAATAATCATTTGTTTTGAATAGGCTTCATCCAGCCAGGACCATCGAGGGAAGGTTTCTTTTTGTTTGGTTGTTTTTTTTTAATTAAGGTACCAGATTGACTGCTAAATATATGAGCCCTACAGAGGACAAGTGGAATGGATACTGCTCCAACTCATGCACACCCATGATTTATTACTATTAGCTTTTTCTCTCTGGATATGGTAAGTATCAGTTTAAACACAGAGGTTTCTACCACCAGGCTGGTCATATTATGTCCTTGCCAGCTCTTCCATCTTCAGAGGAGTGCCTGGTTCTCAAGAGAAAGCTGCACCCCTTTGGTAACGGATGTTTGTGGCTAGGGGAGCATAACTTTATAATCGGGGTGGGGCTTTTTGTCACGGGAGCAGTATTCATCCCAACGTTCTTTTCAAACAAACTCATTTACAAGCTATAAAGAGATGATTTCACACACCATTTTAAAAGAAGGCCGCAGCTGGAGTTAAACAGCAGCTATTTAGCACACAGCAACACTAAGTGACAATCTAGGCCAGAAGGTTAATAGACTAGAAGCCGAAGAAGGCATTTGAAAGACAGAATGACCAGATTTGGAATTTGACAGGGCTAGTGGAGTGCCTTATGAAAGGCAACGGGTACAACGGTATCTTTAATGCACATAAGCATTGTGTCTCTCTGGAAGATGGTACCAGCAGCAGTTTCAATGGAGAGGGTCTTTGCCTACACTGACCAAGTTCAAGGCTGTTTAGCTTGGGAGCACAGACAGGATCTCAGCACAAGGTGGGGCTGGTATAAAAGTGTGTGGCTCCTAGGTATAAAATTTGTTTCTTACTGTGGCAATCAGCAATTTAAAGTATGCAATAGCAAGCCTCAACAAGTCTGCCTTCTTGGAGAGTTACCGTAGCTCAGCAAAACAAACTACTTCAAATGGCATGTAATAAGAATCTTTTTGCCTTTGAAATGGCGATGAAAGGCAAAATTACAATGGTCTGACTTCCCTAAAGATGTATTTTCTCGGACAATGTCTGATGCCCTAAGTAACTTCTCATACACAGGACCTGCTTAATAAAAAATGAATAAGAAAAAGTACTGGGCTGTAAGTAGGGACCTCAGAAAGATGGAGAGTGACAGTTAATTTGCAGAGGGAAAGTGTGACCTCTTTCATCTGTGATAAAAGGGAAGCTAAAGCCGTCAGTAGAACAAATATGCTGTATTATTTAAACACATATCTGCTTCATCTATTTATCAGAGGGATTTACATGGCCCCCACTACTATAGAATCTCTCCCAGTCAACTTAGCCCCAGTTATACCGAAGACCAAATTTTGATCTGTGAAACAACACAACAGCTGCACTCCTCTGGGACAATGCACATCACCAAGCCCAGGACAAAGTACGTAAAGCACTCTCGATGGAGGGGACCCAAAGTCAGGCAAATCCAGAGTCTAACCGTGTTTAGGAAACACTGCAAAACTATCATCTTCAAAAAATCATTTCCGCCATAAGAATGGCACTCAGTACTGACACCCCCTTTTGCCCAATAAACCCCCACCAACAGAAAAAAAAAAAGGAATAAGACCCAAAATACAAACTCAATGCCACCCCCACTCCTCCCCAGCAGAGATTTTCTTTCCCCCTCAAAATAGCAGAAGTGCTGGAGACTCCATAAAATCCACTTCACTCTTACTACTGAATTTACATTGAAGCTGCTCTGATACTATGGTGATGGACAGCAGTACAAAACCATAAGACTGAGACCTCTGGATTCTATTTTTTGCTAAAGGATTTATCCTCAATACCGCTACGTGTTAGAAAAGCTCTATTATTCCCATTTCAGAGATGAGGAACTGAGGCCCAAGGGCCTTGTCTTCATTGGGAAAAAAGTTGTATTTCAAACTCACGTTGCTAAGCTGTGTTAACGTCTGAGGTCACGTCAACAACACAAAGTTCTGTCAACGCGAGTTATGTCAGTGTTCAGTGCTGACCTTTGTATATCACTTGGGCATGTGCATACTTGGGTGCTTGCACCGACACCGCACTTACTCACCATGAGGTAAAATACAATGCATCATGGGAAGGTATCCCAGTGTGAACCACACTGCCATCTGGCTCAATGCCTTGTGGGACCTTTTTGCAGTGCTTTGTGGGATATCAGTGGTTCGCCCTGGGATTTCTGAGAGCTATGATAAAGTTCCCACCACTCCACTTTCTCCATCCCATGCTTTCCGTATCCCGTAATTACTGCACCTTTTTAAAATTCCCAGAACTCCACACACCGCTTTTTGGTCTCCACCATCTCTTTTGGTGGTGGCATAGACTCTACATAGCTCAGCCCAACTGTGGTAGAGCAGGGTCTCTAGAGTCCCAAATTAGTGCCCTAATCATCAGACCATCCTTCTTCTCAATTCCATCTTAGTACAGCCATCACTGGTAAAAATTCAGCATGTGTCAAATAGCTACAACACTATTTCTCCTCATTCCTATAATAGTATATGAGTGTGACAATGGTGACAAATGCTCACTACTAGTTCAGACATCATGCAGTAATAAGCACACTAAGCTCCTTGAGGTGAGTATACAACTTAGCATGGCTATCAATCAAAGCAACTTTGGAACAATCTAGAGACAAATGAAATTGTAGCAATAGCTTTTAAGAAAAGCAAAGATCTCAGAATCCTGCAAGTGGTACCAAAAAGAAAATCCTTTCCCATACATCCATGCAAAAACTAATAATTTGTCCTTTAACTCTTAAGGCTGCTACCACTTAATTTTCCACTCTGCCAGCCAAGCAAATGTATGCCTGTGGGCATACAGAGCAGAACAATGATTAAAAGATCATCAGAAACTCAGCATGACATTTTGTAGTGCCAAATATTTCCATGGAACTGGATTCCTCACACTGTTCTAGGCAGCTGTCCTTCAAGGAATGTGTATAATGACACACAAGAGTGCAGGGAAAAGGTTGGTTGGCACTTCCAAGCCCCACACTGGTCATGATTACAAAAGTTAAACCCCTACCACACAACAGGGGCCAGAATCCACTGAATTAGGTGTCTGTTACTAAAAAAAACCCTACAAATATAGACCAATATCAATACATAAAGACAAACTTCCAGTACGGAGATCAGGGTAGATGACTTGAAGTCCACGAGAGAACCGATTATCATTCTGCCGCTTATGGAATTATATTGATAAGCAGTAGGGTACGTCTATACTTACCTCCGGGTTCGGCGGTAAGCAATCGATCTTCTGGGATCGATTTATCGCGTCTTGTCTAGACGCGATAAATCGATCCCAGAGCTGCTCCCCATCGACACCGGAACTCCTGCTCACCGAGAGGAGTACACGGAGTCGACGGGGGAGCCTGCCTGCGCCGCGTGGACCCGAGGTAAGTGTGTTTCAGTTCGAACTAAGATACTTCGACTTCAGCTACGCTATTCACGTAGCTGAAGTCGCGTATCTTAGTTCAAACTGCGGGGTTAGTGTGGACCAGCCCTAAGAGTCTCCTGCAATATCCTGAATGAACTTAATTCAATAAAGTTAAACCTTACTCAATCAGGGGGTCCATTGTATTAAAATTGTAGATGTGTTATTGTGGAATGAGGAGGGGGATGCTAATATACTTCCTCTGTTATCAGTGCTTTGTAGCCATACACACATACATACACACACACACACACACACGAGTTCAAACTGAATTCGCCAATGGCCAAGAACCTAAACGGAATGGCGGATAAATAGCCTGGTTTTAAAATGGCTCAGTGCCTTCTTCCCCTGACCTAGCAATGGACAGTATCCCTGGTCCACGGAGCGCCCCAATCCTTAGAGTAGGGTTGGAAAGACTGGGGCTACTGAGGCCCCAAAGACTGGGTGCTAGTTCTGAGTGGAAGCTGTGATGAACTTGTGACTACAAAGAAAACCCTGTGGCTACGGTGTTGAAGAACTGCTCCTTCCAGAGCCTATGTTGAGATGGTGTCTAGTAAGCTTATTAGCATGCATGTAGCTCTGTAGTGCTTTTATCTTAAGAATAAAAGATGCTTGCACAGAAAGAACTGTGTGGTAACTTAAAACTGGAGCAATTACACCTGTTAACCGTCTCCGAAAAGAAAGTAAGCGGGTGTGCTTGGGCAGCCTGTCTTTGCGGGGAATAACACGGGAAAGGCAAGGATCTGTGCAGCCGGGAAGTAGCCAGTCAAAAGGGAGTCAGCAAAGTGCCAAATTTGGTACTTGGATGTTAAAGAGCTGCCCATCTCAAGAAACTGAAGCTTTTGTTGTTCCTGCTGTTGCTCTTTTGTGATTCAGTTCCATAACAACTGGGATTAATTGTGAGGCAGAAAGATTAGCACATGTATAAAAGATTCTAAAGTATGCAAGATAAAAACTATAAAAAAAAATCCCAATATGCCCAATTTAACATTGTATTTTACACACATTTATAAAGTGTAGTCTGATAGATTCATGTAAATGGGCTAGTGATTGGAAGCAGTTTCACACACCTGGCAAGAGATTCCCTTACTTACGATATTCTGTATAACAAACCCCTCCCCATAGCACGCTGGCCTTTGTAGTGTTGCTGCTATTTTGCATACAAAAATCACTTGAGGACTCCTCAATACAGCCCATAAAGTATTTGTAGAATAAATAAATATGGCTGGTTGGACTACTATGAAGATTCCTTATTCTCTTCAACAGGGTAGCTGAATCTAGTCCTCAACAGCTGCCAGTAGTGTTTAAATTATAATGAAAAAATTATTAACCAGAAAACATACAGAAATAAGATTATGATAGGCAATTTACAGGTGATGTTGTAACAGTCATGGGAACATCATCTTTAAAAAGTGTCCCCACTTTTTTTTTATACTGAGGACAAATGCATACTCTTATGAAGTTAGAGATATAGATTTTACAAATTATAAATTAAGAAACCAATTGATGTTTTTGCTTCCTACAGTTAATCTGATAGCTAAAGAAAAGCCTCAAATACCAAGACCTCTATACTATAAATACTTGCAAAGGCAAATTATTTAACAGAGAAAACTTGACATTGCAAGCTAGAAGGTTAAAAGTACATTCTTGTCTGAAACTGAGCCATAGTGTTGTAACTGAATATTAGAAAACTCTTACACATTAAAAAGAGGATGGAGAAATCACAAATTAAGAACCTAATTTAGTTACAAGACTTAGAATACTCACATACAGCATTCTGTTTTGCTGCCTGCTTCAAAAGCATTAGTTCTGGAAGAATTTGCTTGACTGCATATGCCATAAGCAGACCTAAAGAAGAGCTCAATGTAGCTCAAAAGCTTGTCACTGCCACCCACAGTAGTTGGTCCAATAAAAAATATTACCTCACCTAGCCTGTCTCTCTTAATATGCCATAAACACTCAAATAATGTCTACCACAAATAGCAGAATGAATTGTACACAGTTCTCTACAAACATGGCAAAATACATGTTTCCTAAGGAATCAAGAGGGAAAAACTATAATACAATAGCACTGATAGCTTTCACTAGTCTGTCATAAGGAAGACAGAGAACAAACTAATTTTATCCATCACTATTCATGTTCAGCTCACTATTAAAGAGAAACAATTACGAAATAAAGATGTTGCCAGCCAAATCAAACAGAAATACAAAAACAAACCCATTGATCAGATAAGTCTGTTGCACTAACAGAAATGGTGGTATTTGCTTTACTGCATTACCAAAAAAATCTGCTTATTAAATTTGGGAAAGCTATCTTGAATGATTTTGTCAAGATAAATTTAAGTTTATAGCTTGGTTCCTGAAGTTTTAGATTTAAAAAGAACTTACCACAAAGTGTTTTTATCTCTCTGTGGCACTGAGTGTCCCCCATTCCGTTACACACACGAAAAAAGAAAATAATGAGCAGTAGGGTGTTTTTTTTTTTAACTTGAGTGAATTGTGTTTATGCCTGGCTGCATTTGCTGGCCAATAGGGCTGCAAGGTGTCTTAATCTCCACTTAGCATGGGGCTTCGCTGCGAAAGCCAAGTTTTAAAAGATCAATAAAACCATAATCATGAAACTTAGTTGTTGGGGTGGGGAAAAGGAGAAAAGATGCTACTATTTACTTTTAATGATGCGAAACACTGGTAAGCAAGCTGGGGGGGGACAGGGAGGACAGAATAACTTTTTATATGAAGCAGAGATTAAGTGGGAAAAGACAAGTTGGGAATACCAGTAGCTGAGTTAGGATCCCTAAAAAAGTATTCTGTTTGATGTAAATTTCTCACTGCTTCAGCAGTGTCTGACCTCTCTTGTTTGAAACATTCATTAGCCAGCAAATCACTGAAAGTCATTATTTGTGGATAAAAATCAACTAGAAAATCCATTTCTCTGCATATCCTTGCTAAGCTTTCTAATCACAGTTATAAACACTGAGCAGTAGAGTTTTTGTTTTACACCACACACATCCCAGACATATCAGAGGGTTGTTTTTAACCTATGTTGACGCATCAGAACAATCTTTCCTAGACACGTCCAAATCACTTAGATTCCAGAGAACCCAGAAAAAGGCGCAGCTTCTTCTACATTTAGCTAAGGATTCCGCTGGCAGCCGGCAATGGGAGTCCTTCAGTGCACCACAGCTGCAGCTACCACGGCCACAGAAATCAGAAGCCGTATGTGAGAGGCGTATAAAACAGGCTATACAGGGCATGGTTTTTTAAAGTAAGCAGCTATACATATAGAGTAAGCCTGACAAAGTGCAGACTACTGAAAAGCTTCAGAAACCTGACAAGTTTCCTGGGGCAACACTAAATGGGGTGCCCATGAGAATCTCAGGGCAGCACCTTTGCTTTTAGACTGTCTGAACCACAAGGAGAACGAATACGCCTTCTCCTCCACCATATTCAGTCATGTTCAATTTTTGGGTAAGTCCTGATGCCCTTCTCCACTCTTTCCATTTTCCACATACCACAATCCTATCTTTGTCAGCACACTAAGTTTGCAGACCTATGCACCTGAATGCCAAAGGCTGCATCCTGAGTTTGGCTCCTGGTACCATTGCTACAGTAACTGCCATCTGCCCATAAACCGGACTACACACTTGAGTTCATAAAGAGGGGAGAGATTTTTAGCTCAACCTCATACAATCTAGTCTCAGACTCTCAGTTTCCATTACAGGTTATTTTTATATCCTGGATGGATGTTTACAAGGTGGTTCTACAGTATTTATCACTTGGGCACCTAAGCACAGCATGGCTCTGCATCACATTCATATTGTATTTGTAGCTGAAGGGGGCGAGTCAGATCAAAGCATCAGGCTGGAAATATCTCAACTTCCTTGATCCAAGGATTTACATATAATAAACATTACGTAGAACTCACATTGTATGTGTCATCTAAGACTTTTAAAGCACCTTACATGGCATCGTTATCCCCGCTTAACAAATGGAGACGCCGAGAAAGTGGGTTGAAGTGACTTCCTTGGCAGAGCTAGTCAGCCCTTTAACTTTGAAAAGTAGGTAAATTTAGACAAAGGCCCCATGGCATTTATCACTGGACAGGGGTAAAGAAATCACATAGGAGTCAGTTCCACCATTATTGGAAGTAACACTCTGCTCCACATTCCAAAGTTATTTCACTCTGCTTCCCTGGAGAGCTGCTTCCTAGAATCTTCCCCAACGCCCTCCTGCCTGGCTTCATTCTACATTTTTCAAGTAACATGAAGAATGATGAGGGGAAATGTGTAAAAATAGGTTTGTCTCTTCATCTAGCCAAAAGCCACATTTGTGTACGGGGTTGGGCTCTGTTTATCCATATGGTCGCTACCCTCAGCCCCTGAAATACCTGAATTTCAGTAATGCGCTTTTATATATGTATATAGGAAAGATTCCGTGGGTACACACTAGTTAAGAGGTCTAATTTCATTAAAAAGGCCAATTTTTCTCCTGTCTCCAGACTTTGCCAAAGTATCAAGTGCTTTGGAATCTTTTGGACTGAAAAAAATTCTACATACACTATAAGAATTTTCACACACATTTTACATGAGCTGCGTTCCAAGTTTTAAGAGCTGTTACTTCAATAATTTAACCTATATTTAAAAGCAAATATTGTCATCAGATATTTTAAAAATACCTATTTGGGGAAAAGATTAAAGTGAAAATATATGGTCTTGGTATCATCATTTCACTCTCCTGTTCCCCCAATTATTTAAAAAAAAAAACAGCTTGCAACAAAGTTCCTATTACTACAAAAAAACCAACAACCCCACACATCAATACAACTTGTAAGCATACTACTAGCCTGCCATCTCGGGAGGAGAGGGCTCTAGGCTGGTTTCAGCACTGTTTCACTAACAAAACCTGTAATACAACTGGCAAATAAGCGTGAAAGTGCATTGGCAAAACCAGAGGTGGTCACTGCCCAAACTAGGTCAGCGACACCAAGCTTATTAGTCTCAATTCCACACATATCACTGAAAGATAAACAGCTTCCCACAGGGCACATATCTGAGATTGTCTCCTTCTGTTGGCAGAAGTCAAGCACATCACAGAGGTGAACAGCTCAGCCTTCTGAGGACTGGGAAGAGTAATAATCTTTATGAAAGATCAGCTTTGAGATAGAAGTTTTATCATCTTTCAAACCATTTTTGTCCCTTTTTAAATGAGCATGCTACTATCTCAAAAGTTGGAGGGATGCCAGGTGTGCATTCTTGCGGTTGCTGATACACAAAGCAGGGCTCACACATTTACATCCCTCCTCCAAATGAAGGAAGGTGTCCTGGTTAGTCATAAGTAATGAGAGGGATTTGTTTTATTTACAAGTGAGCAATTTAACCAACTGATAGGATTAAATAAACACATCTTAAATATTTTTGTTAAAATGTGTTGCTTGTGTTGCACTTTGTTTATTTGCTTATAACTAGTGTTGACAAGAAATTGTAATGTTGAAATGCTATACCACCATAAAATGGCAACGCATCAGAACAAAACAAAATAAAACATTCAAAAGCAAAAAACCCCATGAAGCAAACAGACAGGGAATGAGGGAGGGGAGGGATCAAATTAAGTTCCCCCAGAATCACAAAGTCACACAGCTGTATTATAGCATGAGACCGGTGTTTAAGGAACATTCTGAAAACCAAAGCCAGTGGTTTTTCCCCATTATTTCAACATTACTATAGTTGAGAGTCTGCATTACCATGATAAAGTCATACCATAGCTTGTCATGTTAGGCCATCCACGTGATCAGTCAAATTGAGCTACCCGGAGGAGCATTTAAATATGGCTCTTACTAGCAAGCTGCCAAAGCAAGAGGTTCACAAAAATAACTGTACTTAGTTTCACCACTCTAGCCCTGATGGCAGGCATCACTCCACTGGGCCACATGGAGGAAATGGACAACGTGCCAGCACACTTATTGCCAGACAACCCCTGCACGTATTCATGGATTGCCCATATGACAACACACACACTTTGGGGAGAATCACCAACTAAAATTGTAACGTGGCGCATTCCAATTACACAAAAGGATAACATCCTATCTGGCGTCGCGGCTCCCACCAACTGCCAGCGTCCTACTCACAATCCATACTCACAACTGCCGCGGAACACCCTGGAACACTCCCTGCAGGCCCATTTCTCCCCTCAGTTCCAATCGGCTCACTTTCACAGGTTTCCTGCGGGAACTGCCGGCCTCTCACGGGAGCTTCCCTCACTCAGCATGTGCCTTATTACTGGGCACTCCCCATCCATTGGATGCTCCCCTACACCTCTACATTAAGATGGAGGGAAGCACTTGGAAGCAGAGAAGAGACAAAGGAAGCGGTTGTCTCCTCTGCGTAACCACAAAAAGATGGAACCCAGCGGGAGCAAAAAGGGCCAGGTGACGTCTCCCCAGACCTGAAGTGTACCTTTGCTGGGCCCAGAAAACAGTAGTAAGTGGGTCTTTACTGCCCAGGCCCTAACTACGAGGTTGGAGATCACTGGGAGATGGGGAGTGAAGCCTTTCCCCCTTCCTCAAGCCTCCAAGCTGTGGGTCCCGAGGAAAGGCGCTAACATGTCAGTAGAGATAGCAGGGCCATTCATCATTTTTATGCCCGTGCCCTGCTGATGTGACCCAGCCCATATAAATACTATCAGGGGGGATACAGAAATGGAAAACGTAACAGCTAAAAACAAAACAAAAAAATATTGCTGAAGCACAACACATATTAACACAGAACCTTCGCCGGCCCTTTGTCAGCTTCAGAGTATATGTAAGTCAGCTGTAGCTCTTCAGGCACATTTTTGTGTACTAGTCTAAAAAACAGCACACTCCGGGCTATGATGTGCCAGCCTGCCAATATGCAGGACAGACAGCTGGTATTTTTTTTGAATGGGAAATGAAGTTGCTTTCAGGACTTCAGCAGAGGCTAAATGGAGCAAGATGGACAGCCAGGGCTCTCTTCTCTTCTCTACCCAAATGGAGCAGTAACTCCTAGTAGTCCCAGTGGTTATTCCTTCTCAGCATCAACATGGGGGCAGGAAGTGATCAATTGCTCCACCATGTGGAGAAGGTACAAGCTAGGCTCCACTCCCCCATAGCTGGCTGAGGCAAAGACTAACTCATGCTAAAACTACAAACAGCCTTGTCTTCACTTGGATTTTACCTCTTGTTAGTTACCACACACTCATTAACATGAGGTAAGAACACACTTGTTTGCCCAGTGAAGACAAGGCCTAAAAGACTAATACATTTTATGGGTTAATTCCTTAAATTTATTTTTGCGGGCGAGGGATAATCCCGAAAAAGCATTTAGGGTCTTTAGGAGTGAAGGTTTTCAGGATTAAGAACTAGTCCAGCAGACACCGACCCACCTGTCTAGCAAGCTGTTCAACAAGATAAACTGAAATCTAAAACCCAGTAGAGAAGCAGACAGCCTGAAAAGACAAGACAGTCAAAGGCCTGGAGGCAAGAGAAAAATAAAGTTTTACAGATGGGAATCTGACAGACAAAGTAACTAGCCCAAGAGTGAACAGTAAGCCTCTAGCTGAGCTTGGAACTGAACCACAATCTCTCCAATTCCAGACCAATACCTTAACCACAAGACTATCAAGGGGGTCTGTACCTGTTAGGCCCATGTCCACCACACCACCTACTCAAGCTCCCCTGACCTGTGGCTCCAGGCCCACAGCACTTAGCACCCTCTGCAGCAGCTGAATGGCAGCTAAAGAAGCACCGGGTCTCTAGTATGTTACCATTGTGTCACCACCTTGGAGAATATCAAGTCATCTGTTTTATATGTCCTGAAGAAGTATGATAAAAGAGATCCAGAAAAGCTCACAGTAACTACCCACTTTATGAAAGACTTGGGCTTGGACAGTGTGGACCAAGTGGCAGATCATCATGGCAAAAGATGAATTTGGGTTTGGAATTCCCAATGCAGAAGCAGAAAATCTAGCGTGTTCTCACAAGAGACTATAGATTATATGACAGATAAGAAGGATGTGTATGAATAAAGACATTTCTTTGAAGTTGAGAAACTCTCTTCTATCGTGAGGAATGGGATATCAGTGGGTGTGTGAATGTAAGCACACATTGCTGCTTTCATTGGAATAGTTCTGTTGGACATTGTATTTGAAGTCTTCTAAATACGTGCTGGTCTTGGATTGAGAGTGGGATTGGGAGTGTTCTTTTAGTGGTCCAAGATTAGTATTTGGAAATTGCCCCTCAAAAGACCTTGGATGCCTGATAAATCCAGTTCTGAACAGCTTGAACTCAAGACATGTGCACTTTATAAATCATTTTAGAAAGTACTACAAAACCTAGAATCATGCTTCATCTTCCTTTACCGTGGCAAGTTTTTGAATGGAGATCCCTCTGCTATACTTGTGAAAGAATTTTTACTCCTGAAGGCATTTTACAATGGCACACTAATTAAGCATCTCAGATGTGTGCACAGGTATTATTACAACACACCCCGTCTGGCACACTGGAATGCAAAGGTCACGTGCATCTGGAGCCTCCCTGTTTTGATCACTTATAGAGCTAGATTATTATTTGTTTTGCCTGTCTAAAATTCCATTGTTGCTTGCAGTGTTGTTGTAGCCACTTTGGTCACCCACCTTGGGTCTTTTAAATTCCATTTCCTTTTAAAAGTCACAGTGAAACATCCAGAAAGGCTAAACAGAGACATCAGCAACCAGTTGAACAGTAGCCTAATTAAAATTCTATTTCCCCACCATCAGCCCCCAGGGTAGCCCCCCCCCCCTTAAGAGATCGCCTGCTTTAAATAAATGAACTGCTAATGAGATACAGTTATGCCTAACAGAAGCAGCTGCAAAAGTAGCCCAGAGACAATGCACAGACTATTTGCTACATTATTTAAGCACTGATTTTACATTAAAAATAGCTGTCAGCCCTGCAGACCAAAGGAATGAGAGTACATAACCACAGTAGGAAAAGCTAACAGTAACATGAGATTAGATTATTTAGCTATAGTTTCTATCTTGAGTTTATTTAGTTGAGAGCACTTAAATATTTACTCATGTCAGCTTTTAACACTCCCATCACAAATCATGAAAAAATCCTTCCATGTGCAGGATTAGGCCATAAATTCTACAATCTCCCTCATTAAAAAACTTAAATTTCAAGACAAAAAGTATCAACAAGTGATTGAGAGCAAAAGTTGTTTTGAGGGGGAGGGAATGGGGCCAGGAGCAGAAGGAAGGGTTAGTTTTTTAATTGCAGGGACATACCGTCTTCTTGCGTCCAGGAAAAACCATTGTAACTAAAATTACTTCTCTCTCTCACTAAATGTCAGTGCAACACAGTCAGGCTAGCCATAACTACTATTTGGTGGCAAGCTGCAACATATTATTTAATTTTAAAAAACACTTCTAGATAATAGCCCATTAAATACAATTACATCAGGTCATGTCTAAGAAAACAGAACAAAAATAACTTTGATCACCAGTCATTTTAAAAACAAAAATGTTGCATTCACTCCATGCATCTGAAGAAGTGGGGTTTTTTATCCACGAAAACTTATGCCCAAATAAATCTGTTAATCTTTAAAGTACCACCGGACTCCTTGTTGTTGTTGTTTTATTGCATCCTTAGGCTACAAAAGTCTAGAATAGTTAGTCACGGTTCCTAGGCAAGATTTTTCACCCAGTAAATCTTTACAATGTAGTATAACACAAACCTCACTATTACGGACAAATTTGCCAACAGTGGTAAGGAAAGATTTGAAAATCCAGATTCAAATATTCCATCCACATAGCTTTTTAGTTACCTACGATTAATAAGCAAGTCTGTGAACCATTTCCATTCCTGTATGGCTCTTTCACTGTCGTCTTAGCTTCCTTAAAATTATTTTGCATGACTATAGCGGCCAAAAGGCCCAACGCATAATCAGGGTCCTATTATACTGGGCACAGCAGGAACACTGAAAGAGAGCAGACAATGATCCTGCTCACACTCAAGCAATGAGTAACTTTATTCACAGGAAGAAGAACGAGTATTTGTGGCACCTTAGAGACTAACAAAATTTTTGGGCATACGCTTTCCTGGGATAATGCTCACTTCATCCGATGCACAGAGCCCCACTAACTTTTCTTTTAAAGTAACTAAACAGGAGATTGTAACGAGTTGCTAAGAGGCCCACGGGCTAGTGGAGGGGAGTCGTTCGGGGTTTTCACCCTGTGTATTTCACTCTCTGCATCTCATGAAAAGGAGAATTGGAGCGTACAGCGCCAGCTGATGCAGCCAGACATGGTTCCAGCCTCTCTCCTAAGGCGACACCACCCTCTGTCTGCACGGGGCAGGAATCGCCCGTCCCCGGGCTCATCCCGCCCATGCATAGCGGCACTGGCGGGGGGGGGGAGCCCGGGACCCCTCTCCAGGCTCAGAGCAGGGGAGACGCGGCGAGTCCTTAGCCCGGCGCCACGTCCCGGGCTGTCCCGGGCGCCGCGTGGCGATCCCCGGCCGGGGGGGAAGTTGGGGGAACTTGGCCCCACTCACCCTCGGCGGTGTCGTAGGGGTCGGCGGGGCCCCGCGCCCCGCCCGGCTCGCTGTAGTCCACCCAGCTCAGCCCCTCCAGGCTGTCGTAGTCCCCGCGCGGCTGGTCCGCCACCGGCACCACGGTGAAGTGCGGCATCTCGGCGGGGCCCCGCTCGCCGCTCCGGCCCCCGCGCGGCTCCCCGCGGCTCGCTGCCAGCCGGGCGGGACGCGCTCCCCAGCCAGCGGCGCATTCCAGCCGCGTGCGGTCACTTCCTCTCGGCGGCCCGAGCCCGCCGCCGCCACCCCACCCAGCCCCGCCGGCCGCGGGGGGGCTCCTTCTACAGGAGGGGACCTGGGGGTAGGAACCGTAGGAGAGGACTGGGGGGCTCCACTCTGCAATGGGGGGCCTCCACTCTGCGAGGGGGTAGGAACCGTAGGCGAGGACTGGGGGGCTCCACTCTGCAATGAGGGGGGGCTCCACTCTGCGAGGGGGTAGGAACCGTGGGAGAGGACTGGGGGGCTCCACTCTGCAATGAGGGGGGGCTCCACTCTGCGAGGGGGTAGGAACCGTAGGAGAGGACTGGGGGGCTCCACTCTGCAATGAGGGGGGGCTCCACTCTGCGAGGGGGTAGGAACCGTAGGAGAGGACGGGGGGGCTCCACTCTGCAATGGGGGGGCCTCCACTCTGCGAGGGGGTAGGACTCCTACCGTAGGAGAGGACTGGGGGGCTCCACTCTGCAATGAGGGAGTGGGGGGGGGGGCTCCACTCTGCGACCAGGAGGGGGAGGGGATTTCGGGGCTCCATACTGTATGGGGTAGCAGGTAGGGTGACCAGACAGCAAGTGTGAAAAATCAGGACAGGGGGTGGAGGGCAATAGCAGCCTATGTAAGAAAAAGACCCCAAAATCGGGACTGACCCTATAAAATCGGGACATCTGGTCACCCTAGTAGCAGGGATTTGGGGGGATTCCACTCTGCAAGAGGGGGAAGTGGGGATTTGGGGGGGCTCCACTCTGTGAGAGGGGGTAGGGTGGATTTGGGGGGGATTCCACTCTGCAAGAGGGGGAAGTGGGGGGGCTCCACTCTGCGAGAGGGGGTAGGGTGGATTTGGGGGGGATTCCACTCTGCAAGAGGGGGAAGTGGGGATTTGGGGGGCTCCACTCTGGAAGAGGGGGAAGAGGAGGAGGAGTGGACTTTGGAACAGGACTCAACCCAGCAACACAGGGATGTCCAGATTGGGGATATTGTGACTGTGGGGGAATGCCGTCCCCTCAGCAAGACAGTCCGATTCAACGTCCTCAAGGTCACAAAGGCTGCTGGCACCAAGAAGCAGTTCCAGAAGTTTTAAAGGCGACAAATGGATGATCAGGATGAATAAAACTTTTGTAAAAACCAAACCAAAACAAACAAACAAAAAAAACAGAGGGAAGCACAAGTGGAATTTGGAGGGAGAGCCTCCACTCAGTGATGGGGGGGGGGTTGGGGCGGGGGGAGGAACTCTATTCCGCAAGAAGGCCGTCAGAGGAATTGCACTAAGTAAAGGGATGAATTTCATTCAGCAATAGGAAGAGGGGAAGGGACTTGGGGGACCCCACTCAGCCATGCCAGGTTGGGAGTGGGGACCCCATTTAGCAATGCTAAAGTGGGAGGGAAAGTGGAAAGAAAAGGGTCAAAGGGAGACAAGCAGGGTTTGGGCAGAAGGGAAGGGGCGGTAAAAGGGATGGTCAGGGCCAAGGTGGGGAGACAAGACCTTAGGAGAAGTCAAAGCCATAGGGCAACAGGCGAAAGGACTCAGCT
Organism: Chelydra serpentina; assembly: GCA_037349315.1. Classification (NCBI taxonomy): domain Eukaryota; kingdom Metazoa; phylum Chordata; order Testudines; family Chelydridae; genus Chelydra; species Chelydra serpentina. Next base: position 10,994,877 of record JBAIAC010000026.1, on the reverse strand, counting down.
ATGGCAGGACTGATGGAGATGGGCCGTTTCCCTTCTCCATCCCCTTTGCCAGGAGAGAGGCAAAACCCATTACCCCAGCAAAGCCCAACAAAACCAGGTAGACCACGTAAAGCAGGGGAACACTTAGATGCAATATCTTCCCCTCTGCTCTGCCAGAGCCCACCTCCTCCCCAATGCCCACTGACAGGGTGAAAGAGCACCTGGGTTCACCACCGTGCTATATTGCACTGATTCTCAAATTTTTGTACCGGTGACCCCTTTCAAATAGAAAGCCTCTGAGTGCGACCCCCCTTTATAAATTAGACACTTTTCTATATATTTAACACCATTATAAATGCTGGATGCAAAGCAGGGTTTGTGGTGGAGGCTGACAGCTTGCAACCCCCCATGTAATAACCTCACACCCCCCTGAGGGGTCCCAACCCCCAGTCTGAGAACCCCTGCTGTATTGCATTACAGACTCTGTTTCCTGCAGGAAAGGCATCCAGGGGAATGGTTATAGCCAGGGGAAGCCTCGGCCTGGCAGCCCAATGGGGAGCAGGGGCAGCCCTACAGTAGGCCCAGGTGCCTCAGACATTTAGCATTTTTCCTTTTCCTGCAGCTAGACCTGAGACAGTCAAAGAGAGGGAAAGGAATTAGTCTTCTCTGCTAAATAGAGGCTCCTGGGACAGAAAGGACACGAAGAACCCTTCTATTGGGCTGATTTTTCAGATCAGTAATTTCTCTAGAACCTAAGGGGGCTGGTTTGGGGAAAGCAGGAGACAAGCAAGCTAAGTGGGTTTGCTTGCAAGTCTCACAACTTCTCTGTCTAAGTAGGGAACAGAACTCTTCTTGCTGTGGAGAACAGACTACTACTGTTGTATCCCCTGGGCCAGACCAGTGATAAAACCATGCCTCTGGCCCAACCCTCCCCCAATGGAACCTATCAGGAGGAGAAAGAAGCTAAACAGACCCAGCTGAGCTCCAGGGGAATGTCTCATTGGTCCTACTCCCCAGGACTTTAATTGTGGGGAGAAGGAGGGTCCTTAATTCGAGAGGATTATTGGCAATAGCTGGGGAGGGCATTGCTAGACAGCCGTGGAGCTGCTCAGTATTCTTTCCTCCAAATTCTCTATCAAGAACACTTTTAAAGCTGAACTGGTAAATGTGGCTGAATCTGAACAGTGCAGCAGTATTGCCTACATCAAATGTTCAAAAATTATGAGGCAGACCACAAAAAGTCATGATTAGCTTACAAATAATGAGTTTAAAAAAATGTGGATTCTTTTTATTTGCCTTCTGCGCTTGAGTCTTTCAAACTTTTACAGCTGGGGCTAAAAAAAAACACTGAGATTCTCACATAATTGCATGACTCATGGCTTTAGAAAATACCAAATATTGCAAAACAGGTGATAAAATTGCAAGAGTTTGCAACCCTAAGTTTGTGTTTGATAGTAAAACAGTGGTGGTTCTGTACCCAAACTCTGCTTCTAATCCCAAATTCCAATCAGCAGTGAACTAAGTAAAGGAACACTGTTAATTTAAAATCGTGTATTTTAAATTACTTTAAAATAGTTTCTGGTACTAGACCTGTCCCCATATCTTTCTGTCATTTGAGGTGGTTTCACATTCATGTTTTTTTATTTCCTCTCCCATGTTGCAGTCTGAAAGACCCACACAAGCAAATAGAGAATTGAGAAAATCCCTATACTAGGGAAATTGATTATGTCAAAAGTGCTGTCAGCAAACAAACAAAATAGAGAAAACTTGTTTTTTTTCCTAATCTTTCATTTAAGTATTAGAGAACTTTTATTTTTAAGTGATAGTGGCTCTTTAATAGTGTCTAGATTTAAAATTCTATGATTAGGCTTCTCTATTAACACCCTACTTAATTCCCCAAAAGAAGTGTGAATGCTTATCTTTGAAATTATAAGGATCTGACCTTCTCTTATTGTTGTTAAATTAATGGTTAAAATTCTTCACAATTCAAAAAGTCACCAGAAAAGAATAGGGAAGAGATTATATGGTTGACTGTTCACTATTGGCTCAATCCACCCTGATTTTAGATTTAGGGCTAAAAAGACTCCCTAAGTCAGGCATCTGACTCTCTGTAAACTCATTGACCCTTTAAATGTTCGGTAATAATGCACTTTTTAGTTCCTGTCAGATAGAGAAAGAGTGCTCAGGCTATACAGGAGCCCATGGGAAAAGCTAGTCTTAGGGCAGGAAGAGCAGAAGGTCGTCTATTTTAGAGATTTCCTGAACTTAGAGGAACCCAACCTTTTTGGTGTTTTTTTACTTCATCCTGCCTTCTGGAGCAGGATCTGACATTATTAACAGAGCAATGTCCAGCTTGTCGAAAGATACTGGTAGTGAGCAGAAATGGGAGACAAACAAGAGGAAGAACTTTTTGTTCACAAGAGCTGAATAACTATTCTACTTTTAATTAGTTGGGTTTAAGGATCCATGCTGTGGAGCGATTGATGCCAAGAGGGACGAAGGTTTCTCAGTTCACTTAACAAATGTACTGATGGGCCACCTCTGGGGAAAGCCAGAACAATTGCACCCCCTAGCAGTGATCAGACAGGTGGAAAGGCTTCTGAGAAAGAAAACTGTTTTCTACCATCTACATTTTATTTACATCTTTTCACAGTGTTAACAAACAACAGAAGTGTGTCTGTGTTTGGTTTGGGGCATTTCATTTGTTTTGCTGTGAAGCATCTTCTCGCTTCCCTATTTCTGGTCAGGTAAATGTATTTTCTCAATAATTTTAAAAGATCTAGAATATTTAGGGTGGGATTTTCATTGATCCTGTTGAAGTCAATGGGAGTTTTACCAGCAGCTTCATTGGGAGCAGAATTAGTCTGAGCACTTCTGAAAATCCACCCCTACTGTAGAATTTAAAAACTCAGGTATTGCCACCTCAGATCAGGCCAGTGGCAGTGTTCCATATCGCCAGTATCCTTTGTATGACAGTGGCAGCTATCAGCTGCTCCAAACGGAAGTGCAAGCATCCCAAAGTTGTCAATTATGGGATACCTGGCCTAAAGGAGAATTTTCTTCCTTAGCCCTTCAATTTGAAGTTGAATCATGTCTCCCTTATATATCACACTTACTTCAATTTTGTGTGAGTAGTTATTAGAACTATAATCATTTTTTATTGGATGCTAGATTCACCCCAGACGTTTGAAAGGAGGTAGAAAGGGTAATCTCTAGGGCACTAAAGCAGAATATTACAGGAAAGTAGGAAGATGATCAGAAGTGACTGTTCTATGCAAGTTCACATTTTTCTATTGTGTGACTTCCATGTAATGTCATTAGGCTTGAGGTGTTCCACACAACTGTGCTGTCCTAGAAAAAGCAACAAGGATTGCAGCAACTCGACTCCTAGTGACAAAGTGAGGGGTACCCGCAGGACAAGCTTTAATATCTGTGGCATCCCATGTAGCCAGAAGGGAGAGTCAGACGAGGAGTTTTCTTCTCCTCTCCCCTTTCTTCTGCAGAGGAATTGGGTCTGTGTAATGCTCCCCAGGAATACATCACCCCCTGCCCTTTAGTGTGATGTTCTGTCTGTGCCTGCTGTGGACAGGTCTCTGTAACCAACAGCCTCTCCTCGGGCAGCACAAGCACTGCCTTCCAGGCCTCTGCAAACCTCACTCTCTGTATAGGTAGCAATAGGCGCACACCACCACCCAGCCCTCTGAGGGTTCCCTGCAGCCGACGGCCTCTTTATCCACAGAACACTCACAGTATTACCAGGCCTGCTGTTCCCAAAGGAACAGTACACACACCAACTTGTACGCTTCAGCTCAGGAGCCCCACTTTGCTTGACACACAACACTTACATATATTTATAGTGAACGCAAGAATATGTTTATCATCAAAGATGAGAGATTCAAGTGGTAAGGGGTAAGACTATTGGAAATAATTACATGTAAAAGCAAAATCATAAAATGCTTTCTCAAGAGTAACCTTAACTAACAGGTTATCCTATCTAAAGGATCTCTCACCCAAAGTTCCCTCCCATGTTTTCAACCACACCTGGTTAAGACCCTTTTTCATGAAGCCAAGTTGCTGTCAGTGAAGGGGACCTGAGTATCTTCTCTGCCCCCCAAATATAGTCAAGCATATCTTTGATGACCTCAAGATAAGATTCTTTCCCCAGCTTTATCTCTTCTCCTGTTAGTATCTTTCTGAAGTTCTTGCAATCTTTTGTTCAAACTGCTGATAAAAAGCCCATTGTGCATGAGGCAATACTCAAGTTACATGTAAACAGACACAAGGATAAACATCTCATTTGACAGAAAAACTGTTTTTCACCTTTGCTAGTGACCAAGCCCTGCCCTGTCCCCCGCCCCCACACTTTTAAGAACATATTTTATATATGAGAAACTTGTCACATAGTATCTGTACATTCATTTCATAATGATATTGATGACCAGCGTGCCACCAGCTTTCATGTAAGATCTCACACGAGATAAACAAGAATGTACATATGAGACCCAAAGAATCCCTGTAACCTCTCTGCACTCTCTTGCCAGTTGGCATGAAGAGGTTCTTGGCTCACAGCCCTTCTTCGGATACCAAACAGAAGCATCTGGGCTGCCTTAGAAAATGCAGGGCTTTGAGGAACCAGACTGCATGGTTTCCATTCATTAAAGCAATTGCACTGAAATTCTTTCAGCTAGAAAAAACTTCTGCTTTCACACTTATGCCCACAACTCCCATTTTCTTCTCCAAGGGGAATTTCACGTGCAGCTCTGAAGAGAGCATTTGCCTCTAGGAAACTATGCAAATTTGAGGGTGAGATATTACTTTTGTCTAAAGTCAATGGCTTTGTTTATTGCTCAGAGGCTGGTCCATAAGAAAAGATAAGAGCTTACTTGTCCATAACAACTTTATTTTGCAGTATCTAGGTTGAAAGGGAACTGGAATTTCAACCAGGGTATTAGGGATCTAATAACAGACTGAGCATAGAGAAAAGGAATTGGACTTACTGTTATACTGGCTAATGCAGTTTATTGTTCATCTTAATTTCTTTTCTTCACTGAAAATACCAATCCTTACTTATGAGTGATACAAGTGGCAATTACATACCTAATTAAAAGGATTGTCTGAGATGGGCAGGAGCCATCTGTGGGACCAGATGCTCAGTCTGTCTACAGTGGTGTCATTCCATTTACCTGAGAGAACATCACCATTGTCTCTCATCACACCAAAGGGGTGAACAAGAAAATTGTAGGTTACCTGCCTGCTCCTCTTAGGACCCATTACCAGCAGCAAAAGCGGCCTTGATTTTTATGTTAATCTATATGGGTCTGAGAACTGATGGGACAGGGAAAGCAGAAATGATGACAGAGGAAAGGACCTACAAACACCTTTGTTTTCCTGTTTTTCAAAGGAGGAGAAAAAGTCTGCAGTTCTCAAAACACACAATACCCATTGATTACAGCAGGAGTCATATGCAGGTCAGATTAGCAGAAGCAGGTCTTACTGAATGGTGAAGGACCTGATCTTGCAGATTTTACACATTAGAAAGTTCCAATGAAGTCAGTGAGCAGGATAGGGACAAGGCTTGTCTACACTGCTCAGCTTTTAGCGACAAGGCTGTGTCCTTGTTGCTAAAAGTCAGCATGTGTGAACGCTCTTTTGCGGTATTTGTCAACACTTTTGCCAACAAAATACTTCCAGCCCAACAAGCGGCATAAGCTTTGTCGGCTGTTCACACTGCTACTTGCGTCAGCAAAACTTTTGCCTTTCGTGGGGGCGCTTTTTTAAGTACCCACGAAAGACAAAAGTTTTGGCGACAACTGTGCAGTGTAGACATACCCGAAAATTGATTGGGACAAAATAATTTGCCTGAAATTTTGCTTATTCCCCTTATCCAAACTGAAATTTAAAGAGCAAACATGGTCAGAAGAGTGACTGTAAAGGTACCCACTTCCTCCTTCACAGATCTGCCTCTTCTGTGAATTCACAATCAGAAGGATCTGGAGTCTGCATTGGCTCCTGCATCATCTACAGACTGAATAAGTAAGGGCATGGATCCAACTCTCATTTTACATCACCAGGTGTCATTAGGTTTGATGAGCAGTAGTTTGGGCCTGAACTTCCAATTGCAGGGCCAATATTTTCCCTCAATTTCACCCATGCAATTAAATTCAAAACAATGGGTTACACAAACACCACAGAGCCTCTTGGAACGTTCAGTAAATTAATGTTGTAAGATGTTCATATACCCTTCTGATGAGCCCTGTCTAAATGCTTAGGCAAAGAGGTATAATCAACGGCAAAGTTTATCCTGCACAATCTTTATTACAGGTAATAACATGCAAAGGAAAAAAGCCAGCATGATGTGCAGAGCCTACCATGAGATGGTAGCACAGAGCCCGCTGGCAGTTATAAAACACATTTTTACTTACAAACTGATGGAATGACATACAGTCACTGAAAGACAATCATTAATTCATAGGCATTTCTAAGGTGTTAATATCAGCATCCTTGCCAAGCCCCTGAGACAGAGCAGATGGACATGAAACTACATGATGCCAGCATTAGAGATCACTTTCAGAGTAGAACTGCACAGCGAGGTCTGGGCAGGATGTTTCCCCATCTCTTTAATTACACATGGCTGTATATTTCAAGTGAATCCGTGTAGTATCTGGGGCTGCTTTACTTGTTTAAATGTGTTGCAATGAACACACAACTAAGCTTCTGATGTTAATCTCAGATGAACAGGCAACACCTCAGGTCCTATTTTCCTTTCAATACATTTTTTTTACTGTAGGTTTGGGGTTACGCATGCCCCGTATCTGAGATTAGATTTGGTACTAGCTTTTTAATTTTACATCCCCACAGAATTTAATGGGGGAAATCACAGCTGTAGATACATGTTTACGTTTTTATAGAAGGGACAATTAACATAAGAACATAAGAATGGCAGTACTGGGTCAGACCAAAAGTCCATCCAGCCCAGCCAGTATCCTGTCCACCGACAGTGGCCAATGCCAGGTGCCCCTGAGGGAGTGAATCTAACAGGTAAGGACCAAGTGATCTCTCTCCTGCCATCCATCTCCACCCTCTGACAAACAGAGGCTAGGGACACCATTCCTTACCCATCCTGGATAATAGCCATTAATGGATTTAACCTCCATGAATTTATCCAGTTCTCTTTTAAACCCTGTTATAGTTCTAGTCTTCACAACCTCCTCAGGCAAGGAGTTCCACAAGTTGACTGTGCGCTGTGTGAAGAAGAACTTCCTTTTATTTGTTTTAAACCTGCTGCCCATTAATTTCATTTGGTGGCCCCTAGTTCTTATATTATGGAAACAAGTAAATAACTTTTCCTTATTCACTTTCTCCACACCACTCATGATTTTATATACCTCTATCATATCCCCCCTTAGTCTCCTCTTTTCCAAGTTGAAAAGTCCTAGCCGCTTTAATCTCTCCTCATATGGGACTTGTTCCAAACCCCTAATCATTTTAGTTGCCTTTCTCTGAACCGTTTCTAATGCCAGTATATCTTTTTTGAGATGAGGAGAACACATCTGTATGCAGTATTCAAGATGTGGGCATACCATGGATTTATATAAGGGCAATAAGATATTCTCCATCTTATTCTCTATCCCCTTTTTAATGATTCCTGACATCCTGTTTGCTTTTTTGACTGCCGCTGCACACTGCGTGGACGTCTTCAGAGAACTATCCACAGTGACTCCAAGATCTCTTTCCTGATTAGTTGTAGCTAAATTAGCCCCCATCATATTGTATGTATAGTTGGGGTTATTTTTTCCAATGTGCATTACTTTACATTTATCCACATTAAATTTCATTTGCAATTTTGTTGCCCAGTCACTTAGTTTTGTGAGATCTTTTTTAAGTTCTTCACAGTCTGCTTTGGTCTTAACTATCTTGATCATCTGTATTATATTAGTATCATATTAGTATCATCTGCAAACTTTGCCACCTCACTGTTTACCCCTTTCTCCAGATCATTTATGAATAAGTTGAATAGGATTGGTCCTAGGACTGACCCTTGGGGAACACCACTAGTTACCCCTCTCCATTCTGAAAATGTATAATTTATTCCTACCCTTTGTTCCCTGTCTTTTAACCAGTTCTCAATCCATGAAAGGATCTTCCCTCTTATCCCATGACAACTTAATTTACGAAAGAGCCTTTGGTGAGGGACCTTGTCAAAGGCTTTCTGGAAATCTAAGTACACTATGTCTACTGGATCCCCCTTGTCCACATGTTTGTTGACCCCTTCAAAGAACTCTAATACTTACTAATAGATTAGTAAAACATGATTTCCCTTTACAGAAACCATGTTGACTTTTGCCCATCAATTTATGTTCTTCATTTGGCTGACAATTTTATTCTTTACTATTGTTTCAACTAATTTCCCCGGTACTGACGTTAGACTTACTGGTCTGTAATTGCCGGGATCACATCTAGAGCCCTTTTTAAATATTGGCATTACATTAGCTATCTTCCAGTCATTGGGTACGGAAGCTGATTTAAAGGACAGGTTACAAACCATAGTTAACAGTTCCGCAATTTCACATTTGAGTTCTTTCAGAACTCTTGGGTGAATGCCATCTGGTCCCGGTGACTTGTGACTGTTAAGTTTATCAATTAATTCCAAAACCTCCTCTAATGACACCTCAATCTGTGATAATTCCTCAGATTTGTCACCTACTAATTAAATGATGGTGTGTCAAAGATTATCATTAGAAGCAGGAGGTCGAGAAATTTTACTGAGAGCTCAGATTATGGAGAATGAATTTTAAGATTCACAGAGTGCACACTTGTCAAACTGAGCTAGCTCTGACATTCTGTTTGGGCTGCTTTTTGATGAGAACAATTTGAGATGTTGATTAATACAGAAAACTTTGCACCTCATTCAGATGAGTTTTGCATTGAATGATTTGAAATATACAAGTGTAACCCTTCTGCCAGTCAGAGTCGGCAGCAACAAGGGCCGGGTTCCGTATCTAGGGGTTCCATTCCAATAACACAGTGCAAAAACCGGCTCGAGCCCCCACCCAGTGACCTGGGACAAATATATATCACCCCCCCTGGGCACCTCTAAGAGGCAGTACTTCCCCTCTCGCAAGCACAGAGTCTGAGTGTAGAAAAACCTTTTAATGACAGAGAGAAACAATGCGGCCTTTTGCTGGGGAAACACCACATCTAGGATTTGCAAACCAAACTGTGAGCAATGACCCACCCCAGCAAATTGCCATGTCCTTTCCCTTTGGTTCTTGAGTCCATCAACCCCAAAAATCACCCAAAGTCCCAAAAGTCCAACAACCCAAAAGTCCAGACCCAGAGTTCAAAAGTTCATCTGCAGAGTGTTACACCCCCTCCAGTCTGGGTAGAAATGGGGAGGGGAGAGGTAAGGGGCACCTTACGTGGCTCGAAGCTGACTGCCCCGTCCCTTCATGGTGCTTCGTTTGGCTCTGCTCTGCTCCGCTCTGCTCTGCTCTGCCAGCCATCCCACGAGTCACTCCGTTCAGCCGTCCCGCAAGCCGCTCCGCCAGCAGCTCCGCTCCGTCAGCCGGCCTGCAAGCCGCTCCGGCTGTCCCGCCAACTGCTCCGCTCCGCCAGCCGGCCTGCAAGCCGCTCCGGCTGTCCCGCCAACTGTCCCGCTCCGCCAGCAGCTCCGCTCCACCAGTCGCTCAGCAATAGATCTTCTGGCTCCCCCACTACTTAACACAGTGCTCAGTGATTTCAGCTCATAACAATTTCAGCTTGTAGTTAGGGGAGCCTTTGTGCTCATTTGCACACTTAGTCCAGAGTAATTCCAACTCAGCAGCCTGTGAATAGACTCCTAAGGAACTCAAAATTAGCTCTGATATTCCACAGTGGGGAGAGAGAGAGAGAGAGAGAGAGAGAGAGAGAGAGAGAGAGAAGAAGGTGCAATTGACATTTAGGACCCTCAGAAGAGGCCCATGCCACCAGATACAAATACCTGTCCCCAACCTCTCTCAATTCACTGGGTATTGGAATCCATGTCCCTCGCCTAGCAAGTGCTGCTTAGCTAAGGGCGAGTCCCTTCCTCATAACAAAAGCCCACTGTCCTTGATTCACATAATCAGGGTAACAACACTTTAGTCTTCCTGCCCCAATAACAGAGAAACTGGGGCTCCCACAGCAGTCAAGGTGACCATTTGGGCAAGCGGTCCATCATGCTTTGCAGGGTGGGTGTGTCCATGCAAACAAGATTAGCCCCTGACATCCCTTTCCACAACTCACCACCAGATGTCAGGGTAGAGCTCATCCTGACTCTGCTTACACAAGGATACAACTATACAGAACTGTAGCACCTATGCAGCCTACAGCTACTGACAGTCAGCAGTACTGTATATATCCCTAGGGATCTGGTTAAAGCAAAATATATTTATGGTTGAAGGCACGTCTGCTGGAAATATTGGCCCAGGATATTGAAAGATGCTACATTTATGTCAAGTACAAAGCTCTAAATTGCATGGGACACATATATTTCAAATGCCTTAGATGCACACGCTATGATTGTTATCCATTAAAATAAGCTGTAGATTTAAAACTTCCATCTAGTCTCTTTGCTTTATGGCAAGGCACCTCCTTTGCCTCACTGGCCTCAGCATTTCCCCCTGTGCCTCTCCAACTCCAGAGGTTTTTAAATTCTTCACTCTGGTTCGTTTTTCAATATTTACAAGGTAGGCCTAAGTAGTGCTCTTAAGCAAAACAAACAAAAAACTTCACACTCTTGAGCAGGCATGCCTGGAACCTGCTGAGACACCAGGGAGCTGTAAATCCTACACGGCCACTAAGCAGCAGGTGAGCGCCAGTGCCATCGCTGCTAAACTTTTGCAGACATCAAAACAGCAAATGGAGAAACAGTATCACAGACAAATCCAGCAGCAGCTCCCTCCAGCAGATGATATCCACATGCGCTCCATTGTCCCAATGGTCTGGGCCATTCACCGCTAATGAGATCAATGCAGCCATTGCAGCCACGAAAGTGGGAAAACCAGCAGGAAAAGATAGTATCTATCTTGAGTTCCTATATAAACTGGGTCCACTGGCATGGAAATGGGTGATGTAGCTTCTCACCAACATGCTGGAGATGGGAGTAATCCCCTGTGTGTGGAGAGAAGCCAAGGTCATTGCACTGCTAAAAACTGCAGATTACCATTCTCCCTCCTGAGCACCACCAACATGATGATGGAACATATGATTCTGAACCAAATCAGGCCAACTGGGGATGCCAGTCTACCCAAAGAGAAAGCTGGTTTTTGCCTCCACAGAAGTTGCAGTGACCAGGTCCTGGCCCTCACTACAGACCTTGAGGCTGGATTCCCATGAAAACTCAAGATCACAATTGCTTTCATCGATCTGTCAGCAGCATATGACACAGTCTGGAAGGATGATCTGGTGCTGAAACTGGCCAGTCTGGAGTGTATATCCCCCATGTTCAGATCCTCAGGCTGCTGAACACCATGCTTAGCAGCCAAGGGATGCGCATATACCTCAGAGGTCAAACCATCAACCCCCACCCTTTGAATAAGTGGGCTACCAACTTCTTCTGTACTTGCTCCAACACACTTCAGTGTCTAGGGTATGCCTAGGATGACCAGATTAAAGCAACAAAAAAATCGGGACACATGGGGGGAAGCAAAAAAAAAAAAAAAAAAACACACACACCATGGCTGGAGCAGAAAACCCCCCACAAAAAACGGTAGAAGCCCCGGTATCGGGACGCGGGACACAGAACCAAAAATCAGGACAGTCCCGATTTTATCGGGATGTCTGGTCACTCTAGATATGCCTGAAACAATAGCACAGAAGTTTGCATATGCTGATGATCTGCTGATGAACTCAGGCCTGTAGCTTTAAAGAACTTGAAGTGACCCTTACATCTGACCTTAAGATCATGGAGGTGTACTTCCAAAAGTACCAACTAAGATTAAATCTGGGCAAAATTGGTAGTCTCTACTTTCCACTTTGACAACAGAATCACACAAAACACTCTAACTGTAGCGTTTTCTGGTGTAACTGCACATTATGACCCAAAGCCAATATATCCTGGTGTCATTCTTGACCGCACACTGACTTTCATGACCATTTTAAGAAAGAAGCCTCTAAATCAGAGACTTGTACCAACTTTCTTCAAGTTAGTTGGAATAAGCTGGGGAGCAACTGCCTTGGTGCTGCGAACATCATGGCATTAGCCCTGGTGGACTCAGTTGCAGAGCACTGTGCCTCGGTGTGGACAAGAAGCTGCCATGCCCATCTTGCGGACAGACAGCTGAATCAGACCATGCAAATAATCACAGGAACTTTAAAATTAACGCCTCTGCTGTAGCATTCTGTATTAGCAAACATCAAACCTCCAGCTATCCCTCAAGATCTAGCCAAAACACGAGAACTTAAATGCTCCAAAGATTTCCCATCTAGGAGGTTATGGATAATGAACCCCAACACAGCCTGAAATTGTGAAAACCGCTATGGAACACACGTGACCATCTCGTGTCTCTGGATCCAGCCAGTGAATAGCAGAATGTCTGGACCTCACCTACCATTCCATACAAGCACATTATTACTGACCCAACAAGCCGCCTTCCCAGTTTTAACCTGCCACGCAGACTTTGGACCACAATGAACTGTGTCCAAACAAACCATGGAAGCCGCAGGTGCTTGATGCACAAATGGAAAAATCACAGACCACCCCCCGCACGTGACTGCAGTGAGAACATCCAAACCAAACACATGACGCAGTGCCCCAAATATGGATGCAAAAGTGAATTGGATGATAGCCACAATGTCCCAGAGGAGGCCTTAAAATGGCTTATGGACAGATGCCATATGCAAGAGAGAGTGCAAGACAAAGAAACAAACTCATAGCACAAAAAGAAATACCTTTCCCTGCCCCCTTTCCAGAGTGTTGCCTCATTATGCTACCTTCTAGTTGCCAGTCCTTTCCCAAACAGCCATTAACCGGGTTGTTTCCCTTATAGGGAGGACAGCAGCCTTCCACTAGCTCTGCCGCAGCTCGTTTCTCGTCCCTCTCTCACCAGAAGAGAGGGGGTTTAAAGGTCACAGGCAGCCCTGAATTGGACTCAGATGTCCCTACTTGACCTGAAGTAACCTCCTTCCAACTCAGGGGAAAAGTGCCTTCACCATTCTAGGGCTGACAGACCTGCCTTCCACCACTCCGTTCTACTCCCCAGGCACCTTCGAGGCGCAGTCGGCGCTGTCCGGGGTTCTCTGCTCAGTGTCCCCGTCAGGTTCCCTAGTTTTGACTCTTTGACCTTCACACCCGTCCTTGTTATTTTTTTTCCCCGTTGTCCCCCCTAATTACTTGAGTTTCCAGGCTCTGTGGATCCTCCCTATAGGCTGGGGGAGGGCCCTTTAGCCTTCCTGGAATGCAATAGGACCACTCCGTTCTACTCCCTTGTCATATCTGAGGAGCAGTGGTTGCTGTCCAGGGTTCTCTGCTCGGTGTTCCCTTCAGGTTCCCTATTTTTGACCCTCACACCCCTCCTTGTTATTTTTTCTGTTGTCCCCCATACTTACTTGTGTCCCAGGCTCAATGGATCCTCCCCATAGGTTGGGGGAGGGTTCTATAGCCATGGGCAGGCTTGCGCCCACACACTTCCTGGAACCCAATAAGCCGACGCTGTTCGAGCTGTCAGACTCAGGCCTGACTTCGTCACAGTCTGTAGAATGCAATACCAAATCAATCCTCAACTTGCAGTTATGGGAACTCTGACAGATGAGATACTGTAACTATCTTGGTGATGTCCCGTGTCATCACCTTATATCCAAGGGCATCAGAATAGAAATACAGTTAGATGAGAAATTTAGAGGGTTTTTCACAAACGTATGGGCTGATTTATACAGACCAAATGGCAAATAACCAAGTGATGTAGGAGCATAAGTCTCATTTTCAAAAGGAACTTATGACTTAAGGAGACAAAGTCACTTTTGAAAATGGGACTAAGGCATTTTTGAAAATTGTACCATTAGCCTTTTAAGGCCATGGCACTATATACTTCATTTCCATGGCTATGCCAAATACAGGATTCCACATAGCATTTTTCCTGCCACTTTTTGCAGCAATAATCTTATAGACAATAATATTATGGACAATATTAGGACAAATTTAAAAGTGCTAAACATGTGAGTGTTTTCAGCTACTAGTAGCTTAGTTATTCATTTAATCGGATACAAACTTCTCTTACAGGTACGTGTGCAGCCACCTGTACACTGCTGCAGAACACGTCACTGCTTATTTTTTAAAGTACCATATGAGGCTGTGTTTCATTACAGAGGCCTAAAACCATGGCAGCATTAGCCATAGCCCTGTTGCCCATTTCTCACCTAGATTCGGGATTGTGTTTCTCTGCAGAGGCTGGCGATCTGCAACTTGCAAAGCTGCATGAGGCTTTTAAGAAACATTGGTGACTTCCCACTTCTGTAGCAGTATTAAACCTTATCCTTTGAAGATGCCTGTGTAGCTTTCACACAGTAAATGAAATTGCTCTTCACTTGCTTGGGAATTTTCCATAGTATATTTAAGTAACTGATTTGGCTTTCTCTTGAAGGGCTAGGGAGCAGGATCATAGATAGAGCAGCTGGAGTCCTAACTTTTGTTTATTTTTCCCTATTGACCGAGATGGTTTACAGCTTTCTTCTTTCTCTTCCCCTCTTCTACTGTCCCAAATCCCTTTCATTTGGGATTTTAATGAGCAGTTTCCATTCTATAGTTCTAAGATACTCATGACATTCCATAGCTTGCAGCACAGACCAATCTAAAACCAGATGGAAACAATTCACAGTCCTCTGCTCTGAATCAATAGTTGCAAGATTTTAATGAAGAAACAGCACCTACAGAAGGTAGCAAAATAAATACTAGGCTACCCAGAGCTGACTGGGTATTTTGCATTTATCTGAACCTATGCTATAATAAACAAACAATGTACTCACTGAATTACTTATCATTGAGTATATTTAATAGTTTTTGAACCAATACAACTGAAAAATTGTAAGTAAAGAACAAATACCAATGATCTGTAGCAGGAACACATGTAAAACTGTCAGCACTCAGACAGCAAAATTAATTCCAACGACTGTAACTGCATATAGGGTACATGTTATTTACATAAATAGCACCCTAAATACTCATGCTGCATGACAGACGCATAACACTACCATTACAAAAACACACATGTTGATTTTTTTTTTCTTTACTTTAAGGCAGCAAAAAGCAAAAAAGGTGATCTTCATTCCTCAAGGAATGCACATTAGTAATCTCCGTGTGGCTCTGACCCTGCAAACACTTGTGAATCAAGTTAAGCACATGTATATGACTGGTGGAACTACACTACTCATGTAAGTAACATTATACGGGTGGAAAAAGCTTTGCAGAATGGGGCCCTTAAAACTGGATGTTGCTCAGGGTGGAAATGATTTTCAATGTGTCTTTTACAAGGTTGAGTTAATTATTTAATAAATGCCATTTTATTAGAATGGCTTTGAGAAACTCTAAATTTGGGTGCAAACTCTTAAGAGGAACCACTTAACCTAAAAAAAAAACAAAAAAAACAAAACCAAAAACAAACAAACAAACACACACCACCAGACCTACACTATGGCTAGGTGCCAAGTTTCAATATATTTTCTCCCTTACAGGAGAGTAAGTACACCTTTTAAACTAGGAGATTAAATCCACCACTAAAATCCACCACTTCCTAAATCATTTGCTGTCCATGATTTTTAGTGGAACCTGTTTTCAGTGCCATCTATCATAAGTTCAAGCATACCGCAGGGAAGCTCTTCCCCAGCTTCTGAAATGATCTGCTTGAGCTGCAGGCTACATAACTGGACTTGACCATGGAAAGTGGTAAA
Source organism: Chelydra serpentina (assembly GCA_037349315.1). Taxonomy (NCBI): domain Eukaryota; kingdom Metazoa; phylum Chordata; order Testudines; family Chelydridae; genus Chelydra; species Chelydra serpentina. The sequence continues at coordinate 10,978,998 of JBAIAC010000026.1, read as the reverse complement.
TCGCTGCTGCCGCCATCCCTTGATTGTTTATGTGATGATCATCACAAAATTAAGGGTCTGATACTGCTCCCATTGAAGTCAATGGGAGATTTGTTATTAACTTTCATGGGAACAGATTCAAGCCCCCAGCCAGTAACTTGCCAGTACAGCAGCACATGGGTGGGGTTTCAATCAATACACAGATTTCCTGGGGGGGGGGGGGGGATTATACTTTTTTAAAACACAAGCATTCTGGTATTTACTTGTTTATTCGCGATAGCAAATAGTGAAAAAGGACAAGCACTAATAGTTTAACAGAACTGTCATACAGGGAAAACCTAACAGCAGCAGCAGCAGCCCCATGCCTCCTGAAAAGACAAGCTGTCACATCACTGGCTTGCAGTTTCTTCTATGACACGCAAAACACAACCCTGAAACTTTAAACTTTGATCAAATATCTCCCATTCTTAAAAGGAAAGTCTTGATGCCTGAGGTTTTTGAGTAGATAGATTAAATACTTTAATATCCTTAAAACCAATATCAAAATGAACTCTAAATACAGAATTTTAAAATGGTACATTTAAATAATAGATGATGTCCTGCCAGTACTTCATGGGCCCAAAGTGGCCTGAGTGCACAGGGACCAAAGTGGTTCTACTGCACATGGTGGGGTTAGAATACAAGGGGCCGTTGCAACACCACCACCTTGTGCTACAGAGAACAGCAACAGCTCTGAGAGACATCCCTGGTCATAGCCTGTGAGTCAGTGGATGCACCACTATGATTTGCCATCGCAGGACATTTCTTCTTCCCAGATCCCTTCTGCATCACCCACAGATTCAGCCTGTGTGTTGTGGGTCAGGATTTGATTTGAACTCTTTTGGGAAAAAAAGAGAAAGGAACATGCATCCATTGAAGAGGAGTATGGGAACGCTCTCCACATAGGGCTGCAAGGCCCCACAGGGAGTCACAAGTGAAATTTCCCTATTAGGTACATTTGTATTTATCCACATCTAAAAATCATGCCAACAATCTAAAAACACTTCGTGATCCAAAATCAGGCCAGAGATTGGACATGAGAAATTGTCACTAAAAAGTGACAGCTTTAGGCTTCTACTTCAGATAAATGGTTGCAGAAGGAGGTCCCTTCCACACCCAGGGAGGCAAAAAAATAGTTATTAAAGATGCAACCATTTAGCAAAGCTGGGAGAACCTGGGAAAGGATATTAAAAAGGTGTGTGTAGTGGGGGAACACACCTCCTGCTCATTTCCCTCCAACCATCAACAGTAGACACATCTGCAGGAAATTCACATGACAATTCTGCAAAAGTTTGCATGTCAACTGCAACTGTGGAAATTCTGCTTCTTTTGTTTGTACTGCAAAGCATGTCAAGGCTTAGATGCTATCAGCCACAAGAGGGCATTAGAGTATCATGTAGTAGGGAGATTTTTCAAGAAACCGTTTTATCCCAAATTAACTTAAGAAAATATTTTTCTTTGAGTGATAGTCCCTATTGTATTACACTGAGGGTTATACATGTGCACCACGTGCCTGGAGCAAGAGCATTTGAAAGTAGTATCCGTTGGTCCATGCATGCATCCTGATTCTTCCATCCAAGGGGATAAAGGGCGGGGTAGACCGACTATATCTCCAGTTCCTTCTCACTGCCGCATGGTCTGGATTGAAACTCTCAAGTGTCCTCGTTTCTGACACACATCTTAGAAAAGATAATTGTACGTAGTTTAGAAGTATTATTTCTCTTAGTTCTAATAGTTAATAGCTTTAGCATTTGTTTTAGAGAGACTTTGCGGCTTTCACACATACCGCCGTATGGGAACCGGACTACATGCAGGCCTCCAGGCTGAAAACTCTGTGTCTCCTGCCCGTGATCCTTCTCAGTCAGTGACAACCACCAACACTGCCTGGGGGAAGCTCACATCATGGCTAGGTGCAGCATTTGCCAGTCCTTCCTCAGCTGCCCCCAACAAAGCTGGGCACTTTGCCTCTAGAAGCATCTCATGGAGCTTGCCAGGAGACCACTCAGAGCCAGGCCAGGGCACCCTGCCTCTACAGTGGCCTGATTCAGCAAGGAGCGTGCCTCCCACTACTACATGTGACTCCGATGCTGGTGGAACCACCCCCATGGCACGGCTGCTCGGGAGGTGAGGAAGCACTCTGGGACCACACATCTTGAAGAATCTCCAGTTACAGGTAAGTAACGTCCTCTTAGTGCAACGTGTCACATGCCACAGTTGTTTCTGAAGTTCACATCCTGGACTCCTCCAGGAAGGAGCATTGGTATGAAGTTTTGTTGGTTTTGATCTGAGTAGCCATGGCATGTGCCATTGTCATATTTATTTTTACAGAGGACACAGACCCTGAACTGAGCACATACCCAGACGAGGACCTTCAGACACCAAGGGCCAGATTTATCATTCCACTTACATCTGTCCTACATTGGTATATGTACACTGACCTCAGTGGAAGTCATCCTGATTTTCACTGGTGTGAGAGGAGAATCAAGCCCTTAAAGTGAAATTCACTTCATCCCCTGAGTCTAGGAGATTAAAGACCAGGCATGTTGGGAAGGTGAAAAACAGCACCCACAACCCAGGGCCTAGGCACAGAGGTGCCCCCATAGGGCTGCTACGCCAGCCTATGGACTGGAGTAGCGAGTGCAGCTCCTCCACTTTGCTAAGGACGTGCTGGAGCCATTGGAGATGTGTCTATGTTCACCTCTTGCACAAGCAGGAGTTATACCCGGGTTCAGGGTCAGCCTTGGAAACTGCAACTGAGCTCATGTACAGCTTTCCTTTTTGCACATCACTGTATGCAACTCGCAGATCCCGCATTCTCCTCCCCTGAGGCCCTATAGGAGGTCTCAGGATTTCAGATATACTCCTGTGAGTTTGTAGCCCGTAAACAGATACTGACCGTGCAGAGGACCACATTCTTATCAGGAAGGCTGGATGTGACGCCCCAAAAGAATCAGTCTGGATCAGGGGACTCATTTGGTAAGAATTTCTTTAGAGAAATTCACATGGTGCCTTTATAGAAGTCCTGGCCCAATGCCCTCCCATTTGAAATATCAGATTCTTACATGGCACTACAGAACTATACTATCAAGCCAAGCACAAGTATTTTTATTATGGTCATTTGAAACTCAGAGCCAGATTTTTCAAGTGCTCAGTACCCACAATTGGAGCCAGATTTTCAGAATTCTGAAAATAAAAGACTGACCACAGATGCTCCAAAGCCTGGGAAATGTATTGTTATGGGTTGTGTTACACCCACCAGTTTCAACTAGGTTTAACAGTTGCCCTTCATTATTGATAACACAATTAAGCTCCTTTATGGAAGCAGTTAGCTGAAACAATAGCAGCCTCCACCAAAACAAAGGTACATGGGAGCAGAGGAGTTTTGCTGGGTTTTTGTGGTGGAGGTGTTTGTCTCTATGGGTATGTCTACACTACCCGCCGTATCAGCGGGTAGCGATCGATCTATCAGGGGGGTTGATTTATCGCGTCTAGTCTAGCGCTCTCCCATCGACTCCAGTACTCCATGGCCACGAGAGGCACAGGCGGAGTCAACGGGGGAGCAGCAGCAGCAAACTCATCACCATGAAGATGCTGCGGTAAGTCAATATAAATATATCGACTTCAGCTATGCTATTCTCGTAGCTGAAGTTGCGTATCTTAGATGGTCTCTCCCCCTCCCGCTCCCCAAGTGTAGACCAGGGCTAGGAGAGAAGCACAAGAAGTATCAGAGAAGTTGAGAGGGAAACTGCAGAAAGCCAAGGACACCATCAGAACAGGCACTGGGACCATGGCCCTGAGAAAACCCAGCCTATAGAAAGCTTTTAGGCTAAGGGCTGGTCAGAGAGGGACTTGGACTGTGAGCAAAGAAATTGTCTCACTGTGTAAAAGGAAACAGGCCTTTGTAAATAAACAAGATTTTATCATCAAGGAAATATGACTAACACATCAGTTAACAGGGTGTCACCGTATTTAGCATTGTCTGTGGTCCAGTGCGAAGTGATATAAGTAAAGGATTGCATGCCCAGTGTTGGACTTGCTGATCTACTATTAATGTGTGAAAAATCACAATGGAGTCTAAAGAAACCTGTATTTTCTTAGGTTTTATTTTATTTTTATCTAGAATCAATGTAAGTTTTGAACATAAAGCAGGCGCCATAGCTCAGGGGATTCATTGGTCTCTAGTTCAAATCCAACAAAACTCAGTGGCAAATAAGGGCTAGTCTACACTACCCGCCTGATTTGGCGGGTAGCGATCGATCTTCTGGGGATCGATTTATCGTGTCTCATCTAGACACGATGAATCCAACCCGGAAGTGGCTCCCTGTCGACTCCGGTAATCCAGCTCAGCGCGAGGAGTAAGCGGAGTCGATGGGGGAGCGCCAGACTTCGACTTTACAGGGTCCACACCGCAAGATAAGTCGAGCGATGTACGTCGACTTCAGCTACATGAATAACGTAGCTGAAGTTGCATACCTTACATCAACGCCCCCCCCAAGTGTAGACCTGCCCTAAGTCACTGTCTGACAGATCCTCACTAATGGTTATATAGCTTTTCAAATGAGGGTAGTAGGGGACTTGATCATTATAAGTACACAGAAGGGAGAAGCAGAGGACTCTAATGCAACAGACAAAGGAATAAAAAGATCCAATGGTTCAAAGTGGAAGTAGACAGTCAAATTGGAAATAAAGTGCAAATAAAGGGTTTTTCTTGGATTATGAATTCATAACCACCCTGGCTCAGAACAAGCCCACCCATGTATCTGAGAGTCACTCCTTTATACAATTTGGGCCTCTGATCTTGTTCTCAAGTAACAGGTGATCAGCAGACAAAAGGTCCCCTGCTCAGGACAAAGCTTCAAAAGGCTGAGTTCTTACATAACTGGAGGGGGCACGCTTGCCTACAACTCCCCCTAGAGATGTCCTGAGAAACCTATTTAACTTTCAATGTTTATTCTTGCCTGGGCCATTGTTTCAAACAGTTCTCCAAGCTCCTAACACTTCCCAAGATTTACATTAGTCACATCTCCCCTGAGAGGCATTACACACAACCCCACAATAATACATAAACCTTTGCATTTTTAACACAATGAACTCCTGAAATACTTAAATGTAATAAGGTTTAACTTAATTCAATAAGGTTTGTCCCGGATATTGCAGGGAAAGGCCATTCTTGTCACATCCTGTACTCCCCCCCACAATGAGCGGAAGTCAGATACACTAGCTGAACTACAGTGACTTCACACAACCAGTTCAGCTCTGTGTAGCTATAGCTTTTAGGACTGGTCTAGCATCACCAGTTATTCAGATGAGGCAGCTGATCATGGCATTTGTTTCAGTGGGCCCTGCAGCCAGTTGCTTTGAAAACCGATAATACTTGCACAAAGGAAGGGGTGTCCTTCAGAGTCGCATCAATATTTTTCTGGTAGATTATCAGGGTGGATAATATCACACATGTGACACCATGAGCTGGCTGGCTGAAACACATTTTTAAAAGGTTGGAGGCTCTCTTATTTGCAAAACTGAATTAAAAGTACTTGACAGTTGATCAGTAAATCAGCTCAATCTTTACGTACTAGTTTACGTTGCAGTCGGGATCGATATTCCCACAGCAGACATTTGTGCAGCTCAGTCTTTGTCACCGAGTATTTACATATCTCCATAAGGTAGTTGATAAGGCAGATTACTAGGCTATTACCCCATTTGATGGCCTTCTACTGTCTGTCTAGCACCACTTCCCTCACCCCCACTCACTGTAGCGGAATGTGCTAATTCTAGATGCTGCGAAGCAGAGTCCACCTACAGCCAAATTCCAAACAAAGGTTTTTACCAATTGGTGCAGGCTATAGCCAGACATTGTCTGCATGCTCTAGTCTCCCATTTGGTAAGGAAAACTTACCGAACAATTATTTCCTGCTTGGGGTGCCTTAGGGTGTCTACACTGCAACCATGGGTAGCCCATACCAGCTGACTCGGACTTAGGCTAATGTAAGTTATCATATGTCTGGATTTTCCTGGACACGACCTCATTTTTGGCCCACGCATCTCTGTCCGGGAGGATTTTTAGGATATTAACAATGGTCTGGGATTTTTCTCCCGACGTGGGGGGGGTCCCAACAGCTGGAGTCTCTCTTTGTGGGTGAGGGGCAACAGCTGGAGCCACAGCCTCTCCCCAAAATATCCCCTCCAGCTTCCCCCTCCTCCACAAGCTAGATACTATTCAGGTAGGCAGCTGCAAGGTACACTAGTGTGACTTTCTTCCCCAATGATTTTGCATTTTGTTCCGTAAGCATCACGACATTGTATTTTAGTCTCATGGAATGAGGTAACGTGATGTCTTCCTAGCTGGCACTTCTTATTTTCACCAGTATTTTCTTACCAGGCCTTTGAGATGAGGTAATGGAATAATTACAAAACTCCATTTCACTCATCTCTCTCTACTGCCCGCCTTGAGGTCTTGGTTTGTACACTCCACATAAGGAAGAAAAAAAACAACCCATCCGCAAGGGCAGTAGCCTGTGGATCAATTCTCCCAGGAAGTTTCAAGACACAAGCCCATTTATTATGGGCACATTTTCTAGCAAGCGTGAGGTTTGCTTTGAAAAAAAAACAAAAACAAACCCAGATACAAACTGCCCTTTTTACACATTGCTAATGTCAAGGCTAAAAGTAAATAAAAAATAGAGGGGAGGCAAAAAGCAAACTGGCAACTTGTGTGTGCAAACTCCACCTACATTTCACAGAGCTCTTCTAAACAGTCACTTCCATGAAGTGATGGCCAGCAGAGGGTGCTCCAGTTCTGCATGTTGCTATGGGGAAAACACATTTAAGCAACTGAGCAGGAAATGGAAACTTCCCCTCCCCCCCTTCTTTTATAGGGCTATGTTTTACACTATAGCAGCAGTTTGCAAACTTTTTGAGCTGAGCCCCACTTTGAGTTACAATTCTGGGTTGTGTCCCCCCAACCTAGACAAAAATAGACACATGCAAAAGTATGCTGGATAGCCTACTCATAAACCTAACAGAGAACTTAACACAACTTTAATTCAAATTACCTACACCGGTAAGTTTCAAATACACAGATACTTACCTAGTAGCACAGCCAAGGCTTCCTCAGCAGTGGGCTGCTTCTACATTGCAGCCAGGTTGCACCGCTAGTGCAAGGCCAATACCTGCCCCTCTGCCCTTCCCCCCTCGGGTTTTCAGGGTGGGGGAAGGCACGTGTACGGGGCTCTAGGGGTAGAGCCAGTAGGGTTGCCAATTCTGGTTGGATGTATTCCTGGAGGTTTCGTCACATGACATAATATTTAACTGAATATTCATCTAATTCCTGGAGACTCCAGGACAATCCTGGAGCATTGGCAACCCTAAGAGCCAGCAACGCTGGGGGCAGAGGTTGCTGGAAGTGGGAATCGGTGCAGCCGCAGTGGATGTTGACACTGACCCACAGGCTAGGTCAGGGCCGGCTCTAGGTTTTGTGCCGCCTCGAGCAAAAAAACGTTTGGCTGCCCCCTGCCCCAACCCTGGGCTCTCTCTCCCCCCCACCCATCCGCACCCCCTGCCGCCCCAGCCCTGGGCTCTCTCTCCCTCCCACCCCACCCCCCCCGCCACCCCAGCCCTGGGCTCTCTCTCCCCCCCACCCATCCGCACCCCCTGCCACCCCAGCCCTGGGCTCTCTCTCCCCCCACACCCACCCGCACCCCCTGCTGCCGCAGCCCTCTCTCCCCCCCACCCACCCGCACCCCCTGCCGCCCCAGCCCTGGGCTCTCTCTCCCTCCCACCCCACCCACCCCCGCCACCCCAGCCCTGGGCTCTCTCTCCCCCCCACCCATCCGCACCCCCGCCACCCCAGCCCTGGGCTCTCTCTCCCCCCCCACCCATCCGCACCCCCTGCCACCCCAGCCCTGGGCTCTCTCTCCCCCCCACCCATCCGCACCCCCTGCCACCCCAGCCCTGGGCTCTCTCTCCCCCCCACCCCACACCATCCCAGCTCTGGGCTCTCTCTCCTCCCACCCGCACCCCCTGCTGCCCCAGCCCTGAGCACCAGTGCTGTCTCTGCCCGCTCCCCCCTCACCTTCAACCGGTCCAGCGCTGACAGGGCCGGGATAAGCAGCGGGACTCCTGAGCCGTGCCTCAGCCCAGGGTCCCTCCAGCCAGGGCTCCCGGTCCCAGGACTGGCCGGGACCCAGGAGGGTAGAGCCAGGGGAACCGCCCCAGCAGGGGGCTGAGGAGCCGGGGGCTGAGGAGCCTCAGAAGGATCGGAGTCCCAGAGAGCAGGACGCGGGCCCCACATGACAGCACCCCGGGCACCGGTCCCCTCTCTGGCCCCACTGCTGCTCCTGGGCGTCCTACCGCAGCCCCTGGGCGGCTCGGCCCGCTTCGCCCAGCCCCGGCTGCGGCACTGGGGGGCGGCCACCCTGCGGCACCTGCAGGCGGCTCCGTGCGCCCTGCGGAGCGGCCTCCACCCCAGCCCGAGTGTCCCGCGCTCGGAGCCCCCCTGGCCCTGCCACAAGGTGCGGGCTCTGTTCCCCGACTAGTCGGCCCACGGCCGGCGACGTGAACCGCAGTGACCCCAGGGTGCCCCCCCCACGCATGGCGTGCTGTTGCTGCCAGGGCCGGCTCTAGGCTTTTGCGCTCCAAGCAAGCGGAAAAAAAAAAAAAAGGGGGGGGGGGGGAGAAGAGGGAGAATGGCCAGAATGCAGCCCCTGAAAATGTGCTGCCCCAAGCACATGCTTGGTTTGCTGGTGCCTAGAGCCAGCCCTGGCCTAGGTGACCCACTGAGGTGAGGCAGGGGGTCAAGGCGGTGCTCCCTTTCCTCCCCCTGTGGGGATTGTCCCAGGCCCCACTGTATGCAGCTGGCACAAGCCCACCCCCTCAAACATTCCTCCATGCCCCCTGGGAGGGGCACGAAACCTCTGCACTATAGGTCGTCTCAGGGCAGAAGTGAAAAGAGAGAAAAGTTAGTGAGTTCAAAAGATTAAAATCAGAGCTGCCATGAAACTTTCACACAAAAAACAGAACCAAATTAAACCCAACTTCTGCTTTTGTTACAGACCCAAAACTCAGGCCAGGGCTGACCAAAAATGTTGAATACAGCTTACGCCTATTTCAATAGGCCAGGGTTACATTTCAAATAACTAAACTAAGTTTCAGAACAAGTAACTAATGAGCGTGGAAAGAGTGCTATTTACAGCTAGTGACTCTCCATTCTGTTTAAAGGAATTTCTTTCTAAATAGTATTTGTTATTTATGGTAGCACTCACTATGCGCTAGGCAGTTTCCAAATACTAAAAGGGCAGCCCTTGTGTGGGAGAGAGAGAGACACAGAAATTAATGAATTTGTTCTATTGCCTTAGCTAACAGCCAGTTGGCTTTTAGCTCATGCAGTAGAGGCTCATGCACTAAGCTCCTGGGTTCAATCCCCCCCGCTGACAACTAGGGTCTATTGGTGTTACTTTTTCCTTAGAGTAAGCTCTTTCGTGCAAGTGTATGTGCCAATGTAAACCTTAAGCAACCAGAGGAACTCTGGGACAGATTAAGTAAGAGCACCAGAGATGGTAATTCATTGAAGACCAATAACTTTTGGTTTAGGCCTCCAGGAAAGAACTATTAACAGCAATACTATCAATCATCTGCCACCTGGAGCCACATGTTAGAGGCCTTGAGTACATTAACCCTAAAAAATAGAGATGGCAAAGGCATATTAAGATCGGATCTCAGATGAGCAGAATGGTTTTCAACAGCTTTAAACTCTAGAGCAGCAGTTCTCAAACTTCACTGCACCACGACTCTGCTTCTGACAACAAAAATTACTACATGACCTCGGGCAGGGCTGGGGGAGACAGAGCCCAAGCCCCGCTGCCCTGGGCTAAAGCAGTCAGGTTTCAGCTTCAGCCACAGGTCCCCGAAAGTCTAATGCTCACCCTGGTGACCCATTAAAATAGGGTCATGACCCACTTTGGGATCCCAACCCACAGTTTGAGAACTGCTGTTGTAGAGTTTTAGGTGCGGGACTCACCCACGGGGCGCCTCCTGCTCGTTGCCCAGGGAATTAGCTCACCAGCCATCAGAGCACACTCTGCTGGTCCCCGTCCCACTTGCCGTCGGTCCCCATATCCCTCTCAGACCCCGGTGCCCCTTTATCCCAGGGTTTTGCCCCAGCAGTATCTGGGTCTCCCCACCCCAGGTAACCCCCAACCCACTACCCCCACCTTGCCTCAGTGGCTACTTCCAGTCAGCTTCTAGCCCCCCGCTCCCTGGGGCGGGCTGCAATCTGTAAACCACTCATCATCGGCGAGGGGGGTAGGACCAGCTGCCTCTGCCTAACCCCAGTACCTTCCTTAGGCCTTGCTTCAGGCCTGCAGCCTGGGGAGTTGCCAGGCTGGAGCTCCACAGCTCCCTTGCCTATTCCCCAGCACTGTTCTGTCCCTCAGGCGTCCTGGTCCTGCTCCCTCCAAAGCTAGAGAGAGACTTCTCACATCTAGCCCAGAGCCCTCTTATAAGGGCCAGCTGGGCCCTGATTGAGCTGGCCACAGCTGGGGCTGCTTCCCCAATAGCCCTTTCACAGCCTAGGTTTGCTGCCTTCCCCAGCCACAGCCCACTGCAGGGCTGTTTTTAACCCCTTCCGGCCAGAGCAGGGTAATCACCCCGCTACACACCCCTAATCCTGATGATAATGGTTCCAGTGAACTGCAGATCATCTTTGATATAAAACAAGCTAGTGGTCAGTTTTTTCAGTTAAGATTCATAGAACAAGGCATTTAACCCCCGGAAAATATTCTTATCGCTGTCTTTTCAATACTCCCTTACTGACTTTCACTAGGAGTGATACTGTGGGCCTGGATTCACTGCGCCAACTCCAGGCCAGCCCTGCTCAGCCCCACTTACTCAGGGTGGCCAGAAACCTCCCCGACCAACAGCCACAGCAACAAACTGCAGTAGCAGCTGTGGCCTTAAGTTAGGGCTTGGGCCGGCTTCCCTCTACTCTCACCCATCTAACCCCTTCTTCATCTCCCCCTGATCTTTCTGGGGTGGCTACCCTGGAGCTGTGCTCAGTAGGCAGGAGATGCTGAGGCCCCCACTGCAGTCTCTGTCTACACCAGTGGTTCTCAAGCTATTTATCATTGTGTTACCTGGTCTGTAGGTTGGGAACCACAGCGCACCCACCCCCAGACCCCTATGCCCAGCACCTCCCGCCCAGAGACCCCTCCACAGGAGTGGAGCCCTGGGCAGGGGGCCAGGTGACAGGAACCCTGGAGTCGCCATGCAGGGCTGGGCGGCAGCCCTGACCCTGGACCTGGCAATGCAGGGCCGGCTGGCAGGGCAGCTGGGCGGCAGCCCGGACCCCGACCCCATGAGGCAGCCCCCGGACCCCACTGGGCCGGCCAACAGCCACCGGACTCTGCGGGGCTGGCCGCCAGTCCCGGACCCCCACCATGCGGGGCCAGACGGCAACCCCACTGGGCAGCCGGGAACCCAGAATCCGCCAGGCAGCCCAGCAGCCTTTAGCACACAGCGGGTTGAGAACCGTTGCTCTACACCAGGGGTGTCAAACACACAGCCCGTGGAGCTCTTCCCTGGGGCCCGCCAGGCTCCCCCCACCCCCCCTTTCTTTAAAAAAAAAAAAATTCTTTTTTTTTTGTTTTTGTTTTTTTACCCCCAGGCAGTTCCCGCCACCAGACAGTTGTTCTGGCGGCGGGAACTGCCTGGGGGTAAAAAATAAAATAAAAATGGGGGGGGGGGGGCACAGAGAGCCCGGCGGGCCGCAGGGAAGAGCTCCGCAGTTTCTGGGAGGGAGGGGAGAGGAGCGGGAAGCCATGTGAACAGGGGAGGAGGCAGAGAAGGGGCTGAGAAGGGGTGGGGCCTAATGGAAGGGGTGGAGTGGGGGCGGGGTCTGGGGCAGCGAGGGGGCGGGGTCAGTGATGCAGCCCTCGGGCCAATGCACTAGTCCTCATGCGGCCCTCGTGGTAATTTGAGTTTGAGACCCCTGCTCTACACCCTGCCCTTCCCCCTGCAGCAGAGCTGTGCCTAATCTACTATTCTCAGGACTTTCTGAGCACTGCATGTGTTTGGCTAGATTACACCACCCAGACTGGTATTTGTAATAAGCTGTTCTTTTTATCTTTGCATCACATATTTTGCCTCCAATGTTCAAATGATCAGTGACACAGAGTAGTCAGCACCGAAATACAAAATAATGTGAATAAAATAAGACCGTAAACAGCAAATATCTGGTAGAGTGGTGGAAACAGAATCACGTCTTGCTTAGGTGTCACTGGGCCAGGGTTTATTTCTGAGGATGGGAATGCATTCTGAATACAGTGCTGGAGTGTGGACACACATACATAAGTGGAGGGAATGTTACATGTGGGAGGAGGAGAAAAAAGGAGGGAATATCACTAAATTTTATATAAATGAACGGTAACAATAACAATTTTACCCTTTGGAAAAAATGGCAGACCAATGAGGTGACTTGCCCACAGCCCCATAAAGTTAGTTACAGAGCTGGAATCAGAACACAGGAGTTTGCTCTGCTCAATTCTTTTAATCGTTTAAGTATTATGCCCTCCATGAACATCTGATCATGCAAGCTAGTTAACATGGGGAAGGCCAGAATTATTTTAACTCAGTGTTATCATTTCCAATTGTACATCTATGCCTGAGGCCAACAGTTACTGACACAACAGTTTTTAGAAATATGACTCAAAATGTTCTAATTTACTCCGCATGGCTAGGCTTAAAAGCACAGTATCTAGAGCAGTATCTCCTCCCAGTGGAGCTATCCTGCAGGACCTAGGTTCCCCAGGGCTGGGCTCCTCCAGCCCCAGAATCAGATGAACACACACGCACATACACTAACAGAGAAAGTCTCAACACTCTCAAGCTGACCCTTATATGACACAGTACTCTGGGTCGAGCAGCACTTCCAAGCTGCCACCCTCCTATGCCACAGGTTCAGCACGTCCCTACCCCCACTTTCACGTTACAATTGTACTGGTAGTAACCCACTTGATGAGCAAACCCCACAGTATTGTTGGGCGCTACAGGGATCTTTAGCTTAGGTAAGAGGAGCGTTGCTGCAGAGTAAATGGGGAAGCCAAAAACACAAAAAAGAGTCAAGTTCAAAGAGAGAGGGAGGGAAGCAACCAGCTTAACCATAAAAGTTATTTATTGAATAATAGTGCTAACCACACAAGAAGAGCCTAAACAAACACAACAGTTACCTTATTAAAGATTACAAAAGTCAGATATAGAAAACTACACCGGATCAAACAAGTCAGGGTTAAAAAGTTATACCTGAGGTAGAAAATAAAAGAGAGAGAGAGAGAGAGAGAGAGCTGGGGGTCTCACCACTCCATGAAGTTTGAACTGGTTGAGGTTCCCAGGTGATGGTGGTAGCTCAGGGTCCTGAGTGCTGGAGATAGGCAGAGCCCCCAGCACGATCAGTCAGGAGAAGATGACGTCCCAATGGAACTAGTGCAGGTTTGGATCCAGGCATCAGAACACACTTGAGCGTGGATAAGGGCTTTTTGTAGGGAAACAACAATGGTTCAAGGGAGAACACTAGATTTGTATATGGGTAAACTGATGACTCAAGGGTTTTCTTTAGGCTAGGCAATAGGAACTGATCAGTCCTGGCTATGGGCGGTGTTCCTTCAAGGGAGCTCACAATGCAATTAGGCAGCTTCAGTGTTTTGGTTATCAATCAAGGATTCGTTACTAGAATTGGTCTGATAACTACTGAGCTGGGTGTGTGAAGGCGTGGGTTCATTAACATCTGGAGCAGAGATCCCCCATGATGCAGTGCTTCCCTGCTTTCCTGGTCCCAGAGTTCAGTGCGGTTCTTGCCTTGGAATCTCTGTCCTCCATTCTGTATGCTAATGGAGATGCCTCCCTGTCCCATCTTTGATGCAGATGAGGCTAGGGGAGTTGCCTTAATCCTGTCACCCTGGTCAGGAGGGGTCTAGGTGTGTCTCCCATGGCCTTTTCATTGCTTTCTGTAAGTCTTTCTCCTGATCGGTTTTGGTTCAAGCAGAGGCGGGGGAAGGAGGTGTCCTTCCTGAGTCAGACAGGCTGCATACTGCGCCCTGGTTCCCCAAGAACACAGAGCTGACTGGTATCACTGTTCCTGCCCAGCTGAGCCCATTTCCAGTTAGTGGCCTGCTCCCTGTCTCCTTCAGGTGCAACCTGGGCAGTTAATTGGCCCGCCTAGCCACTTTAACCCCTCCAGGCCTTGTGTGGGATGGGCACCCCAGCACAAAGCCTGAACACAGAGGCCTTATTTCTGTCCTGATTCACACCCTTTGCAACCCCATCAAAGCCAGGTTTGTCAGGACACCGAAAAACCCGCAGCTGGCCATGCCAGCTGACTCGGGTGCTGGCTGCAGGGACTTCTCGGCTCAGGCTGGAGCCCAAGCACTGCGACCCTCCCACCTCGCAAGGTCCCAGAGCCTGGGCTCCACCCTGAGTCCAGATGTGTACACAGCTGTGGAACAGCACCATAACCCAAGCCCCATGAGCCCGAGTTGGCTGGCATAGGCCAATCACGGGTGTCTAATTGCTGTGTAGACATACCCCAGTTGTGCCACTGAGTGATTCCGAGTAGAAGTCAAGGGCATGTCTACACAGCATTTGAAAGGAGCTTCCCAGCCCAGCTCGACAGCACTTCAGCTCTGAAGCCGAGGGACAGGCTGGGCTTCAGAGCCCGAGCTCCACCCGAGTTGCAACTTCAAAGTGCTCTCTACGCAGCTGTTTTTAGAGCATTAGTATGAGTCCCACTAGCCCAAGTCTGTCGACCGCTGCACTACGCAGAAGGTGGATCAGGACCAGGCAGGGCTATATCTAGATGAAGGAATGTTAACGCTGATGTGCTACAGAGAGGTTTCCTTCAGAGCCACAATAATGAACTTGGACTTGCTCCAGCAGCCTATTTCTGGATGTGCTGTAAAGGAGCTTTCAGACTGAGACCTCTTTGAAAAGATTCGATTTGCTGTTTGCATTACAGAAATTATCAACATTCTCCATGTAAGATATGTGGTTTTACAAAGATCATTCTTGCTCCAGCTATAGACCTTTATTTGGTGCTACAATAAAGTGTACCATTATACAGCAAGCACATAAACAATCCATAATAAGAGAAGGTATACCAAGTAGTAAAGGGATTTCCAGGGTAATCAAAGCAGTCTTACAAAGTTAATGATGCACACTTAATTTTATTGTGTATTTTGCAATATTTGGAGTTTATTAAAGCCTGAGCTTCTGGAGTCATGTGATTATGTAAGAATCTCTGCTCTTTCTATTAAAAACAAGAACGTTTCCAACTTCATGACCGTGGAAAAGAAAACCTTGAACCTAAAGGCTCAAACACCAGCAGGCAAATAAAAAGAACCCACATTTTAAAATCTCATGACTTTTAAGCCAATCCCTTGATTTGTAATGCTGAGGTTGGCAATACTGCAGTTAGAGCTAGGTGAAATATTTGTAGTGGAATATTTTTCATTTGCCTATTTCAGGAACATTTCTTGAACTGTAAATTCGCCGGTTTTTTTCAAGTTTTGGAAATTTACTGCAAAATGTAATGCAAACGCTATTTTCTGTTAGTATAACAGCAAATATATTGTGGCAAGAACGGTCTGTCTCCCCCACTAAACAGCCAGGGTCCTTAGTTGAACATGGCCTGCTCATGTTGCCTCAAAACACAATCCTGCTGAGGGACAGCAGCCCCAAAGCCTCACTTCAAGCAACTCTCCAGTGCCTCAGCTGACCTATGCCCTGCTTAGTTTATGGAATTGGGAGAGCCTGAAGCTGCAGAATGCAATACAGATCCCTATGCTACTGCTGGAAGTGGAATCCAAACTGACATGTCCCTGGCCATTCCATGCCCATCTGATCTAGGACAGTCAGTTAGTCTGTGGCTCACAACCTTCCTGGTCCTCTCATGACCTGCAGTATTCAGTGATGATGACTACAGCACATTTTCGGCTACTTATTATTTAACAAGAAGTAACTTCCAAAGTAATCATAGCATTGATGCTGCTGAAAATCTATCCTTGTATTTCATCTTAATCTCTGTACCTGGCTCCTGTCTGTTTGTCAGTGTCAACAAGAGGTGTGACACTAGTGTCTGGCAGGATGGGGCAATTTCAGATTTCCTGCTGAAGTTTAACCCTTTAGCACAACCACAAGCCAAAACAGTGAATGATGCAGCCAAGATGGTAATTCCATGCTAGTAGTGGGTCTTGAAAACTGAACTGCATCAAAATTCCACGAGAAAATGACATTGACAAATTGAAAACCACATGAAATCAGCTGGCAAAAATATCAGATGCAATTTCACAAGACGTTTTTGACCCAACCCTAATTATCACCTCCTCCAAGAATGCTCTTTACTTTCCAGCAGTCCTCCATAGTCACCGCATGGAGAAGTTCAAGATGGCATGTGGCAGCTTTATCACTAATAACTCAAGAGAAGTTCAGTTACTAACATTTGAAAAGATAAAAACAGGAACGGGGCAAATAAACAGGGCTCCCAAAGGGAAAAAGTCAGCACAGGACAGTTGAAGTTCTTGGAGTGGAGGGCAGGCTTTTGATTTTTAGATATTTAGAAGAGACCTACGTTTCTATAAACAATTCACATATCCAGCCTTTGTTGTCCTGAAGATGCCAGATGTTGTGCAGACATGCAACAACAGCTGTCATGATAATAAATAATGCTGCCCGGGGCTACTAGAGGAATGGGACCCAAAACAGATTGCATAGTTATTGAGCGTTCCCTGGCTCAAAGCAACAAACTAGAGATAGGATTCAAAGCAAGATATTGCAGCATATACAAACCAATGACAGCTTAATTCTGTCCATCGTGAACAGCAAACACACACTTGTGGCAGTTCCAGCAGTGCCACATGCCAAGAATCTTTACCTCGCTCACAGACTTAAGGGAAGGCAGTTACTGCAGTGAGACTAAATAAAGGGCAGAATAGAGTTTCTCAAATAACCTCCAGGTTGAAAGAATCCTTTAACTTTTGGCAAAAACATAATTGAAAAGAGGCCACATTCTCCTTCAGCCAGGGCATTTTTTCCTTCTCAGACTGATGTCATAATGGTCACCTACAAACCCCAGCTGGCAGTTAGCTCTCCCTTAAAATGCAAAAAACAAAACAACAACAAAAATCCATGTGACTAGTACTTCTGGTCCCCAATCCTAATACCAAGCCTGCATCCAAAGACAAGTGACCGGCCAAGAGCTTGAACCACATAGTTCAGGCCCTTCATTTTCAGTTTTTACTGGAAAATTGCCAAGTTTTCCAGAAAGCCGTTGTTCAGTTTTTACTGATTTTCACCCAGATTTTGGACTACTCAAGTATATAAAAATGCTGATTGTGTTAAGGAAATCCAATACATTACATTAGGTGACGTGTTTATGTTAATAATAAGTTTGCATTTACATGTAGGCCAGGCTGTCTGTTAACGTAAGGCAAATGGAGTGGAAGATACACACAGGCATACACGTGCAAGTGTTTACATACAGTTCATGAAATAAATCGCAGCGTGAGCTGCTTTTACTTTCAATATTCCTACTTTTTCTCTGTTGCTTTTTCTTACTAATCCAGAAAACCATGACGTTAATTTTCTGCACTCATTTTCATCCATTTAAAAAAAAATTGTAATAAACACTGAAATTCCCAGGAAATTTTAAACAAAATAAAAACTGAAAACAAGGGGCCTTGCACATAGTTCAGGATCTGACCTGAGGTGCTGGGCATTACCAGCTTCCTTTGACATCGGTGGATCCAAGAGTGTGCAGCACTAAGTAGTATTCCAAACATTGCTACCTAAGCACTTACAAAATTAATCTTTGCCATATGTAGATAGGTTTATAGAAATGATGCTCTAGTCTAGGTTTAATACTATTCACACACCTTGGAGGTACATCTTTGTAGCTAAGCAGAAGATTTATCCATTGGCATTGCCATTCACTCTATATGTGATGTCTGTTTGGGTATGTGTATTCAATAACCCTTTTGACCCATCAGATTTCTGTGCCTTGTTAATGCAGTATTATATATATTACGGTAATGAACATTAGACCCAAAGTCTGTGCCACAGAAGGAGATCCAAAGGAAATGGGAAGCGCATCATTTGTCCGAAGAGGGGTTCTTAGGTGTAGACGACAGGAATTTTGAACCTCTCTTTGTGGGATTTCGTTCTCACTCTCATTCATTGATCTACTGTCATTCCGCACCTGGAAGAATTCAAATAGTATTGCCCTGGAAGTCAGATTCGTAATACATTTATTGAGAGTCTTATAATAGAACTTTGCTAATTCAAGTGAACCATTCTTAAACTGTACTGCAAAATACATTCAGGGTGAAGAAAGCAACTTTGTTGTCTTAATCTAATCTTTTGCACTCTCATGAGTTTCTTCAATACAAAAGATGTCCCAGAGCCTGCTATGGCATACTCCTGGAAGGGTGACACATCTAGCTGTTCAGCACGTAAATGTTTTGGTCCATGCCTGCTGTGGATACCTCCACTGGAAATCTCCAACTGAACTGAGTCAATTAGTATCTCCACCATAGTCAGCTAACAGTCTTAATACAAAGACTTAAACTTCTCTAACAATTTTTCACCCTTCTGAATTATTGTAAGTCAGTGAAAGATGGATTAGGTGTCATGAAAACGTCAGTCACATCACAATGTCAGGCAGCTGGCTGCACATGTAAAATTCAGCATAAGACACTGACATTTTTAGAACTCAAGTGATAGTTCCAACATTGGTATATTTGTAGCTAGCCAACTGAGCAGTAATTTAATTTAGAATTAAAGAACAGTGACAGTTACTGGAGTCCTCTTTTAAAAGAAACTGGCTCTGTATTGTCCCATCCATGTTCTTCCCCTTGCTTCTTTTCTAATCTTTGCTTCCTAAGAGCCATTTTGAATCTTTGCATGAAGTCCCTTCCCTGTTTTTCACGTCCTTCCTACACAGCAAAAAAGTGGGGCTTCGAGAACTACAGTCTCTTTTCCCCCTTGGCAGCAACCAGAAATTCAGTGTTTGTCAACATAATTTTGCAACTGCTTTTAATCTTACTTTTTCCACCGCCTTGAAGACACGGAGGAAGTTTTCCCTTAAAACCCCTCTCAGTTCTCCTTCAGTCCAACCTCTTCTCAGAAGTTCCTCAATCAACGCAGGGTATTTCGAAACATCTTCCAGTCCTTCAGGGAATCTGTTAGCAACAACCACAGAATGACATACCATAGAACCCATACTTCTGGATGAATAATGTAGAGAGGGGTTTTTTAATGATTGTGGCAAGGGTCCAGTTACACTGAGAAACAGATCCCCAGAGGACTCAACCCTTCTCCCAATTAAGTCAAAATCAAAAGTCCAACTGACCGGTTGAGTCCCAGAGCCATACCAAACAAGGTTCTTTCTGCATGAAGCATTCCTTTAGTGGGACTAAACTGTGCATTCTAGAGAAAGGCAACATTCTGTGCAGACACTAAAGCAGCATGGGCAGTATTAAAAAAAAACAACAGTGCTCATTCATGAACACACCCCATCTCTGATGGCCAGGAAAACATCTATGCAACAGAAGGCTGTAGTGCATTCTACCTATGATAGTCTATACTATTAAAAAAAGAGAGTCTGGACGCATATGATACCCTGAACAACTGCTGGCCATTTTTGTACTCTGCTATACACGTTAAGTCATTTATCAGAATAAGCTAGGGGGACAAAGTCCTGGGAGAAGTCCCAGTTTTGAGTTCAATGGGGGTTTTGGACATGCAAAGAAAGCTACATGAAACCCTCCATTTGAAGGGACTACAATAAGCAATTTGCTGTCTATTGTGTAATTCCTGTCACAGCAAAAGCAGCTGGAAGTAAGAAGCAGCCAAATCTATGCATAACAGGTCTTCCGGGGTTTATTTTCATGGGCCTTTGGCATTGTTTTGAGAGACTACGTGCAGGACTCGTTGTTTTAAATCTCTGTCAAGCAAGTGTGACGGAAAATCTAGGGGGCCCCAAGACTTCGGTCAAGCTGTGTGGGCCTTAAAACTTTGGATAAGCTTGTGTCCAGGCTGTGCTGAACTTTGGTTCAGCTTGTGTCTGTGTATAGGAGGAAAGAGGGGGAAGCAGAAGTGGAAAATGTCCCCAAATAGAACAATTTGAAATAGCAGAAGTCTAAGAAATTAGGCAATTAGGCAAAAGGGTAGACAGTGAATAACAGGAAAAGCCTATATATGGAAAATGCTCATTTTGCTGGCTTTGTTTTTGGCCTGCATTGAATTTGCAATGTATTCCAAATAAGGTAATTAATACAGAAGTATGTGTAATTTGTCTGTGGTTTTTACCTTTATAAGCTGGTTAAAGTTTAAGGAGGGCAGAGCAGCTTGCCACCTTGCATGGGGCTATGCTGACACTCCTTGCATATATGCTCGTACACAATAAAGGAGTCTCAGGTGATTCTGATCCAAACACAACGTGTGGTTACATTTTCCACAACACAAGCTAGCAATGTTATCCCTTTACTCCATGGCTCATTCAGCACTTTAGGAACCCCCAACACCAGTTCTGTTGAATAGCCTAGTGAAAATGTGTACAAGACAATAAGCTCCAATTGTTAACTGCCGCCGTGTAGGAGATTCCTATTACTGAATGGCTAGTCCCTGTGGGAGCAGACTATTTTTTTTTGTGATCCACACCATTGATATGACTTGTGCCCAAGTGTCTCGAACACAAGCAAGAAAGATTCACAAGGTGAATAGAAGAGGAAAGGAGAAAAGCTTAGAGGCAAGCAGGTAAGCGCCAAGAAGCCTAGTTTTATGCTATAGTACATATGTTATGCTGGGACATATATTACCCCAGAAGCAATCACAGGCATGAGCAGGGGGAGCCATGGTGTAGAGATCAGATTGCTTGTTTTGAAGGGAGGAGGGTTCCCTGACAGAACAGAACGTTGCCCCCCCAAACCCCTAGATCCCTGGAGCCAATGGAAGCCATAGTCATGCCTCTACACTAGTCCCGGGGCCATGTGGTCCTTCCCTAGTTGCTAAAAGGGGGAGAGGGAGGGAATAGTTACACAGTACAAATGGGCTCACAGAAGAGCTAACAGTCTGAGGTGGCGTTAGCTTTTTTGCCATTCATTGCTGGCATGTGCAAATCCCTGACGTCAAAGAGGTTAGGAGGACAGTGGGGGATTGTTGTGCTGGCCATTTCACTTCCACCCCTCACCAAATGAAACGTATCTTCACACTGATCTAGAAGGGAACGACCAACCCCTTGCTTTATCAAAATGTGTTTTAATAGCAACTGCACAACAGTTTGCTCCAATAGCTGTGATCTGCCTCTTTCAAAAGAAGGGAAAGAAAACCCTCATGATCTCAAGAGCACTTTATTTTTGAATTTATATATTGTTTTACTCACTGATCCACTCCATCGTAGTCACCACCAATTCCTATTGATTTTGAACCGACAATTTCCTTTATGTGGTCAAAATGATCTAGAAGAAAAGACCAAAGAAAACAATGTCAAAGCACAGGGCAAGAAAAACTATTTCAGACATACTGGTGTTTGGTTAACATGTCTCACAATGTTTAGACAAAGCACTAAGTTCACTTTAAATCTGTGACATCAAAAGATGCATGTAGAACATGGGCTACAATTCAATGCTGTAAGTAACAGGTCCTTGATACTTACCGGTGCTTAACTTGACATTTGTATTCAGTGCAGTACTAGTCATCTTGAGAATAAAATAACTAGACTGATGAGAAGTGATTTGAGGTATATGATTGGCTCACATGCAGGACACTAATTCTCTAGAAATACCTTGTATGTAGCAATGGAAACTGCATTACCCCTTATATCCCAACATCCCTGGGGGGTTTTGTACTCTCAGACTAACTATTTATGGTCAGGGCTTTTCCTGGGGATTAACACCCAGTTAGGATTTAGTTAAAGGTCCACTTCGGGCCATCAGTTCCTCTAGCTACTTATTAATGGCCTGTGCCTCTTCTTATTGCTCAATAAGTGTAAATTCTAAAAACGACCCGATTTAGATGTGTGGTGTAAAGGGATGTGTGTTACAAGTCACTGAAAGTGGCTGGGATTTACACAATGTGGGGCTGGGAGCATGTCTGCGATACAGCAACAAAGATTCACACTTGAAACGTGGCTCAGACTCGAGAGAAATTTATAGAAGGAATCATTATTCAGAACTGCAGTGTATTAGATGTAAACCTGCCACCGTTGCAACATTCACAACTTCTCTTCCACAGGCCAGCACCTTTGTATAGAAAGTCACCATCACAATTCCATTGTTCTTTTCCTGAAAGATAGAGGGACATATTGTGAGCAGCTATTCACGGGCCCTGTGTCATGGTCAGCCTCAAGGGATGTGAACACTGCTCCCTCTGGTGCCCATCAATTCCACTCTACATATGAAGGTCAGTAGAGAACACAAGCTGCTGCCTCCCTATCCCTTACGCAATCCTCATCTCGTGTAAATCAGCATAACTCCATTTACTTCAGTGACCATGTCAACCCAATTCAACCTCCTCTCATTGCAAGCATTTCTTTTCAACATGGCAGCCATCGATTCACCTTTGCAGTCACATACTGAATATAACCCACAGCCATAGCCTGAGGAGCAAATGCTTAACTTATTGCTTAGAATCTGCTTATGACTAAGAGTGAACTGACTTCAGAGATGACAGGAAGAGAAGTACACTTTGAATCCGGTATGCGCAGGATTGTCTTGGGCCGGCCAGAGGAGTGAAATCTTTTCAAGTCACTCACCAAACTCTGGAGAATATCATCAGGAACATTTCTTGAGTGGTTACAAACAGAGAAGGCTGAAGAATGACTGAAAATGACTGGCGCTCTGGAGACCTGGAGAGCCATTCTTGCAGTGGAGTCTGATGTATGGGATAAATCTATCATCATCCCCAAGCGATTCATCTCCATCACCACTTCCTAACACAGATTTACAGACAGCAGTATTAGTATTGCGTTCTGTTAAAGGAAATGAGTTAGCAGATGTATGTGACTAAATACTTACATTCTACAGCTGTCATAAAAGTGGGCATGGGTCTCTACTTGTGTGGTTTTTGTGGCTAGCATAGGCTTCCTAATAGTTTCTCTAATGGGGACACACTAGCACATCACAGAGTCTCCTTCTCAATGCTAACTGCAGTTATCACGTTTTTAAAAGCTCAGCCATATATAAAATATACAGCTCTTGATAATTCACTGTATACTGTATAGTTCACTGTATACTTCACTAATAAGTATTGCTGCTAATACAAAACATTGCAATTTCTTACTCCTTGAGTTCTCAGTGTTCTGAAACAGCTGAGACACACTTGTACTAATTTACCAAATTATTTGCTGAATTTGCCAGATTCTAAGTCACTCATGCCTTAAATAAGCACTTGCCACACTCATGGAAACCAACAGACTTGCATGCAGGACAGGAAAATTTAACCCAGTTTGCTCATCCCAGCGGGCTGAACACTTGAAAGGTAAGGAGGGCTTCCCGGGATAAACTTTGAAAATAAAGGTGCATGGGAACCTCAATGTCATGAGTTTAAACGTAGTTATTTTACTTTTGAAATGAATAGACTGAAATCTATTTTCAAACCAAATTGGTGCTTCTCAAGTTTTGCAATTTTCTGTTTTATGTGCTATGTTTTGTGAGACTGAGCCAACACTGTAGACATTCTTATACTTCCAGGATTAAAAATATCTTTTTGAATAGAGGTGGCCTTGATTAAGTCATGGACCCAACCACCACAGAATTTCTTTTGCGGGAGGAAAGGGAGTTCAAAATCCACATTAGAATTTCTCAGGCCCATCTCTAATGGAAACACAATCAGGCTCTAGAAGCCCATTTGTCCTGGGCACCCTTTAAAGGACTAGTACTTGATTCTATGGAACAATTGCTATGAAGTATTTTGAAACGGGAATGTCAAGAACATATTATAGCTGCTATTTAATGGATTATGTCAAATCCTGAGGTTCTTATTCAGGCAAACTTCCACAGCTTCATTTGAAGTTGGAGTAAAAACTGAGTTAAAGAACCACAGGATTTGGGATAGTTTATATTACAATTCTAGAAGTTTCCGTGACTTCCAGTGACCTCTGACTTCAGCCTGCTGTGGTCGGGAGCTGCAGGGTCCCCGGCTGTCCGCGGGGGCAGGGAGCTGCGGGGTACCCCTGCTGCCTCTGGCGGCCTGGCGGCGGCACCCCACATCTCCCAGCGGCAGCAGGGGAATCCTTGAGCCCCCGGCCACTTTGGGCCTCTGGAGCTGCGGGCAGCAGGGGTACCCCACAGCTCCTGGCTGACACAGGAGGCGGGGACACCCCCAGCTTCTGGCCCCCACAGGCAGCGGGGAGGAACCCAGAGCTGCACGCAGCAGGGGTACCCCGCAGCCCCCAGCTGCTGCAGGTGGCTCCTAGCCCCTGTGCAGCTGCCCTGCTTCAGGAAGTGGGGGGACCTGCAGATCCCCATTTTGTCCCGGATATTTTTGGCAAAAAAGTCACAGACAGATCACGGCTTCCCCGAATTTTTTCCTTTTTCCTGTATCTGTAATTTTCACTCCATGCATCTGAAGAAGTGGGTTTTTTACCCACGAAAGCTTAAGCCCAAATTAGTCTGTTAGTCTTTAAAGTGCCACCGGACTCCTCGTTGTTTTTATAAGACTATATAGTCACAGTCTCTTTACATATTTTACTCTGTCTCTACTATTAAGTTCTGAATCTCCCATCCCAAAGCCATCTACAATTTATAGTAATTAAATCTCTTAAAACAAACTTTTTTTTTAAAGCAAAGGCCCAGAATCTTTGAGGGTGTTAATGAGAGAAAAGTTTGCTTAGGTTGCTATTGAGGAGAGATTCTTACTTTGCCAAATGAACTCAGACCATTCACATTAGGATAAAAGTTATGTACTTGCTTTGATGAAGATTCTGCCCTTCAAAAAGAAAACACGTAAGAAACCATTGCATTATTCTAGGTTGTAGATCCAAACAATCATATTTCACACAAACACAGTAAAAAACCCTCACCCCGAAGTCATACAGCTGAGTTTAAAGATGATAAATATAGCTCTCTTTCATGCCCTGTGATGCTTGTATCGCACTCCTAGACATTAGTCCTCCAGGTCAGAACTAGTTCACACGGGTGAGGCAGTTTGAGGAAGTGCATGCTGTCTAATTCTGCAACACTTCTAGGGGTCACGAGCAGACTTCAGGGCTATTAATCTGGTATCTTTCACCAAAACTAAGTTCACTTTTAAAATGGCACCCACGCCGTCTGACTGGGGCCAGTTTGGGCGAAGAAGAAAAGGAATTACAGCAATGCAATAACATGATGATTCTTAGGCTTCAGGGCAGCATGGGTACAGGTTACTTTTTAAATGATATAATAAAGAATGCTTGTGTTGACTTATTTCTTGTGGGTCTTACAGCAGAGGTGGGTCTTTAGGACTAATCAGAGAGTGGTGGTCTTCAGGAGCAATTCCAGAAGGACAATCCATGTCCATGGAGACAGTGTAGAAAGATAGGACAATGGCTCTGTTAGAAGTAGATACAGGAGGTTGAGGCTGGCATCAATAGCCAAATGGAGGAAACTGGAGGGCAATGTGTCAAAACTAAATCAGTAGGAAGGAGCAGAGTTATGTAGGGCCATTTTCTACTGTTAGCTGTTCTTCGCCCCTATATGGGTCTGTGTCACTCAGGAATTAGAAATATGATTTGCAGGCTTTGGTATTTAGGTCACCAGTTTGAACCCAGCATAAAACGTTACTGCTCAGAAGCTGTTTGTGGAAAGAATTGACACAGTGCAGCTCCCAGTGCCGGATGTCGACATCTCAATTAGCTCCCTCAGTAAAGAATCCTAAGATTCTTTGTGTGGATGCCTCTCACACCATGACAGGAGTGTGGCAATGACTTTTTCCTTGCTGGACAATTCTGTGGACGGAGGAGGTAAGGCTGACCCTAGAAGAAGCTGCAGGATCGGGGCGGGGGGGCGCTAAGCAGACGTAAGGGCTGGTGTATAACTGTGGGTGGAAAAAGCATTGCTCATCACCACTAGTGTGGCGGAGGGAGGCATGACAGCAAAGTCTTCTAGAAGATGGATCAATTTGCTTCCTTCACTGGGTATGTACAGGAGGAGTGTGCTTGGCCAGCCGGGGGGAGAGGCAATAGGTGTGTGATATGGAGGTGTGTGAACCGAGCCCCAGCCCACCCACCTGCAGTACACACAAGCCTTCATAGCTACACATGTGGTACATTCTTGGGGCTGGCTAAAGAGGAGAGTCTCCGGTGCCATCGAGAATTCACACACAGCACTCACCACTCCAGTAAGGAATGTATGAAGTTGGCTGGATCACACAGAAAACTCTTTCTTACTGCCTTTCCTGCCTGTGATGAACTTTTTACCAGTCTCAGTAACATTCCTTCCAGAAGAGAAGCCTGTCAGTTGCATCCTATTCTAGTTTTCTCACAAAGCAACGGAGATGACGACTTCCCTGTATTTATTTTGCCAACAAACTAAAATAGATCCCAGGATGTCACTGAAGTGTCAAGTGGCAGACAGATTCTCCTTCTTCAACCCACAACATAACAAGCGGACCTATCCAAAGGACACCAGTCACCCTTCAACTCCTCCACCATTAGTCACAGACCGCAGCCTCCCAGATTTTTCAAACCAATTTTGGCCCATCTTAAAACTGCACTGGAAAAGTAAGCGTTACAGACACAAGTGCACATCAGTTACCATGGCGTATTGCAGGTGTGTGTTAAAGACATGTACCGAACACCCAGGTCATAATACATCCTTAGCGCTGCGAGACTGCTGTCAATGGAATGGCCACCTTCTATTCCAATCAAGCATGCTATCTTTTTACTATCAGCAATACCTGGAGTTTAAAGGGAAGATAAACGCCACAGTAAATTGAAGACAAAGACTTAGAGCTATCTGCATTGAGCAGCTAACAATCATTTCACAACCATAAAATGCTAAAACTAGCATTCTTAATATGCAATGTGTGATATGCCAAGTACTTCATCTCACATATATTCCCTCCTGCAAGCTCATTAAAGAAACATTTTCATTATAAAAAAGTATCACCTTGAGAAGTAGTAACAAGTTCAAGTTCTTCATAGATTTGACACATCCTCTTGACAACATCAATCTGCTCTAGGGTTAGACGCACAGCATCCTTGTTCTGAGCGCTACATGGAACATACACTGACCAAAACTGAAAAAGAGACATTGATAGGCCAAACAACAAGTTCATGGGCTTCACTATCAGCAAAAAGATAAGAATCATTAATAAAACCACTTCCTCCTCGGCAATTTGTGGGGGAGCTTTCATCACGGGGATATCCCAAAGGAACACCTAATCTGACTAGGGGCATGCTCTCTGATAATAGGCTCTTGGCACTCCCAATCACTCACACAGTCTTCCAAGGACAGGAGGATAAAACAACTTTTTAATTCAGTTGCTGTAAAAAAAAAAAAACATAACACTTTGGACAAGTGGAGCTGGATTCTGCAAAGACATTTTAAAGTCTGGTGAATGCAAATATATAAAAGTTTCTGTAGCCATGCAGTTTTCCCTTTTTTCTATTATGGGCTGAATCAAAACCCCAGATCTGAACCACCTTTTCTAAACTATGGCATATCTAAAATCTGGATGTGTGTCTGGATTTTGCTCAGATCCATCTGTAGAACGAGCAGTATAAATATTCTAAGAGATCCATGTCATAGCACCAACCGTACATACCTGAGCTCCGACATGGCCAGACTGAAGTTTCTGAATATTTGTGACTGTGGTGTTGAGAATTTTTAAGTTGATTTTACTTAGTCTGTTTTGGTAAAATATCCTCAGTTGTAATGGAAGGTCATTGTGCCTAAGAAATAAAATAAATAGCATAAATACAAAGAAGCTTGTCCTTTCCTAATGTTTATTTATCTATCTACTTTTAGTTCCCCTTGAACATTAACTGCCAACATCCTTGCAACAGTTCTCTAGAGCAGGGGTGGGCAAACTACAGCCCATGGGCCACATCCGGCCCGCTGGACCATCCTGCCCGGCTCCTGAGCTCCCGGCCGGGGAGGCTTGCCCCGGCCCCTCCCTTGCTGTTCCCCTCCCCCACAGCCTCAGCGCACCATGCCACCAGCACTCTGGCCCCCGCTCCTGGGCATGATGCAGCGGCGTGGCTGGCTCCAGCGGGGCTGTGAGCTCCTGCCGTTCTGGTAGGGGGGCGGGGCAGGGGGCTTGGATAAGGGGCAGGGAGTCCCAGGGGGCAGTCAGGGGACATGGAGCAGGGGGCGGTTGAGGGGACAGGAAACGGGGGGGTTGGATTGGTGTGGGAGTCCCGGAGATCTGTCAGGGGGAGGGGGTATGGGATAGGGGTCAAGGCAGTCTTGGGACAGGGTAGGGGGTGGGATTCGGGGGGGTAGTTAGGGTGGGGGGTCTTGGGAGGGAGCGGTCAGGGGACAAGAAGCAGGGGGGGTTGGAGGTTCTGAGGGGGGGCAGTCAGGGGGCGGGAAGTGGGTGGGAGTCAGATAGGGGGCAGGGACAGGCTGTTTCGGGAGGCACTGCCTTCCCTACCCAGCCCACCATACAATTTTGCAACCTCAATGTGGCCCTCAGGCCAAAAAGTTTGCCCACGCCTGTTTTAGAGGGTGGAGAGTTTTTCAAACCTGGCAAAAAAAATGTAATCAAGTTGAGTGGCTGAGGGGGACACTTTAAGCACTCTTACCAAAGCTATTGCTCCCAAATTATGATAATCCCCACCCACTTTTCTCCGACCACTTTAAGCACTGCCTTGCAGTGAGGTTTGTTCGGAGCCTCACTCTCTGGGACAAATTTCATTCCTCGCAGATCTTTTCTTCTGCTGTCCTGAAGGTTTTCCCCCTTTCACTCCTTGATGCTGAAGTTTCTCTCATAAGCCCCTCTTTCCACCTTATTCTTCTAGCTCTATTCCCATCTCCACTCTTTCTCTTCAGATGTTGGATCTGCAAATAGCAGCCATGCCATTGGCAGGCAAGTTTGATTTTAGAATTTTATTTGAGTTACAGTGTAACCCCCCACGCCTCCTGGGTGTGGTGATCTATCCTATCTAGTGGTGCTGAGACCATTCAGAGAGAGAGAGAGAGATTAATGAGTTTGCTCTACAGCCTTAGCTAACAGCCAGCTGGCTTTTAGCTCATGCTCTAGAGGTTCATGCACTAAGCTCCAAAGATGTGTTTGATTCTGCCCACCGTCTGTCAGCATTACAACAGCACAATAGGATTTGAGTGCAAGAGTGACCCCTTTCCTTTATGTTCCTGGATCAAGTCAGACTCAACACAAACACTGTTCCTCCAAGCTGCCTGGGCATGCTTTCATAGCATGCTGCCAGCTTTATAAACATATACAAAAGGAAGTAAAGTTATAGCTGAAGAAGGGTATTATAAAACCATAGAAAGGAGATGGTAGAATTGCATAACGCAAAAGTAGATGATCGCTGAAATTCCCCCGAACTTGATCCAACTTGATCTGAAGGAGTTTATAAATAGCCTTTGAATTCAAATTGAAAATGCCTTCAGAGTGATGAACTAATGCAATGAGACATAAATGCTATGCCACAGATGCTGCTTACATCTCTGATCTTCAGAACTTGCCAAGATCCACTGACAAAATGCAACAATGAATGGGCCTCTGCTTTTAGAGCCCCGGGTGAAATCAGAATTGGTTGTGCTACTCAGGCAGGGCTGGATTAATGCAGGGGCTTTAGGAGCTGTAGCCCAGGGCCTCGGGTTAAGGGAGGCCCCGCAGCCCGTGGGCCAGATGCAGCCCACTTCTTCTTTTCATCCACCCCGCAGCAAGTCTCTGGGCTGCCAGCCGGACACCGGTCCCTGAGCCTCGACGCCCCACCCCCACCCAGGCTGGAGTCATGAGCGCCAGCTCACCAATGTGCCCCTGCAGCCCCTACGTGAGGGGTATTCAGGGAATCTCTGCATGCTGCCCCGGCCCCCAGCGCCGGCTCTGCAGCTCCCATTGGCCAGGTACTGCCCTGCTGCACCACTGACCAGGAGCCACCCAAGGTAAGCTCCTACCAGCCGGAGCCTGCACCCCACACCCCTCCTGCACTCCAACCCCCTGTCCCATCCCTGGCCCCACCCCAGAGTCCACCCCTCCAAAGCTGGAGCTACACCCCCTCCTGGACCCCAATCCCCTGCCCTGAGCCCACTCCCCCACTCCAAACCCCAAGGGACCCCACAAAATCTAATAGCCCCGGGCCTACAGGAGAGTTAATCCAGCCCTGTGATCGGGTTTACAGGATTTAGCCCTTCAGTCTCCCATTGTAACAGCAGAGGATAAGGTGGGGCCTCAAAATACACCAATATTTGTTTACAAGGACTGAAATTGAAAATCTACTATTGAAGTGTTCAGTTTGCTAGACCCATATCTTTCAGATTTTCAGTAATGTGTGGCGAATGGTTGGTTCTCTTGTTGCATCTCGTAAGTGATCTAGGAGGTTCACTATAAAGTACAGTTACATTTAATATGCTTTGCTATAAGTATGTCTCAAGTATGTGTGTGAAAGGAAACCGAGGTGGTTTTTTTTATGGTATATGGGAAGGGGTGAATTAAAGTTTTTTTGGCTGGTTTTCAAGCTATTTGATGCAACTCTTCTCCAAACAAAAAAAATGTATTTTATTACATGTAATTTAGCATCTCCCCTTAGCCTCCACAGAACCCTTTCTTAGTCTACTAGCTACATAACTTGGTCTTGATCCATCTACCTTCCATAGAGGGTATATTGAATACCTAAGGATACCTTATGTTTAGGCCACCATTTTAGAAATGTTAACCCTGTTAATGACAGTTACCAGGATGTATTGGGAAAAAAAGACAGGCTACATACCCATCAATTAGAGGGGCTTGCTTCATTAGCTCAACAGCCCTTTCTCTGAAGAGTTTATCAGTTCCAGAAGCCAAAACATCAGAGATGAGCAGCAAGAGACACGGGAACAGCTTCATACGATCTCTCTTCATTTCCACAAAGACGTTAACTAGAGAAGGCAGCTGCCACCATAGAATGTTGGTTATGAAGCAGCAGCAAGTTTCCAGTCTGCAAAGGTTCTAGACTTAATGATTTTGGCAGAACTGCTGTGTCTCTGTCATGGGCAAGGCACAGGTGGTGAAGGAAGTTCTGAAGGCAAACAAAAGGAACGAAGAGAGTAAGAAAAGAGATTAGAGGTGGATGATGTCCGTGGTATTCAGTTCCCTTTTTCTAAGCAAGAGATTAAGACTTCTGACTGTTGTTCGAAATGCAGATATTTGCAGTTACACCTTCCTTCCAAACACTGTTGCTACCAGCTGAAATTAAAGGAAGTATTTACCCATTTTGCAGCTGGAGGAAATGGGTGGGCCTGGATTTGCATCTACCAACTAGTAATTCCATGCCCAAAGCATGTAACTAAAGCTATGGATCTAGTTGCCCATTTGAAAGTGAAATGAACTGATTTGCATGTACAAATAAACGGATTTCCTCTCCTTTGAAACTTTCAGTGAAATTGTTCACCAAAATTTCAAGTCTCATTTGAAAGCAAGCTCTTTATTGTATAAAACTAAACCCATTGCAATGAGTGAAGCAATAAACCCACTGTATAGAGTGTATTTTCCGAGTGAAGCAATCTGAATTCAATACTTTCATTATGACAGAGTTGAGTAACCACAGCACAATCTGAAAGGGTCAGTTTGTTCTTTTAAATTTATTTATATTAAGGAGAGTTGAGCATGGAACCTTGCTAAGAAATAATATGAGCATTCTTCCCTAGCTTTTGTATAGAAGTCCAGATAATAGTAATACTTAAGCACTTATACAGCATCTTTTAAGTGTGAAACAGGAAGCATTTTACAAACATTAACTATACCTGACAGTATGATATAAATATTAAACCCATTAGCAGATGAAGATGCCATTGTAAGGAGGAAAGATTTTTTCCAGGATTGAAGTCAATGGCAGAGCTATGAACAAAACCCAAGATTCCTGACCACTGTTCCCTGCTCCAACAATACCTCATGTAGGACGTCATATACTGGCAATGATACAGTTCTGTAATTTAAACATCACAGTGCCGGTGTTGTCAATCACAGGCATTCAAAAAATCATGAGTCAATCCCCAAAAGAGTATGAATTTTTTTTTAAAACTGATTTTTATTTGCCTTCTCATTTGTGAACCTTTATTGTTTGTATTCTTAAGCTTTTCTCCACAATAAAAATCTAGAAACAGCTGGATCAGACCAATGGTCCATCTAGCCTAGAATCCTATCTCCAATAGTGACCAATACCAGAGCTTCAGGGGGAGCATACAGAAAAAGGCAATTTCGGAGAGATCCACCTTGTTTTCCCCTCCCAGCTTCTGGCAGTCAGAGGTTTAGGGTTACCCTGAGCATGACATTCCATCCCTGACCATCTTGGCCCATAGCCTCTGATGGACCTATCCTCCAGGAACTTATTTAGTACTTTTTGTTTTTAACCCAGTTAACTTTTGGCCATCACAACATCCCATAGCAATGACTTTCATAAGTTAATTATGGATTGTGAGAAAAAGTACTTCCTTTTGTTTGTATTAAACCTGCTGCCTATTAATTTCATTGGGTAACCACTGGGTTTTGTATTGCGGGAAAGAGTAAACAAACACTTCTTTCAGAGTAGCAGCCATGTTTGTCTGTATCAGTAAAAAGAACAGGAGTATTTGTAGCACCTTAGAGACGAACACATTTATTTCAGCATAAGCTTTCGTAGGCTATAGCCCTATTCATCAGATGCATAGAATGGAACACACAAAAGTAAGATGCATCTGATGAAGTGGACTAAAGCTTATGCTGAAATAAATTTGTTAGTCTCTAAGGTGCCACAAGAACGCCTGTTCTTTTTACAAACACGTCTCTGTTCACAATTTCCCCACATACATGATTTTGTAGCCCTCTATCATATACGCCCTTAATCGTCTCTTTTCTAAGCTGAACAGCCCTAATCTTTTTAGTCTCTCCTCATATGGAAGCTGTTCCATACCCTTGACTATCTTTGTTGCCCTTCTCTGAACCTTTTCCAGTTCCACCATATACTTTTTGAGACAGGGCAACCAGAACGGGACACAGTATTCAAGGCGTGGGTGCCTTATGGATTTATATAGTGGCATTATGGTATCTTTCGTATTTTCTATCACTTTCCTAAGAGTTCCTAACTTTTTATTAGCCTTTTTTACTGCTGCTGCTGCAGTTTTCAGAGGACTATCCACAATAATTCCAAGATTTCTTTTTAGAGTGGCAACAGCTAATTTAGAACCCATCATTACATATGTGTAGTTGGGATAATTTTTCCTATGTTGAATTTCATCTGCTCAAACTAGTTAGTGGTCTCTCCTGGTCCTAAAATTTCAGTTACTATAACTGAAAAATTAAAGATTTTTTTTTTTTTACGTGATGCATTTGATGGAATTTCCTTTCTTGTCTATATCACTCTCCGCTGCACAATCTGTTTCCCCTTTATGGGGGCCTCCCAGAGCAAAAAGATACCCTTATTAAACAGATTAATAATTATAAAACCACAGAAACTGGAAATCCAGAGACAGCTGCAATCCCAGACATGAATTTAAATCATTTTAAATTAATTGCCTAATGATAGTGTCCCTTCCAGAAAGGGAGAAATTGTTTTCATTTTAGTGGAACTTTAGATTACAAAACCCAAATTGAACAAAAGTGAATAGATTTGTATCCATTAAATTACACAACATTCCAGTGACAACAGTTTGTTATTATAAGATTTTGAGATAGTCAGTGTTTGGGTTAGAACTCTTTTGCTGATGTATCACATTGACTGGAGTCTGAAATAAAAAAAGTTGACCAGCCTATTTGCATTGTCCAAGCTCAGAGGAATGCAAGTAAGATGATTAAATAAGAATGTGGGGGTTATTTGAAAAAATAAGAGTTTGTTTTTAATAATGCAAGGTGCTGTTAGCTCAGTTAGAACTTTTAAAAACTCTAATTTAACCCAACACTATCCCTTTAATATGTGCTCTTGCCTGAAAGGAAAAGAATGCTAAAGATATTAAAATAAAAATCCTTTTGAAAGCACATTGTGGGAATGACATTTTATTCTTTCTGCACTTATTCTCTTTTGCTAGATTTCTACAGAACACTGAACAATACTGTGGTGGTTCAATACCCACTCTTCCAGACTAACAGCTGGCAGTCTGCTCCTGAACTTGCCTTCCAAAATCAAATTCATGCAGATAAAGATTATGCACGGAACCTATTCTGAAAATTACCTTTAGGTTCACAGTGGTACCACTGGCCCATTGGGCTTGGAAAGATGCCAGCTGCTGTTCTGGTAATTTCCTTTTTCTTTGGCAGATTCCAAATGTGTTTTCTCTTTGGAGGAACAAGCACAGTCCTTTTCCATGCCAGAAGTGTGTGAAACTGTACAGTAAACACAAGCTTGCAGGCACGTGGAAAGCTGCCAAACATGTGGATGGAGCGATACTACAGTATCTGCAAATGAAAAACACGCTTATTGGAAAAATAACGCCTGATGAAGAACACTTTAATCGTCAACTCCCAGAGGATTAACCCTGCCATGACCACCTGGTCCAAGCCAGCAGCTACAGGACCTTGTCTAGAGACATTAGTTCCCAGACTAACCAAACCCAGCCTGGGCTGCTTCAAATGCCAGAAAACACAAGCCAGGCTGCGTTTAACGGCCTGAATATAGTACCACCTTTATATTGATTAAATCCCAAGTGCTATTCCTTCAGTGAGCACCAAATTCTGCTCACTTTCATCACAGGCGTAGCCCCCACCGTTCCCTTCTCTTCATTCCAATCTTAAAGAACTCCCACTACTGTACCAGGTTCAGAGGAAATTGTCCAACCATTCACCAACACAGGCCAGCAGTCCCTGGAAATCCTCCGGCTTTTCACAGGGTTTGTGCCACAACTGACAGAAGAAGCAATCTTTCCCCCATCTGAGCTACAGTCACAGAAATCTTCCATGTTTCTCCCATGTTAACTGGCCTTTCTACACTGCGACCGAGGAACCTCTTAGTACCATCTGGAAGAGGCTCAGAGGGGGCACATAAGGGTTACGGGGATCTCCTGCATCTGGTGCATATATTGTAATTCAACATAGAGTATCATGTGAAGTTTCAAATAAAAGCTGGTTCCACTCTGGTCACTAGTATCATCACGAAACACACGTACGGATATTGTGTAAAGAGTTATTTATATACACTGAAAATTAAATTCTTACGGTCTTTGTCTAGGGATTGGTGAACAGCGAAGATGAAAAACAGGGTTTCAGTCAGACAAGAAATGTTTATTAGGCCAGCTATTTACGTGCAAATTTAGCATTGTATGGTTCATAATGGATCTCCTTTCACCAGTCTGAACTGAATGCGAATGAAGGATTGTGAAAACGTCAAAGAGAAAAGTAATAGGAGGAGGTAAGCAGTGAAGTCAATAGGAAAACTGAGGCCGAGAAGTTGAGACGCCTGCTTGTTCCGTGTATGCCAAGAACCCTCAACTCCAATTGACTTCAATAGCAACAGCAGTTATAAGAAGTCAGGCACTAGGTATCCAGTTGGACTCCCAAACAAGAGAGACACTCAAAATTAGCAGGCAATTTGAAGTATGGACATAATTAGCTTTCTCTGTGCCATGGCTGAGATCAAAAGTCAATTTGTGGCTCAGACCACTAGACCATGCCTCTCTCCAGTTGAGCTCTTGAGTGTCAGTGATCATTCAAAACTAGATTTTAATCAAAAGAAAAATGGCGCTGATAAGAGGAATGGTTACAAATCCTAATACGAAGTGAAATGGTTTTGTGAGGGGTTTTCTTGTTCTTGATTTAGGGAGTTCGGGAAGTGCAGGAACTCAAAGTGCCTGTGTTTCAGCCTGCGGTGAATGCCCATGCAAGAGGGACTAACAATGAAGCCAAAGATCCATATAGTTCCATTTCTCAAGCTGAGTGAAGCACAGAAAGGAAACAAAGCAGTGAAAAAAAGCAAATTTATTTATTTTACAGTTTTGAGCTCAGGAGTAACTGATAACTTAAACAAGGTTTCCTTTCTATCTTAAGTGTCCCTTTAAGAGCGCTTAAGGATCTCTGGCTCTCAGGTTTTTATTGTGTATCACTGAACACTGCTCCATTACTTGCTGTTGGTTTAATATGCACACATCTATCACACTAGCTTTGCTAGGGCTTATTTGGACTAGTCACCCCTTGTATCACACCACTTCTGTCCTGTACCTCCCCCAGGGGCTAACTTCAGAGATGATGAGAGGCAGCCTAGCTCACAGTACTTTATACCAACTCCATAAACCTGTTGTAACCATTGATGAATGTCACAGAGATCAATGAGCCCTCATAAGCTGCTAATAACAGACACCTCTGAGTTAAGTGAAATGCCATAAAGTATTTTATAAGCATTATCTTAAGCATCATAACTGGATTCCCGCCCGCCCCCCCCCCCCCCCCCGGCCCATCCCTGAGTCAGGTTTCCAACATTTAAGTGAATAAAAATGCTTAAGGAGCAAGGGGAAAAAACGTTCAGTGCTGTATCATGAAATGCTGTTAGAGGGACACCAGCTCCCTGGTATGTGGAAAAGCTGCAGTGAGAAGTCAGCCAGAGAAGCCAGCTGGTAGGTGCAGAAGCAGCCAAAGCAGAAACTGCTGCACTGGCGAAGAATAGGGTTGCAACTGTATAATCACACAAACCCAAACACCCCACCCTTTCCCAAGGCCCTGCCCCTTCTGAGGCCCCACCCCCACTCACTCCCTCCATCCCCCCTCCCTCTGTTGCTCGCTCTCCCCCACCCTCACTCACTTTCACCGGGCTGGAGCAGGGGGTTGGGGTGCAGGAGGGGGTTTGAGGTGTGGGCTCTGGGAGGGAGTTTGGGTGCAGGAGGGGGCTCAGGGATGGGACAGCAGGTTGGGGTGCGTGCAGGAACGGGTGCAGGCTCCGGCCAGGTGGCATTTACCTCGGGCAGCTCCTGGGAAGCCACCAGCATGTCCGCCCCTAGATTCAGGGGCGGCCAGGTGGCGCCGTGCACTGCCCCTGCAGAGTCAGCACTTGGGGTGGGGGCAGCACGCAGAGACCCTTGGACACCCCTATGCTTAGGAGATGGACACACCAGTTGCTTCTGGGAGCCATGGGGAGTCAGGGCAGATAGGGAGCCTGCCTTAGCCCCGCCAGACTTTTAGCGCCTAAAATCTCCCGGATTGGCTTCAGTAGCCTCCAGCAGATTGAGCTCGATTCTAGGAGACTTCCGGCCAATCCGGGAGGGTTGGCAACCCTAGGAAAAAAAGACTACATTAACTTGAATTAGATACTTTTTAGTTCACAGCACCAGTGTCCACACTGTGCAGTTAGATTGCCACGTTCCTGTAGCACAGTGTAGAGAAACCCTTAGTTTAACTGCATTAATCCCATGTGTGGATACTCATTCAGAATTAAAGTGGCCTTAACTAGATTTATCTTAATTCAAGGCCACTTTAATTCTGAATGAGTGTGTCCACGCAGTAGTTTAATGCACTAATCCACTTTTAATCTACGCCCTTAGCTAATTTGGATGAATTTCCCTGAGTGCCCCTGTGTAGACAAACCCTGAGTTAGGAGTGCGGGGGTGACTGACAGCAGCAGCTGAGTCACAAAAGTTGATAGCTTAACCATGTTCTGTGCAAATCAGTCTGGTTGTTTTTTTTTAATATTTATCACCTTTTAATTAAATATCTGTTTCTGACACTCCTGTGCAGCTCAAGTACAAAAACAGGTGTGTCTTCTTTAAAAACACTGAGTTGTATCAGCCTGTGACCGAGTACACAGGCCTCTCCGGCACTAACGGAGAATCATACTAGGCTGAAATCACTCTGCCTTGCTTTCTGCACCAGCACAAGCCACCCCAGGGTCTGTTTATGGCATTTCTTCCTGTTTTAGAAAGCACAGTGGTAGTTTCCCAGCTAGTGAGTGTTCCCGTGGGATGCAGAAGGATTTGTTTTCAAACTTTACTCTGATCTCCAACAAAAGCCCAGCTCTCATGCAGTGTTTTAGGGTTGCCAACATTGTATTTCAAAAATAAGTGATTGTTTTCTTTGCACCCCACCCGGTCCCCCATCCCGATATTATCATTAATAAACAGTATTCACCTACATTCGCCAGGGGTATTTCTTGCTGCTTTTTGCAGCACTCAGCAATTCCCAATCTTGTTGTACAGAGATGAAAAAATAAGGGACTGTTGGTGACTATGTGGTCCTGAGCACCCTCACCTGCCACTGAAGTCAGCAATTACCCAGGGCACTCAGTACCTCCCTCGATCAGGCCCCAGCTCTGTAGGCCCTTGGGAGGCCAGCTAGTCTGGGCTGAGGGGAAGTATTTATGCCTTGTGCCTGATTCAGTCAGAACAAGAGATCGTGTTAACCTCCATGAGACGCCGGCTCTGCCTTGAAAAGTGCTTCCAACCTAAAAGCCCGAGCAGCGAGATTTAGGAGAAACTAATTTGACCTGTTTATATTGCTTGATTTAGACCATGGATATTTTTAAGCCATGAGAGAAAATATAAACAGAGATTCTGAACGGTGCTACATTTTGTCAATCGTCACAACCTGTGAATTAAGTCTGAAACCCTGGGTGTTCTCAATTCAACTTTATACACCTGGAGAGTTGCCTAGCCTCTGCAGTGACCTCCAGGCATGCCTTTTAGCCCAGTGGTCCCCAAACTTTTCAGGGTCGTGCCCCTGTCTGTGCCCCCCACTCCACCCGCAGCAGGGGCTGGGAGCGGGGTCACAGCTCCGGGGGAGGAGGGACAGATGGGCTTAAGGAGGCTGAGGCTTGGGCCGCAGCTGGGGGCGGGTCTGGGGCCATGAACGGAACCGTGGCCAGGGCTAAGGCTGGGGCCAGGACCAGGGCGGCTGGGGCCAGGAGCAGAGCCGTAGCTGGGGGTGGGACTGGGACCGGGCGTGGAGCTGCAGCCTGAGGCTGCGTCGGGAGCGGAAGCTGTGGTTGGCCCATGGTCGGGGACCAAGACTAGGGGCCAGGTTGGGGCTGGAGTTGGGAGCAGAGCTTCAGCCAGGAGCCAGGGCTCTGGCCGTGGCAGAGTTGGTGGCGCTCCTGCCCTACCCCCGTGGGGGCTGGCCCAGGCTCTGCCATACTCCCCTGAACGTTCCTCCGGGCCCCACCGTCTGGGGACATCTGTCTTAGCCCTTTAAAGAGATGAATCCCTTCTGCTACCGAGCACATTTCAGTATTGAAAGTTTCAATAGTAGCCACAGCACATGGGCAATAACCACTCAGGCACATCCGACGCTAAGCACCACAAGCAATCTGCAGATTGCACAGGTACAAGGCAGATTAAGACAAGCACAACGGGCCCGTACCGTAACCAGAGTCCCAGCTTCTGGAGTTGTGCAAACGTATTAGAATCCAAGTTTACATTTTAACATTAAACATTGTTTAATGCTTGAACAAATGAAGCAAACAGATGCACCTCAGGTGCTGGGGTCAGCATTGGAGGCCACCCAATGCCAGAGGGAAGACGGATCTCTGTTGCCCCAAGTGGGGAGGGACTCCCTTGCTGCTGCTCTTTAGGTAGAAATAATAGGAGTCTATGCACCAGGTCCTGGCAGATTCAGTGTACCCAATCATTAAGGCTCGGTGTCTGTCACGGAGGTCGCGGAAGTCACAGATTCTGAGCCTTTCCATGACGTCAGCAGCAGCCAGTCTGGCTGACCCCAGGACTGCCCAAGCATAGGGTTGCCAGGCGTCAGTTTTTCGACCAGAACGCCCAGCAAAAAGGGGCCATGGCGGCTCCGGTCAGCACAGCTGATGGGCCATCAAAAGGCCGGTCAGCAGCATAGCGGGGCTAAGGCAGGCTCCCTACCTGCCCTGGCTCCACGCGGCTCCTGGAGCAGCCGGCATGCCACCCCGAGCACCAGCTCAGCAGCTTTCACTGGCA
Organism: Chelydra serpentina; assembly: GCA_037349315.1. Classification (NCBI taxonomy): domain Eukaryota; kingdom Metazoa; phylum Chordata; order Testudines; family Chelydridae; genus Chelydra; species Chelydra serpentina. The sequence goes on along the minus strand of JBAIAC010000026.1, from coordinate 10,938,973 downwards.
GGGAACCATGGTCAATGGGAGCAGTGGAGGTGGTGCCTGCGGCCAGTGGCAATGCGCAGAACCACCTGTATCCCGAAGGATTAATCTGCTTGCTTGCATAGATCTCTCTTTTCTTAGAAGTTTAAGTATTTGATGTATTGTAATAGGTTTAGAGATTTGTATTAAAAATAAGTTTGGCTGTAAAGCAAGAGGCCTACAGGCAAAAAAACCCTGTATGTTAAGCTAAGGCAAAGTTAGCACATCTATTTTAAGACCTTTTACCGAGAAAGTAAAGTTGACCTTCATCTTGTTACCCAAATAGATAAAGCATCCACGCCTGCATCTAAGACCTTTGCCTAGACCAATAGACAATGAAGAATGGCATAGGGGGGTTTTCAAAGTTGTACCCACAAACTTAACAAGTACACCACACGTGCGTACATACACGTTATCCGTACACGCATACATGCTAGCCTACGGGGTAAGTGTACCCTCACATTTCTCTGGGGGAGGAATGAAATTTGGGCATAAGAGGAAGGATTTCCGGCACTTGTGCCCTATAAAAGAGGTGACCCACATCGCTATCTTATCTCTCCCCTGCTCTTCATCTTCAGCTAACTATCGATGCTATCCATCTACGACGGCTATTCATTATTAATAGTCCGCGCTTATTTTCTTTTCAAACTTTAAATTCCAAGGGGGACGAGGCTAAGCTTGGTTTCTCTAAACTTTTATTCTCAGTTTTGCATATTAGGTTTTAATTTTAAGTAAGTTAAATGAGTAAACTCTAAGGCAGCTTTGACAGCTCTTCGCATTAGTTTCCTCTGCAAGAGGTGAGAAACCAGAACCGACAGAGGTGAGGTCCTGTGTCTTTCAACACCAGGCTATCAAAAAAGGGTGTGAATATATTAACCAAAGTTTTGCAGCACATAATATTGTATTAATATATGTATATCTTGAACAACAGTAATACGGTTATAACTCTGTAACTCTGACTATTTTACCATTTACTTACTATTTCATGGATTTTAATAAAAGGTCTTTATGACTGTATCTGTCTCAGTGTGAGCTTCCTGTCATACCCCCAAGGGTCCTTTGTAAATTCTGTGGAGCCTGATTCGGGACAAGAACTTTATCTTCTGATCAAACAGATGGGCGAGCCTATATCCATACTATTATTAATAATAATTAAGTATTATTAAAAATTAAAACAACAATTAAGTTGATAAATTAAATCAATATTATTAACACACCCTAGATCAGACTACATGCCTGGCCGGGCTTCCACCTAGGGGTGCAGACACATGCCGGCCACTTGCTAAACGCCTGAGGTAAGCACCAACCACACTCCTCCACACCGCAGCCCCCTGCCCCAGCCCTGAGCACCCCCCCCCCCGCACCCAAACTCCCTGCCAGAGCCCACACCCAAACTCCCTCCTGCACCTCATCCTCCTGCCCCAACCCTGTGCCCCGTCCTGCACTCCAAACCCCTCGACCCCAGCCCAGAGCCTCCTCCTGCACTCCAAACCCCTCATCCCCGGCCACACCCCAGAGCCCGCACCCCCTCACATACACCCTAACCCCCTCAGCCCCACCCACAGCCATGAGCCCCCTCCCACCCTCCAAACCCCTCATCCCTGGCCACACCCCAGAGCCCGCACCCCCTCACATACACCCTAACCCCCTCAGCCCCACCCCCAGCCATGAGCCCCCTCCCACCCTCCAAACCCCCCATCCCTGGCCACACCCCAGAGCCCGCACCCCCTCACATACACCCTAACCCCCTCAGCCCCACCCCCAGCCATGAGCCCCCTCCCACACCCCAAACGCCTCATCCCCAGCCCCACACCAGAGCCCTCCCCGCCCCACACTGCAACTCCCTGCCCCAGCCCAGTGAAAATGAGTGAGGGTGGGGGGGAAGCGAGTGACAGAGGGAGGAGGGAGTGAGTGGGAGATGGGGCCTCAGGGAAGGGGGTTTGGTTTTCTGCAATCAGAAAGATGGCAACCCTACCAAAGCAGTCAGCTGCACTGGCCACTGCTGGAGTGGGCCTCGGGCCAGCCGCACCAGCCACTACCTAGGTGGCCCCTGGCAGCTGGCCCTGGGGACTGCCCAAGCAGCGGTCCCAGAGATAGCCAGAGCAGCGGTCGGTGGGTGGCCCCGGGCCCCACCCCCAGCCTGGGATGCTCCTATTGTTGCCGACTTTTTAATCACACAAAACCGAACACCCTTGCCCTGCCCCCTGCTCCATTCCCGAGGCCCCTGCCCGTTCCCCAAAGCCCCACCCCTTCTCACTCCATCCCCCCTCCCTCTATCGCTCACTGTCCCCCACCCTCATGCACTCGCTCATTTTCACCAGGCTGGGGCAGGAGGTGGGGTGTGAGAAGGGGTGAGGGCTCCGGCTGGGGTGCAGGCTCTGGGGTGGGGCCAGAAATGAGGGTGTTCAGGGTGCAGGAGATGGCTCTGGGCTGGGGCAAGGGGTTGGGGTGCAGGCTTTGGGGTGGGGCCGGGGATGAGGGGTTCAGGGTGTGGGAGAGGGCTCTGGGCTAGGGCATGGGGTCGGGGTGGGGCCAGGGATGAGGGGTTCAGGGTGTGGGAGAGGGCTCTGGGCTAGGGCATGGGGTTGGGGTGGGGCCGGGGATGAGGGGTTTGGGTGCAGAAGGGGGCTCCAGGCTGGGGGGTGGTCCAAGGGGTTCAGAGTGTGGGAGGGGGCTCTGGGCTGAGGCAGAGGTTTGGGCTGGGGGAGGGGGTATAAGCTCTGGGTGTGGGTTCTGGGATGGGGCCAGAAATGAGGGGTTCAGGGAGTGGGATGGGGCTCTGGGCTGAAGCAGGGGGTTGGGGTGCAGGCTCTGGGAGGGAGTTTGGGTGAGTGAGGGGGCTAAGGGCTGGGGTAGGAGTGCAGAAGGGGGTGCAGGCTCCATGAGGGAGTCTGGGCATGGGAGGGGGCTCAGGGCTGGGGTAGGGGTGCAGGAGGGGGTGCGGGCACGGGGGGGGGCGGGTGCAGACTCTGGGCGGCGCTTATCTCAGGCGTCTCCCGGAAGCGGCTGGCATGTCCTGCCCGCTCCTAGGTCAAGGCACAGCCAGGCGACTCTGTGCGCTGCCTCCTCCCGCAGGCATGGTCCCCACATCTCCCACTGGCCACAGTTCCCAACCAACCCTAGGCGCCCCCCAGCTACGATTGAGTCAGGAGTATTTATAGTAAAGGTCATAGACAGTCATGGACCATGCATTTTTGTTTATTACCCATGACCTGTCCAGGACTTTTGCTTAAAATATCCATGACTAAGACAAACTTACCAATTATCTCTCACAGAGAGCGCGCGGCATATTATAGGATCTGGCCATATGAGGCAAGGCTCGAAGGTCTTTATGGACCAAAGTTTGGCGTGACTCCTCTGGCCTCACCCCTTATCAATTTATTAGCGTTAATGACAAGAACGGGCTTTAGTCGTGAGAAGCATGACCAGACAAGTTGCCATATTGAACTCCACAGACCAGATCAACTCTATGGGTGCAGAGATTCAGTTCCTGGGCACACAACCAGAGCCCCTGAATCAACTGCACTGGATTGGGAGCATTCACTGCGACCTTCACCCGAGGGAGGAGGGAACTGGGGGCGGGGGCATTAGGTGGGGGACAGCCGAATTCAGGCAGGCCTCCAAGAGAGCTCCACTGGCTGAGGATCCTCTGGGAGAGGTGTCAAGTGAGCGCATCTCCCATTGGCCTGGCCCTGCCTCTGTCCACTCCCAGGCCAGCCCCGGCCTCCCTAGCAGAGTAGGGTTGTGGGTCTTTTACCCCATTGAGCCCCTGAGCCAGGTTCATCGAATGCCTCTAGGAATGTCAGCTTTTGCTGGACGTACTCGCCCGTAAATCAAGCCTTACCCTTGTACCGCTAGGCAGGCTCTGCTGTGGTTATAACTAACGAATGCACAGAAGACTGGCCAGAGTCCACAGGCCTTAAACCACAACTCTGCAAAAACAAATTTTGTTTTTTAAACTCTCTCTTGTTAACCCCATGCTTGTAATGGGGAGAAACTTACAACCCCTTCTGGAATTAAAGCTCTCACCGATTCTCCCCCCTCGGCTGGTCATTGGCTGCCAGCGTCACCGCAGAGCTCTTACCGCTCTGTTCCATGTTGCCTCAGATTTAATTTCTCAGCTCCTCACACTCTAAAGTTGGCCTATGTGTCTGCTAGCACATCCGCCCACACACATGTGGAAATGTCAAAGTTCTGGATAATATTTCCTTTAATAAAACCAGACTCAGAAGAGATTCCATCTCTCCCAGGACAGCCATGAGAGAAACAAAGCCTCAATGTAGTCGTTCCTATCAGTATTTCCACTCTGTCCTCTCCTCTAACTACAAATTTCTCAGGTTTCCTCAGTTTTAGACAAATCTTTTTCACAAGTGTTTCCTTCTGCATTTCATCTTCAGTGAGTAAAGTTATCACCAGAACAGGCTGATGGCTACCCACAAAGCACTGAGTCTACCCACATGTCATGGGACAAAGCCATCCTGGGTTTAACACTACTGACTTCAGGGGAGTTACATCATGGGGGAATTTGGCCCTACCTGTAGGACCTGGGGAGGGCTGCTCCTTTGTTCACATGTCTCCTCTTTTAGCACTTAGTCACTGTTGCTTTCCTGGAACAAACCAAAATGCTTTGAACAACAGGTACGCGAGTGTTCAGCAAAAACAAGTTGCAGAGTGGTTGCTGTGATAGTCTGTATCAGCAAAAACAACAAGGAGGACTTGTGGCACCTTAGAGACTTACAAATGTATTTGTGCATAAGCTTTCGTGGGCTAAAACAAAGGATTCATCCTTCAGGCTGAAAATACTCCTTTTAGCCAAATGCATTGCATACAGCATGAGTGCTTTGCATTCTTCCATTTCCCCCACAAGCTAGCTCCCCTGTGTGCCACCCTCCCATCCCCCTCTACTGCAGGGGCTCTGTGTTCCCGATTCCCCCACCCTTCCCATGCCAGTGTCCACCATATGCTAGCAGCTGTGTTGCCCCCCCTCCAGGGCCGGCGCTTCCAGTAGGCGATCCTAGGCAGTTGCCTAGGGCGCCAGGATTTGGGGAGCGGCATTTCGCCGGCCTCTTTCAGCGGCAGCAACTCCCGGCGGCGATTCGGTGGCAATAAAAGCGGCCGCCAAAACGCCACTGAGAATGCAGCTTCCGAGGAGCTGCTGCCGCGGGTGCGGGGGGGTTGGCTGCTGCAGGCGGGGAACCGTGGAGGGGAGGCTGCCATGGCCCACGGGAGGGGAGCCGCCGCGGTGGGGGCAGGGTGGGGGGGGAAGAGAGCCACGGCCCACAGGCTGAGCTGCCATGAGCGGGGGAGGGGGTTAGCCGCCACAGGCAAGGTTGGGGAGCCGGCACGGGGGATGGGGAGCTGCCGCAGGCAGGGGGGCATGGAGAACCGCGGGCAGGCCGCCGTGGGGAGGGGGAGGGAAGCTGGCTGCTGCGGGGGCAGGCGCAAAACTTCCTTGTACAAGCCCTGTGCCCCCCATTCACCCCTTCAACCATACCACTGTTCCCTATTCCCAGGAGAGGCTCTCGCAATTGTGCCACCCCTGACCCAAGCGGACGTTGTGGGGCCCCACCTCCAACGCAGGGAGACCTTGTGCGGCCCTGCGGCGGCAAGGTAAGAGAGGCAGACCTGCCGCCCCATTGCTGCCGCGGCGGGCGAGAATGGGGTGGCAGTCCGAGTGCCGCCGTGGCAATCTGGCGGCGGGAAGAGCGGACCTGCCGCCGAACTGCCACCGGGGGGGCTCGGACTGCCACCCCATTCTCGATGCCGCCCTGAAGACAGTCCTGCCTATTGCCCCCCTCATGCCACACACTCTGTGTGCCCCTATGTCCCTCTTCCCCCATGCCAGCATCCCTTATTCTCCCCCTGGCCACGAGTTCTGTGCACCCGCCCACCCCTTCACCATGCAAGTTCTGTATGCCCCTCATTTCTCCCTCTGCTGCATGCCAGGGGCTTGGTGTGCTCCACATTTCCCCTTCTCCCACACTTTCCCCTCAGAGGCTCTGTGCCCCCCTTCACTCCACCATCCCCCCTCCACATTGTCATTTCTTTTGTATCTGTCTGGGAGTCCCTAAGGAGGATGAGCAGAACTAAAACGGGGACTACTGTTATGCTGAAATGGATTAATGTCTGCAATCAGCTGGTTCTTTGGTCTACAGTCAATCACAATGGATAACTCTGCTAACCAAATGCCAGGGGCTCTGTATGTCCCCCATTTCCATGTTTTGGTTTTTCTTATTGTCACCAAAAACCAACACGGTTCTGGTCAAGGATACCTAGAACAGTTCCCTGAAATTTTTGAATTGATAGGATGGTGCATTCAAAGTTACCACATTACAGACAGAGAAATGCCACAGGGTTGAGTAACAAGGTGGGTGAGGTAATATATTTTATTAAACCAACTTCTGTTGGTGAGAAAGACAAGCTTTTCAAGCCCCAGAGAGCTCTAGAGGATATTACCTCACCCACTTTATCTACTACTATCTCATTAATCTATTTAAAAGAAGTCAAGAGCCTGGAAACCTCAAAAACAAAGAACACCCAAGTTTCATAACTCATTTAAGATTGCTAATTGACAATACACTTAGCTATCAAAACAAAAATACTGTAAAGGAAAGTAACAAATTTTACTGTCCACACAGACGTTGCTCCTGTAATTTATAAAGATAAACATAACAGCAATTTTAAATACTTGACCAAACAATTCTAACGTCATTTGATACCAAATTATCCCATATAACACAACCTTTTGAAAAAATTTAGATACTGAAATAAGGTTGACCAAAATACATGGAAGATCATTTATAGGCTTGGTATTGTGACGAAATATGCAATTATTATGTAGTGGAAGAAACTCAGTTTTCTGACCACCAATCTTACGAACAACAAGTTATAAAAACCATTTTTCCCAGTGTGGACAAGAGTCACATAATGAAATTGATGTCAATAAAGAACAAGTCGACATTCCTTCACATTCCCAATATTTTCAACGCATTGGAAATCACTTTGCAGCACAAGCAGCAAGTGATGCAGTCTACCCTACTGAAATGTATGCACCAGACCTACTGTCATTCGGAGATGTTCAATTGTATGAACTTTTTTGATTTTATGAACTGCTCAAGCCACAATTGGTTCCCTGGGGTTGTACTGTACAATGTTGACATGTTACTCTTATGATGTTCTTAAGACATCATGTAAATGGGTAGTCATTGCACATTATCATTTCACAATTTTAAATGGCTTTTGCAAATACTCTAGGAATATGGCAAACAGTACAGTTAAGCTAAAGCAGGGTGCGGTAAGTATCCTTATTTAAATGGCACTCACTGCATACAAGTATAAAAACCCACTCAGCCCTTTTCCCTGCTGTCTGGACAAAGCTCACAAGTGAGCAAGACAGAGCTTTGCAGCTTTTTCTTCTTTGTGGTAAATGTATCTTTGGTGCCGGTTACCTTCTGGGCAATGAAAAAGAAGCAAGATCCACATTCCACTGGGTTGGCTACAACAGCAAGAGCCTGGCACTGGTTACTTTTGGTTTCACATCGATAGCAAAGAACTCTGCTTCTTGCATGGCTCACAAACATACCCGGCTTCACATTCCGGCGTGGGGAGCCTTCCACCAGCTGATAAGCACAGAGGAGCAATAGTGTCTCGCTCCCGGTTTGTAATCGCTGACACGCAGACGGCAAGTGAGGACTTTCTAGGCTGCTCAGCGTCTCTGTCAGCTCCTCCTTGTGGGCAAACTATTAGCTCAGCTCTTTGCACATCCCCTCCACCAAAACTGCGCTCAGTTTAGAAGCAGAGAGTGACAGGGATTACTCAACATTATTTGTTTTGGCTTAACTCTGTTGGTTTAGAAACAGGAGCTTATCTGGGTATAGCTAGGGAAATGAGCTATACTGATATAAGCCCCTTTATGATCCTATAACTGTGTCCACAACAGTACCTGTTTCTGTCTAACTGTACGTGTTTCTCAGCCAATGTAGTTAATGCTGTACAAAAACAGCATAAACCAGGCCATAGACCTGTTAAGTTAAAGCAGTGCAAATCTCTCTGTGGATGCTTATTTGGGTCTAAGAGTGGCTTATCTTGGCTTAACCCTAAACCTGTTCCTAATTGTTTTAAGCTAAAACAAAATAAGAATCCATACTTACAGTTAAACCAACAAAAAAATGTATCAATTTAAATAAACCAATTTAATTAAACCATTGCAAATGTGCGTAGACAAAGCCTTAAGCAGTTTCCAAAAAAATTACTGTACCTAATAGGCAAGGCAGTGTTGGTTCTAGGAAGACGTAGTTATTTCTGCAAGAGTTAGAAGCTTAGGGTTTTGTTGTTGTACAAATGAAGTATACTCTGGAGTACAAGGAAGCAGCGTCCATTAAAAAGGACTTGCTCACATGGCCACAAAGCAGCTTGTGGCACCCTATAATTTTGTTACTACAGATCAGTCCTGATGAGGAAAAAAAAAAAATCAGCTCCGATAGGAACTGTCCAGTTCTCCAGTTGGAACCTCAAGAGGAGCTGCAGGTGTTTGGCACCTCCTGGGAACGGGTATTTTGTATGAAATATACAGATTTCTATTAAGGGGCAGTCTGCGTTCAATGTAAGCATATGTTCTATGGTTGACAGTGGCCAATCTGTAGGTGTTGCATATTGGCAACTAATGTGAGACACTTGCCCAGCAGAACTTTATTAATAGAATGGCATCAGCCAGGGCCAGTGCAAGGAAGTTTCACGCCCTAGACGAAACTTCCTTGCACCAGCCCTGTGCCCCCCCACCACCTAACACCGTCGTCCCCCCCACCCCCGCAGCAGCCAGCTCCCCGCCCCCCTGCGGGCCACGGCAGCTCAGCCCCCCGCCCCCCTGCAGCAGCCTCCCCTCCACCCGCGGCGCCCCCCCAGCTCCCAGCTCAGCCGCAGAGCCAGGAGGCAGCCACCGCCCCCGCCCCCCCTCAACCCCGGCTCAGCCGTGGAGCCAGGAGGCAGCCACCTGCCACCACCACCCCAAATCCTGGTGTCCTAGGCGACCTCCTAGGTTCGCCTAGTGGGCACGCTGACCCTGGTGTCAGCAACCCAAAAGGATCAAATCTTAGAGATTAGGGTTTAAGAACCGGTAGGAAAATACTAATACAATGAACATATTGAGAGCAACTCACCACTCTGCTGTTCAGACCCTGATCCCATGTAGAAACTTGTTTGTTAATGAAAACTTGCATTTAAAATGAGTAGCTGGTGTTATAGGGCAATATGCATTTTTAAATCAATTGATTAATCTGTGGTGTCAGCTTTAACGGTCTCATTCATTTTCAGACTGAACTGGGTTATGTGGCCAAAGAGTGTCACCATAGTACTTTGAGAGTAGCCAGGATCCATTTTTACTGGACCTGACAGAGTAATTTTCAAACAAAATCAGACTTTGGGTAACCCTTAGCCTCTCTTTGGGTCAGGGCCTGCGCCTGCCTGTGTAAAACCTAGGGCATAACGGTGTAGTCGGTCATATTAATTTAGACTTTAGGCAACTTCTCCGGTAAAGCCCTTGTTATGTATGCACTATATTTTTAAGCCAAATGTGCAGCACACGCTTGTAATTGTCAAAATCCTTAAACGAAATGGACAGATTTTTTAAAGTATTTGGGCACGTAAAGATAGAGATTAACCCCCTCCCCCCCAGTGGGATTTTTAAAAGCTTCTGAGCACCTAACTTTCATTTTAGAGAGTTAGGTATCTTGGTGCTTCTGAAAAATCTTATTAGGCACCTATCTGCATCTTTTTTCACCTAAATGCCTTAAAAATCTGGCCTTTAAATCTCATTGAAAGTCAATTTAAAGTCCAAAGGTTTTAAAGACACAGGCTCCTATATGCCTCCGTCACTTTTGAAGACAGAATTTCAGAGGGCAAGAATTTTGCCAGCAGTTAGTACCATGTCTTTGCCAAATCACAATTGAGTAATAACCCTATTCTTGCAAAAAGATATCAGGATCTTGATTGTCTCATCTAAAAGCAATACAGTGTCATACAAAAACTGGAATAATCTGGTTGAAAAGCTACACCCAATAGCTTCAGGATCCATCAAGACTCTTAACAGGAACATTTGTATGTCATTATTTCCACAGCAATAGAACTCTCTGTACTCTAGGATGCAAACAGAAATCCTGAGTCCATTGGAATTTTAACTGGACATTGTTAGTGCAGTGAGCTTCAGTTATGAACATTTTCTGTCAACTCACATGACTTGCACCATCCTAAACAAAAACAATATTTAAGGTCAGGGTTGGGACAAATCCTCTCTTTTGTAAAGTGTTCCTCTACTCTGAACCTTGAGCACAAAGCCCTTCTTTGCCACAAGAGCCATCTTTATTCCCAACTTTCACTCCCATCACCGAATACTAGTCTAAGCCTCCCACATCTGCCCCAGTCTGTTACAGTGCGCCTTCACCTTGTGGGCACCCCCTCATGTCTACTTGTAGAGGGACCACATCTCTAACGCCCCATGGCAGTCACTTCCTTGCCTCAAGATGGCCTTTCCCAGAGAGGGTACTCCCCTTGCTCCTCTCTCCTAGGTCTTCCCCCTAATAAAGTTCTTCATGCTATGTCGTTTCCTGACCTTTTAACAGCTGGGGTCACTAGTTATCATTAAGTTGCCATATCACTATCACGTGGGGACTAGCTGGTATATCACAGGCAAGGCTAAACCTAGCTTGCCTTAAAGACCAGCCAGCCTGTGACTCTCCCAGCTCCTATTTCCTTGCCAACATTGAATACAATCCTCAGCCTTTATTTACACCTTCCCCTCGTCTTCCGCTACTAATAAACCTACATGGCCATTATCATCCCCAACATCAAAAAAAGAAGAAGAAAACGTTGCATTTTCTCCCCTCACAAAACCAAGTGTGTCAGTCTACAAAATGCTTGGGCTTGCACAATTCTGCAGTAAAACCAACAGTTACCACTGAGTTTCCTTTTGTCTGATAACGGATTTGAGTTTTAAGATTTCATCTTATTACAAGTTTAGAATGTTTAGGGGATTTTTAAAGTTGCAAAAGACTAATTGTTCCTTTGACTCATGGTCAGATGTCCTTGGATTTCTTTGACTACAATTGCTCTTCATTTTGAGTTTATATTTAATAATGCCTGTAATTTGGCATTTGAGATGTACTTCTTGTCCACAAGCTCCTCTGTCTGGCAGAGTGCTGCTCTTTTTAAAAATAAAATTACAATTGAAAAGATATTTGCACAGCTGCACCCAATCAAAGCAGTCCCCACTTGTATTATTTTCTGGAAATTTCCAAGCAAGTTGAGAAGATGTAAACTGACTGCTGCAATTGTATCACATAACTATAATCACTTGCTTTTAGGACACAGAAGTCTGATGTAACAGCATACATTTAGACTTTGTTTACACTACAAAAGCCTCTACCTGTAATTCAGTTATCTTGAGCACACAACAGCTACACTGGTTTTAGTAAAAAGTACTAGCGTAGCCAGCATTCAAGCATTTTTAGCCACTGTACAATAAAACTGGGTTTAGTGACAGTTTAAGCATTTTTACCACTAACTTCACTAGCACTTAGGACAAGTTCAGTTGCACCATTATTAGAATATAGGTCCAAGTTTTTCTAAGAGATGCACCCAATGACAGCAGTTTTAAACTTTGCATTTACTCAACTTTTGTAATATCCCTATGGTTTGCAAGCTTAATTTATCCTCCACCCTGCTCACTAGTACTTCAACATTCTGTTATCAGGTCAGTCAGGCTTAGGCCCCTGTGCTATGAAGTAACTTAAGGTTGAAGCACATTGGTATAGTGTTATGAAGTCTGCATTGTTGCTGCCTGGACTGCATGTTCTGTGAAAGGATTTCCGTCTCCAGGGCTGTCAATCCAGTGCTGAAGCCAACTTTTAAAAAATGGGAACCATTGCATGCAAAGACTGGACTGAGGAAAGCAGATTTACAAAAATTGCACAGTTAATCTAAAAAAAACATACAGTGATATTGGCAGTCTTCAAAAAGCTTTTGTTCGTTGGAAGTAGGACATACTGAGAGACTATTGTTTGGTGAAACAACATCAAAGTTACAAGCAATTTCTTTTACTGAGCGCCAAGTCATTTCTAATTCATGAAATGAAATCGATTTTGTTTAGACTCACTGCCAAGTCTATAACCGCCAAGTTCTGGACACTATAGATAATTCAAGCATTAAAGTTTTTCACCTCTTCCAGTGTTCTTAAAGAATTGCATTATTCCTTAAAAAAAAAAAAATAGAGCTCCATTCTCCTGACGCTCTTACTGGGTGTTGCAGTGAACATTTTGATACTTTATGCAAAAAACGTAGAAGCCTTAAATATCCCATTTTAATGGTACATTCTTTGAGCTCCCAAAGGAGATAATCAACCATTTCCTGGACCTTGCACATCCCACATAATCCATTTGTATACTTATTAGAAACAAATGACTATTTAAACTGCCATGGCCAGTTAAAATTCTAACTAGAGCCACTTCACTCTCTCTCAGTGCCTTGGAGTAGATCAGCACTTCAGACTCTCAGACATATTTCAAAGACTCTTCCCCCTCCCCTCGTTTCTTTTCCCTGTATTTATTCCTGCCATTCCTCTCTCAACACATTCTTAGATTTTTATGCTCCAGTTTATTTAAAGAAATTTCTAAATCAACTTGCTCATTTTTAACAGCATCTTTTGCCTCTTTGTCTGCCAACTCGTTGCCCACTACCCCACCATGAGCTGGGAGCCATGCAATGAGCTTGTCAATGGAGGTCTCCCATTTAAGTACTGACCAAGGCCAGTGAAATCCAAACAGATCATGAACCAAGTTAACCCAGGGCTACACTGGGGGGGGGGGGGGGGGTTGACCTACGATACGCAGCTTCAGCTATGTGAATAGCGTAGCTGAAGTCGGCGTATCGTAATCGACTTACCTGGCCGTGAGGACGGCGGCGAGTCGATTGCTGCCGCTCCCAAGTCGACTCCGCTTCCACCTTTCAATGAGGTGGATTTCCGGAGCCGACGGGGAGCGCGATCGGGGATTGATTAATCGCATCTAAACGAGACGCAAAAAAATCGATCCCCGATAGATCGATTGCTACCCGCCGATCCGGCGGGTAGTGAAGACAAGCCCTTAGTCAAATTCTTTGTCCATAGAGTTAGCCTTGATTCGCCAATCCATGTAGCTGCAACGATTAGCATGACTCCAAGTTGACAGGAGCAAGCTCAGCTAGTGTAATTTACAGTTTTTCTTGTCTACTTGTGGTATACTCATGCAGCGATACTGGCAGCAAGCCACAAACTGCTGAAGATAAACAGGAAAAAAGGTTGAAGCGAGGTATTTCTTATCTCCTACATAATCAGAAGCACACAGCTGGTTTTATTTTTGTTATTCGAACACAATATCTTTGTGGAGCATCTTACAGTGCTTGTAGTGGTGCAGGACTCACTGGCACGGCACCTCCTGCTCGTTGCCCAGGGAATTAGCTCACCAGCCTCCAGAGCACACTCTGCTGGTCACCATCCCACTTGCTGCTGGCCCCCATATCCCTCTCAGACCCACTGGTGCCCATTCATCCTGGGGTTCTGCCCCAGCAGTATCCCCACAGTCTCTGGGTCTCCTCTCCCCAGGGAACCCCCAACCCACTACTCCCACCTTGCCTCAGTGACTACTGCCAGTCAGCTTCTAGCCCCCCACTCCCTGGGGCAGGCTGCAGTTTGTAAACCACTCATCAGCCAGGGGGGTAGGACCAGCTGCCTCTGCCTAACCCCAGTACCTTCCTTAGGCCTTGCTTCAGGCCTGCAGCCTGGGGAGTTGCCAGGCTGGAGCTCCCTTGCCTATTCCCCAGCACTACTCTGGTAGCTGGGAAATAGGCAGCTGTTCCTCAGGCAGCCTGGGCCCTCTAAGGCTAGAGAAAGCTTCTTGCTTCCAGCCCACAGCCCTTTTATAAGGGCCAGCTGGGCCCTGATTGAGCTGGCCACAGCTTTGGCTGCTTCCCCAATCAGCCCTTTTGCAGCCAAGGTTTGCTGCCTTCCCCAACCGCAGCCCGCCCGCCCACTTCCCGGAACCCAATAGGTACACCGCCAAACAAAATCCCCTCATCTGGTTCTCATCTGTTCTGATTGTAGCAATCCCATATAGCTGAAGACTTGGATTCATCCTGATTTAGATTGCCAATGTATTTGAAAGGGATGAAAGAACCACGCTCCAGAATCAGAGGGATGCAAGCAGGACAAAGTGACTTAATGTGTTGTGTCTTTCTAGTGTTGTATTTACACATTCCTCAGGTTTCAGTATTGTTATTACTAAAGGTATCCAGAGTCACAATACACCAGCAGGGTACACGTGTGAAATAATATGTGGTACATTTCTTTTATGCGTATCAGTGCTGTTTTAGACAAGGGGAGAGTGTAGTGTCCATCCTCTCCACTAATGCTTGTTTGCACTTTCCATTCCCACAAATGCCAACCGCAGCCCTCTGCAGGGCTGTTTTTAACCCCTTCAGGCCAGAGCGGGCTGATCACCCTGCTACAGTGCCACAAAAACTTTGTAGTCAGCAGAAATAAAGTGACAACTGAGTCAAAATAAATCAGAGATTCACTTAACTTCTAGGCTTCTGCCATGATCATGGCATCTGTTGAAGGAACAGCATGGAGATCTGAAAAGATAAAATGGGTTGATACAGATGGTGCTCCCTCTTTATGCAACAAACTTTCTGCCAATATTTATCTGTTGAGGCTGATCACATCCATGTGCTGAAGCAAACCTGACAAAGATGCTGCTCCTCCATGATTTTTGTTTGCATAATTATAAATGTGGCCTACAAAGGACAATTCTGACACTAAAAAGCAAAATGTGACATTGCTATTTAAATACTTGAGATAGTTTAAAAAAAAAATTCTGCTTCTTACATTTAAGAATCTGGAGTGTCCAATCTGGTCTTCCCTGTTTTCTAGAGTTCCTCCTGGATGTCTCAGAGCATATATATCATGAGCTCTCCCTCTTTGAAGGGTCAGGAGGGTTGAATCTTAGGCAAATATATTTTTTCTTTACAATGTTTTAGTCACTGAAGTTAAAATGTTAAAAACAGGAAAGTTTTAAACTAAGTCTTTTCCTCAGCTTTCATGAGGCCAGAGTTTTATTGTGAAGACAAAACCTGAATTTCCAATGCAAAAATGAAGCAGAAAGAGCTTTTAAAAAACTTGAGCTGTTCTTTGTACATTAAAAATCACCCCAAAAATTTACATAACTAATTCCTCCACACAACTTCCTTTTACGGGGGAATTCATTTGCTTACAGGGGTCAGCAACCTTTCAGAAGTGGTGTGCTGAGTCTTCATTTATTCACTGTAATTTAAGGTTTCGCGTGCCAGTAATAGATTTTCATGTTTTTAGAAGGTCTCTTTCTATAAGTCTATAATATAGAACTAAACTATTGTTGTATGTAAAGTAAATAAGGTTTTTAAAATGTTTAAGAAGCTTCATTTAAAATTAAATTAAAATGCAGAGCCCCTCAGGATCGTTGGCCAGGACCCGGGCAGTGTGAGTGCCACTGAAAATCAGCTGGCGTGCCGCCTTTCGCACGCGTGCCATAGGTTGCCTACCCCTTAGTGCAATGTTCAAAGGGTAAGCAGACAGTGTGTCATCACAAAATGAATTACATTTGACAGTAAGCCAAGCAATTGAATATTCCGTGGAAGTGACCATAATACTGAAAGTGATTTCAATAGCAATACTGTCACAGTGAAATGTCAGAGGTATTAAGCCAGTTTCCATAATGTTTTAGCTCTGGTTTTGCTCTGAGGAACTGTTTCTGGAATAGAATGAGTACTTTATGCAACAACATACAAAATAAAAACAAGGGATTTCTGCAGTCAGTAAAAGTTGCCACAAGATGGAAGTAGCTTCCCAGTTAGAAACTTGATCTAACAAGATTTTTTTTTTAACCTCATAAGGAATTATGCACCCTACTTATCAGATTATAAAAATACATGTATGAAGGGAGTATGAATTTTTATTTTTGTAAACCAAATCGTCAAGCAATGCAAAATATTTGCAGTTGTGCATAATGAGTGAAAAAATTAATACATATTAAAAGTACAATGTGTATTAAAGTCAATAATATGTAAAATCAGGAATAATGGAATTAAAGGTCAGGTCTACTCTGAAATGTCATTACGAGGGGTATAACAAGGTTCAGTATTTCAATGCAGGAAGATGTTTTGTTTTAATTGCCAGCCCTGGAAATTCACCCTAGGATTAGAAAAATCAAAGGATTTTGTTGTTGATGACTCAGTATCCAGAACAATAACATCAGTAAAAAAGATTTGGTTGGATACATATCATCTGTGTCTATCTAGGTACTTTGATGGCCTTCGTCAACATAGCGTCTGAGTGCCTCAGTTTGTGGATTCTGTCCTCACAACACCCGGGTGAGGTCATAGAATCAGGTAGGGAAGTATTACCTCATTTTATAGACCCGAAATGGAGGCACAGGGTAGATTAAGTCAAGTGCTTAAGGCCACAATGAGTCTATGGCAGAGTCAAGAACTGGACCCAGGTATTCCAAGTCCCAGTCCAGTGCCTTAACCATGAGGCCATTTTTTGCTTTTAGTTATACCTGTCCACACCTCTCCCTCCCCCGCATGCCTTCAATGGGCTGGGGAGGTGTAGCCAAGCACGCAATTTGCTTATCAATTCTGTTTCTGAAGTGAGACCAAATAGAATGTAGCTCCCTCTCCTACAGGTGTGAGGGCTCTGCATGCATGGAATTGTGTCACTGAAGTAGAAGTAGTCCTGAATACACATAGGTGATTAAAGGTGACATTTTTACACAGTCACTTTGCAGAGTAATCCTGTACTTTGGAACATTGTACCTCTTGTGAAGTTTCTGAAAACTGTTTGGCCACTTGCTAGAAATTCAACAGATATTTAACAGCTTCTCTTTGCGAGGTGTCTTTGGCAAATGGCTGTTTGGAGACAGAAGGACTGATTGTAAGTTTAGGCATACAAATGGAAACAAATGCACACCAAACTTGCATGTGCAGTTACTGCAATACCAGAACATTCTAAACGTTCAAAAACTATACATGGTGTGTACACCTATGCTTTTCAAAAGTCAAGTCCAGAGCAACAGTTCGCTGTTAAAGGGACTATCAGCTTCATATGAAAAAGTAGTTCTGAATACTAGCCAAAAAATAGGCTGCTCAGCGGAATGGTGATGGGATTTAATTTATTTCACCCTTTGGTCACTGCTTCAAATCCAACCTGTGTCTATAATGTGTACAAACAGCTACCATACTTGGTAGTTAATGAAAAAGATGGTGGCCTCTGTCTCAGTGGAGAGGTAGCATCCCCACCATCACAGCTGGTGATCACTGGTAGTTAAAGCAGAAAGACCAGCGGATGAAATGTGCATGGAGGAAAATGAACTTCCATTTCAGAGAAGGCATATTTCAGAACGAGGAGCCTGTATTCACTGGACATGCTCTACCTGGTCTATGATGAGAGGATTCCAATATAGCATCTTTCAACAACATTAAACTTACTTTTAAAAAGACAACGCGGCTTCTTTGTAAGCATCACTGTATGGCTGTGGCAGGCTTCTCACTTCACTTTCAATCTTGGGATGTGCTCAAGAGTAAAAAACCAAGTGGACGAGAGAAGAGAGCAGCGCATGCAATTTCCTTTTTAGAGCAAGAGTGGAGTAGAATATTGAGTGTACCACAAATCAATGGCTTTGTCCGCTGTCCTTGATAACATGCCCTGCTGTTTCTTCAAAAAACAATCTGAAGTGGTGAGTGATTTCACGCATGAAACCTCTTGCATCTCATCCTGAACACACTGGACAGGGCTAGTTTTCAGAGACTTATTTTCACTAGAGTGTTTCTGGTATGTGGGTGTTTTAACATATTGAAGTGTCTTTAAGGCCACATTTTCAGAAGAGCTCAGTGCCCACTCTAGGGGGCAGGTTTTTAGGAGTGCTCAGCACCCGTCCACGCACACAGTGACACACAAGCCCAGACTGGTAGACAAGCTCAGAACCCAACACGATGAGCCTCTTGAAAATCTTACCACTTATTTTAGTACCTAAAAGGGTCCCAGGCTTACCAGGGCTCTTCGGGTCTCCTTATCTACAACGACGGTAAACGCAGGTGGGCCGCACAAAATACTGCTCTGCCTATAAATGTCAATCCACCCTTCAGTGGCTGCCATTACGGATGAAATGGTCGTTTAGCCTTTGTGTACACTCAGGCTGGATTCATCTGCTGAGATTACCGGCATGGGTGCCAGTGACAGACATAGCTGGAGGAAGCCTTACAGAAGGCATGTTGCCAGGAGGAAGACTGCCCATGTGCAGTGATGAGCTGCCAAAATTTCAACAAGGGGTTCCCTCCTCCCCCGCCCCCGCCCCAACTCCACCCCCGCCCCCATTCCACCCCTTCCCTAAATCCCTGCCTCCCCCCCTCCCCCAGGCGTGCTGCATTTCTCCTCCACACCCCACACCCGCCCCCCCCCCCCCCCCCGCAGGCCTGCAAGCCTGGGAGGGAGGGGGGAGAAGCAGAGCACCCACCAGCAGCTCCCTGCCAGCCCCCCTCCCCCCCGCCCAGCTCACCTCCGCTCCGCCTCCTGAGGCACCGCTGCTCCACTTTTCCTCCCTCCCAGGCTTGCCGCGCGCCGTTTGAGTTGGGCGGCCCCACCTCCGCCTCCTCCGAGGCTCCGCCGCTCCACTTTTCCTCCCTCCCAGGCTTGTCCTGCACACCAGATGTTTGGCGCACGGCAAGCCTGAGAGGGAGGGGGGGAAAGCGGAGCGGAGGCATCTCGTGGGAGGGGGCGGAGGTGAGCTGGGCGGCCCCACCTTCTCCCCCTACTCCGAGGCTCCGCTGCTCCGCTTTCCCCCCCTCCTGCCCAGGCCTGCCTGGGGCTGGTTAAATTTAGAAGCCCTTTTAGAACCGGTTGTCCCGCGTGCGGAACAACCAGTTCTAAAAGGGCTTCTAAATTTAACAACCGGTTCCTGCGAACCGGTGGGAACCGGCTCCAGCTCACCACTGCCTATGTGAAAATACAAAAGGAAGACATTTAAGCTATATAGGGTCTATTAATGAGCGACAGACCTGCATCCCTCCACCCCTGGTAAACTAATTCCAATCCATGGCTGGCAGGGCTTAAAAAAAGAAAAAGTTTAAGTATATTAGGAACAAAGAAGAAGAAACAGGATGATCTACTTGTACCACCTGATGATGACAAAGTACTTGCCAGTCTATTAAACATTCTCTGGTTTTCGGACTAAACTCCTGTTAGCTCAGAGACTACTTTACTATTTGACGCCAACTGTCTTACAATTTCTCTAGTTCCGTTTTGTAACTGGGCTTGCTGTAAAGGGGTGGTATTAGGTAGAGCTAGGTTTCACCCCCACTTTTTCCTCGACACATCTTCTTACCTCCTCCACCCTGAAGAATCCTTGAAAGAATTGAAAACTGAAATCTATAAAAAAAACATTCAGACTTAAACACAAAAGAATTGAGTAAATCAAAATGAGTGAGATTTTGAGTCTTAATGAAATTGCAAAATCCATCATCCCAAAGAGGGAGAGAGAGTCTTTTAAAATCTATGTTCAATGAATCCAAAATGAGCAAGCCTGCTTCCAAATTAGCAAGACTTGTAAATTATTGTCTCATAGAAACAGCATCACCTTAGTGTTTTTCCTTTTAGTTTTCCAGATTAGAAATTGAAGTTTTGCAAGAAACCTTAAATGATCCTGTGCTGTACAAGCATCTCTCCTAAAAGACTATCAAGGGTTTAAGGAGGAAGTCAAGTGAAACTAGAAGCATCTCTCAAAACAAATGTACATGTTGTTCAGTGCTGGGTAGAATCTGTGAGGACTAAATGTAACCTCACACTATTATCCCAGCTTCCAAGTGGTCCAAGGATTTGTTCTTATAAAGCAGGCTGGTTTCATGGTAGTAGAGAAACGAATAGACAGATTGTATCTAGACTGGATTTGCAAGGGCATAGTTTTCCACATTACCTGAACATCTTTTGGGTGCTACTTCGAGTATACAACTAATGCTCTCAACTGAAGGGTTAACCTGTAAGCTAATACAAACTTGTTGGGGAGGATTCATGGGCAGCAGAAGCTCTTCTGCTGGCTTGTAATTTCCTTCAAACTATGTGAAGTTTCACTTCTATACTCTCCTAGTTGGCTGTCATGGGTTCAATTCAACTGGTACACTAATAAGTGGAGAATATGATTATTACCACTAAGAATGCAGTCTATCAGTGAAACAGTCTCTTTCGAGTTGTTCAGTGTCGTTGGCATTTTAGCTCAATTAACACCCCAATTTCTTTTTGGTTGCATGTGAGATTTGTTTGGTATTTTCACTTTAAGTCTATGGTCAAAGTGATTTACCTGTGAGTTTCTGGTTTCTTAGCGTCTAATCTCTGATAATACGGTTAATGGCAGAAAGTTTATTATCTAAATAGTTGATAGTGAAATACCTCAATGAGACCATAACAAGTTCTGCACTGAGCAGATCAGATCAGTTTCTATAAACTCTTTGAAATACTGCATTCAAAGCTTAGGACATGTCTACATGGAGACTTGGTATAGATTTACCCTTACTGCACAACAAGCCTGGTGTGAATCTATAGTGCACCAGCTTGCTGCACGCTACGGGCTTGTCTATCACGTATACCACAAGAAGCTTGGGTGTGAATCTACCCTGCTGGAGTCTGCCACGCTCTGAGTGCCCATGTGCACCCTGCCGACACACATTAACAATTCACTAACACACTTCAAGTCAGTCCTGTTTCAAAGAGGACTAGCTCAAAGCATATTAATAAACAATTAATATACGTCAGCAGGGCACACAGGGACAGTTACAGCACAGCAGGCTAGTCAGGGGTAGATTTACACCCTAGCTTGCCACAGTCTAACTGTTCATGTAGACAAGCCCTAAGTCACCACAGGGACCCTGCTACCGTGAACTAAAAATTCCATAGTGTGCTTTGATGTACTGCTGTTTCAAACACAGCCAGTTAGCATGCGGCAGGCTAGCGAGCCATAGATTCACACTGAGCTTAGAATCATAGAATATTAGGGTTGGAAAAGACCTCAGGAGGTCATCTAGTCCAACCCCCTGCTCAAACCAGGACCAACACCAACTAAATCATCCCAGCCAGGGCTTTGTCAAGCTGGGCCTTACAAACCTCTAAGGATGGAGATTCCACCACCTCCCTAGGTAACCCATTCCAGTGCTTCACCACCCTCCTAGTGAAACAGTGTTTCCTAATATCCAACCTAGACCTTCCCCACTGCAACTTGAGACCATTGCTCCTTGTTCTGTCATCTGCCACAACTGAGAACAGCCTAGCTCCATCCTCTTTGGAACCCCCCCTTCAGGTAGTTGAAGGCTGCTATGGCTATCAAATTCCCCTCCTACTCTTCTCTTCTGCAGACTAAATAACCCCAGTTCCCTCAGCCTCTCCTCATAAATCATGTGCCCCAGCTCCCTAATAATTTTCATTGCCCTCCACTGGACTCTCTCCAATTTGTCCACATCCCTTCTGTAGTGGTGGTGGTGTAGGGGGAAGGGGGGGACTAAAACTGGATGCAATACACCAGGTGAGGCCTCACCAGTGCCGAATAGAGTGGAATAATCACTTCCCTCGATCTACTGGCAATGCGCCTACTAATACAGCTCAATATGCCGTTGGCCTTCTTGGCAACGAGGGCACACTGCTGACTCATATCCAGCTTCTCGTCCACTACAACCCCCAGGTCCTTTTCTGCAGAACTGCTGCTTAGCCAGTCGGTCCCCAGCCGTAGCGGTGCATGGGATTCATTCCTTCCTAAGCTTGCTGCACACTTGCTGGTACATTTACACTACAAAAAAGGCCCTCGGCAGTGATTCTCGGAGCACAGGTCAACTGACTCAGGCTTGCACTACAGGGCTAAAAATAGTAGTTTAGACTTTCCGACTCTGACTGGAACCTGGGCTCTGAGATCTGGCAAGGCGGGGGGAGGTATCAACTTATAACAGTTTGGGTGCTCTTCTAGCACTTGTAATGTGTGTGTATATTAGTATCAGTGTAAAATAACTTGTTCCGCGGTGTATGAACTGGATGGAATGCCAGGGCTATGTTTTCCTGTGCTCTGTCTTTTTATGGTTTGGAACTGTGCTGAGGAAGTCAAAGGTGCACAGTTCTGGGGAGCAAGATGTCTCGGAACAAGCGCCAGCAGTGGGGCTAGTGCAACCTCTGTGAGTTGATTATGACAAAAGTTTTAAGAAAATGCATCACCTTAAAATAGCACCTGGGTCTGTAACACTGTCACAGAAAATGCATTCAAATCCATTTCCATCCAGCAGCTTCTCACATTGTGGCTGGACCAGTGATTATCACCTTGAAATTGATATCTGGTTTCTGTTGTTCATGCTAAGCAAGTTATTACAATATGCCATCTAGGTCTGGCTGGTCACAAGACCTGCAAATTGAATGTTGCACAGCCTTTGATTATATGATATTATTTTTCCGCATGGAAGTATATTTAAGAACTGTAATTTTTACACATGGGGAAAAAACTTTAGAGACTGCATCCAGGAATTACCATATTACAGCAGGTGAAATAATCATAACTGTACTACAGGAGGTGAAATAATCATACCAACCCTTCCCCAAATTTGTTGAATTTGAGAGACCAGTCTGGCTGAGACTGGAAGATAAAAGACAAAGATGCCGAGTGAGAGGACCCTGCAGTACTTCTAACCCAGCAAGAAAGAATTAGAATGAGACTTTTTAAATTAGACTTCTAGCCTACTTTTAGGATTAAAATTTAGCTCAGTATATATCCCATACTTAACCAGACTTGTGATATTTTCTGTAGTTTTCCTTCAGTAATTGGCAGCATAAAGACTGATTTAACAGAGATGGTCATGCAAGCTGCACTTTAAGATGCTGGTTATAAAGACATTTAAGCCAAAAATGACTGTTCTATACAAGTAACAGTTCTTCATGTAAAAAGCAAAACAAAAACAGAAAACAAAAATCCAGAGCACTTCTACAAATCTTTCACATTATGCCAACGAAAATTTCAGTTCTTATGTCGCAAGTTGAAAAAGCTGCTCAACAACCACAATGGTGTTTAATATGTAGAAAAACAGCTGTTTGGGGGGAGTAAACATATTCATTTCCATTAAGTGTTTAGCCCCAGAAAGCTATGAAATTAAGCTAATAGATAGTACTGGCAAATAAGCTGTATGCACAACAGGAAATCAGCACTGATTATGTAGGTGCAAAAAAAGTTGGCAGAGTAATCAGAATACCTTTGATACAAATCATCCAGTGTGTGAAAAGGACACAATTATTACAACATGAGACTTAATTAAGTTATGAGTGCACAAGTCTTAATGGATAAAGATGATTGCTATGAAATACCAGGCTTGCTGTAAAAAAAGGATTGTACTTAATTTAACAGTGGTAAAACACTTTGGGGTTTTCAGGTGTCTATCCCTTAAGTCCCTACTACTCAAAAGTGGGCATATCTATCCTTTTATTTTCAAGCTATCATTTTTGACTGGTTGTCACCGTGCCTTCATGGATCACAACTGAGAATACCAAATTCAGGACAAACTGTTGAGAAATAGGGAAGACATACCCCAAAACTGGTGGTTATTCTCCCATAAAGTATAGCAAACCAGCAACAAAAGTAAACTTCTGTTTTACCACAAAACGAAAATAAGAAAGAAAAACTTGTAGCACCTTAGAGACTAACAAATTTATTTCAGCATAAGCTTTCGTGGGTTAATACCCACTTCATCGGATGCATGGAATGAAATACACTGTAGACAGATATTTATACAGTCAGAGAAACATGATATGGTCGAGGTGTATAGACCACTCTTAAGAGGCTAATTAGTTGAGAGGAACCATGACAGCAGGGGAAGAAAAAACTTTTGAAGTGATAAACAAGATGGTCACACAGGTGTGAATGAGGATGAAGTGGGTATTAACCCACGAAAGCTTATGCTGAAATAAATTTGTTAGTCTCTAAGGTGCTACAAGTTTTTCTTTCTTATTTTCGTTTTGCTGACACAGACTAACACAGCTACTACACTTTAACCTGTTTTACCACACTGGCTAACAAGAAGTCAGAAAAGCAGGTTCCTTAGGTATTCCAGTCCTTGTATCGCCACCAAAAACACTAGACTTAAAGATGAGTGGTTCTTTAAAACGAATGTAATCAAATAAAAGGTTCTTCTGATCCCAAAGGGCAAGCCGCACACACAGATCAATATACAACTCAGATCTTACCCAATAATCACGCTGTTGCCAATCCTTTCGTATCTAAAATCTAAAAGTTTATAGAAAGAAAGAAAGAAAGAAAGAAAGAAAGAAAGAAAGAAAGAAAGAAAGAAAGAAAGAAAGAAAGAAAGAAAGAAAGAAAGAAAGAAAGAGAGGTGAGAGTAAAAATTAGCTAAAAGAATCAAATACATACAATAAAGGCAAATCAGGATCAGGCTTGTAGCAGTAATGGAATAAACTGCTGGCTTGTTACGTCTCTGGTTGCTTCCAAATCATTGGAAGGTCCTCAGTCCCTCGGTTACAATGCTCCCATTAGTGTAAGTTCATAGTCCAGAGGTTTGAGCAGGAAAAAGGCAAAATGGAGATGTTTCCAGCGCCTTTTATAACTTCTGTCAGCGAAGGGAAACCCATTGTTCTCATTGTGGAAAATTACAGGTAGCAAGATGGTATTTGAAGTCACACCGGCAAGTCATGTGTCCATGCATAATTTCGCTTAATCACAGCAGAAGCTACTATCCATACTCTAAAAAAAACCCAGGACTACTAGTGGCACTTTAGAGACTAACAAATTTATTTCAGCATAAGCT
Organism: Chelydra serpentina; assembly: GCA_037349315.1. Lineage (NCBI taxonomy): Eukaryota > Metazoa > Chordata > Testudines > Chelydridae > Chelydra > Chelydra serpentina. The sequence continues at coordinate 10,914,073 of JBAIAC010000026.1, read as the reverse complement.
TTCGTGGGCTACAGTCCCACTTCATCGGATGCATAGAATGGAACATACAGTAAGCAGATATTTATACATTCAGAGAAACATGAAAAGGTGGAAGTACCCATACCAACTCTCAGAGGCTAATTCATTAAGAGGAACTATTATCAGCAGGGGAAAAAAAACTTTTGAAGTGATATCAAGATGGCCCATTTCGAACAGTTGACACAAAGGTGTCCGAAATGGGCCATCTTGATTATTACTTCAAAAGTTTTTTCCCCCCTGCTGATAATAGTTCCTCTTAATTAATCAGCCTTTGACAGTTGGTATAGGTACTTCCACTTTTTCATGTTTCTCTGAATGTATAAATATCCGCTTACTGTATGTTCCATTCTATGCATCCGATGAACTGGGACTGTGGCCCACGAAAGCTTATGCTGAAATAAATTTGTTCGTCTCTAAGGTGCCACCAGTACTCCTGGTTTTTTTGCTGACACAGACTAACACGGCTGCTACTCTGAAACCTATGCATACTCTAATTGTTCACAGGAAAGTTCATTAGGCGTGGATGGGCATCTTCCATGGGCCATTATGAGTCAACTGTTACTTGATGGGAGACTTAACTTGAATAGTCCCTTGCAGGCTAAATACCTTGTGGGCATTACCACAGGAGCAAATATATTTGAAATATAGGTATAGAGCCAATATCATAGCTTCAAGTACAAAAATGACATGCATACAAATAGTATAATCATATCCAGCAAATCTTAACCTTTCCATAGACATCTTACTTGACATACTTTGTATGAGATTTGTTGCAATTCTATCACAGTGGCAGCAACAATGATCTATTTCATTTTATTTATTTTATCAGATAACGTCACACTGGTCTTCACTGTGATGGATGCACAGCCCTTCAGTCTTAGTCTTCAGTCTTATAATGGCACCTGGTCAAACATACAATAGATATCACAGTTAGAAATGGTCAGATTCACAACCAGAAACTCCTCTTTCTGAAGTTTAAGGATAATTCATTCACCAAACAGACATCCCCAGCAATTTAGGTAATTAATCACATGGCATAAATTCATGAAGAAGCCAGTTGCTAAAATTTGTTTTCACAGCTATTCCAATTATTGACAGTTCCATAAAAATAGGAATTCAGTTCTTACCTTAGCGCTGACACCAACTCTGACCTGAGACGAGTCGTTTAACCTTTGTCTTCCTGCATATACAAACCATTCAGTGAAATGTGCTCACCGCAGTTCCAAGTGGTGGGCCCTTATCCAGCTGGCTGGAAGAAAAGAACTCCCCTCACCGACAACAGGCGGTAGAGGGGGAAGGAGAGAAAAGTTCACAGGGACAGAACAAGAAAGCAACTGGGTCAGGCTAGAGGGAGGTCACTGCCTTTACTCCTGACCAAAAAGGAGGTGAGGAGAATTATAGCCCTGGATAAGCCTTCTTTTTACCAGGACACAGGCTGGCAGCATCCATTCACCCATGTAATTTGCACAAGGACCGGGTTTCCTCCTGACCTGATGCAGGTATTACGCTACTCATCCTTTTTCCTTGGAGGGCTGGGAAGGAATTTTTCCCTCACCACCAGATTGGACAAGGCAGGTTGGGTTTTTTCTCCTTCCCCACAGCAGGTTTCAGACCTGGTGGGGTAGAGAAGAGGAGTTAGGTTATAATGTTGCAACTTAGTACATAAAACTTGGGGTGGCTGTCCAGTGCAGGTACTCACTATGGAAGGAATATGGTTATTAGATAAAATCAACTGGAAAGGGATTTAAAGGAAAGCATTCCTTAACGGAGCTGACAGAGGGGGACTCCTATGAGTGGTATAGCAACAGCCTCCTTTCATAGCCCCCTTTCATGTCATACAAGATGGCAGGCTTGCAGCAACAGGGTGGCTGGGACCTGGTTGGGGACCATGTGGAAATGACAATGACACTGTACAATTTATTGCCAGGCACTCCCAAGTATTTAGAGTGAATAAAGTTGCAGTCTAATTAAACCACATCCATTGCCTCTTGTCTTTCTTCCCATGTGGCTGGGTGGTGGGAATGAGTACTTTATAGGTATGTTGCGCACATTAATGTTTGAAAATAAAATGGTTGATATATTAACTCAAAAACACCCTTGTCTATGTAAAATAGGTGAGCAAAATATAAATCCTCCATGTTAGGTACACATCATCTACATTATGTACTAGCGACAAAGGGTCCTGTGGCACCTTATAGACTAACAGAGGTATTGAAGCATAAGCTTTCGTGGGTCAATACCCACTTCTTCAGATGCTTGCATCCGAAGAAGTGGGTATTGACCCACAAAAGCTTATGCTTCAATACCTCTGTTAGTCTATAAGGTGCCACAGGACCCTTTGTCGCTTCTGCAGATCCAGACTAACACGGCTACCCCTCTGATTATGTACTAGAACTCCCATTATAGGTCGCCATTCATTCCTAACTATTGATTTCAGTGGTGTCACATCAGAGATGAAGATGTTGAACTGATCTCATACAGGGTGCACTAAACCTTATGAATCTTAATTGGTAGACAGTGGAGACAAAAACTAATGGTTCCCTCTCAGTATTCATTATTCTGTGCAATAATTTAGCATGGAAAACAGGCAACAGCCTGCAGCTGTGATTGGTTTACTAGTCAATGACCTGAGATGAAGACAACGGCCTTTGCTCCAACATAGTTAACCTTAGTAGTTACAGTTTTTATTATGTGATGCTTAGAAACTTTATTTAATGCTTTGGCTAAGTAGGTTTTTTCTTTCTGAAGCTGCGAAGAGTACTTGGAATATGGTTTTATAGTAAATTGTTTTGAGGATAATACTTTCAAGAAGCAATATAGGATTTGGAGACTTTGCAGTTCATCAGTTTGCAATTAAAGAGAAATTAGTCATGGGATTTTCTAAAGTAATTTACAAGATGTATAGAAGTTTGGGTTAGCTTGAACAGTGCAGTTTCAATCAATTCCAGTTGCAGAAACTCCAGCTAAAGCAGGGGTGGCCAATCTGAGCCTGAGAAGGAGCCAGAATTTACCAATGTACGTTGCCAAAGAGCCACAGTAACACATCAGCAGCTCCCATCAGACTCCCCCACCCCCAGCACCTCTTGCCCACCATCAACCCTGCTGATCAGCCCCTCCTCCCTCCCCGTGCCTCCTGTCTGCCCCGATCAGCTGTTTCGCAATGTACAGGAGGCTCTGGGATGGAGCGGGGAGGAGCAAGGATGCAGCCGGCTCAGGGAAGGGGGGGCAGGAAGGGGCAGGGGCCTTGGGGTGGAGTGGGGGCAGGGCCTGGGTTTGATCAGTGGAAAGTTGGCACCTGTAGCTCCAGCCCCAGAGTCAGCACCTATGCAAGGAGCCGCATATTAACTTCTGAAGAGCTGCATGAGGCTCCGGAGCCACAGGTTGGCCACCCCTGAACTAAAGCATCAAATTAATCTTGTTGCCAAGAAACAGTTCCATTCTCTGCCTCCTTTGATCACTATCTTGTTAGAACATGTTCTTTCCTGTGTGTCCCCTGTCCTCTTCTCCTAGGAAACTAACTCTTGATTGTGTGAACTAGTTTGGACGGATGTGAGTGTTAGCCTTCCTTTGTGTGCAGGTGTGCTGAGACAAAGGAGCTCCTCTTTAGTCCCCATTGAGATGAGAGACTGCTTAGCCCACAGTCTCTTAGGTTACCTTCTATGCTTAAATCTTCTATGGGAGTGGCTCTCAAACTTTCCAGACTACTGTACCCCTTTCAGGAGTCTGATTTGTCTTGCATACTCCAAATTTTACCTCACTTAAAAACTACTTGCTTACAAAAATCAGACATAAAAATACAAAAGTGTCACAGCACACTGTTACTGAAAAATTGCTTATTTCCTCATTTTTACCATATAATTATAAAATAAATCAACTGGAATATAAACATTGTACTTACATTTCAGTGTATAGTATATAGAGCAGTATAAACAAGTCATTGTCTATATGAAATTTTATTTTGTACTGACTTCACTAGTACTTTTTATGTAGCCTGTTGCAAAACTAGGCAAGTATCTAGATGAGTTGATGTACCCCCTGGGATACCTCTGCGTACCCCCAGGGTTATGTGTGTCCCTGGTAGAGAACCACTGTTCTATGGAGTGTTTCACATTGAGTACTTAGAACACACATTTCATTAACACCTTTGCTGTAATATTCTATTTTCTCTCTCGGCTACTCTGAGTAGTTCATGCCCTTACCTAAGTCCAACCTGAGTGATGCAAGGAATAGGCATGGTCCTGCTGATGCAAGAACATCTAAGTGAAAAGCATTAGGATTAGAGCAAGGGTTGGCAACCTACGGCACACGTGCCAAAGGCAGCATGCAAGCCGATTTTTGATGGCACACGGTGGCAGGCTGAGCCGCTCAGCCAGCCGCAGCTCTTGGGTTCTGGCTGCTGGCCCCTTGCCAGCCCGGGTCCCGCTGCCAGCCCCACTCAGTGCCTGCTGCTGGCCTGGGTTAAAATGTATTACTGGCACGCGAAGCCTTAAATTAGAGTGAATAAATGAAGACTCGGCACACCACTCCTGAAAGGTTGCTGACCCCTGGATTAGAGTGTTTACTTATAACTGCTGCGATGGTGTTTCAAAACTCACAACCATATGCTGTTTCACAGCACATATGACTAAATCTGAAGCCTGATTCACATTGGAAGCAGAGTTATAAAAACAGTAATGGAAAAAAATACAAACCTGAATAATTTGCCTTATTAAAATTCATTCTCCACCTATGCAGAGACATTCAGAACATTTGCTATGCATGCAAATCACTGCTTTAGGAAAACTGCTGCATTTAGTTAAGTGAAACCTAAAGAACATTAGCCATAAGCCCTAAAACCAAGAACTGTATAATAAGATGTAGTATGGTGACAGAAAACACTCACCTCCTCAAGACCAGGCAAGGAACCTAATCAATACTTTATTTGCAACAACCCAGATGCCTCTCAGCAACTCAAAAAGTGAATCAAAATTGAAAGATCTACACAAGTCCCAGTGAACACAATCTGTTTAGTTTTGCACAGGTCTAGCTGAGGACCCAAAAATGGTGGAACTGAACAACATTACAAATATATTTGCAAAGTTCAAGATTTCATTTAGCACGTTTTACTGTACTCAAAGTTATACACCGAAGCTCAACTCCTTAAATGATTCGCAATAGTTAATGAGTGTCTTAATTAGATACTACTTGTACCTTGTTTTGAAGATCTAAAGCACTGTAAATGCTAAAATTTAGGGCTTGACTACACTTAGGGTGACCAGATGTCCCGATTTTATAGGGACAGTCCCGATATTCGGGACTTTTTCTTATATGGGCACCTATTACCCCCCACACTCTGTCCCGATTTTTCATATGTGCTGTCTGGTCACCCTAACTACACTAGAAAGTTTTTCTGCTTTAACTGTGCTGATACGGTTAAAGCAGCAAAACCCTTCTTGCGTGGACATAGGCTATGTCTACACTTGCAGAGTTTTTGTGCTGTCCGTTTCAACGGTGATAGTGAATTGGTGAAAGAAAAGCACTAGTTTGTGTACTCACTTACTTCCACAGGTGTCAGAGAGTGTTTACATTTGCAGCACTTCCATCCCCGATGAGAGCAGTGCACTGAAGGCGGCTATCCCACAGTGCAGCTCTCTCCATTTTGACAATGGGTCTTGTGGGAAGGGGGGTGGTGATCACGGGGTAGCCTGGGTCCCTGCACAGCCTCTTCTCCCCAAACACTGATCAGCTCCAGTAGCTCAGCATTGCTCCAAGCAGGGGATCCTTTGCTCTGTGGAGCAGGCATTGTCACCTGGCCAGATGATAAGTGAGCACTTGCAAAGAAAACAGGAAGGGGAGTTTCAAAGTTCCTGGGGCTTTACAGGGGGCGGGGTGTATGTCTGTTTACCTGACATCAGAGCAACAGAGCTGCTGGCCAGAGTGGTCACCGAGGCACTGCGGGATATCCTGCGGAGGATAAAAGCTCTGTAAATAGGAAGAACGTGTCTTCACTTGCACACCACTGCAAAAGCATCACTGGTAAGAGCTGTATGCCTCTCGTGGAGGTGGTTTTCTTTTTGCAGTGAAACTTCTGAGTTTCACTGCAAAAAGTCACTGGCAAGTGTAGACGCTCCCATGGTTTTTGTGCAAAAAAGGGACTTTTTCCACTTTAAATGGCAAGTGTAGACATACCCGGTTATACTGGTATAAGAGTGCTTATAGCTCATTCCAGTACAGGAACCAAAACAAATGATTCTGGTACAAGGTACCTTTATACAAATATAACTACATCCACACTGGGGCTTTTACTGGTATAATCATACTAACAAATAAATAATACATAAAATTATTAATTATTATTATTATACATCTCTAACAGAGAGAGTTATATTGGTAAAACTTCTAAGTATAGACCAGCCTTTATTCCCCTTGGTGGGCTTGCAGTTCTTACTGCTGCAAAATTCTGCATCACGGGACTATGTGTTATGTTGGATTAGGCAGCTTGTGCCTTCTGCTTGCCATTGCTTTCATTTCACTAGGTCAGAGTGAATTGGTCTGGTATGAAGAGGCACATGAAGGTCCACATGAGCCCCTCGGGCAACACATTGTGATAACAAGCCAACATACAATCTGTTAGCTTTCAGAGCCGTAAGTTCCTTTTCCTCGTCTGGGTCCTCAAGGATGTTGAGTTGCCAAAAGCCACAGGCCATGCAGCTGTCAAGAGCCATCTCCACCTTGCTCTGCAACACAACCAGGCCAGTAGGCATGTTGCCACTGGCTACTTCCCTTTCCACAGTGCTCTGAAACCCCTGAGAGGTGAAGAGCAGAGCATGCGGGGCAGTTAATGCGCTTCAAGCATCTTTAACCTTCCACAGCATTTTACATTCATTCTTCCACAGTTCTTGAGAGAGAGCCTTTCGCTTAGAGCAGCTCCTTTTCTCCATCCCACCCTGGCAATGCCCTGTGTCACCCAGCCATGGGTTGCTTTTTTGTGGAGAAAGAAAATACAGCTGCTCGGACAGCATTCTGCCTTATCATTCCCCTCATCCTCCAGACCCCCAAAGGACTGTCTGAGTTTACGCATCTTTTCATAGTGGCAGCAATGGTCTGTGCAGCTTTCAGTTAAGAGAAAGAGCCAGACAAACAGGATGAAGTTTTGAAAGTCAGTAGACAAAAGACAGACAGGGATGATCTCCTGATGGTTTTCCAGATTGCATTTAAGGCTAAGAAGTCAGTCACTCTTCCAGCAGTGAGAGACAGACAGAAAGCAATAGGCCATTTCCTTCAGCTTCCCTCCAGAAGATGATTCTTACGCAATCTCTCAATTTCATGCCTCCTCTAATACCTTGACAGAAGTGGATCTGAGACTTGTACCTGCACCAATCAAGACAAAAATCAAGTATGAACTGGCAACGAGGCCTCAAGTCTTTACAAAATGTGCAGCCTCAGCTGCATGGATCCTCAAGTGGTAAGAGGGGAATTTGTTTCTCATCTTGACCTTGATAAAGAGAAAATATTTCCAAAGCGTAAGGGTTTTGTTATTGTTGTTTGGGGTTTTTTGCAGTTCCCCCCAGTAATCTTCTCAAAACGTCTGATTTTAATGTATTTCTGTTACTTGCAAAGAAATCCTACATGCTGGCTATGCAATCAGTTAACAGTGAGCAAAGAGGGTTCCTTTTGTAGGATTCTTCCCCATAGGAAAGAAAGTGGTCAAAGGTGTTTAAAAGTAAATTTATTCATGCTACTGCACACAGACCAGACCCTATAGTTCTTTGACTCTCCAGATCCCAGATAACACACAACATGCGCCGCCTAATGTCACCACATATGGCCATCCTAAATGCTGACCTGAACAAATCAGACGTGAAAGGCACTACAATTATATGCCAATAGCTAGCCACACCAAAATCACGCTCATGTTAGCATTGCCTGTGTGCTAGAATAAGTGCATATAAAAGCCAGGCTCTCACAGACCACCTGGGGGAACTACAGTCATGATTAATAAAATAAGGAAAGTTCTTTTACCAAAATTGTAAACAATTTCCTCATGTGAAGGATACAGGAATTTAATAAGCAGAAAACCACTTGAAGTAATAAGAGCAAGAAATATCTGTTTGCACTGATCATGGTCACTGAGTGGATTTTATAAACTTTTGTGAGGCATTTGACTTAGTACCATATGACACACTGATTAAAAAATTTGCACTATAAAATACCAATACAGCACAAGTTAAATGGATTAAGAGTTGGTAACTGATGGATCTGACAATAGTCGGGTGGGGGGATGTTTCCACACATCTGTACTAAGTCTGTCCTTTTCAACATTTTCATCAATGATCTGGAAGTAAATATAAAATCATTGCTAATAAAATCTGTAGAAGACACAAAGATTGATGGAGTGATAAATGATGAGGACAGAGCAATCATAAAGAGTGATCTGGTTCATTTAGTAAGCTGGACTTATTCAAACCAAATGTGTTCCAATAAAGTCAAATGCAAAGTTATGCATCTAGAAACAAGGAATGCAGGCTATCCCTACAGAATGCAGAACTGTATCCTGGAGCACAGTGATTCTGAAAATGATTTAGGGGTCACAATGGAAAAGCAAATCAACAGGTGCTCTCAGAGCAATGTTGTGGCAAAAAGGATGTGCAATTCTTGAATGAGGAGAGAAGTGAAAAATTGTCAGGAGGTGACCTTTGTATATGGCATTGATGAGAACCAATACTGGAATACTGAGTCTAATTCCGGTGTCTGCATTTTAAAAAGCATGTTGGAAAAACTGGAGAGGGGACAGGAAAGAGACACAAAATTTATTTGAGGGCTGGAAAAATGCCATACAGTGAAATCCTTAAAGAGCTCAATCTGTTTAGCTTATCAAAAAGATTGAGAGGCGTATACAAAGCTTCATGGGAAGAAAACACTGAATACTAAGTGGTTCTTTAATCCAGTGGAGAAAGGCATAACAAGAACCACGACTGGAAGCTCAAGCCAGACAAATTCAAATTGGAAATAAGGCTCAAATGATTAAGTATTGGAACAAATTTCCAAGGGAAGTGATGAATTCTCCATTTCTTAATGCCCTTCTGAAAGATCTACTTGAGTCAAACACAAGTTATCAGGCTCAGTACAGAGGAAACAAGGTGAAATGTAATGGCCTTAGCCTCTGTGAATCTATGGTGGACATATGAGGAGCCATGAGTTTCCACCTTCCTTCCTATTCTTACAGCTATTCCTCAGCCTGCCTTTACTCCAATGTAAAAAAAATTAACCTAACCAAAAACATGTAAAGTCTGTACCAATACATGTGTATGTTCTATCCTCTTCCCCTTCCCAGAGTCAGTTCTGAGTCAGACTAAGCCTTCTAGGGACAGGGATTGTTTCATCTTTATTTGTAAGCCTCCAAGCACAAAGGGGCTCCCAAACCCAGTTAAAGCCTTTGAACTATATCGCAATATAAATGTTTACTAATAATCTAATGAAGCATGGCACAGACTCATTGAGCCAAGAGTAGAAGCTCCTATGCTATTTGTAGCAGGTTACAAGATGCAACAGAGAACACTAGCAAACTAAAAATGTTACCGGAATCAAATATAGCCCAGGACTTGAGTTACAGACACCCCAATGTTGTTTACACTATCAATGCAAAAGAGAGTCAGCTGAACAGAGAGCTCTAACTTTCACTTCTCTAGTGCCCGATCCTGTGAGATGGTGAGGGCACTTAATTCCCATTGACTGTGACAGAAGTTAAGGGGATTCAGGCTCTTTAGGATCTAGCCTGGATAATTTTGTCAGGGAGAAAGTTATCATGGCTGATGATTCTTATGGGAAGATTTATTCATAATTATCAAATGATTTGATAATTCAGAATGAGAAACTATTCCTAATTGGTCAGAGTAGGTTCAAGAACCAGGGCACAATATCAAACCTAAGTGCAAACCTAAGTGCAATTAACTAGAAAATGCAGGCACTGCTATTTATCACAGAGCAGTGAATATGCAAACATTAATACTATAAGGAATATAAAACCCAATGGTATCAGTTTAGGAAATTGAGCTAATGCATTTCATAGGATTTGGAATGGAAAGAACACAGCAAGGATAAACCTAAAGGGATTTCCCTTATTTGGCCAGATCACTGACAACAAACAAAAACTACAAAATAGTATTTATATTTGGTGGTGATCCAAAAAATGGCATGATATAGCTAAAACAACGGGCAAATCCTCCATTTAGGAATGTATTCTTACTGGATTATTACACTATTTCAAAGCTGTTCATGAACTGTCATTCAGATTCCACATTATTCATTGGTTTCATGTTGGGGCCATTTGATTAGCTAGTCACACAAATTTTTCACACTGGTGTTTGGGAACTGGCTGGTCTTTACACTGATTCCAATACCTTCATGCAAACAAGGATATTTGTGCAGAAAGTCATTTGTTATTCTCTGTAGTGAGGCAGTGTGGTTCCCCGCCACCCCAGAGAGAGATGAGTCCCTCCGGACACCAGAGTGGGCGGAGCCAGGGAGCTCCGAGCCCGCCAACCAGAGGGTCAAGCGGTGCCCCGGAAGTATAAAGACCCAACCTCAGAGCTCACTGGGAGAACAGCAACCGGGGAGGCCAGACACCTCTGGCCTAGCTCGCAACTGGGAAGCCCCAGTGGCCCGCGGTAAACCCAAGGACTGGCCTGACCTGCCCCGCGCCCGCTACCCGGAGGAGCTGCCGAGCCTGCCCCGCGCCAGCTACCCGGAGGAGCTGCCGAGCCTGCCCCGCGCCCGCTACCCGGAGGAGCTGCCGAGCCTGCCCCGCGCCCGCTACCCGGAGGAGCTGCCGAGCCTGCCCCGCGCTCGCTACCCGGAGGAGCTGCCGAGCCTGCCCCGCGCCCGCTACCCGGAGGAGCTGCCGAGCCTGCCCCGCGCCCGCTACCCGGAGGAGCTGCCGAGCCTGCCCCGCGCCCGCTACCCGGAGGAGCTGGCGAGCCTGCCCCGCGCCCGCTACCCGGAGGAGCTGGCGAGCCTGCCCCGCGCCCGCTACCCGGAGGAGCTGGCGAGCCTGCCCCGCGCCAGCTACACGGAGGAGCTGGCGAGCCTGCCCCGCGCCCGCTACCCGGAGGAGCTGGCGAGCCTGCCCCGTGCCAGCTACACGGAGGAGCTGCCGAGCCTCCCTCTCGCTAGCTACCCTGAGGAACCCATCGTGCTGGACGCCCCTGAGGACGCCACCCTGACCCAGGTACCTCAAGAGGGGGAGTCTGGAAGTAGCCCGGGGGCAGCCGACCCTAGTCTGGCTGCAGCACTGCCAGAGCCCATGTCAGTGTGTGGCGGCCAGGATCCCCACTGACGCAGCAGCGGGTCTTCTGCCGCTGCTAGGGCCCCGGGCTGGGACGCAGTGGAGTGGGTGGGCCTGCGTCCCCCCCGCCACCCACCTCACGGGTGGCCGTCTCCCCCTTCTCCCAGGCCTTTGGAACCTAGGGCCTGGGCCTACTGTTTATATACTGTTGTTGCTCAGCCCCTGCCTGAGGGCCTGAGCGCCTGACTCATTATTGCCCCGCCCTGACCTAGAACCTGAGCACAGTGTGTTTATTTCAGAGATTTTGCCGAGTGTTGTGAGGCGGTGTGGTTCCCCGCCGCCCCGGCGAGAGAGAAGCCCCGACCGATGTCTCTACATTCTCCTCTTTAGAAAGTTTCATTGACTGAATCAGGGAGCTGAAATTGTGGGACTAGTCACACCACAACTTATAGCCTGCAGCAAGTAAGGTAAAAATTTGGCATAAACTCAAAATTATTCATCCAATTCAGGGTAAAATTCAGGTAACTCACAGTGAAAAGTCAGGCAGCTCTGATAGCTACTGTTCTATGAAACAGACCTGTGCTCTTATAATGGGAATTGTGTATAAAAAAGGGTTAATGTGCATTATGTGGGAGTTTTTCACAACAGCATAGTTAAGATTGTGTTACAGATTCCAGACTTTAAAAGACTTTAATTTATGATTAGGTGTGTTTGTGTGGGGGGGTGGGGTTGGGTCAACAAAATTCACTGCTATGCAGTGTCTGCATTACTTCTGAGGTACCTCATCATCTGTGCATTATCTAGTAACATATAGAAACAGGTTACTTTACTCTCCAGTAACATGAATAGGAAAATGGATAGAAAATTGCAGTGGGTCCCTTGTAAGCAAAGCTCCCTCTTAAACGTAGCAGAGATAGTCACCATGGTAACTTTTCAGTGCAGAAGCCATTAAAGCATAGCGTGACCACTTATATCTGTATCTTTTTGCCTTAAGTGGTATATTGTGGTATGGTCTGGAAAAACGGAATAAAAGGATTAGTTACATGGTAAAAGCCTGTCACTTATTTGGTGGAGTTAGTACAGAATTTTATTATGTTTCAAAGACAGACAGTTGCCAGGATATATCCTGTTGCAAGAAAGGAAGTTTTAACAGAGGAATGGGATAGCAGGCGCTCTTTGGTATCATATATTAATGTTAGTACGATGGTCTAACTCAGTATACGCACTTAGTTTCATGATTTCCAAATTAATCCAGGAATGGGAGCCCAGAACACAAGCAGGAGAGATTTTTTTGCTCACACTGTAACTATGTGAATAGCAAAAAATACACCTGACAAATTACCACAGAAACTTGCAACCTTTTGCCAGGGCTATCTCAACTAAAACAAATGTTATGGACCTGCTGTGGCTTTCATCGCTGCTTAAGCTATCTGGAAAAGTCCTGCTCTGGAGTCAATACTGACAAAGCCTGATCCTCTACTTCCTCTGCACCTACACTGACCAAAGTGCAACATTCAGGAAGGCCACACCAGGAAGCTGGTGCAGAAGTCAGAATCACAAGTGAAGGGAAAATCTCAGCACTTCAAATGAAACTTTAATAGCATCACTACTTCTGTTTATCTGGGCATCTATGCTGCTCACACCAGCACAGTACCGGGGCATCTAACAAAAGGATTACCACGTCTTCAGTCTTAAGTTTGCCTCCAACTTCCACAACACAACATAGCTCCTGAAAAATCTAAGCAAACATTTACTTCCATCTTGTGCTGAATCAAATCAATAATAATAATAATAATAATACCCAACAAGTTGGTATATATATTTACAAATATTTTAGATGCAAGGTATGTGTGTGTAGTCCATCGGTTCGACGATAACGTTTTCATGCTCTCTCCTTTTGTAAATTCTGGAGTGACTGAAGTCCAAAGCATGACATGCATGCTTGTGAGCAGATCGGGCAGACAAAGTCATTGGTGAGCATCTTGGTAGCTATAGCAGTAGTATGATTGCTTCACCCTTGAAGCTAACAATCAATTATTTGTGTCCTCTTTAAAGGCTTGGAAAGCTCTAAGTGCTGTGTGTTGCCATGCTGATCTATTTAACGCAGCCTTCTCAAGACCATCTGGTTTTAGTGCACCAAAGTGTATGCCAGGGGTCGGCAACCTTTTAGAAGTGGTGTGCCGAGTCTTCATTTATTCACTATAATTTGGCTTCGCGTGCCAGTAGTACATTTTAACCTCTGGGATTCCCGCTGCCGGCTCCTGCCAGCTGGGGTCTCAGCCCACTGCCAGCCTGGGTTTCCCTTCACCCAGGCCAGCAGCGGGTGCTGAGTGGGGCCAGCAGCAGGACCCCAGTTGGCAAGGGGCCAACAGCTGGAATCCCAGAGCTCAGCCCTCCCCTGCTCTGGGGTTCCAGCCACGGGCTCCTGCCAGCCGGGGTCTCAGCCTGCTGCCAGCCTGGGTTCCTTGACCCAGGCCAGCAGTGGGCGCTTGGTGGGGCCATTGCCAGGACCCCTGCTGGTGGGGAGCTCGCGGGGAGGGGGAGGCTGAGCCGCCGCGTGCCGGAGGTTGCCGACCCCTGGTGTATGCTGTTCTTGATGTTGTCCTTGGAGCGCTTTCTGAGGTGGCTTTTATTCCGGTGTCCTTGTGCCAATTCTCCATAGAAAATTTTTCTGGGGAGTCGATATTCAGGCATCCTAATGATGTGTCCAACCCAGCGTAGATGGGCTTTTATCAGCATGGCCTCGATGCTTATGGCATTTGACTTTTGGAGAACCTCCAGGTTGGTAATTTTGTCCTGCCAGTGTATCCCCATAATGGTGCGCAGAGACCGCATATGGAAGGTCTCTAGCTGTTTGTTAGGTGATTTGTATGGTGTCCAGTCTCACGGCTGTAGAGGAGAGATGTGAGCACAAAAGCATTATAAAGTTTTATTTTTGTTGAGAGGGTTATGTTGTGGGATTTCAGGATTTTGTTAGGTAGCTTTCCTAATGACTGAGAAGCTTTCTGTATCCTGGCTGAGATCTTTGTCAAGAGATCCATCACTGGAGATGTTGCTGCCGAGATAAGCAAGTTGACAGTTTTACCTTAGTTGGAGTCCACTAATGGATATGCTAGGGGATATGGCATGGAGCGGTGAAGATGATTGGTGCAACACCACGGTTTTCTCCAGGCTGATTGTGAGGCCAAACAATTTTGATGCTTCAGCAAAGCGATCTACGATGCACTGGAGATCTCTCTCTGTGTGCTAGGAGGGCACAATCATCCACAAAGAGTGCTTCTCTTAGTAGTAGTTCTGTTACTTTTTGTTTTTGCTTTAAGCCTTGTAAAATTGTAAACTGAGCTGTTGTGTCTGTACCTGATATATATGCCTTTGTTGAGCCCATTTGTAGCATGGTTGAGAACTTGGGTGAAGAAGAGGTTGAACAGTACAGTGGCAAGGACACAGCCTTGTTTGACTCCATTTGAAATAGGAAAGGAGTCAGTGAGATCTCAATTAAAAAGTACCTGGCCCTGCATCCCCTCATGAAATAAATGAATGATCTTTACCAGTTTTGGTGGGCAACCAAGTTTGCTGAGGATCATCCATAATCCTTCTCTATTGACTGTATCAAATGCTTTTGTCAGATCAATGAAAACATTGAACAGATTCATGTTTTGTTCGATACATTTTTCTTGTATTTGCCTGATACTGAAAATCATGTCTATGGTGCTACGACCAGGTCTGAATCTGCACGGACTCTCAGGTAGATTGGCTTCTGAGACAGATGAAATCAGTTGGTTCAGGAGGACACGAGCAAAGATTTTTCCAGCAACAGATAGGAGAGATATCCCATAGTATTTATCACAAACCATTTTGCTGTCTTTATTTTTAAATAAAGGAATAATTGTGGCATCTCTGAAGTCTTGTGGCATTTCTTCGTTGTTCCAGATGTCAGTGAGGATCTTCTGGAGTGTTGTTACCACCTTTGGACCTGCAGATTTATATATTTCTGCTAGTATTCTATCTCTGCCCGGGGACTTTCCTGAGCTCATCAAACTGATTGCCTTTTCTATTTCTTCAAGTGAAGGTGATGAGTCAAGGTGGTGCTGAATTGGCTTTTGAGGTATCTGATTAATAGCACTTGTCTCAATTGACGATGGTCTGTTCAGCAGTTGGCTGAAATGCTCAACCCATCTCCATCCCATGCCATGTGTGTCTTTGATGACTGTCCTGCCGGTAGCCAACATGAGCGAGCCTGTGCCCACCTTTGAAGGTCCATAGACTAGCTTCAAGGAATCAAAGAACTCCTTTGTTTCATTTGTTTCTGCATACATTTGAGTGTCTTCTGTTTCCTTCTCCCACCATTAATCTTGTATCAAGCATAGCTGACTTTGTGCCTTGCTTTGCAGGTGTTTAAATCTGTTTCTCTTTGAGGTGGACTGAATATCATTTTGCTAGATTTGGAAAGCCTAATTTTTTAATTTCAAGAGTACTGTGATTTCCTCATCATTTTCATCAAACCAGTCATGGTGAGCCCTTTTCTTTCATCCAAGGGCTTCAGTTGCAGTTTTTTGTACTGTCTCTCTGAATTCCTCTCATGAGACAGGGTTAGCACCAAGATTGGTTTCTAGTGCACTTTGTAGCTTGTCTCGATAGGATGCATGGTTTAGTTTAACAATATCAGAGGATGTCTTGATTGTTTTTGGATGTTTCAGGTGTGTGGGTACAATATGTAGATTCAGTATTGACCTAATCATTTTATGAGCCATCCAATATTCTGCTCCATGGCTCCGGTGATCCTGACATCCCCTAGGTCACATTGTGGGACAATGATGTAATTTATTAGATGCCATTGTTTGGATCTGGGGTGCATCTGTGAAGCTTTATATTTGTCTGCCTGTCTGAAAATGTTATTCATAATTGTCAAGCTATGTTCTGCCACACTTGCTTAGGAGAAGGAGACCATTTTCGTTCATTTTTCCAATACCATTTTTCCCAATGACACCTTGCCAGTTGTTGTTACCTTTACTCCTGCATTGAAATCTCCTAGGATGATTAGTTTGTCACTTTGTGGTGTTGACTTGATGAGAGAGTTGAGATCAGAATAGAACCGTTCCTTAGCATCGTCAGGGCTTGTTAAGGTGGACACATATGCACTGATGATGGTGGCAAATGGCGACTTATTTAGTGGCAACCGGAGTTTCATGAGTCTTTTGTTAATGCCCATTGGAAAGTCTTCAAGACATTGAAAGAGTTTGGTCTTGATGGCAATTCCCACTCTATGGATTCTATCTTCATGCGGTTCTTTTCCCTTCCAAAAGAAGGTGTAACCCCCAGCCAATGGATAGAAACCACATTGTCCTGAACAATAGCCATGAGTCAGAGAGGTGTTCACCGTGTTTTATTGAATGAGCAAAAGATGGCAGAAAGACTCCTTAGCTTAGCCATTCGTTTCCTTTTTTTGTCTCTTACCTGTTCTAGTTACTTAGGTGATTTTAGATAGCCTTATGTATTTGGCTGGTTAGACTGCATGTGCCTAACAATTTTCCCTTTCATTTGTTTTGTTCCAATTTGATTTCCATGCGATCCTAGTCTGCATTTATCATAATTTGTTGCATGTTTGTGATGTATCCATTTGGATTCATATCCTGACTTTGCCATTAAAAAAAAAACAAGTTGAGGAGGAGCTATTTATCATCTGTCAAGTTCTGTAGCATCTGAGTTGTTAATTTACTTTGCTGCATTGCACGCATGTGGATTTTCTATTCTCTCCTCCTACTAAATGTATATATAGATTTGTACCTCTGTTTATGGTGTGAAATTTGCATAAGCACAAAGGGCATGAAATGACGCACAAATGTTGCTCAAGTTAAGGTTTAACAACATTTCCTATTTTGTAATTATTTAAACCCTAAACTAAGTGTATGTAGCATGAATACTGTTTTGTGCATAGAAAACAATCTATGCAAATCAATAATCTCTTCCTAACTAGAAAGGATGCAATTTAAGATTAAAGAGAATGATTCAGTTCCTTGAATCTGCAGTTATAAATAGTACATTAAAATAACTGTTAATGGCAGCTTTAGGATCAGATTCTGCCACCTGTAGTCATGAGGAATAGTACCTTATTATACATATTGTCCCATTAGAATCAATTTGACCTCATGTGTAATAAGATACATTCAATAGAAGGCTGACAAAATTGGGCTCACTTCTACTTTTGGGTGGGCGGGGGGGGAGGGGGAGAGAATGTAACACATTGCTTCCTGCCATGTCTAGAAAACATGACCTATGAGGGAAGATTGAAAAATTTGGGGTTGTTTAGCCTGGAGATGAGAAGACTGAGAGGGGACATGGTAACAGTTTTCAAGTACATAAAAAGTTGTTACAAGAAGGAGGGGGGAAATTGTGCTTCTTAACCTCTGAGGATAGGACAAGAAGCAATGGGCTTAAAATTGCAGCAAGGGAGGCTTAGGTTGGATATGAGGAAAAACTTCCTGTCAGGGTGATTAAGCACTGTAATAAATTGCCTGGGGAGGTTGTGGTATCTCCATCACTGGAGATTTTTAAGAGCAGATTAGACCAGGGGTGGGCAAACTTTTTGGCCCGAGGGCCACATCTGGGAGGGGAAATTGCATGCAGGGCCATGAATGTAGGGCTGGGGCGGGGTGTGGGAGGGGGTGCGAGGTGCAGGAGGGGCTCAGGGCAGGGGGTTGGGGTGCAGGAGGGGGTGCAGTAGGGGCTCAAGTCAAGGGGTTGGGGTGTGGGCTCCAGCCCAGAGCTGCTTACCTCGAGTGGCTCCGTGGTGGCAGCAGCAGGGCTAAGGCAGGCTCCCTGCCTGCTCTGGCCCCATGCCACTCCCGGAAGTGGCCAGCATATCCAGGAGTGGCTCCTGAGGGCAGGGTGGGGCAGGTAGCTCCGCCGCGCCCTGCCCTCACCTGTGGGTACCACCCCCAAAGCTCCCATTGGCTGTGGTTCCCCATTCCCGGCCAATGGGAGCTGCGGGGGGTGTTGCCTGCAGGCAAGGGCAGCGCACGGAACCCTCTGCCCCGCCCCTCCTCCAGGGGCCGCAGGGACATGGTGCTGGCTGCTTCCGGGAGTGGCATGGGGACAAGGCAGGCACGGAGCCTGCCTTAGCCCCACTGCACCATCGGGCTGGCAAGCCTGCAAGCCAGAGTGAAAGCCCTGATGGGCCGGATCCAGCCCACAGGCCATAGTTTGCCCTCCCCTGGGTTAGACAAACACCTGGCATGGATAGCCTAGATAATACTTAGTCCTACCTTGAGTGCAGGAGCCTGGACTAGATGACCTCTCAAGGTCCCTTCCAGCTCTATGATTCTATGTGATCAGAATTTTGAACCAATTAGTGGTGAAATAGGCAAAGCAGGGAATAGATTTTACAATATGATTAATCTCCTTGAAAAATGAGAAATTTATGCAAATAAGATTTGCATTTTGCCTTGACTAATTATTGATTTTCCCCTGAGAAAACAAACCAATTTTACATGTTTTAAATTAGAAGTTTTAAATCAGAAGATTTAGTCTTTAAAATTAACTGCTTGTAGCTGATTGGGTACTTTAAGTAACCAGCAGTCAATTGGTGGAATTAATTAATTATTCCAGAGGGTCACAGTCAACCACTTTAGCAGAATTTAGGGACTAACTCATTTCCATGATCAATTTGTGTTTATGCAAATAACACTAGACACATGACAAGCATAGTTAAATCCTGGTTCTAGGCAAAGTTCATCTTCATTAAGAGCTGGAGGCCCCCAGGGTCAATCAGCAGGGTAGATCAGAACCTTCACACAGCTATTAGTGATTCTTCTTGTAGAACTACAGACAGGGAGGCACAGGCCTAAAAGGTTGTTCTTCACAAGGCTTGAAAGTCTGGACAGCCTGTTAGATCTCTAAGGGTATGTCTACACTACCCGCCGGATCGGCGGGTAGCGATCGATCTATCAGGGGTCGATTTATCATGTCTAGTCTAGACACGCTAAATTGATCCCCGAGCGCTCTCCTGTCGACTCCTGTACTCAACTGCCGCAAGAGGCACAGGCGGAGTCAATGGGGGAGCAGCAGCAGTCGACTCATCGCTTTGAAGACGCCGAGGTAAGTCGATCTAAGTACGTCGACTTCAGCTACGCTATTCTCGTAGCTGAAGTTGCATATCTTAGATCGATCCCCCTCCCCAGTGTAGACCAAGGCTAAGACAGTTACAGGACAGTTACCTCCCCTAACCCATGAAAATTCAGTGTGCAGAGAGGACAAGGGATTGGCATGCTCAGGCCTCTTTATATGTGTAATAAGAGGATTCACCAATGCAGGAAGACAGAAGAACAAAGAGTAAAAATTGTGCAAAGAAGTAGCTGAGAAATTAGAGTTCAGGTCAGATCTCACTGAAAAGATTAAATGTTTCCCCCCTCATGAAAAGTTTTAGTTCTTAGGCACATATAAAAAGTTTTATAAAATAGTTACTCAGAACTTACGTTTCTCCTACCTCATCCAAGTTTAACTTACTGGCTCATGACTTGTTATTGGTATGAAGATCGAACCCCTGACATTGCAACCGCTACACACTATTAGTCCTACACACGAGAGCCAGCCCCCCCCCCCCCCCCGAACTGAATGATAATACGAATGAATAAGGTTTACAGGATCTACGAGCTATGGGGCAAAACTTACAGTTGGCTCCCGCTTTAGGTTCTGATTCTGCAGTCCCTTGACTACAACAGTACCTGCATGAGTTAATGGGAGTGCTCAGGAAGGGCCTAAAAGATTGGGCACTTAAATCATGCATTCCACTGAAATGATGGGCTTGTTACAGAGCGCTGTAATTAGTCACTTCCAAGTTTGGAAGTCTAATGAGATTTCTTTATACAGTAATTGAGGGAAGACTATTTGCTTCAGTTTATGCATCAATAAACTCCAGGCATAATTTAATGTATTCAGGCAATGGCTGTCTTGCTAATTTGATGGCACTGATAGCTCTCATTTCCCCACAGTCTGGTGTTTAATTCTCAGTGACCTTACTTAGCACTGAAGCTAGCTCAGTGACTGAATGGTGATACATTACTGTCTTTTCTACAATTAAGCTGAATGGTGCTTAAAAGGCCGTCGCTCAGTTCTGAATAATACGGGCTCTGTTCTTTCATCAAACAATCAACATGAAACAGCTACAGACTCTTGGAATTAAGCAAGAGCAGGGACATGATTTTACAAGTGAAATGAAAATATTTTACTAAAAATCAGTATCTAATTGTGGCCACTGTTGTTCAGTCAACATATTACATTTTTAGCAAAAAGCATTAAGATAGAAAGTATTTTTCAATGAAGTCCAGTTGACACTTTGAAGCCAGTTTTACACTTTATGAAGTAATTAGTGTTTTTTAAAATCCTGTATGTTATCAAGTGTTCAACCAAAGAGTTCATCTGGTTCTCCACTATCACATAATCCCTTATAACTCACCAGGCACATAGCTCCCAACAATGAGCCTTTATTAATTATTATTACTACATCCTTCCCATACCAAGGTTGACACAAAGGGCAGACACTACTCTTCCATAATTAGAGTTCTTATGATAATTACTTTTAGCATTTGCCGCTTCTAAGCTAGTTCCTTTTTTCTCAAGTTCAGACTGATCTGATATCTGTATAGCCATGCATAGAGTTAAGTCTGTGTTTTATTGTAATTGCTGTGAAAGGCTAATTATGGGTCTTGTAGACCAGAACCTATCTCTGATATTTTCATGATTTGCATTCCCAAAATTGCAGTTATTGACAATATATTTAATGCTCTTATTAAAAAATTCAACAATTTTCTCTTGTTTCCTGAATTCCCCGGCGAAAACATGCTCTTTCATTAACCGCATTTCTCTGAGGTATAAAGTATGCATCAAACATTGCCAAAATCCTTTCACAGGCATTTTAGTAACTGTCTTCAGTAAAGTCAAAGGACTTAAAGACATACTCTGCCTGCTTCCCCATAGCATAAATTAAAGATGGTGCCTGAATATCTCCAGTATCCTTGTGGAGTTTAGTAGCAATGTGCAATCTTGCAAAATATTGCTTCCATTCTGTCCACTCTGATGGTGTCTCAAAACTGAAGTTCTTTGGAGCATTGAAGAGTGGCACGTTGATTAGATTGATCCTGCAACTTTTTCTCCTTTGTTCCATCTGTTTGCAATCTTTGCTGTTGCTTTCCTTCTGTTTCTGTTCTCCTCTGGCACTAGTTTTACTTTAGACACCATGCCATGTATACATTGTACATGGTAAGTTGCAGGGCTGGCTACAGGAGCTTCATTGTCAGAGAGATACACCAGAGATATGTCTTTCATAAGATTTTTTTAATGCACTGCCAGGTATGGCTGAGGTTAGCTTAAATAAGGTGTGTTACACATAGCTCCACGTAGTGGCCAAACAGTATAATACAGTTCAGAATTCCATTACAGCAGATAGAAGGGATGATGTGGTGGGTGCAGAAGGAGGAGGAGGTAGGGGGAAAGGTATGGGGAGATCGTGGCAGTGGGGAGAAGACACTCTTGCTGCAGCTTGGCTCGGCTCAGCAACACAGAAGATGCTAACACAGGCACTGGCCAAGGGAGACCCTGGCACCTTGCTCCAGACGACCTCCAGGACTGCCCACATTTATTAAGGGTCCCCAACTTCCTTCCCCCACCCCATCATTTGAGCACTGGTCATCAGGGGTCTCTTTTTCCCAAACTCCAGTGAACAGTTCTGTCAGTTTCATTAGGATAATAGTAACAAATTATTTAATCAGCAAAGTAGCATTTACAAATTTGCATATGACCACAAATATCAATTTTGGTAGAACTGTGCATTTCATGCTGGTGAAAGTTGTCATATTGAGACTATTTCTCTGTCAGGGCTCCCCGGAGCAATGGGAGCAGGTGAAGGGAGGCAGGACCTTATCCCTTGCATCCTACAGATGGGATAACCAGGGGAGGTTGAGGGGATGGTTACTGGGCAGGGGATACATTCTAGGGTTGCTGGAGGCTGGCATTAGCCCCATCAGCCCATGTCCTCTTAGGCCAGCTGTGTTCTCTGGGGCAATGCAGATCACAACACCCAGGATCAGAGAGTGGTGCTAGCCCACTGGGGGCCCTATGCAAGAATATTATTGCGACCCTCTGACCTTCACACACACCCTAATACACTAATTGCATTATTTCCACAAACAAAAAAATATGCTAATACGCCTGTTAAAATATCCACATTAAAAAAGATGAATGGTATTTTGGGGGGAATACTAAATCGGGGGCTCCCTGAGCATCTTGGGTCCCTAAGCAATTGCTTAGTCTGCTTATGTCTGGCACCACCACTACCCAGGATGAAGGATGTGAGCTGAGGCAAAGTGTTCTCAGTCGAGTGGATGGGCTACAGATCCAACTTGCAGAGGAGAGGAGAAGAATCCAGAGCCTGGTCATCTTTAGGAATCTTGCAAAGCCATCCTGTCTGAGAAAGCCTTTCCACCATAAGTGACACTCACAATATGAACAGCCCTTTTATTCCCCCCTCCCAAAAAAACCCAAAATCTTAAAAACCTACCTCGAGCAGAGTTCTGACTCCATAAGGAGAGAAATGCCAGAGACTCACCGAAGGCACTGGGGAACTAGCTACTGATGCTGATTTTACATGGGAGACACCCAGATACTATGGTGATGGGCAGCAGGATAAACCCTTAGGTAGAGGAGAGATAGGACAGAGCTAATCTATTTATCAACCCCATTCAGCTCCCCAACAGTCCCAGCAACAGGGGAGGCAGCAGAGTGTCACTGGGCACTAAGTCTGACACCACCCTCCCCGCATCCTCTCTGTTCCACCGTGTGGCTGAGTGAGAACCAGCACTGGGGTAGGGGGTAAGGGGTAGGGAATAGGCACGGGTGGAGGCAGAGGCTGCAGGCTCAGCAGGTGCCACAGGATACACGATAGCTGGCACCCTGCTGCTGGTGCCAAGCCCTGCTGGATGAATGACATCCAATCAGAATGGGCCGTGGCCTGTGGGAATGTGCGCGTGACACTCTGCTGCCTCCCCTGTTGTCCAGACGTGCTGCTGTCAGAGCTGCAGCAGGCAGAGGTCCCGTCTTCTCCCCAGCACAGGCCTGGCTAGGATGTGTCAACGCCTACTGGTTCTGCAGCAGTCTCTTTTCTCCTCCTCCCACCTCGAATGTTCCCGCTGGGGTGCTAAAATTAAATACCGTATTTTATTTAAATAAAATCTAACACATTAAATAATTTATTTTAAATTAAAATTAAAATAAATGTGCATATCCACTGGAGTGTGTTTTTACTGGGTTGGCAGGGAGGGCTTAGTACTGCCATCCTTGAGCATGTAAAAACCACGAGATTTTGAAATGCCGTTTTTAAAAATGGCTCTTGATTTGTCTTGTGGGTTTTGAGAGTTTAGGATACACTTGTTGGGGCTTGTCTACACGGTGCATTAGTCCAGACCAGAGTGGTGCAAATCCTAATGTGTACTAGCGTGTCTCGCACTAGCTGGCTGAGGCAACCTGCTGGTGCACACTAAAAATTCCCTAGTGCACATTGAGAGAGTGCCACCATACTACATCAGCACGCACTAAGGAACTGTTAGTGTGCACTAGCAGGGCCATTTAGCATGTGACATTCTAGTGCACACTAGAATTTATACCCCAGCTGGTGCAAACGAATACACCATTTAGCCAAACCCTTGGATTACACTCGCATGCTTTTCTTCACAACCATGAGAGCTAGAAAACTTCTAAATGAAAGCAGAGATTCTCACAAACTCATTTCAGGATCTGGAGCTTTGAGAAAAACATTCAATATTGAGTCATCATAAAACTGCAGAAGTTTGCATATGTATAAAATACTTCAATAACCTTATTTCTGCCAAATCAAATCTCATTTTTATTAGACAACTGAAATGCTTAGCATCAGCCTAGCAATTCTGTCCCTGACAAACTGAGTTTATACCACAAATCTTAGAGAATTTTCTTCACTGCACTGAAAATTATTGAACAGTTCTTGCTCAAATTTTTAAAATAAAACTGCTGACACCAAATATCAGAAAGTATTGGGCCACTGAAAAATAATCCAGGATTATAAAAAGTGTACAAGAGTTAAAGTGTCATGACAAGATGATGCATATATCCTAATTTTAGAAGTTCTATAAAATAGTGTAATATACTTGTCTGGGGGGCAGAGCTGAGGTGACCCCTGCATCCTTCTATGTGACTTCCTGACAACTGAGTGCTTCACTTTGTAATCATAAGATTCCAAGTCTGGGATTTTCTCTCTAGAAAAGTGTGTGGAATGATCTGCTAGATAGTACCGGGAACGTCTTAGCAAGTCCCAGGGAAAAGTTCCCTTTCCAGTGGGCTTTCAGTATTGCTAACCCCAAATGTTCAAAAATCATAAATCAGCCCCCAAAATTAGATGTATTAAAAGTGGATCATTTGCCTTCTAGTTTTGAGAAGGGCTGAACATGTGATAAGAATGACAAAAGGAAGCAAAGATAGCACGGGAGGAAGAGGACAGCAAGAAAAGACATGGAAGACCAAGTATCTGAAGGAAAGATTCTGTCAGAAGTTTGTAGAGAAAAGGACTAGAACTCCAAGAACTCCAAACATGTGGCACGGACCAAAAGGAGTGGCCAAGAATCATGGGCACCTCTGATGCCAAGTAAACAGGAAAAGGAGTTGAGAAGGGAAGTGAGTTCTCATTCCTGGGATTTTAGGACACTCTTGCTGCATGTTTTCAAGCTTCTTTTCCCCTCTGTAAACATGAGGGGTAGAAACATTTTTTAAATGAGACAATGGACATGTCATCTGATTCCAGGAGCTGCGGCTTTAAAAAACAAACAAAAATCACACACCATGTATCATGGCTCAGGCCTTGTCTACACTACTGGGGTAAGTCAACCTAAGTTACACTACTCCAGCTACCTGAATAACATAGCTGGAGTTGATGTAGCTTAGGTCAACTTATTGCGGTATGTACACCATGCTGCATCGACGGGAGACGCTCTCCCTTCGACCTACCTTACTGCTCTCGTTCCGGTGGAGTACCGGAGTTGACCAGAATGCACTCTGCAGTTGATCACAGCAGCGTCGATGCCCGGTAAGTGTAGACATGGCCTCACATTGTCCTAGTTACTGGGAATTCTTGTTTTCCGTGTTGTTGGAGGTGTGTTGGTCACAGGATATGAAAGAGACAAGTAATATCTTTTTATTGGAGCAAATTCTGTGGGTGGAAGGAAGGTACAAGCTTTCAAGCTACAAAACTCTTCTTCGGGACAGGGGAAGGAAGCAGTGTCTGAGCTAAATACAAGTTGGGACATATTGTTAAGCAGAAGGAGTAACATGTTGGAGATGGTCACTTGATACTGTAGCAAACCCAGGACAAACAGCTACCAAGCGGGAGGTAGTAACTAGTCCCAGGGGGTTAAAAGGCCTCTCCCTGACCACGGAGGGGAGATAACTACGGGGAAATAAGGTGCAGCTGGGAAAGGGGTTGCTAGGGAGCTAATTAGGTCCAGCTGTCTGCAGCTGCTGGAGACCTTTTTAAATCCTCCCCTATGGGAATGGAGGGGGGTGTGAGAGTTGTGTGAGAGGCAGGGAAGCTGCTTGTAGGACACCGAAGCCCCCCTGGAAGGAGCCTCAGACTTGCCAATTTTACGAGGCACTGCACGCCATGCTCGGTGGTGCGGCAACAACTACCCCGCCAGTATCCGTGGACACCGATGACGGGGTCCATTCTACGGACACATCGGAGGAGGTTTTCGCTGACGGCGAAGAAGAGGAAGGAGGGCAGGGGGACGAAGCAATCGAAAGTGGTCACCCTGGAGATTTCCCCGACAGCCAGGAACTATTCCTCACCCTGACTGCGCTGCCCTTCGAACACTCCCAAGCCAGCATTCCTGACCAGGAATCAGGAGAGGGATCATCAGGTCAGTGTGTTAGACATTTATTTTCAATACAATAGTTATGGTGTGATAGCGCTCTGTAACTGTGGCTTCATTGGCCTTATGCGCTTCAGCTTTGAGTCGCTTTCCCGTGCAACTATTCGAAAAGTCTGTCAATATGTATGGGGATAGAGGTGTAATCACCAGCAGAGATCTCAGAGAAGCTGTCTTGCAGGTACAGCGATAGCTTGTTTAGCACGTTCACTGGGAGAGCTGCCTTATTGTCTCCTCCATGGTAGGATACTTTCCCGCGCCATGCAAGCAGCAGGTACTCTGGTATCATTGCCTTGCATAGCATGGCAGCATACGGCCCCGGGGTTTGCTTGCATTGACGCAGCATGCAGATTTTCTCTGTCTCCGTAATCCTCATCAGAGTGATATCAGTCATGGGGTCCTGGTTCGAATGAGTGGTATAATTAGTATAGTGCATGCTTCCTTTTCCCCTTACAGACAGACACCCGGCTGTTTACGTTAACGCGTGGTGGTAGTGTGTCGGGAGCAAAACCAGTACCACATATCGGTGCGCGGGTAGGGACAGTCCCGGGGAGCGGCAACGCTAAACCGGGGATAGGATAGGCGAGCCGTTCATGCTGAGCGGTTCGCGGGCATTTTTGATTCCCTGGAGCAGCCACGCGGAGGGGGGGGAAGGGTAGGCGAGCCGTTCACGCTGAGCGGTTCGCGGGCATTTTTGGTTCCCTGGAGCTGCCACGCTGAGGGGGGGGAAGGGTAGGCGAGCCGTTCATGCTGAGCGGTTCGCGGGCATTTTTGGTTCCCTGGAGCGGCCACGCGGAGGGGGGGGAAGGGTAGGCGAGCCGTTCACGCTGAGCGGTTCGCGGGCATTTTTGATTCCCTGGAGCAGCCATGCGGAGGGGGGGGAAGGGTAGGCGAGCCGTTCATGCTGGGCGGTTCGCGGGCATTTTTGGTTCCCTGGAGCGGCAACGCGGACTGGGGGGTGGTTTAGGACAGCCGCCGTAGATTATCGGTTTGGCCAGCAGCAGTTACTGCCCGCCGCCAGGAACACTGAGGGAGACATGGGAGTAGAGCACTGCTGTGAAGCAATCTCGCAGCAGTCCTAAGTCAGCACCTTACCATGGTTTTCAGAGAGGTGATTTTCTGTGTACGGCAAGGCTTCTGTGATCCGTATACCGGGACCCCAGACACTCACTCAGCCTTAAGGCATAGTATTTGACCTTGTAGTACGTGTACATGTGATAGGCACTGTGTTTGGCCCTATTCACGGTGAAAGAGTATGGTCATTGTTCTGGAAAAAGTATCATTCTGAGGAATTCACTCCCTTTCATTTATCCCACAGCTGTGAGTGTCTCCCGCCCAACCCGTGCTTCTCCCACCCATGGCCTAGTCCAGATAAGGCGGCGCAAAAAGAGAACTAGGGACGACATGTTCTCAGAATTAATGATGCTGTCACAGAGGGAGGCGGCACAGCGCAGAGAGGACTTTGCACGGTACGAGCGAGCAGCCAGGGAACGGGAGCAGAGGGCTGAAGCGCGCGAGGACAGGTAGCGGCAGGAGGATCAGCAGGCGACCCAAACAATGCTGGGAATCATGAGGGAGCAAACAGACACGCTCCGGCGCCTAGTGGATGTTCTCCAGGACAGGAGACATGAGGAAAGAGCACCTCTGTATGTTCTTTCAAGCCGCCCTCCCCCGCCACCAAGTCCAGTGGCTTCCTCCCCAAAAGTCACTAGGACAAGGGGAGCCAGGGTGCGTGGAAATACTCAATCCACCCCTGCAGACCGCTGCAGTAGTAGAAGGCTGTCATTCCCAAAACCTTAGACTTTTCCCTCCTCTCCATCCAGCAGCACCCCTGAGCACCTCCCTTCCCAGGTCCCATGTTAAGTTACTGTTCTGTTGAATAAATCTGGTTTTTTGGTTCACCGATGTTTCCCTGAGTGTTTTAAATGGGACCGTTTGTATGTCTGGGTAGTGGTTAACATGTTTTGTAAGTGCAGAGAATGGGAGCACAAACGAGGGTGCACACAGGGTAACTGCTGAAGTGACAAGCACAGTACACATTGCATGCATTAAGCACACCTTTCCTTCATTGTGCAGGTTTATACGTTCTAAACGTGGGGTTGGGTGTTGGGTGGTGCACTGTATGTTTGGGGAGGGTGGTCGCTGATCTTTTGCGGCTGACAGTAGCCTGCTGGATAGATCAATGCACCGTGGGATCCGTAGGCGATAGTCACTACGTAAAAGGCACATAGACACCACCACACACACATGGGATTAGGAGAGGTTGATGGTCCCTTTAAGCAAGCGGAACACCTCTTGGCACTGCGCTTTGGGCAGGATCAAGAGCTTTCCCTTTGAAGGGAAGTGTCCCCCAACCAAACCGCCCCCCAACCGCCGTA
This sequence comes from Chelydra serpentina, assembly GCA_037349315.1. Classification (NCBI taxonomy): domain Eukaryota; kingdom Metazoa; phylum Chordata; order Testudines; family Chelydridae; genus Chelydra; species Chelydra serpentina. The sequence goes on along the minus strand of JBAIAC010000026.1, from coordinate 10,885,472 downwards.
TGCCTCCACGGTGATAATCATTACCCAATAAGAAGTACAGGAAAAGGTTCAAACAAAAAAATCTTTCCTTTACTGTGACTTTACAGCGTTGATCCAAGGAGGGGGAAGGGGGTTGGTAATGGGAGGATGGGCAACGGGACATGTGTAAAGGGACAGGGGAAGGTCCAGTATCTGTTTACGGAAGTGTAGCAGTCACTGGTTAACCCGCTCTGTCTGGAAGCGAGCTTTCAAAGCTTCCCGGATGCGCACCGCCTCCCGCTGTGATCTTCGAATGGCTCTGGTGTCTGGCTGAGCGTAATCTGCTGATAGTCGATTTGCCTCTACCTCCCAGCCCTGCATAAATGTCTCCCCCTTGATCTCACAGAGATTGTGGAGCACACAGCACGCTGCAATCACAATGGGGATATTTTTAGGGCTGAGGTCGGAGCGAGTAAGTAAGCTTCGCCATCTTGCTTTGAGACGGCCAAAGGCACACTCCACCACCATTCTGCACTTGCTCAGGCGGTAATTAAAGAGCTCCTTTTCAGTGTCCAGGGCTCCCGTGTATGGCTTCATGAGCCATGGCATTAGCGGGTAGGCAGGGTCCCCCAGGATCACTGTTGGCATTTCCACCTCCCCAACAGTGATTTTGTGGTTGGGGAAATAAACCCCCTGTTGCAGGCGTCTAAACAGACCAGAGTTTTTGAAAACACGAGCATCATGAACCTTTCCTGGCCACCCAACATTGATGTTTGTAAAACGTCCTTTGTGGTCCACTAGTGCTTGCAGAACCATAGAAAAATAGCCCTTTCGGTTAATATACTGGCCGCCCTGGTGCTCCGGTCCCAGGATAGGGATGTGTGTCCCATCTATGGCCCCACCGCAGTTTGGGAATCCCATTGCAGCGAAGCCATCTATGATCGCCTGCACGTCTCCCAGGGTCACTACTTTGTGGAGCAGCAGGTCAACGATTGCACGGGCTACCTGCATCACAGCAACCCCCACGGTAGACTTGCCCACTCCAAATTGGTTCGCTACTGACCGGTAGCAGTCAGGGGTTGCAAGCTTCCACAGGGCTATGGCCACTCGCTTCTGGATAGTGAGGGCAGCTCGCATCCGGGTGTCCTGGCGCTTCAGGGCAGGGGACAGCAACTCACAAAGTTCCATAAAAGTGCACTTACGCATCTGAAAGTTTCGCAGCCACTGGGACTCATCCCATACCTGCAGCACTATGCGGTCCCACCAGTCAGTGCTTGTTTCCCTTGCCCAGCATCGCCGTTCCACAGGATCAACATGACCCATTGCCACCATGATGTCTAGGGTCCGGGGTCCAGTGCTTTGCAAGAGATCAATGCCCCTTTCAGAGTTTAAGTACTCCCGGAGATTACGTTGTCTCCTCTCCCGATTTCTCTGCATCAGAGTCTGGAAAAGGTGCGCTATAAGGCGCGAGTTGTTGGCTACGGACAGAACATCTGCGATAATCGCGGAGGGCTCCATGCTCACTGTCCAGTGGCGTCCGAGCTATCAGCCACAGGAAAAGGGCGCAAATTCATTCCCCGCCGGCGCTTTCACGTAGGGAAGGCGGAAGTGTGGGTCGAGTGACGAAATTTACGTATACCGACCCTTGACACAATTTCGTTCCCACAAGGCACTGGGGGCTACACCCAGAATTCCAGTGGGCAGGCGGGACTGCGGGAACTGTGGGATAGCTACCCACAGTGCACCGCTTGCAATGTCGACGCTTGCCCCCCTACTGTGGACTCGGACATTCGAATAAAGATCCCTGGTGTGGATTCGTACAATCGACCTGGAAATATCGGGTTCACAAGTTCGGTTTCACAGAAATCGAACTAGTACCGTAGTGTAGACATACCCTAAGAGAAACTGAGTCTTCTGAGGAGAACAAGGTACTTTGCCACAATAAGAAGTGGGCAATTGGAAATTAAATTATACATAAAGGATTTGAAGAGCAAATTAAGGGTAGCAGGCAGCAGGGTGTGTTACAAATTGTTGTAATGAGTCATAGAACCACTGTCTGGTTTCAGTCCATGGCTCTTGGTGTCTAGCAGAATTATGAATTTAAGTTCCCAGGCTCACATTTTGAAGATGTTGTGTAGGTTTCCCGTGATGACAAGTATTGAAAGATCAGAAATGGAGTGAGCACTTTGTGAAAAGTGTTTGCCCAGACGTGATATGGTGTTTTTGTCTTTTTTTCTGTGCAAGTTCATTCAAGAGTGTAGAGATTATCTGGTTTCAGCCACAGTTACACATTAGAATTGATTTTCCTAATTATTGCAAGATAGGGGCAAGGTGTAACAAAAGAGGTGAGACAGTATAGGTTCTGAGTTACAGTCCTTTAGGAGTAGGGGGAATAGTTGCCTATATGACACACAGTCCCTAATGTCCTGATATTAGGGACTGTGTGTCATATAGGCAACTATTCCCCCTCACACACCCCAAACCCCTAGGGAAAAAAAGCATCCTGATTTTTCACAATTGCTATTTGGTCACCCTAATTAGGAGGGTGATTATAGTTACTACTTTGATGCAATCCTGTTTATAAATAAAGAATGTATAAAGCCCTGTCTTCTTTAAGGCAGGAGGAATCAAACCAGGAGAGTTTCTGTGCTCATAGTTCCAAGACTTTTTCAGACAGCACTTAATCAAAGGACACGTTGAGGTTTCTCTCAGGCCTGGTCTACACTAGTGGCAGGGGTCGATGTAAGATATGCAACTTCAGCTATGTGAATAACGTAGCTGAAGTCGATGTACCTCTATCGACTTACCGCGCCGTGAGGACACCACAGGGTTGACTGCCGCCGCTCCTCTGTCGACTCCACTTCCGCCTCTTGCCGGGGTGGATAACCAGAATCGACAGCAGAGTGATCGGGGATCAATTTATCGTGTCTACACTAGACACGATAAATCGATCCCCGAAAGATCGATCGTTACCCGCCGATTCGGCGGGTAGTGTAGACCTGCCCTTAGTGTCATACTTCCAGTGCTTCTCTGTCTGGCTGGTGCTTCCTTCTCTCAGCTTCTCTGGTCTTTCTGCCTCACCTTCACAGCCACAAACCTTCACATAACAATACCCAGAGAAACCCCTCACCCTCCATGCGCACTGCATAGGTCTTTGTTTTAGGCAGTAACATTTGCCTGTGTACTGAGCGGAGGCTGTTATTGTTTCAGCTAGGTGGTTCCATAAAGGAGTTTAGCTGTTTCTTAATCTATCCCAAATGAAGGATGGTTGTTCTACCCATCCGTTTCAATGAGAATTATCCCAAACCATAACACTACACAATAAATAGGCAAGTATTTTGCCCTTCGTGTGTGGATGTAGTAAGACTTGCCATCTGCCAGTATCTCCTACAGTGCTTAAGCAACTCAAAGGGTATGCGCTGCAGCTGGGAGCATGCCTCCTAGCACCCATGGACGGGCTCCAGCTAGCATGCTAAAAATAGTAGTGTGGACATTACAGATCAGGCAGCAGCTCTGGCTCTCAGGACAACCCATTCCCTTGGGTCTGAGTTTGGGTGGCTAGCCTGAATCTGTGCCAGAATCACAATGTCCACACTGCTCTTTTTAGTGTGCTAGCTCAAGTCAAGCTAGCAGAAGTCTGTCTACCCAATGTGGGAGCTGGAGGCTTGTTCCCAGCTTCTGTGTAAACATAACCAAATAGCCAATGAAATGACATGTATTTCAATTCCGTAATCAGGTGTACTATTAATGAAACTTCGTGCCCCGTGTCTGATTAACTTAACGATTTGAGAAAAGATGGGCCATGTTATATGAGTTGAGTAAAAAAATAAAACTACTGTCACTCAGAAGCTATACTGCCTCAACTGTGCTGTCTTACCTTGCACTTGTATGATAACCTCTTGCAGTAATTGGGGGGGGGGCGGGGAATCAATTCTACTGTCAATTGTCATTAATAAAAAGCTTGAAGGGTTGAAATCTCAGCAATTGTTCCTAATTTAAAATCCCTTTCTTAAAACTGGATTTTAAATTAAGTAACCCCTTAGCAGGACTAGGGGGCATTTATCAAAGCCACTTAATAGGGATTTATCTTTCCCAGAGAAAGCAAGTAGAGTATGACAGAGAGGACAATAGCTTGTCATTATATTACAAGTGTTTTTCCAAGAGTCTGGATGTTTAAAGTGCTAATGTACAGGCATCAGACAATTTAACCACAGCCATCAATGTAAGAAGTGGTTTGTTAGGTACCTCATATCCCATGTAATTAGGAGATGTTACTCCTATTAACATTCACATACTAGGAAAATGATTCTGTACTCTTATTCACAGGCTGCATGAAAGCTACCAATCTGATCTCAACTTTTACTACTTTTTTAAACACAGGCATGCTGCTTTTTCCCTTCTTAATGTTGTATGCCTTGTTGTGACTGGAGGGCAGGCTATAGGTGATGGAACCAGGGTCACTGGGAATGCCGCACTCCTTGCAGGGCCGGCTCCAGGCACCAGCTTTCCAAGCTGGTGCTTGGGGCGGCATCCGTGCTCGCCGCTGCGGCAATTTGGCGGCAGCTCCACCACTCTGCTCGCCGCCGCAGCAATTCGGCAGCAGCTGCTTGGGGAAGCCAAATTAGTAGAGCCACCCCTGACTCCTTGGCTTGAAGTGGTTTCCATCATATACAAGATTTACAGTTTGGTTCAATGGCTCTCAGCACTCCCACTATACACAGTGTTCCAGCACCCCTGTAGCAGGGGCTCCCTCAAGTCGCCTCCAGAGCCCACTTCTGCTCCTTTGTCTTCTACCCCCCAACAGACACCCAAGGGGTTGGGAGGGTCTTCAAGCAATTAAACAAACAAATTTAAAAAGTCCTTTTTCCCCTCTTGATCCCCTTATATGAGAGAGGAGTCCGTAGGAAAACAAAGAAGCAAAAGTCTTCCTGGGCTAGCCCTTTAGGCCTAGTCTAAAATGGGGCCTACTTCCAGCCCTTCCTCCTGGGTCATGTCACTTTGGCAGCAGTGAGGCCTGCCACTGCCTTCCTCTAATGTCTGAGGCAGAGCAACCATCTTCCTATACATCAGCCCTTCCTGTGGCAGGTTTTCCCTTTTAAGCTCCCCCATCCAGGCAGAACAAGCCTTGCAGGTGTGGCTTGGTGGTGTCGAACAGGCCCACAGGCGCCCGTTAGCCTCTTCTCTGCCAGAGTGAGGGGATGTCCCTTCACAGTGACCTATACAGTTCCAACATTGTCTTCCTTGTCCGTAACGCACCTAGCACACAGATCCTTGCCTCAAGGAGCCTGACATCTAGATTAATAGTCTTATTTACTCTGGCATCAACCTGAAGCTATACAGCTGCAGCTGGCTCCTGGCCAGTATCATGCTCTCGATCTAGTCTCAGAGTACAGTTGCACCGTCTCTCACCTGCTCATTCTCCCACCTAGGAAGTTAAATTTTCCTTTTCTTTGCAATTTCAAATTGGATGAATATAACCGATTATAATTTTCACCCAGTACGTGTTTTGTTATTTTGGAATTTCTGAAGCACGATGGCATAAACGAGCTAAATAAAGTAATTATTTGCAATGGCAACTAATGCAATATTAATTGCACTAAGTGGATTTTAGATTAAACAGCTACAATTTACAAAATCATTAGACCCTCTAGCTACTCATGGCAAATCAGACATTGAATCTCATCCTGCTGTTAATATTTTCCAGTAAAGAAAAATGACGTATCCTGTGATCACTTTGCTCCAGATTCTACAGACATGGCTATGATTCACTGTTCACAAATTTTATTTCAAATACACTTTAACATCTTAAGTGCTGAAACGCACAAGCCTTAGTGAGGCACCATAGTATAGTGGTAAGGGAACCAACAAGAGCCAAGACACTTAGGTTCTACTGATTCTGCTACTAAATTGCTGTGACTTGGGGTGAGTCACTTCAGCTCTGTGCCTGGATACTTGCAATAAGCAGGCTGCTCAAACATAAGGTAGGGGAGATATCAACGGAGACACTTAGGGCTTGTCTTCACTACCCGCCGGATCGGCGGGTAGCAATCGATCTATCGGGGATCGATTTTTCGCGTCTCGTTTAGACGCGATTAATCGATCCCCGAAAGCGCTCCCCGTTGGCTCCGGAAATCCACCTCATCGAAAGGCGGAAGCAGAGTCGACGTGGGAGCGGCAGCCATCGACTCACCGCCGTTCTCACGGCCAGGTAAGTCGATTACGATACGCCGACTTCAGCTACGTTATTCACGTAGCTGAAGCTGCGTATTGTAGATCAACCCCCCCCCCCCCAGTGTAGCCCTGGGCTTACAAAAATTAGCTTAACTACAACTCACTAATTTGACTTTTTGCATAAACTGACCAGCCAAGCATAGTCACCATGTAGTCTATCTTGATTCCGTGTCATGCTTAAACACGATAAAGTTTCTTACCAAAGACACAATGAAGTAGTATGTAATCAGCTGGTTTAACTGTTTTTAGGGGGACTTTAAACTTTTTAGTTTCCCCTCGGGTATATGGACCCTAATTGTCACATATACTGTGTTCTATCACTGTCTCCTTGGATGTCTATAGCCACTCTCTCCGTGCACTCTTCTATAAAGAACAACTTTAGGCAGTTGGTCATTCTGGCAACATGGCCAAATCACTATCACTGAAGTGTTTTAATGACTGTCGTCATGCACTGCGCTTTCAGCCATCTACCAATATCATCATTTGTTAGTCCATCGAGCCTTACCATGCATAGAATGTCTCATTTCAAATGGCTGCAGCTTTTGCTCTAGATGCTTTGGCAGTACCCACATTTCACAACTGTAGAATAAGGTGGGTACAATGAGCATTGTATGTAATCAAGTCTTAGCTTTCATGGATGCTGATTTAAGGCTCCAGTTGTTTTTTCCACGGGAATGAGTTTATGTCAAGTACAGCTGGGTGAAAACTGGAATTTTTGTCCCACAGGATATTCTGATACTTTACTTTGTTTTTATCCCAAGTTAGGAGGAAAAGTGAAAGTATCATTTCTGAATGCTTGGGGTGGGGTATTTTAGGAGACTGTAAAAAGCACTGTTTGTATGCCTGAGAGTAGACAGTGCCAGTAGATAGCGCTCAAAAATACGTAGTATAGTTCTTGGGTTTGGTGGGCCTATAAATCTCGTTGCACACTGCAAACAGCTGCCGGTATGCAGCCCCTTCCAAGGGGCTCTTGACATTGGAGGAATTAGTAGCAAATAGGGGAGTCTGGGAAGACCCCTCTTGAGGGGAAGGAGAATGGGGTGCAGTTACCCCGTAACTGTGACTGGTGGGATGAAATCAAACAAAAAACTGAGGAATTATCAGAAAAATATCCTAACAAAATCTACTTTTATTCTGAAGAGAAGCAGAAAGCCTAGCTCTTGGGTGATTTAAAATTAGAATGGACAAAGCCTTAAAATACAAAGGGAGCAATCCAATGGAATAGACTACAGGACAAGTAATTTGAGGTCTTTTCCATGTCTGTTTTACTTGCCTTTAAAACATCCCTTGTATCAGGTATCTAGCTCTTAGGAAATGACTGCAAGCTTTAAATCTGCTGAACTAAAGACCCTTCATCCTAAAACAAACATCAATTGCTTTAGTACCCACTTAAAATTCCTCTTGTACAATAAATGCTAGTATTAGCATCAACCACCTTTTATAATTAAGGAATTGTTTACTCTATTATAGTGCTGCTAATGAGCACACCCCTGTACTGATTGCTCAGAAAAGCAGTGTAGGATGGGGTCCTTCGTGTTGAAACTCAAGATTTTTTAAACACTTATAGAAATCAATCAATGGAAAAAACTGTACCACGCAAATTAAACACAGTCACTTTTTGAGGAGTTTCATTCACATAGTTGAACCGCCTCATAGCTGCTCAGGCATTTGCCTCTCCTCATGTATACACTTGAAAATAAACTACTTCTCAGCTCCCTGTAACCTGCTATACTGATTCTAACAGTGTGCCCCAAAAGATAGCAGGAATATACCATGGGCTGCCGCTGTTAGTTGATCCTTCGGTGCAGTGATGTTTTGTAAAACTTCATATCTGCTTCTCTGGAATAGATTCTCCTTTGAGGGAAACTCAGACTAATCATGGACTCTTCCCATTGGTATTAAGCATAAGAAACAAGTTTCCCTGGTTCCGAGTAACACCGATTAAATGTCATTGGGAACTTAATTCCTGATTGACCCATAAGGGAAGGTGACACTAGCATTTCAGTGTAGGAGCACCAAGTTTCCCAATATGAGCTCAGTAATTTATTAGAGACAAGACAGCAAAGCAAGTCAGTTCTAAACTGCAACAGTTAACACGCCTGGAAACTAAGGGACCCCATCCTTCTCCCAGGGAAATCAAGTTGCCATTAACTCCATCAGGAGCCTGCCGTGCTGGGACATCTGTGTTGTGTTGTGCAGGAGATCCTGTATGTACTATCCATGGGGTGCAGGCAAAGCTGGATCGGACTGGACAGAGCAAAAATTTTAACCACAAATTCCACTGCCTATATGGAGAACCAGAATTTGACCTACCAAACAAAAGGTGCTCCATGCTTCCAGCTACCAGATTTTTGTGACCCCGTTGCACTGAGATCTGAATTTGTTTGCACTAGGAGCAGTTATACGGTTGCTCTATTTAGGCGTTATAATTTCTTAAGCATCCAAGAACTGTCAGAAGCCAGCTGCTCATTCTGGGTTTTCGCTGCACTCTTGCCAGGATGCAGCAAGGTCCAGATATTTTGTGCACTGGTACCAGGTAAATCCCTTCCCTTTTGATAGTACAATTTAAGGGCTGGGGTGGGGGGGGAATATTTGGCAGAATCCAGGTTTTACAGCTATAAAATCCTGCTCTTACCTCTTTCCCTGTCCTTGCAACAGGTGCTCCCCAGCTCTACTCCTTGGGAGAGCCATGCAGACTTTCCCTGTGCAGCTGCTGTTGGGTCAGCCTCTTTAAATCAGATCTCATCTTTGCTGTCCTCCCCCCTTCCTCACGTGCATGCCTGCTGGGGTGGAGGAGATCGGGGCTTCTCCTCTAAAGGAATCAGGTCCCGGACAGCTCCCCTGTTAACTCAGCTCCATGGCTGTGAGCGCAGCTGGGGACGGGAGGGGGGCGGCAGCGGATCGGTGGATAAGAGTGGGTGGAGAGGGGAGGAGGAGTGGAGCTGGAGCAGCGCGGATTGCACTCAAAGCTCCCAGTGCATCCGCAGCCCCTCTGGCATGTGCTCCATCCTCTGGTCCCTCTGGCACATCCTCACCACCGCCAGCTGCTGCTGCTGATCCCCCTGCGCTGGCAACAGCAACCAGGAGCTGGGTCGGAGAGCCTGACCAGAGCCCCAGAGAAGAAGCCCCCAGGAGCCCAAACACTGCAACTGGAGGAACCTACATTCTCTGCACCCCCTGGAGAAAGAGTCCAGGCATAGACACCCTGGGAGGAGGGAGCTCTTTGAAGCAGGGCCACTGAGCACCAAATCACTCTGACAGACTGCCACCGTGGGCACCAGGAGTGGCCCCTAGCAGCCACCCCCGAGGATCCAGTCTCTCCCCTGTGCCTACCCTGGCTCCATGGAGGAGGAGGAGGCTCTACTGTCTCCCGGGGCTAACAGCACCGAGTGCAGCGTCAGGGCTAACTGGACAGGCTCCCCGGTGTGTTGGCTGCAAGCGTCCGGGGGTGGCCCAGAGGTCGTGATTGTGCCTGTGCTCTTCGGGCTGATCTTCATGCTGGGCATGGTGGGGAACACCCTGGTGTTAGTGGTGCTGGGGCGAATCCGATCTGGGGGACGCCCTTCACGCAGTGCCACCAACATCTTCATCCTCAACCTGAGCATCGCAGATTTCTCATTCCTGCTCTTCTGCGTCCCCTTCCAAGCCACCATCTACTCCCTGCCTGAGTGGGTCTTCGGTGCCTTCTTCTGCAAGTGGGTTCACTACCTGGCCATGGCCACCATGCTCGTCAGCATCTTCACCCTGGTGGCCATGTCTGTGGACAGATACATCGCCGTGGTGCATGCCAAGCGCTCGCCCTGCATCCGCAGCAAACGCAATGCCTCCCTGGGTGTGGGCATCATCTGGCTGCTGTCCCTGCTCATTGCCATCCCCGTGGCCCAGCACCAGGCCCTCATGAGTGGCCACCGGCAGGCACCCAACAGCTCCTTCTGCTGGGAGCAGTGGGCTGATGATTCAGCTGCCAAGCAAACCTACAAGGTGACCATCCTGGTGGTGGGGTACCTGCTGCCCCTGGTGCTCATTACCTGCTGCTATGCCAAGGTGGGTGAAGGGAGAGGAGGGGGAGGTGGGTGGCAGTCTTATAAGGAGTTCCAAAATTGCCAGTTTCCCTTACTTCCTAGGTCAGGACTCAGGATCAATCCATCCACCCCATATTTCCAATGGATGGAAATAACCCCCCACCACTCCTTGTTCCATTCCTAAAGCTGAGGATACCAATTCCCCACCAGGGTGGGAGGGGGTGAAAAGAGGGGAGTGAGCAAAATTGGAGTAACATAACAGATCTCCAAATATTTATTTGCCTATTCTCTCCCCAGGATTGATGGGTGAGGGGACTGGAACAATCCCCCCATACGCCTTCTCCAGGATTGATGGAGACTCATCCCTTACCAGCCACCCCAACTCCCATGCTGATTCTTGGAACTTTACAATCGTTTTCCTACTTTTGTAAAACGTTCCTCCCTGTGTTGCTGGGCGAGACCCACAAAAAGGGGAAATACAGTTAAGAGACTTTTTCTCAGACCATTACGCTACAGTATTAGGTAACACTTCCAATATAAGTGACTTACGTTGATGTCCCTTTAAGATTAACTGAATATTCGACCAGTATAACAAATCTTCTTTTAAAATGTATGCTTGAAATTTCAGTAATAGGATTTACATTAGAAAGAGGCACTTAACTTTTTTACTGTGTTTATACTGAAATCTCTAATCTCTGTCCTTGTATGTGTGAGAAAAAAAATCCCTAATATACAAACATCTTTCAATAAAGTGCTTAGCTTCCCCTATGGTAGCTTAAATTGATGCTGGTTTCTTTCCAGTTCATTACTTATGGTGTGTGTACTGGCAAATGGCATGTGAATGACATTTAATAGATGGATTTTCTTATAAATAATTGATTTAGGTACGTTAGTCTCCTGGCTCTAATAGTCAGAGTATAATAATTGCCTGGTTACAGCATTGCTGTAATTGTGTTTTAAAAGGTTAATTTAAATTCTGTTCGAGCACTGAATGGAAATTATTTTCTTAATAGTTTGTTGGTTTGTTTTCTTTTTTTATAGTCCCGCATCTCTTTGAAGTCAAAACCTACAGGTATGTCTACACTTAAAATGCTACAGCCGCCGTAGCACTTCAGTGTAGACTCTACCTACGCCAATGAGAGGGGTTCTCCCCTCGTCATAGGTAATCCACCTCTCCAAGAGGCAATAGCTAGGTCAATGGATGAATTCTTCCATCGACCTAGCACCGTCTGCATGGGGACTTAAATCGGCTTAACAATGCAGCACAGGGGTGACCTAATTTTCTAGTGTAGATCAGACCTAGATAAGTAACTTTAAATTCAAGTTACCACTTCAGAGTGCCCAGTAAGTGCCCTATGCTGACTGGATGCAGAACTGGCAGTGGGGTACTGACCATGTTACATCTTGATGGGACTTATAAATGTAATTGAGTTAACCTGATCCAAAGGCCATCGAAGCTGATAGAAACACTGCCATGGACTTCAACAAGCTTTGGATCAGGCTGTTTATGTATAATGAGCAACTCCTTGTCCAATCTAAGTTTTTTTCATAATTTTCCCCAGGAAATAAGCTTTTAGAAGAAACCTTAAGGGTTAAAATCTGGAGTTGAAAATTTCAGAGTGTATTTAACAAAGCATTGAAGTAGGCTTTTGTTGAAATCTAACATCTTTGCAAATCAGTTCTTTTCATTCTTAAATATTTCTACAAGCTGCAAGTCCATATACAAATACACACAGCAGGTAACAGCATTTGTGCATTTGGTGTCTACTGCTAAATCATTATTATTATTTTTTAGGTTTTATATCATCTTCATAAGAAAGTGAAGAACATTTCGAAGAAGTCAGAGAGATCAAAGAAAAAGGTAAAATAAAAACACTTCCTTAAGTCTGTGGAAGCAATTAATTATAAAGTTTACTTCTATCATATCCTGAATATAGTGTAATGCATATGACAGATCTTTAAAGTGACTAATGGCTCTATATGCTATATTTGTGATTAGACTGGGGGAAGTCCAGGAGCACAGGTGAGAAAAGAGTGGAAGGGGCAGGAGCAGAGAAGATCAGAGCTCCACCCACCAGAGTGACACTGCCAGCATTTCTGTAGGTGAATGGGAGGCTCAGCCGCCTCACTGCTAGGCTATACACAGTGCAAGGCTGTGGCTTCACCTGCCTCCTTCCTTCCTGGAATTCCCTGAAAAGGCAGGAGCAGGAGTCAAGCTCTCTATTTGCTGGGAAGCTGAAAGGAGAAATGAATGGGTGGCTCATCCTCCCCCTGGGTCCCTGGAAAGGATTGCAAGGAGCAGCAGAGTTGCAGACCTGACAGGACTCTCTCCCCCTCCTTCCTTCTGAATTCACTGGTGCTGCAGCAGGCTTCATTCTCCTGCAAGAAAGCTGAGGATGGAGTGACTGGAAGATCCATTCTGCTTGGAGGAGCACGGGAACCCATACTGATAAAATTATATTAAGAATACTCCCCTATAGGATATATTCCTGGAAACTAGGTGGAAGGCCTTTAAATCAGAATAAGAGGACACATTATCTCATAAGAAAAAAAGACATGAGCAAAAACAGGTAAACTTTTAGGAGCAAATTTATAGTTTGCAGAAGCAATATTATTTGACTAATAATGCAGATTTACTCCAAGAGATGAAGAATGCAAAAAGGGGATTTAGAAGCACTGATAACAGGGAAGAAAAACAGACAGATCTCTTATTTGCCAACCAAAGGCTTTATGAATGAGGGAACAAATCTGGGAGATTACTAGTCAGACTGATTTCCAACAGAAGATCCAGAACAGCCTTAAGGACAAAAGAATTGAATACTTAAAAAAACAAGGGTTATTAACAAAGTGCTAGTGGAATATTCCAGAGAGAGAAATACTAGTAAATATGCAAACATGGAAGAACTGGGAGCATGTATTGCAGGATTTTAAAATGCCCAGACTGACACATAATGAAAGAGTAGTACTACATGGCCCAACAACACAGGAAGAAATAAAAATGGCAATCTCATCACTAAAATCAGGGGGGAAATCCTGGACCAGATAGATTCACGTTGAATTCTATAAAATGTTTAAAACACAGGTAACTCCATTGTTAGCAAATGTATTTCAGTCTTCCTGGGCAACAGAGTGTTTACCAAATACCTTCTATCAAGCAGATATAGTTTTGATACTTAAATCCTTATTTTGTTTATCAGATCAAGCATTTTACAGGCCCATTTCTTTAAACATAGGTAGTACTATTTTAACTAAAATATTAGCATCCAGATTAGAGACAATAATGCCTAAATTAGTACACCAAAGCAAAACTGCCTTTATAAAAAAGGAAGAAGCCCCTTAAACAACATAGAAAATTCCTATATGTGGTATAGCGTTCCAAGAGTGCTAATAGAGATGCATTCTAACCATGGATGCTGAAAAAGCTTTTAACTTGGTAGAATACCCATTTTTGTTTAGAAATATGGTTTTGGGGAACACTTTCAGAAGTGGATTAAAATCTACAAAAATCCAATGGAAGATGAAAAAATACGGGTAGGATCTGATGAGAAACAGTCAAAGAAAGAGTCCCCTTCAATTACATCATGTAATGGCAGACGGCTAAAAAGTGACATGCTTATATACAAATGCTAGAAGTCTAAATAATAAGCTGGGTGAACTGGAGTGCCTCATATTAAATGAGGATATTGACATAATAGGCATCACAGAAACTTGGTGGAATGAGGATAATCAATGGGACACAGTAATACCAGGGTACAAAATATATCGAAGGACAGAACAGGTCGTGCTGGTGTGGGAGTGGCACTATATGTGAAAGAAAGCATAGAATCAAGTGAAGTAAAAATCTTAAATGAACCAAACTCTACCATAGAAACTTTATGGATAGTAATTCCATGCTCTAATAATAAGAATATAGAAGTAGGATATATTACCGACCACTTGACCAGGATGTGATAGTGACTGTGAAATGCTCTGGGAGATAATAGAGGCTATAAAAATAAAAAACTCAATAATAATGGGGGATTTCAACTATCCCCATATTGACTGGGTACATGTCACCTCAGGATGGGATGCAGAGATAAAGTTTCTTGACACCTTAAATGACTGCTTCTTGGAGCAGCTAGTCCTGGAATCCACAAGAGGAGAGGCAATTCTTGATTTAGTCCCAAATGGAGCACAGGTTCTGGTCCAAGAGGTGAATATACCTGGACCGCTTGGTAATAGTGATCATAATATAATTAAATTTAACATCCCTGTGGTGGGGGAAACACCACAGTAGCCCAACACTGTAGCATTTAATTTCAGAAAGGGGAACTACACAAAAATGAGGATGTTAGTTAAACAGAAATTAAAAGCTACAGTAACAAAAATGAAATCCCTGCAAGCTGCATGGAAACTTTTTAAAGACACCATAATAGAGGCTCAACTTAAATGTATACCCCAAATTAAAAAACAGTAAGAAAACCAAAAAAGTGCTACTGTGGCTAACCAACAAAGTAAAAGAAGCAGTGACACAGAAAAAGGCATCCTTTAAAAGTGGAAGTTAAATCCTAGTGAGGAAAATGGGAGCATAAATTCTGGCAAGTGACGTGTAAAAATATAATTAGGAAGGCCAAAAAAGAATTCGAAGAACAGCTTGCCAAAGACTCAAAAAGTAATAGAAATTTGTTTTTATGTACATCAGAAGCAGGAAGCCTTCTAAACAACTAGTGGAGCTACTGGACAATCAAGATGCTAAAGGAGCACTCACGGGCAATAAGGCCATTGTGGAGAAACTAAATGAATTCTTTGCATCGGTCTTCATGGCTGAGGATGTGAGGGAGATTCCCAAACCTGAGCCATTCTTTTTAGGTGATAAATCTGAGGAACTGTCCCAGATTGCAGTGACATGCTTATATACAAATATATATAGAGAGGAGGTTTTGGAACAAATTGATAAAGTAAACAGTAATAAGTCATCAGGACCAGATGGTATTCACCCAAGAGTTCTGAAGGAACTCAAATGTGAAATTGCAGAACTGCTAACTGTAATTTATAACCTATCATTTAAAACAGCTTCTGTACCAAATGGCTGGAGGATAGCTAATGTGATGCCAATTTTTAAAAAGGGCTGCAGAGGTTATCCGGCAATTACAGGCCAGTAAGCCTGACTTCAGTACCGGGCAAACAAGTTGAAACTATAGTAAAGAACAAAATTTCAGACACATAAATGAACATAATTTGTTGGGGAAGAGTTACAGATGATACAAAACTACTCAAGATAGTTAAGTCCCAAACAGACTGCGAAGAGCTACAAAGGGATTTCACAAACCTGGGTGACTGGGCAACATAATGACAGATGAAATTCAATGTTGATAAATGCAAAGTAATGCATATTGGAAAACATAATCCCAACTATACATATAAAATGATGGGGTCTAAATTAGCTGTTATCACTCAAGAAAGAGATCTTGGAGTCATGTATAGTTCTCTGAAATCATCCACTCATTGTGCCGTGGCAGTCAAAAAAGCGAACAGAATGTTGGGAATCATTAAAAAAGGGATCGAGAATAAGACAGAAAATATCATATTGCCTCTATTTAAATCCATGGTATGCCCATATCTTGAATACTGCATGCAGATGTGGGAGCCCCATCTCAAAAAAGATATATTGGAATGTGCGAAATTGTGCAGACTTGAAGGGGTACCAACTGCATCCAGGTTTGAAAATATAATGCTGAGTTTATACTTGTAAACAAGTACTGTAATATACACAAGCAGTTTCCTGGGAATTCTGTTTACCTACTGCTTGGTAATGAGAAACTAGCTTAATTTTCCTAAAGTGAAGCTAAGGAAGATCAGTAACTATATTAGAATAATTCTCTTTGGGATCTTTGCCCCTCATAATTAGCTTTTAATAGCTGCATTAAAGTAAATTGCTCATTTCAGATGCAAGCTGTTTTCCCACTATTAGAAATAGCCTGTATAGTGCTAACTGTATTTTATTATCCAGTCTATCTTAGAATTAGGTGTTTGTTTTAATAGTGCTTCTATAGCCAGTCCTGTCTAGGTATTCAGGAACCTTCTTACTTACAAAAGTGAACGATGGTGGTTAGTGTAACAGTGGCCAGACAAATTTCTGACTTGAGGGATAGTTCCACCATTTAAAAGCTAAAAGACTCATAAACTCATAGACTTTAAGGTCAGAAGGGACCATTATGATCATCTAATCTGACCTCCTGCACAATGCAGGCCACAGAATCTCAGCCACCCACTCCTGGAATAAACCCCTAACCTGTCTGAGCCACTGAAGTCCTCAAATCATGGTTTAAAGCAGCGGTGTCCAATAGAAATTCAATGCTAGCTTCACTTGTGGTTTTGGATTTTTCTTATTTGCCACATTATAAAAAAGGATTAAAAAACATACTACAAATGACATTTCAAATATCAAAAATAAATACATATTAAAAATATATATTAATAGGTACTAACACACAATTACTATATCCTAGCCACGTTAACAAGCTGTATATCAAAGCACCCAACCTGTCTTCCAGTACTGCTGTCTTCAATACACCAACGTATTGCTCATGCATTAGCCACAATTCAATAGCCTATTTGCCACATGTGCCTAGTGGCGAACGTATTGGACACCGTTGGAAAGACTTCAAGGTGCAGAGAATCCTCCAGCAAGTGACCCGTGCCCCAGGCTGCAAAGGAAGGTGAAAAACCCACAGGGCCTCTGCCAATCTGCCCTGAAGGAAAATTCCTTCCCAACCCCAAATATGGCGATCAGCTAAACCCTGAGCATGTGGGCAAGACTCACCAGCCAGACACCCATGAGTCTCTTCTCCTTACCCTACATTTACTGTTCCACTCTTCAGTTATAGCTTTGAAAGCTGAATCAGAAACATGAGTAAACAGATGCTATTCAGTGGGTGCCTAGGAAATATACAAATCACCTTGCCAATACACTTTTTATCCTACTCCTCTCTCCTCTGCTTTCTTGCCTTTTGTCCACAGGGCTTCCATTTGCCATGCTATCATGGCAATTTGAAAAGGCTCATAGGACCTAATGAGGCTGGTTATTCTGAAGTTTCAAACAGTGACTGATTAAACTACATGTAGTGTGAAGAGTGGAACAAACAGCAATGATAGGGCGTGTATGTAAAATGCTCAGCTCTGCACATAGGGTGACCAGACAGCAAATGTGAAAAATCAGGATGGGGGGAGAGGTAATAGGAGCCTATATAAGAAAAAGACCCAAAAATCGGGACTGTCCCTATAAAATTAGGACATCTGGTCACCCTATCTGCATACAAGCATGGTAACTTCTCACTCTAAAAATGTGCACCATACCATAGAGTGGCAGCTGTAGCTCCTGCTATAGAAAGTCGTGGTGTGACTGCAATATAAATTTACTTGGTTATCCATCACTGAAGGAGCAAAAAGGACAGTGCTTTTGTACCCATGAACGTTGGATCCTAGCCATGCAGGTTTGTGATGATGGGAGATCGCTTTAGGTGAGAAACTACTTTAGACAAGGATTTTAGCCTGACAAAGTTAAATTGAGACTCTAAGGGTCCGTCTATACTTGTCTAGACGCAATAAATCGAACCAGGAAGTGCTCCCCCGTCGACGCTTGTAATCCTACTCCGCGAACGGAGTAGGCGGAGTCGACTGGGGAGCCTGCGCGCCGCGTGTGGACCCCCGGTAAGTACCTTTTCATTCGAACTAAGATACTTCGACTTCAGCTACGTTATTCACATAGCTGAAGTTGCGTATCTTAGTTCGAATTGGGGGGTTAGTGTAGACCAGCCCTAAGAAGCGTGTTTTGCTTTTATTTCAGATGTAACTATTTCTGTTGCCACTATTAGCCCTACTCAATCTCTCTTAAAACTTACCCTTTGCTAAACTTACGATTGGTTACTAATTGTATGTCAGTGCTGTGATGTTATAAAGGACCTGATCCTGAATTGTACCAATCAAACTGTGTGTGTTCTAGTCCCTTGGAAATAGCGAACCTGATAGGGCCTGTGAGTGTCCAATGACAGGGGCTGAACATGAAGGGGACACTTCAGAGGTGCTTGAGGACTGGGGCACAAGTGTTAACCTGCAAGTCAAAGGAAGGGCTGGCAGATCCCTGGGGAGATTGTTTAGGTGGCTAACAGACTGAAATTGTCAGGGAGCTGACACCCAGTTTAGCACCAGCAAGTCTCTCTCTCTCACTATGGTGTGGGGGGAAGGGGAGGGGAAGAAGAAGGGGGTGGAAACACAGGGAAACACAGTCCTGGGCACCTTGAGAAAGTGTCACAAAGTGATCACCCATTTTTATGTTATTAGTACTTAACATTAAATCAGACTTCCTCTTCAATGTGAGTCCAGTCTTGTGGTAGGACACCTTTTACTTTCTCATTTTGGTACTTTTCACTCAGCAAGTGCTCTCTCATCTTCTTTTCACAAGCAGAATTGGATTGTCATTTTCTTTCCCAGTTTGATTCAGCCATTTCTCTTATCCCCTCATAAGCTGTCTCTACTAGGCAGTTCTCTCAGGCGTTCTCAATTCCTGCATGTTCTTTCAAAATGTATTTAAAACATGTAGAGTGTCAGCCACTGGCACAGTAGGTATTACAAAGAACACTTCACAACAGGCCTTGATAGAAATTGAATTACTTCTTGTAGTTTTTATTAAACTAGTTTCCCTCTTATATAACTAATTGGTCTGGTAGAGCGACAAGTGGATTTATTACAAACCTGGTCTTCAAAAAAAAAAAAAAAAGCAACTACTCTAAAAAATGAACAGCTTTCACTTTACTATTTTGTTTCAGGCTGTCTGCACAAAGCTGCTTGCTGCATGTCTGAAAGTCTAAGTATAATTTGGAAGCTGCAGAACCTCTAGTTTTATAAAATATGCTTATAATTTCACAGTGATCAAAGCCTAATTGCCTTGATTTATCAAATGTAAAATTAGTATAAAACATTGTCTCTTCGAATGAGGTGACAGTTTGATGTACATATTACTAGACTTGATTTGCATCTTCCGTTAGCACATTGAGATGGAAAACAAAGTACAGTCATCTTAACTCCATGGTTAGTGGTTCAACCATCACTCTCAACTCCCTTCTGCCTTGCTGCCTCACTACCTTAATTTCAGCCAATATTAGCTAGAATGGTTTTGCTCAATGTTTTTTTCTCCCTTGTGCAGAACCAGCAAAAATAAAATAAATAATTTTAAAAATCCAACCTTCCCTTTTGATTTCATGGGAAAACAAAGGGTTGGCTTTGTGAACCTTTACTCATGCAAGTCTCACTAACTTCAGTGAGTCTAGACATGAGTAAGGGCTTCAGGATCAGGCATAAAAGCTTGCAATGCTTACTAGGACAAATCTTCACCTGACGTGGTCAGGGCATAGTAGCCTGCATTACTGTTTAAAACAAAACTCATTGCTAAGTGTCAAAATCCAATAGTTTACCTAAATGAGATGTTTCACAATGTTAATCTTATCAATGTTTTGGGCTGTCGATTCCATATGTAATATTCTTTCAGATTAAGAACACACTAAGGTGGAAAGCGGGTGCCAATGGATACCACTCAGAGCACTGACCAATGGTACTCCAGTGGTTGCTGCCAAGAGCTCAGTGCTGGCTCAGAGACTCCTCTCCATGCTTTTCAGGGACATTCAGGGGGGAGGGATAGCTCAGTGGTTTGAGCATTGGCCTGCTAAACCCAGGGTTGTGAGTTCAATCCTTGTGGGGGCCATTTAGGGATCTGGGGCAAAAATTGGGGATTGGTCCTGCTTTGAGCAGGGGGTTGGACTAGATGACCTCCTAAGGTCCCTTCCAACCCTGATATTCTATGATTCTATGATTATCTAGCACCCTGAAAGTATCTGCAACTATCAGTGACCTCAGTGGAATTTGTGTTCATCATCCCTGAAAAGAAGGCAATGAGAGCAAGGAAAAGAGGCATAGGGGGGATAGCTGCCTCCATCTCTAACAAAGGATCAGCGCCCTGATTTGACTTAATAAATTTGTGTGTATGAATGTGTGCAGAAGGGGAACACTTCAAAGCTACCCAAAAACTGGGTCCTGAGTTGTTAAACTTGGCTCTGTATCCAAACGATCTGAAAGGTCAGAAAGGAGTTGAGATTTGGCCTCAGATCTCAGCTGGGCCTCACCAGTGAAATTCAGATCAATATCTAAATCTGGATGGAGCAAATGTACACAAATCAGAATGGGAGAAGGTGTTTGATCTGGAGTAATTGTTAATAGAGACATTAAACAATTGATGAAATGGTTATTAATAACATGCTGCTCATATTCTTCAAATAGGCAAGTGAATACTTGACTTAATTTTTTTTACACCAACTTGATAAACATCGTTCTTATGTAATAATGGGTTTAAGTTATCGGTTGTGAAGAACAATAATAGTGCTGGACACTTAGATCAATGCAGACTAGCCTTTTCCCTCCATTATCACTTAAACAATGCAGATGGTTGTAGCAGTATACATCAGTGTCCTTTAGAAAAATTCTGCTTTTCTCTTTGGAAACTTTCTGGCACAGTCAATATTGCTAAATGTTTGTTGCTCTTCCCACATACGCTGCCTCTTTCTGTTATAGAGATTCTCCATCTGCTGTTTTGCCACCTTTCCTGAGTTCTTCCATTACTTTGTGTTCTCGCCACACAATATGGAGCTCCATGGTTTTTCTGTGTCTGCTCCTTCACTGCTGCTCTTTGAATTGAGTCTCTTCTTTGACATCTTGCCTATTATGTGCAATCTGCATCATAGCGGAGGAATAGTACCTGGTATTTGGGCAAAGCTGTGCACAGTGGAAAATGTGCATTAGTTATATAGTTAGGGTTTATTTTTAGATTCACTGAGATCATTTGAAAACTAAAATTTAAATTGCTGCATACTGGAGGGCAGCTTTGATGCAAGCCCTCTGTCTCCAGATTGATGCTTTATTTGTCTCATTGAAGGGTCTCTGATGTATACTGTTCATACCGCATTTTTGCCAACTCCTAAACATTCAAAAGAGCTAGAATCCTTTATTTCAATGTACTAGAGAGCTACACATAATATGAAGTACTCTGAATAACAAAGGGATCCTTATTGTACAAAGCTTGTTCATCATCCTCTATTCCATTGAGCTTCCATGATTAGTGCATACTCCCACTCATCAAATCATGAAGTAATTGAGACAGAAATTTTCAAACGTAGTATTTGTGAGCACTCTTCAATTCACTTTAATGTTCAGGCTGTACAGCTGAAGGCAAACTGTTTACTCAAACACCTTGAATCGGACATACTGAGATTGAGCTGGGTGGGAAGGCCTATGGAAAGCATGCAAATCAGCAAAAGAGAAGTGGATGTTGTGCTGAGCCCCTATCAGTTATCAGGGCCGGCTCCAGGCACCAGCTTTTCAAGCTAGTGCTTGGGGAGGCATCGAGAATGGGGCGGCAGTCCGAGTCCCATGGCGGCAATTCGGTGGCAGGTCCACTCTTCCCGCCGCCGAATTGCCGCTGCGGGACTTGGACTGCCGCCCCATTCCCACCCGCCGCAGCGGCAATGGGGCAGCAGATCCGCTGCTCTTACCTTGCCGCCGCGGGACTCAGAGTGCTTGCGTCAGGGGAGGGGCCCCGCAATGTCACCCGGCATCGGGGGCGGGGCTGCGGCGACTGCCTGGGGCGGCAGAATCGTCAGAGCCGCCCCTCTCAGTTATCTACCAGTAGTGAGAGGAAAGGCAAGGTTAAAAACAAAGGGTGAGCTGCAAGAGGTATTACTAGGTTTAGTTGTAAAAAACACCAACAAAAACCCCAACCACCCCCTATTTAGGTTGTTTCTACGACCTCACATTCTCAGAGCGGGCAATGCCTGGATTGGGCGTGCCAGCGGGAGCACTGGCCTTCCCATTCAGAGCTAAAACCCTTCTGCCAGTCAGAGTTGGCAGCAACAAGGGCCAGGTTCAGTATCTACGGGTTATTTTTCAACAATACAACACGAAACTGGCTCAAATCCCCACTCTGTGACCTGGGACAATTTCACACCAGCCCCTGGGTGCCTCTAAGCAGCAATGCTTCCCTTCTCACAAGCACGAAGTCTGAGTGTAGCAAAAAAACCTTTTAATAAAAAGAAGTAACTCAGCATTAATTTGGGAAAACAAACAGGGTTCATAAACCATGAGCAAAAGACCCACCCCCAAGTAAGTGGGGCAGTGTCCTTTTCCCGTCAGGTTCTTAAGTCCAGCAACCCAAACGTCCCTTTAACGTGCCTGGCCGTTCTCTGCACCCCACTCACAGTTGCTGTCCTTGGTCAGTGCAGACCCAGAGTTCAGAGGTGCATCTGCAGAGTTCATCTCCCACCCTGGGTGGAGAGGGCGGGGGGGGGGGGCAAGGAGGTACCTTACATGCTGCGCTGCTCAGGTACTCACTCGCTGCCCCCTCTGCCAGCCAATTGTCACACCTCTCTGCAGGGCTTTGCTCTGGCCTTCTCCACCAGCAGCCCTGCTGGCTAATTGCCACACCTCTCCGCCAGCCACCCTGCTGGCCACTCGCTGAGATGTCTTCAGGGCCCACCACTTAACACGGCTCTCAGTGATTTCAGTTTTTAGTGAGGAAGCCTCACTGCTGGTGCAGACCGGGCAATCTCTTGCATCAGAGACCCTGTCCCACAGCAGGTCTAATACTTAGACCTAGGTCTCCGTGATTTCAGCTCTGCAGCATGTAACAACACTCTCAACTGAGTCTAAATTAACTCCCTTATTACACAGTGGAGAGAGGAAGGGTCAAGTGGTGCCTGTGACCGTTAAGCAGGGCCCACACCACCAGGTACAAGTACCCATCCCCACCCTCTGTCAACTCAGTAGACTTTGGAACCCATGTCCCTTGCCTAGTGAGTGGTGTTTAGTTGAGGGTGAGTCCCTCCATAGGGATATGCCAAGTACAGTTCTGCTGCCCTCGATTCACACGGGATTACAAACCTTTATTACTCCTGCCCCAATAACAAAAACATGGGATCCAACACCAGCCAAAAGCGATCATCTGGGACTACACATCAGGACTGTAACCTCATCATAGCAAGATTAAAGCTAATGTTAAAAAAATTATATAGTACACAGGTTAAGAAAAGAGCATCTGTACATCTGGGTATAGTGCTTAGATTATCCACAAATACAGTTTGTTTTTAAAGTTATAAGATACATATACTGCATAATCAGCCATAACCCAAATTTAGGTGAATAAATTTAAGAATACAGTTTAGATATTAGCATCCAAGTATTCAGGTACATCACTCATGAAAAGTTATACAGAGTTGGTTGTGGAAAGCAAATATAGCAATAAGTGAAGATTGTCCCTCAATAATTGAGAGTATAGGGTAGGTTGTCCATTTAGAAAATACAGTCTATCAGAAAAGTATTTCAGTTACTTTCCACACTGCGCTTCTCGTTGGCACTCCAGCTCTTCCCTCCTGGTATTGCCAATGTCCAGTGATGTGTTCTATGTAGATGTCCCTCGACTACCTGATAGCATCTGACACCATGACTTGCTGCATCAGTCTAACGTAGCGCTGACCGATTCCGCATTCTCTCAACACTCCCTCATTACTGGGATCCCATGTGCCCAGGGCTCCGACAATCAGCACGCGTGTCTGAACCTGGTAATCCTTAGCTCTCAAGGTTTTGGCCAGAGGGGCACATGTCTCCACCTTTCAAGCTTGGGCGTTGCAGAAGACCGGGGTCCTGTTCTCAAAGGGCACTGTGACATCCACCATCATGATCTTCTTCTGGTCCTCATTGGCGATGACGATGTCCGGTCACAGATGGCTGTCGGTTGCGGGGATGGCGGAGTTCACAGCCACCTTCCCTACGGGTGGCGGGATGGCTCTGACTAGGCGATCTTGCATGGCTATTGTTTCCCCAAAAACCAAGCAACTTTTTCCACTTCAGCAAACTGTGCAAAGTCCCAGCATGGCCAGACTTTAGAACTTTGCAAGGTATTTGCAGCACTAGTCTACCAACTCACCATTAGAATCTAGCTTGAGTGTCTCTCTGGGGAAAGGAAAACAATAAAGAGGGACTTGAAATCCAGTTAAGAAAAGTTTATGTTTGTAAGTACAGTCGTACCAGAGGGCACTGCTATTATTTTGAAAGCATAATACCAAGTTTGGATACTACCATGTTGTGTATGGTATGTATAGGAACTCCCGTTTACACAATTCTTTGTGTAAGTGAAGCAGTTCCACTTCATTATTTCCATTTATCTAACTGGATTTAGTATTTTGTTTAAACTGGTCACCAGAGCTGTAAATGCTCTACACATCTTACTGCTATTAAATCTACATTTTTCTTCATCAGTTTTAATTAGATTCTTTTCACAACAGTCTGGATTGACATGGACATAAATATTTGAACAAATTTTCCATCCACCAAAACAGGTTCTTTGGGAATTCACTTTATTTGCCTGACCCTATAATTGAAGGACTTCTCTCGAGTTCAAGACAATTGTCAGGTTATGATTATGCTGGAATTTCATTCATATCTGAGTTTCTGAAGGTGCACCCAGTATTAATATAGTCAATGTGCTTTTCTGATCTGTGTTGCTTCCACCAACACCCACATAATTGAAACTGAAACATTCTAAACCTCTTAACAGTTCATTAATTTAATGTCTGTTTAATTCCCCACAATTGAAGTGTTTTAAACAGTGAATAAAAATCCCCTTCTCCTCAAAGGCTTAGTTTTTGGTCTTGATTTGCAAAGTCATAATTTCACTAGTTCTTCAGGGCCAGCAAGACCCAACTTTTTAAATGTAAAAAGATAAGCAAGAAAGCTTTTACACATCATGAAGCAGCAAAATCAGCATGATCCTTTTTTCCCCACCCAGTGAAAGGTACTTGTGAAAACCTGATCATGTTTCCGAAGGACAGAACATGCTCCAGGAAGTGATAGTAATGTATTGTTGTAACCATCCCGACTGAATGAGGTCAAACTCAAATATAAAGTCAGGTCTGATAACAGCATCTTATTGTAAAATGTATTCTTTCCTTTACTTCTGGAGACTTAGCTATGGATCGTGCCGATTGTCAGAAAGTCCCTTTCCAGCTGCCCTCCTGCATAATGCAAGTAAATCATACATTATATTATATATATAATGTTGTGCTCCCACCGAGTGCTTAGAGTAAGGGCCTTGTGTCCAGTTCCAGCTTTACTTTGAAATTAGCCCAAAGATGTGTTTCATACTGAATAATACTTTAGCTCAGCATACTTGACAGCATAAGTCCATCCATGGCTATAATGTAAGAGCCACATCTCAAGGTCTTTCTATTCAGATACTTCATTTCAAATTTAGGGCACGGGGGGAGCTTTGAAGGGTCTCCTCACATGATGGATATTTGTCACTTTACAGTACTGATTTTCAAGCGTTTTCAGTCTCCTATTCCAAAGGCAGCCCTCAAGCAGCAGTAGGGAGTCTTTGAGAAGTCACTCCCCTCTTACATTGGGTGGCACAACCTGGTCCCAGCAAAAAAAAAAAAAAAAGGAAGTCAAGGATTTCAGTTCAGTGAGTTAATTTGCAAGCATCCTGAGCAGAGCAGTTTCACAGATCCACAGGGTCTGGTCTATGCCCCAGCCTGTAACCAGGCCCTTGGGAGTGACTCAGTCCCGCCAATGTGCCAAAGCCCAAGCGTTCACACAGTTCTGCTGGGGCCTGCCAGTGGCCTCCAAGACTGAGCCAGGGGCTGGAGCCCTCCTGCTTCACACGTTGAGCTCTGTCCAGTGGGTTCAACTGACACAGACTCCTGGTCAGAGGCTTTTACACTCTTCAGGGATCAATGCACCTCAGCAGGTATTTTCAAAACAGAATAGGATTTAGTCTACAGGAGCACTGCATCAGAAGGCCTTAAGTTAGCACAGAGAAATAAATGTGAAGACATAATCCATTCTGGGCAAGCCACTGCAATCAGCCATCCAAGCTGCTATGGACTCCATTTCAGGCTCTGTCTCTGTCTTTGTCAGTCCAAGGCGAGAACTCTGTGTCTCTCCAGAGGGAAGAATTTAACCGCACCATCCGACACCTTCCCCTTTCCTCTCAAGCTGGGGCCTCAGTTTAGCTTCCCTGCGGAGAGGTGGGAAGGAAATCTCTTTCCACTTGGTTGCTAGATAGGAGTGCTCTGGCCATTGTGGCTTCTGCCGTCTTTTTGGATTTTCCATTGATATGGGGCAGTTTTGAGCCAGTCCTTTAATGACCCATTCAGCCTGCCCGTGACAGTTACACGACAAAAACTCTGTCTCCTGTTCAGCCCCAAGAGCAGATTTAACCCTTTTGCACTGACTGGGTAGCAATGCTAAGTACAGAGAGAAACTGAGGCACACACAGGCATAATAAATATTACAGAAAATTCTCACTTTGTCACAATAAGGAAAGCTCAGTCTCATGAAAGTTGTACTGCCCTTGATAACTACATTTTCCAACACTTCCTGTTGAAGTATGTGATTTTCAGGACTTATTGCCGCTGCTATATTAGTCCGCTTGAAACTGCAGATCTGCTTTCCAAATGCTATTGCTGCCCAAGAGAAAAGGAAGCCTCACCTCATTATGGTTTGGTTACCAAGTGTTGTATCTGTTTTCCACAACATGTGATGAATACACCAATGCCTTGTATAGAAAACTAGCAGAACTCCTATAGATGCACATTTAGTGTTTCTACCATTAGACTTCTTCTCCCAGTCTGACTGGCCTTCCTTGGTGTCAGACACCTCATACTCAAAGATTCCATTGTCTCTTCTACAGCTCTGTAAGCAGAGTCTGAGTGAGCTCTCTGCTGACATCTAGCGATGAGCTGTGGAGGAGGACTTCATGAGCTGATCTTGTTTGCATGGGCACACCCACCCTGCCTAGGTGCTCAGCATGATGGGATTGCTTGCCCAAATGATCACTTTTGGCTGGTGTTGGATCCCCAGTCTCCTTGTTACTGGGGCAGGAGTAATAAAGGGCTGTTATCCTTGTTGTGTGAATTGATGGCAGCAGAACTGTACTTGGCATAAAACCTTCTTACAGCCAGTATTATGGGTATCTGACTCCACATCTTTGTTCAGGAACAACAAAATATATACCAGTTAGTGTTCTATCAAAGTATTAATAGTTGCAGCTTGCCAAAAATATTGCATTAATTTCTCTCCTTTTTTGTAAGAAGGAACAGATTCTGATGAAGATTTTTCTTAGCCGGTCTACAAATAACAGTACAGATTACCAATAAATCTTTCAAATTTACCTGTATTTTTCATTTAGCAAAGTACAGATGTGTAGAGCTTCCAGGCCAAATGCAAGATCATTGCTCAGTTCAGTGTGTAGCAAGTAGGCGTGTATTTTAGTAGCTCATTGTGGTAGGCACACAAATCCAGCAACTGTCATCCCTGTTCCAAAGAGCTTAGAATCAATCTCCATGGAAGATATACAATTGTCTCACCATGGTTTATGTGCATGGGTCACATAGCTACAGGGTTAAACTGACCTTGAGTGAAATGTCTCAAATCTGCACCAAAATGTTCATTGCTATTGTGAATTACCAGATGCCATTCTAGCAAATGGAGCATGCTTGAGATAGTTTCAGACTGCAGCCACCAAAAATAAGGGTAAAGAACAAGAACACCATGATCAAGAATCACAAAAAACCTTGATAAACCTGCGTGTCCTACACTGCTTAGCTCCTAATATTGTCACTTAGGAAAGGCAGAATATGAAAGGTTTGATCTAAGTCCCCAGCTACCTACATGAAATGATGCAATAGTCTGGGATTTAACAAAAGGATGCACCTACTTCAATTCTGAACATACCAAAGTGTAGTAGGTTTCTGGGGTTAGGGTTAGTGACCTGTTCTGCATATTTAATACAAGCTTAATTTAATGGAACACATCTGTTTGGTTTACATTCTTTTCTCTTTTGTCAGTGTTAGATTTTTTTGCATTCAGTTTATTGTCGTCCCCAGGGTCTGTCTGCTCTTTGCTTTGCTAATTCTGATTGTCAGCCTAATCACATGGCAAGGATTATTTGAAAAAAATCAAACTATTTTTTAAAACTTCCAATTCTGAAACAATTTCAGTACCTTCTGCATGAAATTCTGAAAGTGGAAAAAACAGTCTGTCTAGAGAACAACTGCTTTAAACACTATTGAAATTCCTAGGCCTTTTTTGCTTTGTCTACAAAGGCTACATATACACTACAGCTGCCGCGCTTGTGGTGGAGACGCTCTAAGCCGACGGGAGAGCTCTCCCGTCAGCTTAATAACTCCTGCCTCCACGAGATACAGTAGCTATGTCAGTGGGAGAAGACTGATGGGGGACCAGGTAAGAGTCTTCAAATATGTGAATATCCATTATAAAGAGGACTATGACCAACTGTTCTCCATATCCACTGAAGGCAGGACAAGAAGTAATGGGCTTAATTTGCAGCAAGGGAGATTTCGGTTCGATATTAGAGGAAAAAATTCTAACTATAAAAATAGTAAAGCACTGGAACACACATCCAAGGCAGGTTGTGGTATCCCCATCACTAGAGGTTTTTAAGAACAGGTTGGAACACCACCTGTCAGGAATGGTCTAGATTTACATCAGCACAGGAGGCTGGACTTGATGACATCTGGAGGCTCTTTCCAGCCCTGCATTTCTATGATTCCAGGTTCCTTCTGTGCCACATGCCTAGTCTGAGTGGCAGAACAGGGTGTTGATTGACTCCCTCACTTCACAGGAATCTGCCTCAGATCTCCACGAAACTCTCATGGAGATACTGGGCAATCCACTGCCACAGGTTCTTTGGCAGAGCTGCTTTGTTTCTTGCCCCATTAGGGGTAACTTTCCCGTGCCATGCTGCTGTCATGGGGCAGGAGGGACCATTGCTGCACACAGGTGAGCCACACAAGGGCCAGGGCGGAAGCCGCAGTCTTGGAGCAGACCATCCCTTGAATTCCTGCTCACCCTCAGCAGCGAGATATCTTCCATAATGAACACACCCTGTCGAAAATGTGAGGACAGTAATAATTATAAGGCCTCCCCGCACTAGCTCTCCCCAAGTCCTGGAACACTGATTTCCCCTGCTGCATGCATCTCTGGCCTCCGAGTCATCCTCTGCCTCTGGGTCCTCCTCTCCCTCCCCCTCCTCATCCAAGATTTCCTCCTCCTGGCTAGGTCCACTCTCAACTGGCACGGGAGCCACCGAAGTATCCGCAGGGGCCTTTGCAGTGGAGGAGGGGTCGCCGCCGAGTATTGCGTCCAGCTCTTTGTAGAGCTGGCAGCTCGTGGGCGCAGCACCAGGGCAGCGGTTTGCCTCCCGCACATTGTGGTAGGCGTTCCACAGCTCCTTCACTTTGACCCTGCACTACAGTGTGTCCCGGTCATAGCCCCTTTCTGTCATGCATCGTAGGTATCATAATTCCTACGGCTGGAGCGCAGGTGGGACTGGACAGTCTCCTCTCCCCAAATGCTGATGAGGTCCAGCAGCTTGGCATTGCTCCAAGCGGGGGAAATCGCCTGGTGCGTGGAGCAGGTATGGCCACCTGGAAAGATGTGGTGAGACCACTGCATGCATCACCGAGAAAACAGGAAGGGGACTTTCAAAATTCCCCAAGGAATTTAAGGGGTGGGGCTCACGGTTGGTCACCTGAGGGCAGGGCAGTAGAGTTCAAACTGATGACCAGAGAGGCAAGAACAGGCATGGTGGGACACCTCCCGGAGGCCAATTGCAGCATTGTAATTGACCAGGATGTCTACACTGTCACCCCGCCGCTGTAGCCCCGGCGCAGGAAGCTGTACACCTCTCGTCCGGGTGGTGTTTTTACAGTGTTGCAACTACTCAGTTTCTGCGCACTAAGTGGATTGGCGGTGTGTACACCTTAGGAGTTACACCGCAGAAAGCTGCTTTACTGCGCAGAAACTTGCCAGTGTAGACAAGGCCCAAGGCTCTCCATCTCTGGGGAGAAGACTAATTGTGTTGCTCTTGGTTACCTCTAGCAGCCTATTCAAGCAATTCATCCTGAAAGCAGTATATTGAATCATGGCACACAATGTCAGTCGGGGCTGAATAATGTTCAAAACAGTCTGTAGCTGAGAATTGTTTAGTAATTCTGGGGAAAAGCCTTTTATAGGATAGCTTCTACCAAGAGTTCATGTGATTTTCCTCAGTGGTTAAATAAAAGAGAGAGAGAGAGAGGGGTTAGGGAAAAATCATCTTCCATTACAGAACACATAGCATTTGCTATTTCCAGATTCAAAATTAAAGAATTGGAGACAAATGTTGTGGAGGTGACACACTTGTTACTCATCTCTCTCATGTTTTCGCTGTAGAAACAGAACTGATTACAAACACATCTCTAATTTTGTTCTTGTAGCAAGCACTGGGTGTGCGTAAGACTTACAGATTGATAGTTGGGTTACCTTCCACAGATGGAAAGGGAATTTAGATTTAGTGTGAGACTTTTCTAAAGGGGGTGCTGTCCGTCTGAATGTCACATTTCTTAAAACCTCCTGGGGTTGGACTCTCTGGGTCCATCTGTTCTTTACTTCCCTGTATGGTACTGTTCTGTAAGGCGGACGGAGAATGAAGAGAGTCTTAATTTCATTTCTTGGTTCATTATAAGTAAGAAATGGGGGGGGGGGAGGGGAAAAGAGGCTTAAGAGGCTGGCACATGAGAAATTGGAGTACTTAATTGTGGTTCTAACCAGGAAAGAAAGAAAGAAAGAAAGAAAGCGAGAGAGAGAGCGAGAGAGAGTGCCTACTCATCTTGGATGGTAGATCTAAGTTACAGGAACCAACAATGTATGGCAATAGGTATTTTTACTTAGGTTATTTGTTTCAGATGTTACATTCAAGTGATGTCAGACAAATATTCAAGAGTGAATAACCTGGCTGTCTATAGACTACTATTGCTGTCTTCATCGGAATTGAAATTTAGATAAAATGAGTACCCCATAGGTCACAGAAAACTTAATCTACTTCCGAAATGGAATACGAGTGTTCACACGAGGAGCTATTCCTCAACATCTATTCCAGGCTATTTCATGGTATAGATGAGCCCTGAAATGATCACTGCCAGCAGGCATGCTAGAATGTTTACTTGGCTTTATGTTGACTTTAATTTTAATAAATAGATAAATGCATAAGACTCTTTAAGATTTGCATAGCTTTAATATCAAACATAATGCAGTAATTATAGCTCTTTTAAACCATTTGTGGTCTGGATTAGTTTCCAAGCAGCTGTTCAGTGGAACGTAAATAGACAGCTCGGGGAAGATTTAATGAGAATCCTTAAGCTTACAGAAATAACTTACATGCACAGCTAATGGCATTCATCTTGTATGTAAAATGACCATATCTTAAAAATAAAATTGGGACATTTTTGTGGTGACACTTCTTAAAGTCATGAAATAGCTAAACAATAAAAGTACTTTAGGTGTGCTGGGGTAATTACTGCAAGCATCTGACTCAACAGCAACACATTCCTCTCTCAGAATGGAGGATTCTCCCCCCCCCCCCCCCCAGTAAATTAGTGTTCTGAACTAGCTTATCATAACACACTGAACACATGTCTAACATTCATTCCGAGCAAAAAAACCCCAATTTTGATAGGGTCCATGCTCAGTTATTTCTTCGCTCCAAATACTCTATAACGTCAAATACTCATTCAGCTTAGCCTGTTAATTGTAAGCAGAGTAAATTATGCTTTGAACAGTACCTCTAGATTAACATTTTGTGGCTATAAAAAAAGTTTGAAATGAAAAGTTGGAAAACAATAGGTTTGCTGAAATGTAAGACATTATATGGGTTTGCAAAATGCACTCCTAGCATTTGTTGTGAATTTTTTTTTCAAAATGTAGTACATCAGAAATGAATGGAAATTGCCTCTAGTTGCCCCATATTTTTTAAAAGTGACTAGTGATTGTTGTGTGCCTCAAATTCGTGGGTGTCCAGCTTGAGACTTAAAAGAGCCCTAATTTTCAGAGGGTTAGTGGTCAGCACCTCTGGAAAATTGGCACTCCAAAAATCACTTCACTACTTAAAATCTTGGCGTCTATACATCATTAACAAAACACACAGTTTTCCCTCTCTTCTCCCAAAAAGCTCTAGTCCGGGGTATTTCAGTGGAGTTTAAAAGCCTGGCTCCTTTTTGCCTCCTCAAATATTTCTATTTAAAGATTTCAAATAATGGCAGGAACATAGCAAGCCCCTGCCACAGTTTCACATGAAATACTAGAGATTAAGATATAGTGATGCTGCTCCAGTGTGCTGAGGAACAGCTAGATATAGCTAGTACATGCAGTGTCATTTAATCAGTTCACTAGAAAATTACCCCCTTTCTAGGAAAATAATTACATGTAATACACTTGATCACATAATAGGGATCTGTGTTAAAGAACAGTGAAACTGGATATTGAAGTTGCATCAGGTCAGTGCATTGAATAGTATCAAGCCAAAATGAAGGCTTGGGTTTAGCTGACCTGGCTTTTTAACTAGCATTGCTTTGCTGCTACATCATTTTTTGTGCTCTTATGACAATTCAATGTCTATCTGTATATAAATAATGTTGCATAAGGTATTAAGGTGGTTTAAAAGGTGTAAATAATTATATAATGCCAAAATTATGCACTTGGAGGGGAAGATTTCCTACATTTCCCTTTATGGGTTAAAAAAATTGGTTACTTTAACTTAATTTAGACAGCGTGTGGTAGAAGGATTGTGATGCTTTGGAGGTCCACCGAGACCAGTAAGGGGTTCTGTCACCACCTGCCCTGTAACCCTGGGTGCTGTGCAACTTTGGCTCAGAGCCCTGACACCAGCAACCTGCTCACAGCATCCTCACACTAACTTCCACCACCCTGGGTATTCCTTGCAGGGTAACACCAATAACCCTTCTACTCCCAAGTCTCCCCAAAACAGTCTCCCCTGCAGTGTCCAGTCCCATGCTCATGCCACAGAAGTTAAGTTTGCTGTCTCCAAAGAGACTGCACACATCAGCCTGTTAACGTAGGATTGAGTACCCGGAAAGATAATAGAGAAAATAATGAAAATAATGAAGTGATTTGCAAACACCTAGAAGATAGTACGGTGATAAGTAAAAGTCAACATGGATTTGTCAAGAAGAAACCAACCTAATAAGGTTGTTGTTTTTTTACAGGGTAACAACTCTTGTAGATAGAAGGGAAGCAGTCAGAAAGATGTGAGGGTGGTGGTCTATCAGGTTGTGTTCTTCCTTCTGAGAATATATTGAACCAGAGTTTCAGCAATGTATTAAGGTTTATGGTGGCTTGAATTTCTTTCAGAGAATAAAAAAAATCCAAGGTCCTGACCTGCAGTAATTAAATCTCATTATTTAACCTGGGTCTGTTGGTTCACCTCAATTCCATTCCACCTACCCAAAATAGTGTGCCTGTGTTTCATTACACAGCTGCTGCATTTCAGTGATAGATGAAGTGGTCCACTGCATACAGTACCTATTAGTAAGCACTTGGAGAGCTTTGAAAGGCAGGCACTATAGATCTGCACAGTGGTAACATTAATGCTCTGCAGAGTTCAAAGAAAAGCATGAAGCAGAACTAAACGTGGTATTGTTTTTGGCATTTTGAACGCATAGGATTTGTCCTACTGGATTTGATCACTGGTCCAGCAGTGGCCAGTGCTGCAGGCAAGGGGGAAAAGAAACCTTATAATTTGTGCACAAAACGGATCATCTCCAGCACTGGCTGTATCTAACGCGTGGCTTTGTCTTTTCCAGACAGCACAGACAGTGCTACTCGTGGTTGCTGTATTCTTGATTTCCTGGCTGCCGCACCACATCATCACCATGTGGGCAGAGTTTGGTCAGTTTCCCCTGAACAACATCTCCTTCACTTTTCGCATCATCTCTCACTGCTTAGCCTACGGGAACTCTTGCATCAACCCCATCATCTATGCTTTCCTCTCGGAGAACTTCCGCAAGGCCTGCCGGCAAGTCTTCACCTGCAAGTTCCTCCGGCAGCCAGCTCCTGCTGAGAAGCTTGCGAGAATACGCACAGAGAACTTTTCTACCACCCACTCAACGACTAATGTGTGACCTGGGCATGAAAAATGAAAATGCATTTCAGTAGAATCTACTGGAAAAACAGAGAAGATGGGGAAGGGGGGGACCCCACTCTTATAGATATGATTCTGGAGCAGAGTGCCTCAAGAGTGACTCATTCATCACGTCAATGGAATCATGAGCCATTCCTTAATGCAGCTGTTAGCATACTTCACACAGGAACAGCTGGTCCAGTTGTGGCCTGGTAACCATTAGATTCTATACAGTAGCAGTGCTCAGACACATCACACAAGCTCCTAAATACTTCCACATTCACACAAAGAGGTTGAGGCATAAGTTTAGATGGAAGGTGGAGTTTTATCTGATAAGAAAATAATTCAGTTCTGTGTCCTGCAAAGAGCAGTCAAACTGAGGGAGCTGAATACAAACTGGGATGTGGTTTATTAATGATATCGTATTTGAAGAGATCACTTGAAGTAGTTAGGAAAATGTCTTGTTGCAAAGTTTCTACTGCTACTGTTGTATCTTAAATCACATGGGGATGTCAGTGTGTCTAGTGTATGTGAGCTGCGTTTATTTTTAATTAATTTGCTGTGACTGGGTCTTCCTTCTTCATGACAGGTTTTCCTAGCCCTCTTTGATAGAGTAAAAGAAGCTTAGAGCATTCATGTAACTGACCAGAGTCACAATTTATGTCTCAGAGGTCTGAGTATTTGTATTTTGTCTGCTCTGTATCGCCTTGTATATTTCCTGGTTTGGAATGTTAGTACCAGTTACATTCAGGAAAACGTTATCAATCATTGTCTCTAATGATGGTCTGTTTAGGACCAGTGAGGGGGAGAGAGCAAGATTTAAAACTAAAACTCTATATTGTTAAATGTCAGTGTCTTTCTGTTCAAAGGTATTGTTTACACAAGGTTTTGTTTGTACACATACTGTGAGCATGCCTTGCCAAAGCATCAACTGTACCATAGCAACCATCGTTTTGAGGCCTTTGAACTGAGCATTATTGCTGTATAAAGCTGGTGTTTGTAAATATACAAAGTGCCATGCTAGTTCATTTTTTACATTGTATGGCTGAAACATTTATTTTTTCCACTGTTATGTAATTTGAAAACTATTGCATTAAACATTGTGTTCTGCAATTCAGATTGAGCTGTGTTGAAGTGCCCAAGAGAAGGGTATGCTGCTCAAGGGACTTGCAATGTTTCATGAACAGGATTTTATTTTAAGAACTACCTTTATTAAGGTTTTATGTATGGCTTTCAAAGCGTTAATCAATAGTTTCTTGATTAACCTATGTGCCAAATGGGTTGCTTATAACCACCTATAAAAGCTTCTACTGCTATAATCATAACATAGAACCTTGTTACAGACATTAGTGTAACACCTGTCAATCACTTAACCCTTTACCACTTTATAGTTTGTACCTTAATATGTGAGCAAAACATCCCAGTAAATTTACTGGGATCTTAAGACCACACCAAAAAACTAAGGCTCTCTTCACTTTCCCTCACCATAACCTGAGGGCAGAATTATCTTCTTGATACACGTACTGGATGCCTTATTACATTTCTTCGCTCATTTCCCTTGAAGAACTCTTGATATCAAGGAAATGTGTGTAATGAGGAAGAAAAAGAGTATTAGTTCCAGCATGGGACTGGAAGTCAAGAGTCAAAACTCGTGTAAACTGAGTCAGGGTAGCTCAATTTCCCCTCTAACATGGGGATGCTATATACCTCCATAGTGGTTGGTTGGAGCTTAAACTGGTTAACTTCAACAGTCTTAGCTAATATATAAGATGTACTATACATAACCAAGATTTGCAACAGTGAAGAATGATGAATTTTATCCAGAAAACTTAATTCCACAATGAGATGTTTAGTCCATTGTGTGCAGTATCTACATAATGGGAAGAAGATTCAAACTCTGGTATCACAAATCCAAAACAAAAGCCTTTACTAAAAGAGAAAAGTCTGCTCCATCTGCTCAACTGGTAGACATAGCCATTAGACGTAAGGAGGACAACACATTCCATTAGACTGCTGCCAACTGCATATATAAGCTAATGAAGTAAGCTGCTATAATATTGCTTTGTCCCTTGTCTTGTATTAGATCAAAGACATTTAGACACCACATGAATTTCAGAATATACCTCCCTTTCTCAGTGAACCTCTGACAATGCACTGTAATAGAGAATCATGTACTAATTAAGTGTCAGTGTTTTGCCTTCAGACACTTCTTGTCCAAGCAAAGAAATATACAGCCTCCCTCTTTAGCATCAGACATTCTTGTAAACTTTTAATGGAGCACAAAGCACCGGAAACAGGAATCTGAAAAGGAGAAGTTTGAAACCAAACAAAAAAATCTAAGGCCAGAAGGGACCTCCAGATCATCTAATTTGATCTCCTGTGCATCGGAGACCACCACCACCTTCCAGCATCTGCACACCAAGCCAGCAACAAAAATTAGATCAAGGTTAATTACACCCCTAAGAAGACTAAACTATTATGTACCACAGGCAGAGAATAGGAGGGACTGAGGAGCACCAATGCTGGAGGCATTGCACTAACAAGGGATTAAGTGAGATATACCCTGATGATCCTGACAAGCAACCCACACACCATCCTGTATAAGAAGGTGAAAACGCCCCACACGTCACTGCCAATCTCACCTAAAGGAAAATTACTTCCCGACCCCACATATGGCGATCAATTTGATCCTGAGCATGCAAGAACCAGCCAGCTAAGCACCTGAGAGAGTGAATGCTCACATGCACCAGCCCACCCCATCTAGTGTCCCACTGCCAGCTGTGGCCATCTGATGCTTCAGAGAATGGAGATAACTCCAGCATGTAGGTGACCAGCTGAAGCCCTGTAGCATGAGATTTTAGGATCAGACATAAACAGAAGAAACCCTCAGGGCTGCCTCCCACCATCACAAGCCACCTTATCATACAATCCCACTCAAATTTTTCCAGCTCTCTCAAAACTATTTAAGCTGTTTGCCCCCACAACTCCTCTGAGGAGGCTACTCCAGAATCTCACTCTTGTGATGGTTAGAAACCTTCCAATTTCCAGCCTGAAGTTGTTCATGACCAATTTATACCTACTTGTTCTTGTGCCAACGTTGTCATTTAGCTTAAAAAGTTCTTCACCATCTCTGAGGTTTATCCCCCAATGTATTTATAGAGACCAATTATATCTCCCTCAGCCTTCTTTTTGCTAGACCAAACAAGCCAAGCTCTTTCCAGTCTCCTCTTACAAGACAGGCCTTCCATTCCCCTGATCATGATTAGCAGCCCTTCTCTGCACTTGCTCCAGTTTGAAATCATATTTCTTGAACATGGGTGACCAGAATTGTACACAGTATTCCAAATGAGGTCTTACCAGTATCTTATACAACAGCATTAATACTCTATCTTTACTAGAAATGCCTTGCATGATACATCCTAGGATCACATTTGCCTATTAAGTTCCATCCCATTTCTGTTACTCCAGTCTTCAAGGTCATTCAGTTCCTTCTCCATAATATTCTGATTCTCTTCTGTATTGACAATGCCTCAGCACACTCCTACTTTTGCTACCAAGATCACTAATGAAAACATTAAATAAGATTGGCCCTAAGACTAATCCTTGAGGAATTCCACTAGTAACTTCCCTCCAGTCCAACAGTTCAACTTTCAGCACAACCCACTCCCTTCTGCCAGTTAGCCAGTTTCTTACCCACCTTATAATTTGTTTACTAATCCCCATCTTCTCTAATGTAACTAATTTCCCATGTGATACCACAACAAATGCTTTACTGAAGTCCAACTATATTAACTGCATTTACCGCTGCATTTCCCTTAGCTGAAAAATCATTAAATTTGAATCGGGGTGCCCTATTTATCTTAGAGAACCACATTATTATTACAGACTGAGACATGAAACACAGAATTATAGGCTCTCTTTATGTAGGGTGACTGTAATGGCGTCACATTCATCTCTTGTGAATGCCCCATGTCTGAGTGCATCCACCTGCATTCACTAAGTTTGTGGTGGGTCTAGGTGACTCAGCCCTCTGGCCGAGTTACACACAATCTGTATGTGAAATAAAATCCCCTTCCGGGAAACAGTCCAAATTGGGGGGGGGGGGGGGGGGGCCTATCCCAGTACCCCTCAGTTGACCTTTCTTTCCTGGTAGCCCTCCCTGGGCTCAAGCCCTTAATTAGTCCGTCAGTCTTTGGCCTCAGCCCTGGTATTAAGCCGTATTCTAGGGCAGTGCACTCAACCTTTCCAGACTACTGTATCCCTTTCAGGAGTCTGATTTGTCTTGCGTATCCCCAAGTTTCACCTCACTTAAACTACTTGCTTACAAAATCAGAAATAAAATACAAGTGTCACAATACTATTACTGAAAAACTGCTTACTGTCATTTTCACCATATAATTATATTAAAAAAATCAATTGGAAAATATTGTACTTACATTTCAGTGTATAGTATGTAGAACAGTATAAACAAGTAATTGTATGAAATTTTAGTTTGTACTGACTTCGCTAGTGTGTTTTATGCAGCTTGTTGTAAAACTAGGCAAATATCTAGATGAGTTAATGTACCCCCTGGAAGACCTCTGCATATAAGGTGACCAGATAGTAACTGTGAAAAAACAGGATGGGGTCGGGGGTAATAGGCGCCTATATAAGAAAAAGTCACAAAAAAAGGGACTGTCCCTTTAAAAATGGGACATCTGGTCACCCTATCTGCATACCCCCGGTTGAGAATCACTGCTTTAAGGCTCTCTCCCTGGAGGCAATGCCCTCGCCCTCTCTGGGACTTTCAGGCCCCAGTTCTCCTGCTGGGCCTCTAAAGAGTTCATTTCCCCGTATGGGATGCATCAAAGTCCAAGCCACTTTCCTAGTGGACCCAGGCCCATTCTCTACTCTGGATCTCAGCCCAGGGATCCTAAAGATAGCAGCTGTCCGCCATGCCCCTTTAACTAAGATGCGTTGCTGCTATGATTTCCCGGGCCACTTCCCCACGGCCCCACACATTCTTCATCCTTACCTCAGGGCCTTGTCCTGGTTGAGTCCCAGCCACCAGTCCAGAGCTGCTCCAGCCAGCCAGGCACACCATCTACACTCCTCTAACTCCAGTAAGGAACTAATCTCACTCTGACCCAACAGCTCTTCTTATACTTGTCTGCAGGGCCCTGATTGGCTGCTCCCTGCAGCCCCTTTCTGATTGGCTGCTTCCCACACAGCCTCTCTAAGCATCTTGGAGGACCTTCTTCACAGCCCCTCTCTGGGGTGAGGTGTGGGAGGGTCGCAAAGCCTTGAGCAGGGAGCACTAGGACCTGGTCCACACTGCCACAGTGACCATACATCACGTTTTTGCCAGGACAGTCCCATTTTTAAGCTCTGTTCTGGACATCATGACATTTTTGGTAAACCTGGGCATGTGTCCTATTTGCTCTTACCCCGCAGGGGCGCAGAGGAATGTTCGGGCAAGAGCAAACGGGACAAATGCCCAGTTTTGCAAAAAAAAGTTGCAACAGCCCCTCTGGCCAGTAGCGACAGCAGACTTCTTGAGCCAGCAGCCCCCGCAGGGCTGGCCTGAGCCACCTGGTGTTGCCACTGCCTTCAGAACCAGGTGCCTGGCCAGCAGCCATCGCTCTCCAACCACCCAGCTCTGAAGGCAGCGTCGCCACCAGCAGCAGCGCATAAGTAAAGGTGGAAATACACCATTGTCCCATTTTCAGTTTAGGGAAATATGGTCACTCTACCTTCGTGAGCCATCAAGTTCACCCCCTCATCCCTCCCACACTGGAAGGTAACCTAAAAGCGATGTAGAATGCAAGCTTGAAAGGTGTCTTTCTTTCCCATTTTATGCTGCTCCTTCCCCTTAGAAATAGCTGGTCTCAACTTCCCCGAAGGACTGCGAAACAAAACCACATTCAGATCTGAGTATTTCCACATGAGGGTTGAGAAAGAAAATAGACCAAGGCTACACTACCTTAACTTGCTTTACCTATTCTGTAAACAGGACTTAATTTCCATAGTCAAGCCAAACATCTTCACCCATGGAATAACACATTCAAAAAGTACATTAACACTCTGAAGAAGTCAATTGTTATTTCTGCAACTTTTAAATAAGTTGCATCTAATAATCACTGCCTACTTGAGGATAATGGGGAATATTGTAATTATGCACCAATACCTTATCCTCTACTATATTCAAGACTATAATAAATCAACTAACATGTAATGCCTTCAAGTCATGCCTAATTTAAATTGAAATGAAAATTACAAGATTTCAGGAACAGAACAAATGCAATGCAGCCTTTACTAAACAGAGGAAAAACTTAGCATTTATTTATTAGGTGTGGGGTCTGTTACATCTGTTTAGATTTAGAAAAGCATGAAGTAGCAGTTCATACTGATATGCATCAGTGCATCTGCCAGTAACTAACCAGGCAGAACTGGTAACTTTGACACTTTTGTTATGTTGTTTCTTTGCCCATATCCTGAGTCAGGTCTGTTTTAGGCAAAGGCTCCTTAATGGCAGACTCCATCCCAGGGAGACTAGTCCTTCTCCGGGCTGCAGTCTCTATTTTCCGCACCAGATCAACATCCCAACGATGGGTTACAAAACTAACCACAGTCCCAGGCACCTTGCTGCCTACACGCCCAACCCGCCCCACCCGATGGAGATAGTCTTGCAACGTGGATGGGAAGTCATAGTTGACGACTAGCTCCACGTGGCTGGTATCCAGTCCACGGGAGGCTAAGTCAGTGCAGATGAGGACATCCCTTTGTCCCTTCTGGAAGGTGGTGAAAATGCCTGCTCTCATAGCTGCAGGCATCTGTCCCTGGAGCCGCAGGTGCTTGATTTTGTGGTCATCTAGGATGTAGCCTAGCCAGTTGACAGTGCTGGCATTGTTGCAGAAGACGAGAACGGCTCCGCTAGCGGGGCCCTGGTCTTTGATGAGCTGCAGGAGCTCGGATGCCTTGTCGCTGCCTTTGATGCGGATGAATTTCTGCTGGACATGGGGCAGGAGGTGGTGCAAGTTCTGGCTGGTGAGGGTGGTGAAGCGGCCCAGGTTGGTGACCTTGCTCAGCAGCTGACCCAGACCTTGAGGGAAGGTGGCTCCGACGACCACTAGCTGGGTTTTGGTGTCCCACTGGTCGGCCAGCTCCTTGGGGCTCTGGGCGATAGGGGCTTGCATGAGCACCTCCTCCACCAGGTCCAGGAAAGTGGGGTCCAGCAGGGTGTCAGCCTCGTCCAGCACCAGACAGCACAGCCGCTCCAGCCTCACCATCCGCTTCCGCAGCGCCTTGCACAGGGCCCCAGGCGTGGACACCAGCAAGTCGGCATCGGGGTCCGAGCGCAGCTGGTTTTTCACGCTGGCCATGCCCCGGCCCCCGCCAATCTCCCGCACCCGCAGTCCCACGGACCGGCCCAGGGAGGAGGCCACGCTGCGCACCTGCTCCGCCAGCTCCCGGGAGGGCAGCAGCACCAGGCTGCGCGGGGAGGGCGGCCAGGCCGGGCCCAGCGAGGGCCGAGAGAGGAGTTTCTGGAAGAGCGGGAGGAGATACGCCAGGGTCTTGCCGCTGCCGGTCTCGGCGGCGCACAGCGCGTTGCCGCCGCGCAGCAGGGCGGGGATGGCGCGGCGCTGCACGGCCGTGGGCTGGGTGATGCAGAGGGGCCGCAGGGCGGACACCAGCGCCGGCCCCAGCCCCAGCGCCTGGAAGGAGCCGTCCCCGCCCGCGGCGCGGGGAGGCCGCGGGACCAGGGCCGGCGCCTGCTCCTGGGAGCGCTCCAGCTGGAAGTAGTCCCCGCGGGAGCGCCGGTGCTTCCAGCCCGCCGAGACCAGCAGCGGCCGCTCCCAGCGCCCCAGCGTCAGGCAGCGAGGCTGGCTCAGCTG
This sequence comes from Chelydra serpentina, assembly GCA_037349315.1. Lineage (NCBI taxonomy): Eukaryota > Metazoa > Chordata > Testudines > Chelydridae > Chelydra > Chelydra serpentina. The sequence continues at coordinate 10,843,332 of JBAIAC010000026.1, read as the reverse complement.
CGGCCGCCGGCTCCGCAGCAGCAGCTTCCCGGCCCGGGTCGGAACCACCGGCCCCTCCCGGCCCCGCCGGGGCGGCTCCCGAGCCAGCCGCAGCTGCCAGGCCCGGGAGAGCCGCACCACGTGCTCCGGGGGCTGCCCGCCGCCGCCCTGCACCCAGCGCACCAGGAGGAGTCGCCGCACTGCGGAAGTCCGGGCCCTGCCTAGCACCAGCTCCCCAGGCGCCGCCATCAGCAGCCCGGCCTTGCACAGCGCCATCCCGGCCCCGCACCTGGCGCACCCACGTGAGGGGGGAAGGAGAAGGAGCGCCCCCTGATGACGTAGAATACGAGTGCCGGGAGCCGAGGCGCATGCGCAGTGGGAGCCGGTGCAGGCTAGGAGGGTGGTTGTTGCAGTACAGCGCGAGGGCGAGTGAGGTGCCGCCGGCCAGGCTCAGTTCGGCAGGTGAGCGGTGCCCCTCCCCCCCCGGGTCCCCTCCCCCCTCACGGCCGGCCCCAGGGTTCTCTTCTGGCGCCCCCATCCTCATAGCTGCCCTGCTCCCCCTTCCTCCTCCCCCAGGGGCCCCTCCTCCTCCCGGCCGGCCCAGGGGTCCCCTTTCCTCCCCAGGCCCCCCTGCCCCCGCAGCCGGCCCTGTGTCCCCTAGGCTCTCCCTCTTCTACCCCATAGGCCCCCTTCTCCATTCTCAGAGCCTCTCGTGCCTCCACACCCCCCCCCCCCCCCCCCCCGTCCCCAGGCTCACCCGTGGCGGGCTCTGTGCCCTCACAGTGCTCCCTCCCCCCCCAGGTCCGGCTCCTCCCCCCCAGGTCTGGCTCCTCCCTGCGGCTGCCCCAGTGCCCCTTCCCTTCGCCCCCTTTCTTGCCATGGCCACCTCACTGCCCTATCCCCCTGGGCTTTTAACATCCTCGCAAATCCTCACGGCTGCTATAATGTCCCCTTCTCCTTCCCCTGGCCCGTTACCCCCATTTCCATGGCTGCTTCAGTGGCTCCCATTTCTCCCCATTCTTAGAACTGCTCCAGTGTCTGCTTCTCTCTCTCCCCATCCCCTGGTCTCTTTAGTCCAGGGGTGCTCAGAATTATCAGTACAAAAGATCCAGGCCCTTGAGCACCATCCTGGGACCAATCCCTTGGCAGGAATCCTTGTTACTGGGTGGGAGCCAGTACTGAAAAGACTGAGCTGCTCCTTAGGGCACCATGGTGATAGTTTGTAGAGATAGAGATTACAGTGATGCCTAGCATGTGCCAGGCACTTTCCAGTCACTTCCTGCCTCATGCAGTGAGACACAATTTTGTCTCTTCCACTGCACTAATGGCTTCTTTCCCCACCCCCAGATCTTGCTGTATCAGCTTCTAATTAGGAGGCTTAGTAGCCACCTCTAACTAGTAGATATCTGTCCAGTTTTTAAACCATAGGGTTGTGGTCTTCAGATGCGTGCGCAGATGGTAAGTGTTAATAATGCTAATGGCTGTTGGATGTATTGACAGAACTCTTATTAACTTATCTGGTAGCAGAAGCAGGTCCCTTGTTTGTAATTAAAATCGGTTGGAAATAAGAAAGTGATCTGGTCAATAGTGGCCTCATGCACCACCCATTGAAGTCAATGGAAAGACTCATTGACTTATGTGCTTTCAATCAGGTCCTGAGAGAGCAGCAAAGTATGCTACAAAATATCTGAAGGCAAATCATTTTTAAAAGTGCTGAAGATGGCTGCAACAACCTCTCCCAGTTTTTATTGTAGGACGCTGGCTCCTGGCATACTTGCAACTTTAACAGTTAGAACATGTGCAGATGTTATAATAAACATTACATGTTGTTTCTAATTAGCCAGTTCACCTAGATAGTTTAAACTATATATGAAAGGAGCACCTTATTCCAAATATGCTGTTTTCCTGATTAGTCCAAACTCTAGATGCCTACTTTAGATCAATCTTAAGTATACGCTGACCCAGTAGGCAAAGAAGAAAAACTATCCCCCTGACACTTACCATGAATTGTCATCTTGCATTTGTAGCTTCTTTTGTGGCGAGGAACTGCTTAAGAATGTAGATTCTGGGTGCCCTGATTCTTTAGCAGAACCTGAGTGGATAGCCTAATGTGTCAACTTTTGTCTCTGACTGACTTAAAATTAACCGATCAGTTGTGTGAAAAATTGACTTTACACCCACAAGGCAGAGAACTGAAACCCTAATAATGAGAGGCCAATAGGAAAGATCAAGAGGGACTCTCACAACAATGAGATCCAAAGATGAAACGCAACGGCAGGAAAATGTCAGGGGGAATGCTAGGATAGATCAGTCTGTTATACCAGCCCCCCACCCAACCATGCCTCAGCCCCCTACACCCAACCCCCCCCCCCCCCCCCCGAGCCTCCAAACACCCATCCCACCCAGCATTGGGGATGCCTTGGCTGGTGGCTCATATCCTGTGCTGGGCTCAGCTGCTAGTCCCGGCTGGGCTGGGCATGGGGAAGGAACACAGTTCCGCTGCAGGGAGTGGCTGGGACCGGGTCAGATCCACCCCCAGAAACTTTCCCTAGCTGCAGCAAATGCTGCACCTCATCTCCTGCTTCCTGCCCCCATCACTACTTAGCCACGGGGGAGGTGCTCCCCTGTCTGCCCAAGCCCCTGAACCCAGACTCCCCTGCTGAGCCCTCCACACCCAGACCCCCCCCACTAAGCCCTAACCACATTCATTTGTATCCCCTGCAGAGTCTCATTGCTCCTGCACCCAGAACCCCACCAACGAACCCCGGTGCATCCAGATCCCCCCTGCACCCAGACCCCCCACTGAGCCCCTTGCCCCACACAGAACCCTCTTACCCCACACCTGGAACTGCTCCCCCACACACACACACACACTAAGCCCCTCCACATTTGGATCCTGCTTGTCTGAGCTGCCTGCCCACACCTGGTACGCCTGATGCAGAGGAGCAGGGCCCTGGGATGTGCCTCACCACTTCCAGGTGTGGGGACCTGCAGGGTGATCTCCCACCTCTGTGAAGTCAGTGGCCTGTTTCTCACTGCTGTGCTGGAGCCTCCACATTTATTTATTGACAAATAAAATTTGCAAATTGTTGCAGAATTTTAAAATAGAGTGCACAGAATTTTTATTTTTTTGGCACATAATTCCCTCAGGAGTAGTATGTAGCTGACTCCAGCTGCTGTAACAGCTTGTTGTGAAAGAGGGCACCTAGACAGACGGGACACAAGCAAGATAAGACCAGAGCTTGAACTCCGCACCTTCCGTTGCTCCCAGCATCATGTAGGAAGCCTAGTGCAACTGCTGAAGAATTGGTGTGATGTGATCTCCATCGCTTATGTCTAATGGATGCTTTCTACATCAGCTGAAAGTAACCCTGAAGAATAGCCCCAGCAGGAGAGTGCTGCAGTTCTCCAGTCTAGAAGTCTCAAGGTCATGGGCTGTTGATTCAAATAAATTCCATACAACTTCTTTTAGTCAAATAAACTGAGTTCTACTGTGTATATCAAACACACAAACTAAACTGAAATATTATTAAGGTTGCAGAGTGAAGCACTCAGAAGTATGTAAATGCTGGAATTAAGGTTGTCTGTGTAACTTTAATTCACTCCTCTCTTGTGTATATGAGTTGTGATAGTCTTTAATTATATGTTCACGTGGTATTTTTCCCCATAGGATTCCTACCTCATTTAATGCACATAATGGATGGTACTCACTTGGCAGCTATTCAGTATTTTGTTTTCTCATTGTTCACTGTCGCCCATGCTTTATTTATTGCACATTACTCTAGTCCTTCTCTGAAGACAGAATTAATAATTCCTTCGTGGGTTTTTCTATGGTACCTGATCACTATAATGTTTATGAAGCACTCAGACACTAATGAATTTATTTTCACAGGAGATCTGTGAAATGAGAGGGTATTATATCCCCATTTTATGGATGTGGGAACTGAGATTAAGGTCAAAAGCATCCATAAATTTGGGTACCCAATTGGAGATGCCTAGGACTGAGTTTTACAGAGCCCGTAACATTATGTAGGACTCTGTGTTCGCAGCTCCAATTGATTTCAGTTGTAAGTAATCATCACTTTGGCAAATCACACACCAAAGTCTCAAGTCAAGTATCCAGAAAATAAGCAACATATAATTAGTGACCACTTTTGAAAGGTTTGATTTAAATGAGTTGCCTAGCATCACATAGGGACTCTCTGGCAGAGAGAATCCAGTTCACCAAGGCAGCATTCAACTGCCTTAACCATGAGACCATCCTTTCTCTTCCTGCAAGCCCCTGTTCAGTTACTATACACCTTCTAGCTTCTGCAACAAATGAAGCAGGGGTCCTACAGACAACAGTCTCCTTCATTACACACCCCTGATTCATTCCCAGAGCAAGTCTGTCCTGTACACTGAATGAGGCAGGAATGTTTGGAAAGAATGGTATGTAATTATTTAATTAAAGTTTATATCATAATGCATATGCTCAAAGGAGTCAAAGTAAGGTTTCCCAGGCAACCTTAATTCTGGCAATTCCTAAATCATGAGAGCTTAACTTTGCAACTATAATGTTTTCATCTAGTGTTTTTGGGTTTCTGTGTAATTTCTTAGGCTATAAAAAACTAAACTGCAAAAGCACAAATTCCATCCTGTGACATCTTATTGACCCCTGCATGGGTCATCAGTAGAGTTAGAACCTTTAGATCTACCGTACACACCTCTTCCACTTGAGCTAGTGAAGTAACTGATAGCTGATTGTAATCCTGTATGTGTACTAGCAGTAGAGAGGAACGAGACACTTTGTCAGAGGGTTTCACAAGTATTTGATGACAGCAGAGGAATGGTTCGACTCAGGCAGAAATCTTTGGTCCCATCGCAGGCTCTGGAAGGGAGTGTGCTGCAATGGGCACAGACCCTTCTGCTCATGCCTCCGAAGCTTTACCCCTTTTGCCTTGTTCCCTCCACCCTGTCCTATTCTCCTCACACAGCCACTTCCGCTCTCCACTTCTCCGGTTTCTCATCCCAGTCTGTTTGCCCAGACATTCCAAAGCCTTCCTCCACCTTGTCCCCTGTCTTCTTACCCAGCCAATCTCAGTTCCTCCCTCCCCCAGCTCCTTGTCCAGTCTTTCTCTCCCATCCTCCTCCTGGTGTTCAGTTGACCCCTCTATGCCGCCATGCCTCATCAACAATGACTGTGTGCTCCCAGAGAAAAGATGCACACCACTGCATGGAAGGGACTCCTCTCTAGGAGCGTGCAAGCTGCTTGCACGTCAGTAGCGCAGCCAGGTCTGGCGCACAGGAGGAACGGTGCTATAAAAAGGCGCCTCCCCCTATACTTACCTGGCGGTGCTTTGGGTCTTCGGCGGCGGGTCCTCACTCGCTCCGGGTGTTCGGTGGTACCTGCGGCTGAAATGCCGCCGAAGACCCGGAGCGCCGCTGTGTGAGTGCAAGAAGCGGCGGCGCTTAAAAAGAAGTGGCGGCGCTTCTGCTCACAGGGGAAGCGGACGCTCCCCCTGTTCCCCCCCCCCGGCTACGCTACTGTTGCACATATTAGTGTGACCAAGGACAGCTGCTGGTGAGCCCGCTGCCCACGCCAGTGGGCAGGGCTGGAAGTGGTACAGCCATGCTGGAGGAGCTGACCGGGCTGGGTGCTGGCTCCTGTGAGCGGCAGCCTGACATGCTGCTGCAGTTCCTGGTAGAGCCCTGCAGCTCCACGGACATCCACTTTATATCCACAGATATCCTCATCCACAGATATAATTTTGCATCTGCACAGGACTCTAGTTATAAGTACACAGTAGTACTTATAAGGCTGGGAATGAAGGCTCACCTGTATTTCTGTTAGATGGTTGGCTTATAAAACAGTCTACTTTGCTCCTTAGCAGTCAAATGCAGGGATTCCTGAAGAAACTCATTTGAGAAAATGTGAGATTAATCCCTTTAACTAGAGCTTTTTTCTATCAGAATGAAAAAGCAAGTTGACAACTTTTTTAGTAATAAATCATAGGTATAAAAATCCCCCAAAACATGAATTTTGATGGCAGTGGGGGAAGGAAATCTTGATTCTACATGTCCACTGGCAGAGAGAATGTTTCTGTCATTTGTTTCACTTTCTGTTTCAGAGCATACAACAAAAGGAATGACTGTGAACACTCCAGCGCTCTGTTTCAGAAGCAAGAAAATTCTGGCTCCCATGGTGCGGGTTGGAACATTACCCATGCGTCTTTTGGCTTTGGATTTTGGTGCTGATATTGTGTACTGTGAGGTATGAAGGCTAAGGAGATGGGGGAGGCTCTGTTTTCTTATGAAATGGCAGTGTTATGAACAATATTGGTTTCTTAGTAGTCATAGCCTCATAAATGTTAAAGGGATTAGCATTGTTACTGTATGGTCTTCAAACTTTCATGTGTAGCCTTTTATTTTATTTAAAGTGAATTTTGTAATGTGGTATTACACCACCGTCGGTTTGGCTCTGGTGGATACAGTTTCAAGCTTAACAGAGTGAAAGTAACCTCTGCTATTTGCTTCAGATTTAGCTTTTCTAGGAACACATATGGACCAAGGATAGTGACCACTCATACATTTACAAGTACAAGTACTCTGTTTTACAAGTTTTATTAAAGTTACAATTAAAGTTATGATTACGCGTATGTATAAAAATTTGATGAAGACCTATGCACAAGTTACGAATATAGTTATACTCACATCCTTAACAATATTCTTAGGGTCTGATGGCTGCCTTTCCAGTTGATCACTAGTAGAGGGATGGTTCCTGCTGGAGTTCTCCATAGGAAGCTCAACTTTTCTAATCTCTTTTTAAGCAACCTATTTTTATAATAAGATTATGACTACGCCTCATTAGCATTTACACACACAGTGCATCTTGTGGTTAGGGCATGTGTCAGAAAAGTGTGACTACTGGGTATCTTGTCAGCAAAAAATTACTTTTACTGTTAATTTTTTGCAAGATCACCCATAGGTACATCTTTTCCTGTAATCTTGTGGTGTAGGGTCTTTCTTCGGTCACTTACTTATGTCAGGCATTTCTTAAGCCAGTGGCCTCGTATAGCTAAGCTGACATCTTACAGGCCTTGCGTTTCAGCCCTACTTAGATATCTAATACATACTGATCACTTCTAATTAGTGATCATTCTTGTACTTCTATAATCCTACAATTTAAATCCATGCAGCGTAAACTGATTATCTATGATATAGCATGTGAGTTAATTATAACATCACACAACACTCAATAAATGAATGATAAAATGGACCAGTTGTCTACACATGCACTCCCTTAATTAAAAAAATAACATTAAAGGGAGTAGATGACTCAAGATATTGGTAGATATAGAGCCTCTCATTATGTTGCCATTTGAATTCAGCACAGGTTGATCATGAAAGTTTATTTGATCACTCTGGGAGCCTCAGTGAAGGAACATGGTGGTTTAATTTTAGTTGCAAATGGAAAATTGTCTATGAACAAAAGCCATCACCAGAACTAGCTCTGATTTTCACACTTGTTAGCATTCTTGGAGTAGAGGCAAAGGATTGAAGTAGGCGAGCCTTACAGGGTTTGTCTGTAGTACTTCTGGGAGTGAGCTTTCCAGGCAGAGCAGAGAGACTTGTGCTCTCTTGGCTCGAGTGGCAGTTTCCAACCCCTGTCTCTGGACGCTCTCAGAAATTACCAGGGTAAGTTGGCTCTAAAGAGAGAGTGTATACACAGCTTGACTGGTACAACTCAGGATCTGGTCTTTAATAACATCACAACACTGAAATATATTTATAGTAAAATAATCATACGTTTATTGTCAAAGGTGAAATTTTAAAAGATAGTGAATAAGGCTGATAAGTAGAAACAGAAATGTTTATATATATATATAAAACAAAACATAAAACGAAATCTTAGGTCTACACTTGTTAGTAGTTCCATTTCCTGTTTAATAAAGTAGATTTTCTCCAAAGGATTCAGTCTTTGACAGAGCTTCTGGTTTTCAGTCAAAACAAGGATCTGAACTTCCATGAACACCCCTACCCTTCAAGGAATTTCCGCCATGAATTGATAACAAAAATTTCGTACTTATCGCTCAGTTATAATTCAGTAAACCTTTTGAAATGCTCTCTGATTTTAATCTGCTCTTCCCGATGATTTCACATCCCCTTGTTGGTTGCATATGCACATGGGGCTTCCATTGTATTGAATAATAATACTTAGTTTACATCTGAAACAGAGAGAGGTGACTAAACATGCTTTGTCTGGCAAAGAATTTGTTTGGGAACTCTGCCATGTTACGGATTTTAAAACATATTTTCAACGTGTAAGTGTAACTCCTTATATAGTGTCTATACATTCATTTCACAGTGATTAATGAAGAGTGTGTCATTTGATAACTTACATTTGATACCTTACAAGACGCTGTTAATAAAAAATTATGCACACAATATTTTAAAATTCTGCAAAATGCTGCAAATGTTATTTGTCAATAAATAAATGTGGCTCTAGCATGGCAGTGGGGAGCACAGGCCACTGGCTGCAGTGAGGTGGGAGATAACCCTGAATCCCCCATCTCCACCAGTACAGAGACTCGGCAGTGAGGCTTCACCTGACACAGTGCAAGGGCTGGGCCTGCCGCAGAAACATCCTGGGGCCTTGTCCCGGTGCACCAGGTGTTGGTGGGCAGGCTCAGCCCAGCAGGATCCAAGTGGGAGGGGATCCAGGTGTGGGTTGAGAGGTTTCTCTGTGGGGCAGTCTGGATGCGGGTGGCTCAGTGGGAGATCTGGATGCACAGAGGCTTGTTGGGGTGTTCCAGGTGCAGGGGCAATGGGACTCTGCAGGGGATCCAGGTGAAGGTGGTTGAGGCTCAGGAGGGTGGGGCTGTGTGTGGGGAGATGGGGCTCGGCAGCAGGGGCTGGGTGTGTGGGAGCTCAGTGGGGGGCGGTCCGGGTGCTGGGGGAGTGGGGCTTGATGGAGTGGGGGCCCAGGTGTTGCTGGTTGGGAATCAGTGTGTTCGGGGTCTGGGGGGCTCGTTGGAGGGGTCTAGGTGTAGGGGGTAGGACTTAGAATCATAGAATATCAGGGTTGGAAGGGACCTTAGGAGGTCATCTAGTCCAACCCCCTGCTCAAAGCAGGACCAATCCCCAATTTTTGCCCCAGATCCCTAAATGGCCCCCTCAAGGATTGAACTCAGAACCCTGGGTTTAGCAGGCCAATGCTCAAACCACTGAGCTATCCCTCCCCCCACACTTGTCAGAGTGAGGGTTCGACGGGCTTGCTTAACAGGGGACCCCAGCTGCTGCCGAGGGGACGCTGGTCTCCTGTTTCCCCCTGTGATTCCCCTAGCCCATTTTCTTTTCCCTCCCCCTCCCCCGTTCCACCCCCCTTCCTTCCCCACTGCCTCTGCCCCCCCTTCCCTCATTTCCCCCATCCCTCCTTACTCAGCCCCACCGTGTGCACTCACTGTTGGACAGAAAGAATAGAAAACAGGAAGGCTCCCAGCACACAGAAGATGTGCATGACTGGCACTAGGACCCAGGAGGCAGCGTTCTGCTGCAGAGTCAGTGGGAGCCGAGACACAGCCTCCCTCAGCTGGGCAGCTCTGCTTGTGGAATGGGGGGGGTGGGCAGTGACATGTTAGCCCATGTGCCTCCCATGCCTCGCCTCTGTTTGGAGGGGGGCAACCCTCCCAAAAAACTGCGCCCATGGGCGCACAGTCCCGCAGAATCCCCCCACGAGTATATTGATGGATAAATACTATGAAAGCAGTATGTTAGGTGTAGTGAGCTTGTCTGACCTGATAGAAGTTGCTTTTACAGAACAGTGAGCCCTTTGCCAATTGGCTTTAAGAAGCTCTGAGGGTCACACCCCCCCTCTTACAGTGAAGCAGCAGGGTCAGCCACTGGCTGTTCCGTAGGCTTTGGGTCATAACCCTCTTGCCTGGACCAGTTGTCTGCCACAATATATTTTCTTTCCTTAATATGCACAATTTTCATGTCATATTCTTGGAGGGTTATGCTCCAATGTAGCATTTTGGAATAGGTGTCTTTGGCTCGATATAGTCGCACCAACAGAGAGTAGTCTCTTGAGGGTTGCGTCACTCACATGTTATGATACCCTTCAGAGGCCTTGTCTACACAGGGACACTTGGGAGAGTTAATCCAAATTAATTAAAGGTGTGAATTTAAAATGGATTAGTTAAACCCATGTGCAGATGCTCTTGTGCAGAATTAAAGTGGACTTAATTTGATTTAGTGTAGTTCACTTTAGAAGTGACTGTAGTTCACTTTCCTGAATGTCCCTGTGTAGAGAAGGCCAGGGAAGACCAAACATCCCCAATTAATAGATGGGGAAGTGAGACACAGATGACTTGCCGGAGGCCATGCCGAAAGTCTGGTAGAGTTGAATGCAGCTTTGTGTCCCAGTCCAGGGGAATCTGCTGAATCAGTTCATACTCTAGATCAGATGTGGCCAGCCTGTGGCTCCGGAGTCACATGTGGCTCTTCAGAAGTTAATATGCGGTTCCTTGTATAGGCACCAACTCCAGGGCTGGAGCTACAGGCACCAACTTTCCAATGTGCCTGGGGGTGCTCACGGCTCAACCCTTGGCTCTGCCACAGGCCCTGCCCCAATCCACCCCTTCCTGCCCCCTCCCTTGAGCCACAGTGCCCTCGCTCTTCCCCCCTCCCCCCAGAGCCTCCTGCATGCCACGAAATCCGGAGGTGTAGGGAGGGAGGGGGTGGTGCTGAGTGGTGAGGCTGTTGGTGGGTGGGAGGCCCTAGGAGCAGGGTGGGGGAGCTGATGGGGGTCTGCTGACGTATTACTGTGGCTCTTTGGCAATGTACGTTGGTAAATTCTGGCTCCTTCTCAAGCTCTCTTCTCCTTCTCAGGGCCACCCCTGCTCTAGATGCTAGGCCCAAGCATACCCTTTTCCTGGCTGCCCATGCCAATTTTCTGGATTGTACCTACTGGCTTTGGGTTCCTTGGCAAAACAGTGTTGTGGATTGTCTGTGCTACCAAAACACCCTTTTAGGCTGGGCTTCCTGCTGTCTGGGGTCTTGAAGCTTCGGTTTCCAGCACAAAAGCCTCAGAAAAGAACTTATACATTTTAATTCCCAGGCTGAGACACTTTTTGTAGTTACAGCCTGTAGCTTTACCATCCAAATTAGAAGTCCTGAAAAACTGATTTTGTAATAGAAATACTGACAGACCCTTTACATTGATTGTGGAATGGTCGTTATAATAGCCTTCAAAATTATCACAGGATATGAAAATGCCTTTCTAGAAAAGTCCTAGCCGGGGGTTGAACTAGATGACCTCCTGAGGTCCCTTCTAACCCTGATATTCTATGATTCTATGAAAAGAAAGGACCGATCTCAATAGAGTGGGAACTTTAATCTGTAGATAACATATGGTCTCAATAATAATCTTCATACAATTTTGTCTTCCATGTTCCTTAACTGTTTGGCTTTCTTTTGTCTTCTAAAATAGGTTGCTTTTCTGTATGATATGTAGAGTCTGACCTTGACTAGATAGTTTGAGCAAAGACAAAAAATCATTTTTGTTGTTGCCTCGTTTAATGGCTGTTGGATAGTGAAGAAATGGAGAAAAGTTGTCAGTAAAATCTGATCCTTTCAGCATTTGAAAATATCTCCAGGAAACTGCATAGTTTCTACGATCTAGAGAGGTGGGTCCTGGGCTTCTCATCAAGGTAATGCTCCTGGACTTTGCTGATAAGAGGTTGCCCCCTTTTGTTTCGGCCTCTGAGTGATAGGATTAGTCTCCTGGCGATAGGTGTCTGGTCACTTTTTGCCCCAAGCTCTAGAATTACCATAGGATAGTTGATTAGATGGGTCACTGATCTAGTCTACTGTTATAACATTTCTGTACATATGGTTATGAAATCTAATTGTGGTCATAAACTATTGTATTTTACAGTGTTCCTTTAATTTTCATTCATGTCCTCTTGTGCTGTTTCTCTAGATCTGAACTATAGTATCTCTCATAAGAGGCAAATTAACCAATTTTACTTTGATAAACTTGCTAGTTTATTTTTATTTTGTTTTTTTAATTCACTTACATATATTTCTGATCTTTTTTCTTAGGAGCTAATTGACATAAAGATGGTGCAGTGCAAAAGAGTTGTAAATGGCAAGTACAATATATTTTGATAAAAGCTTTCAAGTATCATTTTTCTTCAGTACATGATGAGAAATGCTCTGTTACTTTGTTGATTTGGTAGCCAGATACACTTAAGCAGTAGCTACAAGAGGTGTTAATATTCCCATTCCATTGAATAAAGTGTTAGAGGGACACATCTGGGTTAAAAATAAGATGGAAAACATTTAATTTAATTACTGATATTCATAATTACTTAAATTATTAAAACTAAAAGGTTAAGATCTAAGGGCTTGGCTACACTTGAAACTTCAAAGCGCTGCCATGGCAGCGCTTTGAAGTGCAAGTGTGATCATGCGCCAGCGCTGGGAGAGAGCTCTCTCAGCGCTGCAGGCACTCCACCTCCACGAGGGGAATAGCTTACAGTGCTGGGAGCGCGGCTCCCAGCGCTGGGGCACTGTTTACACTGGCGCTTTACAGCGCTGTAACTTGCTGCGCTCAGGGGGGTGTTTTTTCACACCCCTGAGCGAGTTAGTTGCAGCGCTGTAAAGCGCCAGTGTAGCCAAAGCCCCATTTGTTTTTAGAAACTTGCACATAGTTGATGAAATCTTAGGAATGACTTGTCATGCTTAAAGAATGACATGAGTTTATATGTTCTCCAACAAATGAGTCAATTTGCTCAGTTTACAGAGGATTTTGTTTTGGTCAGGTTTTAGTTCTTTCTGTCATAACATTAATAAAGTTTCCAAACTGAAATTTAGCTGATAATTTGGTTGGTGTCACATTATATAGAATAGAATCCAGCTTGCTTTGCAATGGATGTATGCAGCTAACAGGACTGAAAGCACTTTTAGTAATGTTTACAGATAGAATTTGAAGACTAGGGTTGGTCGATTTTTTTTTTTTTTTAATGCAAAATGTTTTGATAAAAAAATCTCCTTTATGTAATGGGAAATTAGCACAACAAATGTGGGATTTTTTCCAAGTTTTCTGGTTTTCAACTCACCTGGAAAAATAATTAGTCTTTTTTAATGTATAATTTACCCCCATTCTCTCCTGTCTCCCCTTCCCCTTTAGTGGCAAAATGGAAGAAAGGGTGAAGAAAAAGAGCTGGGGGAGAGGAAAAAGGATGAAAATTACAGTGGGGTTGTGAAATAGGGGTTAAAGGAAAAATTAAACAAAGAGAATAATGTTTGAAACTGAAATTTTTCTAAGAAATCTTTCAAACAAAGTTTCTAATAAAGAAAATATTGTTCTATTTCAAAACCTGCAAAATTAAAATTACTTCAGTATTTTCTACAAGAGTTTGTAGGTCATTGTAATTGTGCTTCTACTTTTGATCAGCTCTATTGAGGAAACATTGGGAGCACTTATGTTGAATTATAGATTCAAATTAACACATTTAATATTTTGTGCACTTTTACCATTTAAACTGAGGTGGTTTTAAATGCACTCAATGCACTTATTTCCATTACATGTATGCTGTGTTTTATCTCTATATATTCAAACTCATTGGTGCTGAATAAACTTCCTCCTTAATAACTTTTTATTGGGAGAACTCCAGTGAGCTATATCACCTATATAGTTAGTCGTCTGATTAAGAATGTAAGTATTAAAGCTGAAATACAGTGGGCTTTGGGTTGTTGGTTTTTTATGAGAAAACCTGGAGGCAATTATTAGAACATACCTTGGAACACACAAACATTCATGTTCACATAACTATACCAAGCAGTTTCTTCTTTAATGTGATAGCTCAGAGGGACACTCAAGGATAGTAGTCTTCAACATAGAGCTATTCTCAGTGTAGGTCAGTTTTTTGAGCTTTTGCCTTGGCTTGCCCCTCTCCCCATTCGTAAACTGAAAACCTACAATTTCTATACTGTTTTAAGGTACATAATGGTGAATATCACAGTAATGGTGCTGTACAACCCAAGAGAAAACATGCTGAAATTTTTGTCTATCATGTAAACATGTAGCAAAGTGGGTCTTGATTTGTTTTATTTTATTAGTGTTTGTTTTAGTAACAGTTAGTTGAAAAGAAAAGATGAACCTGAAAGATGAACCTGTTTGAAGATGAAAATGGGGTGACAAAGGTTTACGTCAATTTTTAGGTTTCAGAATCTTCAACTAAAATAGCAGCTTCCACTTTTGTACAGTGCCTAATGCAATGGGGTCCTGACTTGGTTGCCCTTTAGTTGCTACTGCAACATACATTTCAAATAATGAGTAGTGACTGCATGAAAAGGGTGAGGAACTGGACCAGAAACAAGGCAGAGCATAGGTATTAATGGACCAAATGAAACCCATTCTGTATAGATTTATAGTTAATATAGTCCCGTTGGCTATAATTTTGCTGTGTAAATCATTACAAGATGACCCAGTTTAAGTTAACAGTTTGAATGAGAAGGGCTTAACTGACCCTTCTGAAAGCAGATAAAATTTAAGTCTACAAGTATAGGCTTACAAGAAATGAGATTCGTCCCAGTGTGAAGGATCCCCACAAAGCTCTATACACCTTTTCTGCCCTTCAAAGTGGAACTTAAGAAATAAAGAGGGACTGGCACCTTCATCCTAAAGGTGTCAGGTGAAATTGGCATTTATGATTTCTAAGGAATTTGTATATGGTGTGGTGTATTAGTATACTTTGCCTCATATTATTTTTATTTTTGCTAAAAGACTGCATTTGTTTTCCTCAGTTGCTGACACCAGATGTCAATCTATTTCAAGCGTATTTATAATGATGTTTCATTAGGATGTTCTAGGTGGCATCTGTCAGCTAATCACATGAAAACTGCTTCTGCGTAATAAAATTCTTTAATGTTCCAACTAAACCTTGGAGTCAGTTTGCTAATTTTTATATTAGTGAGTTATTGGCTAGAAAATTGGTTTTTTTTTCCCCCAGCAAACTTACAGATTCATGGAGTTCAAGCCAGAAAAGGCAATTGTGATCCTCTAGCTTAATCTCCTATATAACAGAGGCTGTAGAACTTCCCCAAAATAATTCCTAGAGCATATCTCTTAGAAAAATATCAAATCTTGATTTTAAAATTGTCAGTGATGGAGAATCCACCACAACCCCTGGTTAAATTGTTCCAATAGTTAATTGGTCCCACTGTTAAAAAAATTTCTGCCTTTTTTCCATTTTGAATTGTCAGGCTTCAGCTTCCAACCATTAGATCGTGTTTTACCTTTCTCTACTAGATTGAAGAGCCCATTATTAAATGTTTGTTCATCTTGTATAAACTTCAATCAAGTGACCCCTTAATCTTCTCTTTGTTAGACTCTAGGTTGAGCTCCTTTAGTGTATCACTATAAAGCAGGGGTTTCAAACACGCGGCCGGCCCGCGGAGTTATTTCCTGCGGCCCGCCATAGGTGCCAACTCCACTGGCAGCCAAGCTCCAAACATTATTGAGTGTTTATATTTTGTTAAAACCCCTCTTTGCATTACAGTTTTTAAAAAGTTAATACATTGACTTTTAATAGAATACTATATTACTCTTCATTTTTTTCATTTTTGACGATACTTTTGTATCATTGTATGAAAAGGTTTCAGTGATGCAGCCCTCGGGCCAATTTACTAGTTCTCATGTGGCCCTCATGGTGATTTGAGTTTAAGATCTCTGCTATAAAGCATGTTTTGTAATCCTTTAATCATTCTCGTGGCTCCTCTCTAAATCCTCTCCCATTTATCCACATCCTTGTTGAATTGTGAACACACAGTATTCCAGCAGCGGTCGCACCAGTGCCGAATACAGAGGTAAAATAACCTCTACTCCTACTTGAGATTCCACCATTTATGCAGTCACAGCTTTCACTTTGAACACTTGGAGTTGTGGTTTTCAACCGTTTATCCTTCTGCTAACCCTCACTGAATCACTTTTTCCTTTCTGTGATCCCATATTTACTACTTGCAGCCAGTCCTCAGTTGCATCTCAGAATCCTGTGTGCCATTTTCCATGAGAGCCAGTATAGTGTTTTATGGGTGCATTTGGCATCTGAGGACTGCTTTCAAGTGGTTAAGGAAAACTGGATGAGGAGAGCCATTGCTTGTGGCCACGATTTTAGAACCTCTCACCTAGATTAATGAACATAGGCCAAATTGAGCCTTGGCGTAAGTGGGTGCTATTCCCATTGAAACCAAAATGGAACTGCTCCTACTTAAACCATGGCTTAATTTGGCCCCATGATGGGAGTAGAGAAGGGGAAGTTTGAGGTATTTGATCCAGCCCACTTTAATATAGAATATCAGCAGTTCTGAAAAGGTAAAATTAGTTACTGTATTTTGATATATAATAATCTATAAAAATATTCGGTCTGAACAAGTAGAAAAATAAACCATTGAATCAATGTTACTTACAGCTTCTCAGTGGCTTGTCTGTTTTCATCTTGATCATTGAGTTAAATTAAATTGTTTTATACTCAAATGAATTCACTGTATTACATTCAAGGCTTCATAACGCATGTGCAATTCTCATTAAGACCTTTTATCAAGAAGATTTTAGAATCTGGTAATTTCTGTAGGCTAATGCAAGTCACTGTTTTGCTGTACGTACCTCTCATCACAAATGTTTTGGAATACTGCAGTAATCCTTTTGGATTTAACACATGGATTTTGCAGTAGTAATCTCAGCTGCAGTCCTTCCCAGAGAACCTGGCAGTGTTCTGGGGAGAGGAAGAATGCTATTTATGCTTTCAGTAAATTACACAAATTTGAGATGCCATCAGGTTAGCTTGGGCTCAGAATGTTTTCTAAAAACAAGGTTTTAAAAAATTGAATTTTTTTCAATTGGATTGAAGTCGTTTTAATTCTAGTATAGGGTGATGGTAGGAGATGTCTGGAGTCCAGCTTTCTCCTGGGGTATCCATAAGCAACACTGCAGCATTATGCCTGGCGATTGAGAACTGGAGAGTGAAAGTGACTAGTTCACATGCATTATGCAAGGTGAGAGAAATTCATGAATATTAAAGGTTCACATTTTAAAATACTTCTCGCTCTTATTAGAAATGGAAAGAAATTAAACCTATTAACCTAAATGTTAAAGCCCCAAGTGTCTTTGACATAGCTTACAAAGGCAAATAAAACTAGTAACTGTTGTTTACCCCTGGAACTACACATCTTTACACAGGCTTTAATCCTTAAGCCTCTCCCTCTCCAAAAGCATTGGCATGGCCTGAAAATTAACAGACCTATTTTTGGGGGTTTTTTCCCAGCACATGGGCTAGATTTTTAAAGCGAAGGCCGCCTCCTAATGAAGGCTCTACCAACAGCTTCTCTAAATCAAGAGAGATCCAGTTCAGGTCTTGCGCTGATTGTGGGTGGATCAGTATTCCATGAGAGAGAGATGGACAGTCCCTCAAGTAGTTAGATTGTAAGACATTTAGGGCTTTTAAAAACCAAATCAATATCTTAAACTGGACTAAGAAACTGTTGGGGAGCCAGTGCAGAAGATAAGAGTCCATGTCAGTTCCTGTTGGTAAGCACAGCCTACCAAATAGGCTGCCTCTGGTTCTGCATCAGCTTCAGCCCCTGGTTGGCTTAAGATGCATTGCAGTAGCTTACAGTTATGCTAGTAGCACTGACCAAGGAATTAAAAAAAAACCATATTTCAACATAACTTTGTCTTTAGAAAAGCTAGCCAAAGTGCATCACTAACAGACAGAGCAGAAGAACTGCTCTAGCCATTCAGGGAAATAACTGGTTTATAATTGTTTCTGTATATGCTTTCATAAACAAGTTTTGTTAAAATTTAAATAACATCAAGTGGGTAGTTCAGACTCGTGAACTAGGACATTCAGCAGTAAGTCTTGCATTTCACCCCCTGATTCTAAAACCACTGTTTTTTCACAGATATCTGTGTGACGGATGAAGCATTATTTGTAACGCTTAATTGTCGGTTCTGTTAGTTTGTATTACAACCGAATTAACTTTTCAGTCTAGTTGATTTTGCATATATGACTCAACTCAGCATTGTTTCTTGATAAACGTTATGATTCTGACATTGAGGTCTCCAGCTTTATTTGGTAGAATTTCATTTATATGTACGTTGTATATTTTTAATTGCTTATTTTGTGATTATATTTAGCCATATTATTTTCTCCCATTTTTGTCTCTCTCTCCTATTTCGTGTAGAGGTTCTTGAAACCGTGGACTTTGTAGCTCCGAACGAAAGAGTTGTTTTCAGAACCTGTGTGAGAGAGAGAGATTGTGTTGTCTTTCAAATGGTAAGAAACCAAGAACAGTTACATTTCTGATATCAAAGTAGATTAATTTTACTAGCACTGTACTGTTTAGATATGTCTAAATGTGGCTCTGTCTCAGATGTTAAGCAGCTCCCAGATTTCTCAACCGGTGTTAATCTTTCTGAACTCTAATTTCACACTGATTGCATTGCAAGATTTCTAAACTAATTGTATACAAGCTACATTACATACAAGCATACACAGAATAGGTGACCAACGTGTATATCAGGGGTGGTCAACCTGTGGCTCCGGAGCCACATGCGGCTCTTCAGAAGTTAATATGTGGCTCCTTGTGTCAGCACAGACTCCGGAGCTGGAGCTACAGGTGCCAACTTTCCAGTGTGCCGGGTGATGCTCACTGCTCAACCTTGGCTCTGCCACAGGCCCTACCCCCACTCCACCCCTTCCCGCCCCCTCCCCTGAGCCTCCGGCGCGCTCGCTCCTCCCCCTCCTCTCCAGAGCCTCCTGCATGCCACAAAACAGCTGATCCGGAGGTGTGGGGAGGGAGGAGGAGGGGAAAGGGGAGGTGCTGATCGGCGGGGCTGCCGGTGGATGGGAGGTGCTGGAAGCGGGGTGGGGGAGCTGCTGACATATTACTGTGGCTCTTTGGTAAGTTCTGGCTCCTTCTCAGGCTCAGGTTGGCCACCTCTGATCTGCACAAAAGCATTTATTATAAAGCAGAATCAAGTGAACAAATATTGATTATATCCTTTTTGCCCCACAGGGATCAGCAGATGCTGAGAGAGCCTTGGCTGTAGCCAAGCTTGTGTAAGTTCTTCTAGAATCTTACCTGAAAATAATTTCTTTCCCTGTGGCTTGCTGAGGTGTAATTTAATTTGTAAAGACTAGTTTTCAGTTTTATCCAAATGCATCTATCATTTGAAACCAGGCATTGAAAACTTCTGATGCAGTTCGATGTATTTTTTCCTAGTCTTTTTTATTTGTATTATTATTAGTTATTATTAGTTATTTATAAGTCTTTTAAGGGGAAACTAATATTTTTAGAGGTCAGAAGTAAGCTATGAGAGTCCTGTGTGATTAGAGCTACTAGGGTAAACAAAAGTTCTACATCCCATTAAGCATTGAAGGAGCTGCTTAGCAAGTTGCAGCAGAGTTCACCATCTGGAAAGATCACTGGGGGAACAGCATGAACTGGCTGTACTCCTGCTCCCATTAGCAGTAATGATTTTTTTTCAAGGCAGTAGCTGCTCAAGCAATTACTTTTCATGCTAGTGACTGCTGTGCAACTTTGTAATAGGCATGCCAGGTCTCTGTCCTCAACATGTTTTTTTTCTGGGTGCGGCACACCTGCTAATAAAGCCCTATTGACCAGTTTCCTGTATTCTTTGTGATTTTAAAGCTCTCAACCAGATGTGTGTTAAATAGAAGAAAAACAAAAGAAGTTTTGCTTCAGTGGTGGTGAGGACTATAACTTTTAAACCCACATAAGATAACCTGTGAAATCATGAGAAATTTTTCTTATTTATTTTTGAAAAACGATGTAAAACAATATTTTGCAGGGTTTGAGTTTGTGGGGAGACCATCCTAACGATGTTTGTTCCATAAGACTCAGTAAGAGTTTTTGAATTCTTCCATAAAGGCAATTGAAATTCTTATATACGTATTGAAATGGCTTTGGAGACCACTGTATAAATATGCACAAAATTTAAACTAGTGAGGAGATAAAAGAAAAGATTCAGAGGTTTGGAAAAAATCTCCAAACTTCAAATTCTCACCTAAACCTCTTGGGGATGGAAAACTCACTCGAGCAGGCTCTCTGGCAAGATGCTTTTTTCCTTTTTCTAGTCTGAAATATTTGTGGGGATTTTTTGTTCTTTTCTTTTCAGAGAGAAAGATGTAGCTGGGATTGATGTCAACATGGGCTGTCCAAAAGAATATTCTACTAAGGCAGGTTGATTTTTAATCCCTTTAAATATTCTCTTTTCCTGCTTAGAGGCACAGGATGCAACACATGTTCTGCTTTTCTGGTTCTGGCAAGTTATTTGATTTTCTCTGTTCTGAATGTTCAATTATTTATAGTTGCAATGAGTCATTCTATTCTTGGCTGCAACTATGATCTCTTGTCCTTATTTTTGAATGTTAACTGTATTTGTCCAGACCATTAGAAGCATCAGGCCAGCCATTTTATTGTTTCTCCCTTTTCCCTGATTTGTTAGGCAAAATTTGTGGCCTTTAAATTTAAATTAGCAGGAGAAATTAATGAAATTCAGGTATTTCCTAGGTGCAATCCTGCTTATTTACAAAAAAATGTACACGCAGTCATCTTTCCCTGAACACAGTAGGAACAAAGAGGAGGCAGTTTCCTTTAACAGAATTTCAAGTCTCCTTCCAGCCAGTATTCTGCTCAAAAAGAATCTCTCTCTGGGCTTCCTCCTAGGGCCATGTTAAAAGTGCTTCTCTTGCTGTCTGCTGGCTTATCTGCTTTTGTGCCCCTACCCTCCTCCATTGCAATTCAATCAATCCCCCTGTTTCTGTTATCACTAAACAAAAGGGAATTTCATTGCTCCCTGTCTTAGTTTGAATGAAAGGCTGCCAGAATGCTCTCCAGCATGCCATCATGATTGGAAGGTTCTCTTCAGCTTAAACAATTTTTCATCTTTAGGGATGCCGCGGCTTCAGAAAGCTGCCCATGCTGGCTGTTCATCAGGCCAACCTAGTCACAGGAATAACTAGCTTGTTGCATGAACAGAAAAGCAGGGAAGCTTTGCTCCAAGTAGATGTAATGCTTCTGGGGATAGGGGACAGAGGTGCTTAAGTGACCCCTGATTTTAGTGCATCACAGTTCTCTATTTGAGGGTTACAAAACGCGACATCTCAGCCTTCTGGTTATCGTTGTTGGCTAAAGAAATTTAGTTTGGTATTTCAACTTCCTTTAAATGAAATATATTGGGATTTTGGATCATTTCTATTGTAGCAGGGTGATGCAAAAGAGTCTGACTTGCAGCATCCTTTAACTGTAGATATCAGAATTAGCATTAACATTGACTGGTATTTTAATTGCTGTTACCACTGTCAGTTATAAAAGAAAAAACTAATATTTATTCCACTCTAACATGAAAAAGGAACACCTCAAAATGCTTACATCTAAAACAATTATTTTATTAAATAAAGAGATAGCAAATAGAATTAATGCTGTTGTTCTCAGAGCCAAAAATCTATTTTATTGAGGAAAAATTCATTTTTATATTTACAGTTTATTAATATTAAATACCAAATATTCATTAGTACCAAATGATGCTGATTAGTTAAATCACAGAAATAGTCTTTAACAATAAAATGACTGCTAAATAAGCAGTTAACTGGAAATCAATGATATTTTAAAGACCGTAAAACCACAACATTTGAATAGAATGATCAATTTCATTAAAATATAATTCTTGATCAGTTCCTATTGTCCATATGACATTTTCATATGCTAATCTACATATGGTTATTTATAACGGTAATATTTCTCCTATGGAATTATATCAAGGACAGAAGTAACAAGAGTTAAATATAGATTATATATTTTGGATATGGAAATCAGATTTTGATACCTTTGAGCAGTTTGTAGTTGAATTGTGAGCAGTATTCTTTCTGCTATAAAATTGCAAATAAATGTTGATAATCATAATAATTTTAGAATATACATGTTAGCATATTTCAGAACAAAATTGGTACGTCTCTTTACAAGAGAAGTATCGATAAAATATTTTTTGTACATGATAGTGGTTTTCATGTTGAAACTATAATAAGAAATTTACCATCATCTTCAGTTGTTGAATTAAATGAATATGTTGTAATCAGAGAGAATGTTTAAGATTGATTGATTACAGACACAGCTGGTAACAATGCCTATAGTTATGGTTGTCTAATGCTTTCTAATTGTAAGACTGTTTTCAGTTGGAAATTTCAGGTTGAAATGTTCTATGCTGGTCATCTGCCTCAACCTGAATATTTTTGGAAAGTTCCATCAAAAAAGATTCAGCTATTTCCAAGAACAAAGTTAGGAGGAAGTGTTTGCTAATGTTTAAAAAAAAAAAAAAAAACCCACCCCAAACCAACCCAATTTGTTGAGAAGCAATCGTTCCGGGCTTGGAACAAGGACTGAAAATTTGGCAGGGGTCACCTTGGGATCCCCATGATCATTCACATGTTCAGTAGGGGTTTGTTAGTAGCTGGCAATAAAATTTTCTGAACATTGTGTCTGCAGGGCCTGAGCAGTACTTTCCCTGCAGTTGCTATTCCTGGCTGCTGTGATCCCAGGCCCCAGATCTGAAGGCACAGATGCTCTCTATTGTGCTCCTAGTGCTTTCCTGCTGTTGCCCAGGCAGGATGGAGAAGGAAAAGGAATCGGCCTTACTTGAATGCAGGTGAAACTGGAGCAGAAGGGGAAATGGGGATGAACAGGGCTGGAGAGACTATAAGTTCTGAAATACTCTCTTTCCGAATTGAGCCCAGGATTCCAGAGTGCCAACATTACTCTCTTGTGTAGTACGTAGCTGTGAAGCATGCTGGCAAAGTTCATGACTCATCCCCTTCTAGTAGGTAGCCACATACAACCCACTGTTAAGATTACCAATTGCTTTAATAGCTCAAGTGATAGAGCTCTGTACTGTGAATCTAAAAGTCCCAACCTCGCTGATGATCTATGTGAGATGACTGATATGGTTCCACCTGATGGAATTTGCTTTTTTCAATTTTCCTTTTTTAAAAACTGAATTTTTAAAGTTTGTAATTTCCTACGAGAACATTTAGCCCACTCAAAAGTTAGGAAATTGCAAAATTCAGGTTGCTTGTGCAATGTTAATTTGGCTCCCTTGTTCATGTGTTATGACAGTCTTAATTACGTAATCTGTATTGGTCTATTGCATGGTAATTGTAAGATCCTTCTTTAAAAATACAGGTGTCATTTGAAGAGTATCAGCAAGATATTTTAATTTTGCTGGGGACATTTAGGTTTTGCATTATTTTCAGGTAATGGATATGTGTTTTGGGGTGATTGTATGTTGAAAGGGGAAGGTTGTTGTGGAGTTGTGAGGTCTGAATTCTTGTAGGTATAAAAAAACTTCAATGTTTCAATTTAAGGTGAGATTTTAAACCAAGTTAGTGAAACCAGCACAAAAGACTCTCTGAACATAGAAAAATCTTGTGTGCTTTGGATATTTTGACCCTAATCCAGCAAAATACATAAGCATATTCTTAATTTAAGCATTTTGCAAGTCTGCTCTCATATTTTACTTAAAGGACATGGTCTTGAAGGCAGGCTGGTATGGTTATTTAATGTTGCTTAACTGGTCATTTCCTTCATTTTTAGTGGTGTCATGCCCAGGAAACTAAAATTTTTTAAAATGTAGGAATATATCTAACTGAATATAAAATAATTCTGTAAATTGTGACCTGCGATATTGGCTACTACATTTTTAAATAGAATTTTAGTTCAATCAACCTTACAAAACATAGCTTCCCACTTTCTTGAGGCAAATACATTCCTTGATGGATGAGTGTAATATCTTCCTCCTTGACATAGTAAAGGTGAGTGGCTCAGATTTAGACCGAGGCAGGTAAACTTTCATGACAGTTTTGTAAGACTGAGTTTGTGTAACTGGTTAGTTTTAATAAATATGTTGGGAATGAAGAAATCAAAACACTACCCCTACACATGCAACATTAAAATAATCCTACATTTTCTAAGGTTAATTTGCATTAAATTAAATTTTTAACTTTTTGGCATTTCTAAATCAGCTGAAGTATAAATAGAGCTTTTAACAGGCCATGTTGCTCCATTTTAATGTCAGGTGCACAAGCAGAAGAAAATGCAGAAATGTTGCAGCGGTTGTCATAGCAAAGAGCTGAAGCTCACACAAAATGACTTATGACTTCATTCCAGAGAGAGAGAGAGAGAGAGAGCCTGGTTACAGTATTAAAACACTATATCCTGCTGTCCTTAATGCTGTTGGCATAGTTAATAAATCTCCTGTGAGATGTAGCTTTCAGGCTTCATCTTGCAGAGACTGAAAAGACAAAGCATCTTCACAGGTAATAATTAAACATTGTCATTCTGTAAAATTTATATTAGAATGTGGAGTATTTTACCATATGATTATTATAATGTTGTGATAAGTGAGTGTTAAATCTGGACCTAACCTGCTGATCAGTGTTCATTTAGATAGAGCCATTTTAAAAAAACCCTTAACTATTTCCATCTAAAAGCTTAAAAACATCAAGCCTGTAACAGCTGCCTCTTGCCCTCTGACTTGCTGACCAAGGTAACTCATACAATAATTGTTTACAATGAAGCATTTTTTAAGCATTAGGTAAAGATAGTGGTATTTTATTATAGCTAGCCTGTGAATAGTTTTAGAAAGCTATTTGAAATCAGACCGTCTAGTATTCCAGCTGGTTTGAAAACATTGCCAGTAAAGTGGGAAATAATAAAAATGCCAAGGCTCACATTGCCAGACATGTCCCTGTAATGTGTATTACCTTGATATTGCACAGACTCTATTTTGCAGTGCAGGTAGAGCTGTTTTGTCTATTTATCAAGCAACAGGAGTAGGATGCTTGTCTGAAAGGACTCTTGTTTTCCAGTAATGGAACATTTCTTTTTGTCAGACTGTTTGAAAAGGAAAGGGGTTTATTTTAGGCTATATGACCTTAATGAAATGGAAGAAAGGTAGAGTTGTGCTGTGCAATAGGTCTGTTTTATAGTAGATGAACCAAAGAAACATAGTGACCTTCTGCAGGGGATATTAATGGGGAATAGTGCTTTTTCCCATCCAGAAAATTGTGTTCCCTGTGGACACTGATTACTTAAGGAACATAAAAATGTAGAAGTTGCTTTGAGATAAGGCATCTTAACTTAAATACTCCAGTTAGTCCCTTATCTAGGCTCTGACAGTAGTCAATATCATATGACTCAGAAGACCGTGCAAGAAAACATATAGTGGAAAACTATAGAGTAACCTATTCCTAGGGAAAGTTTCTTCTTAACCCCTTTCAGTTACTTGTTGGTTTATCCATTGAAGCATGAGAGTTTAATCCCTTCTAAAAGTGTATTTTATCTACTGAAACTGTGGATAGTCTCATCTATATAAATGTCTAATCCTTTTGTTTGAATTCTGCAAAACTCTTGGCTTCAACAATACCATGTGACAGTGAGGTCCACTAGTCAATTATGTATTCTCCAAACAAATACTTGTTTTTATTATTTTTAAACTTGTTGCATTTTAATTTCATTGACTTTTCCCTTGCTCTTGTATTATGAGAGTGTAGATCAGAACCTCTCCATACCATACATTATTTTGTGTGCCTTCCTTTTGTTCATCTTCTCCCTAAACTAAACAGTCCTAATCTTTTCTATGTCTGTTTTCATCACCAGTCTCTGGCCCTTGCCCAATTCTCCCACTCCCAACTCCATCCCTTCCTGCTGTGTTTTTGAAATAAGCACAGTTTTCTTGGCACAGAATTTTGGGCTGTGGTGCATCATTGAGTTACAAAATGGCATTATAATATTTTCAGTGTTATTTTCTTTTACTTAATATTTTCTTCTGTATCTTAACTAGAAAACAGTCTTTCCCTGTAAAACTTGCATATCTTTCTAATCATGACGAAAGGACAAAAATATTAAAAATTTTTGCAGGAGGGAAATACTGAAAAAAATTATTTTCAGGAGCTGCAAAAAGAATTTTTTTTGCATGTTCCCCGACAGCTTGTCACAGTGGCAGGCAAGACAGCAGGAAAACAATCGGAAACCTGCCTGGTTTCTGGAGGAAGTTTTGCCACAATCAGTGTGTTCCTGGTTTTGATGTCAATGAGTCAGCTTTTTCTGACAGAAAAGTATTCCATTCAAAAATTTCCGAACCAATCTAATGTTAACACTTACAGCTAGCTGACTGGTTGGCTGTGTGTATATAGACAGGGTGATCGAGGAAGAACATCCAAATTAGAGGAGGGGAAAGTTATATTTAAAAAATATTAGTAGTTGTTTTGTGCTGCCACTTCCTTTTGTATAGGTACATAGTATGGGAGACTTTATTGGGACCTGCATTTAGGGCTCATCAATCAATTGAATGGTGCTAGGGAGAACATATGAATGAAATTTATCACCTAATGGGAAGAAACAAAGCACTCACAGTGGCTAGGTACAGATTTTGGAATTTCTGGCTGTTTATCAGAGAAATAGAAAACAAAACAACTTCCCAGTATTCAGTTCCCTGAGCTGTTGCTGTTTCATTTGCTGACATCATTCTAGCAAGAATGTTTTCTTATTTGACCAAATGAGTGCAGCTATGCTCTTTCACCTAATATATTTCAAATTTGGATTCTTTATTAAATGAAAATCCTTCTGTAACCAAGCCAGTAAATGATGCGTAAATAACTTTGTACCATACCTTTTAATTACTGTATAGTAATTCGCGCTTGCATGAAAACATTTTTCTTGTATGGGAGGATTTAATTTTGTTGTAGTTTGCCATTGGGTAAGATACTTCTTACGAAATGAAGAAAGTGTTGATTTTTTGAATGTTTCCAGTCTGTAATATATTCTTGGCATGTGTTTCCCCAGGGAGGTATGGGAGCAGCACTGCTGTCTGATCCTGACAAAATTGAGTGTGTAAGTATCCAGTTTGTTGGTTTTATTGTGCCTAGGAAAATATGGTGCTTATGTACAATAATTGAGTGATTCTTGAGCTGCTGGATTTATTGGAGTGAGAGAGAATTGTGTGAAAAGCAGATTTGGGAGTGTAGACATTATTCCATTCCTTAAAGTTTTGCAGGTTCAAATGAAATCCACATAGATTGTACTGCTGCTTAGTTTCCTTTATAGCCACAGAAACAAAAGTATTGCTGCTGACTTACTTTTCAATTTTTAAACTTGCACCCTTTGGTGCTGTAGTTGGATTTTCTATTTTTCTGGTCATTAACAACCTTTTATTTTTAGTTTAATTCAAGCACAAAGCACAGCAAACACTTTACAACAGCATGACTGCCCTGCCCTGAGTAGCTTTACAATGTTTAGTTTTCAATGGCCTACACGTTGGTAGAGCTCTGCAAGAACTCTTATGTAGCCTTAAGATTTGGCTCAATGAGTAGTGGGCAAAACTTAGTATATTAAAGTGAAAATCTAATTTTCCTTAAATGTCAGTCACATTGCTTCCATATGATAGCCATCAACCTTAGTTGATGTGTTTAGACTATAGTTCTACATGCCAACAAAAAGTTACAAATTACCTTTTGAGCAGTGACATTGAATGGCTCTTGAGCCCTTGTTCAGCTCTCTATGTGGCTTTTGTCAGGTAAGGGTCTGGGCAGTGGACTCCTCTTTTCCTCTGCCTCAGGCAGAATGTGTGGAATGTAGATCACAGGAGTACACACTGAGCGTATGGTTTGGTGGTATGAAGACAGGGTGCTCCTGGGATCCCTCCTGAAAGTCAGAGTGTAGTTCCCTTCCATCCAGTAGTTAGTTAGGAGTGGGGTGACAGACAGGAAACAGGAGGTAGGGTAGGAGGGAGATCTCACAAGCAAGTGTATGGCTTCCATGCAAGGCAAGAGTTAGGGAAATTAAGTAGACTGGGGCTATCCCTTTCTCTTCCAGCAGTCAGAGGAAGCAGAGCAAGGGGACTGATCGGAAAGCACCTTAAGGAGATCAGTATCCTTATCTGCATTTTGCAAACTGGGACACTGAGGCACAGAGTGACCTGCCTAAGGTCATGGCAGGGCGATGGCAGAGCTGGGAATAGTACAGAGATCTGAGTTCCAGTCCAGTGCTCTCTACCCACTAGGGAAATGTGGAGAAGACTGGAGTGGGAGAGGTTGCAGTAGGTAAGGCATGAGATTAAGTTTTACACTCATGGACTTTAAACCCAGAAGGGACCATCATGATCTAGTCTGACCTGTGCATTGCAGGCCACAGAACCCATCCCCACGTACTCCTGTAAGAGACCCATAACCTCTGGTTGAGTTACTGAAGTCCTCAAATCGTGGTTTAAAGACATCAAGTTACAGAGAATCCACCAAAGGTTTTAACAGTAGTAATAGAGAGAATATGGAGATAAAACTGGCAGGATTTAGTGATTAGTACTTTTGTGTGTAAGGGAGATGAGACCTCAGTCCAAATTGTTGAATCTCACACAACCAAAAATGTGTTTCAGTCCTTATATATCCAATAATTTTGTCTCTGTCTGAGTCAGAGCACACTTCTTGACAGAGCAGATGCACGTTTGTGCAAGCAAGCTTCATAGGCTGGTAAAAATGTTGTCTATTTACTGAAAGGCAGATGGGTTGATTGCTTGTAAAGTGTGTTGCAAGAAGTTATTCTACTTTTGTTGCTATCGGGTGTCTGCAATTTAGACACACAAGTTCCCTTTTAATGTGTAGTGTGAAAATATTTTTCACATGTGGGCTGACTGAGGGGATGACTTAGTAGCAGCTTGCCATTGCCATTTAAAATTATAACCTTTGCACCTGTTATCCTCAGTATATGCAATCAATACTTCTTACCAGGTATTTGGATGAAAGCTGTGCCTCAATATTTGAGCTTCATCCAAAGGCTGGCCTAGATAGCTCCCACCCTGTTGTTACGGAGGTTTGATTTGACCTAAGGACAATGGACTTCAAAAAAAGCAGACTTGAACAAACTCAGGGAGCTGGTAGGTAAAGTCCCGTGAGAAGAAAATTAAAGGGAAAAAGGAGTTCAGGAGAGCTGGCAGTTTCTCAAGGAGACAATATTAGAGGCACAGCTGCAAACTATCCCGATGCAATAGATAGGAAGAACAGTAGAGGCCAATATGGCTCCATAAGTAGTGCTTTAATGACCTGAAAATTAAAAAGGAATCCTACGAAAACTACAAAAGAATAACACAAGCATGTAGGGGGAAAAATCAAAGGCTAAGGCACAAAGTGTGTTACACCTCACAAGGGACATAAAAGGCGATAAGTTGAGACTTTTTAAAATACGCTAGGCGTAAAAGAGAGATGAACAAAAGTGTAGGTTTTCTACTTACTGGGGAAGAGAGCTAATAACTGATGATATCACGAAGGCTGAAGTTTTTAATGCCTCTTTTGCTTCAGTCTTAACTAGAAAGATTAATGGTGACCAGATACTAATATTAAAAAGGGGGAAGGAACTCAAGCCAAAATAAGGAAAGAACAGGATAAAGAATATTTATGTAAGTTGAATGTATTCAAGTTGGCAGAGCCTGATGAAATTCATCCTAGTGTACTTAAGGAACTAGCTAAAGCAATCTCGAAACTGTTAGCTATTACTTTTGAGAACTCATGGAGGATGAGTGAAGATCCAGAAGGCTGAAGAAGGGCAAACATAGTACCTATCTTTAAAAAGAGAAACAAAGAGAACCTGAGGACCAGTCAGCCTAATTTTGTTACCTAGAACGATACTGTGACAAATTATTAAGCAATGAATTTGTAAGCATCTAGAGGATAATACTATGTCTATATTATAAGGAATAGCCAGCATGGATTTTTCAAGAGCAAATCATGCCAAATCAACCTAATTTCCTTCTTTGACAGGGTTACTGGTCTAGTGAGTAAGTGCAAGTAGTAAATGTGATATATTTTGTTTTTAGTGAGGCTTTTGACACAGTCCCACATGACATTCTCATAAGCAAACTAGGGAAATGTGATCTAGATGAAATTACTATGGGGTGGATGCACAACTGGCATAAAATTTTTAAATAAATGTATTATAAAAAGCAACTTTCCATATAGGGACCTTTATATATTTTTCTTTAGAGAAGTGTTCAAATGTCTTTATATGTTCAACAGAGCAAGAGTTACTCATGTTGCTTCTGTAATAGTATTTATTCCCTCCTTTCTTTAGATTCTGAGTACCTTGGTTAAAGGAATTTGTAAACCAGTTACCTGCAAAATCCGAATCTTGCCTTCGGTAAGAACATTTTTTTTTATTATGCTTTGTTCCGGTTAATGTTAACCCTTGGAGCCAGATTAGAATACAATAGACATTAGAATGAAATTTTAACTGATTTTAACCCACTGGATTAAGATATACAGAAATTTGTATTTTTATTCTGAAATAAGTGTGTCCACACATTGACTCAATAGGACAATTCCATAGGTAGACAAGCCCAAAGCAATTGACAGTGAATTTCTTAGAGAGGCAAGATGGTTGCGGTAATCTTTTATTGGACCAACTTCAGTTGATGAGAGAGACAAGCTATCAACCTTACATAGAGCTCCTCTTTCGGTCTAGGTAATGTACTCAGTGTCACGGTAAATATAAGGTGGAACAGATTGTTTAGCATATGTAGTTAACACATATTTCAAGGGACCATTCATGGTGAAGAATTCTGCTGACTCAACCTCAAAGAATTCTTTCACAACAATGAAGACGCCACAATTACCACATCCCCACCGACAGTCATAAGAAAAAAAAAATCATCTGACTGGACACCCCACAGCGAACCATCACACTCTTACTCATTACATTGATTGCTTCAGGAAAAAAATTGACAAGGATATCCTTAACAAACATCACATCTCTCCACCGCTGAGATAGTGATTAAACCAGCAGACAAAAGATTCACCATCGTAGTTCTCAATTGTGATACGTTCTTTAAGAAGCCAACCAGCAACTGTCTGACTTCACCTACTATAAAGAACTCAAAGTAGACCCCACACCACAGTTTACCCAGGAATTTAAGGATGTCATCAAATCCTTCCCCAAACAATTCCGAGAGAAACTCTACAACCTCATCCACATGAACCCACCTCAGCGGATCTTCTGCGTTTTTCTCAAGATACACAAACAAGGAAACCCAAATAGATCCATCTCATCTGGCACTCTTACTAAAGAAATATCAAGACTCATAGAAACCATCCTCAAACCACTCACCACACAAAGGGCTGGCTTCCTCCAAGATACTGCCAACCTTCGCCACAAACGCCACAGCATTAACAATCTCACTCAGAACATTGTCCTTGCTGATGCAGTTGGTTAGAATTTACCTTTTAGTCACTAATTTCTTTTGCATAGAATAGAGTTTTTAAGCTCCAGTAGTCCAATTTGTTTTCCCTTTGGTAATTGCAGCTGGTTATTTTGCAAATTACTGCCTAATTATGTGCATAGGTATTGTGACTGCACATGCAAATTGAATATATATATATATATGTATATATGGACAAATGTGTAACTAGTTGTGCAAAAATATCTGATGTATGCGCAATCAGTGGTTGCATGCACAGATTAGGCATGTACACATACTTTTTATGCATGATTTTAAAGAATTAAAGTAAAATCAGTGTATCTTCAACAATCTTCATTGATTCCAAGGCCAGAAGGGACCATTGTGATAATCTAGTCTGACCTCTTGTGTAGCACAGGCCATAGAACTTCCCCAAAATAATTCCTAAAGCATATTGTTGAGAACAAAACCCAATCTTGATTTTAAAATTGTCAGTGATGGAGAATCCACCAGAACCCTTGACATGTTGTTAATGGTTAATTACTCTCACTGGTAACAATGTACACCTTATTTCCAGTATGAATTTGCCTAGCTTCAACTTCCAGCCATTGGATCGTGTTATACCTTTTTCTGCTAGATTGAAGAGCTCATGATTAAATATTTATTCCCCATGTCAGTATTTACAGACTAATCAAGTCACCCCTTAAGCTTTTCTTTATTAAGGTAGAAGAATGATCTCCTTTAG
This sequence comes from Chelydra serpentina, assembly GCA_037349315.1. Classification (NCBI taxonomy): domain Eukaryota; kingdom Metazoa; phylum Chordata; order Testudines; family Chelydridae; genus Chelydra; species Chelydra serpentina. The sequence continues at coordinate 10,811,329 of JBAIAC010000026.1, read as the reverse complement.
TATATCACTGTAAGCCAAGCTTTCTAATCCTTTAATCATTCTTGTGATTCGTCTCTGAACCTTCTCTGAAATGTGGCAAAAGACCACCTTGGCTTAACCACGAGACCTTGCAAGATCTAAAAAATAAAAAGGAGTCGTATAAAAAATGGAAACTAGGACAAATTACAAAGGATGAATATAGGCAAACAACACGGGAATGCAGGGGCAAGATTAGAAAGGCAAAGGCACAAAATGAGCTCAAACTAGCTGCAGGAATAAAGGAAACAAGAAAACTTTTTATCACTACATTAGAAGCAAGAGGAAGACCAAGGACAGGGTAAGCCCACTACTCAGTGAGGAGGGAGAAACAGTAACAGGAAACTTGGAAATGGCAGAGATGCTTAATGACTTCTTTGTTTCAGTTTTCACCGAGAAGTCTGAAGGAATGCCTAACATAGTGAATGCAAATGGGAAGGGGGAAGGTTTAGAAGATAAAATAAAAAAAGACCAAGTTAAAAATCACTTAGATAAGTTAGATGCCTGCAAGTCACCAGGGCCTGATGAAATGCATCCTAGAATACTCAAGGAGCTAATAGAGGAAGTATCTGAGCCTCTAGCTATTATCTTTGGTAAATCATGGGAGACAGGAGAGATTCCAGAAGACTGGAAAAGGGCAAATATAGTGCCCATCTATAAAAAGGGAAATAAAAACAACCCAGGAAACTACAGACCAGTTAGTTTAACTTCTGTGCCAGGGAAAATAATGGAGCAAGTAATTAAGGAAATCATCTGCACACACTTGGAAGGTGGTAAGATGATAGGGAATAACCAGCATGGATTTGTAAAGAACAAATCGTGTCAAACCAATCTGATAGCTTTCTTTGATAGGATAACGAGTCTTGTGGATAAGGGAGAAGCGATGGATGTGGTATACCTAGACTTTAGTAAGGCATTTGATACGGTCTCGCATGATATTCTTATCAATAAACTAGGGAAATACAACTTAGATGGGGCTACTATAAGGTGGGTGCGCAACTGGCTGGATAACCTTACTCAGAGAGTAGTTATAAATGGTTTCCAATCCTGCTGGAAAGGTATAACAAGTGGGGTTCCGCAAGGGTCTGTTTTGGGACCGGCTCTGTTCAATATCTTCATCAGTGACTTGGATATTGGCATAGAAAGTACGCTTATTAAGTTTGCAGATGATACCAAACTGGGAGGGATTGCAACTGCTTTGGAGGATGGGGTCATAATTCAAAATGATCTGGACAAATTGGAGAAATGGTCAGCGGTAAACAGGATGAAGTTTAATAAGGACAAATGCAAAGTGCTCCACTTAGGTAGGAACAATCTGTTTCACACATACAGAATGGGAGGAGACTGTCTAGGAAGGAGTACGGCAGAAAGGGATCTAGGGGTTATAGTGGACCACAAGCTAAATATGAGTCAACAGTGTGATGCTGTTGCAAAAAAAGCAAACATGATTCTGGGCTGCATTAACAGGTGTGTGGTGAGCAAGACACGAGAAGTCATTCTTCCGCTCTACTCTGCGCTGGTTAGGCCTCAACTGGAGTATTGTGTCCAGTTCTGGGCACCGCATTTCAAGAAAGATGTGGAGAAATTGGAGAGGGTCCAGAGAAGAGCAACAAGAATGATTAAGGGTCTAGAGAACATGACCTATGAAGGAAGGCTGAAGGAATTGGGTTTGTTTAGTTTGGAAAAGAGAAGACTGAGAGGGGACATGATAGCGGTCTTCAGGTATCTAAAAGGGTGTCATAAGGAGGAGGGAGAAAACTTGTTCATCTTAGCATCTGAGGATAGAACAAGAAGCAGTGGGCTTAAACTGCAGCAAGGGAGGTTTAGGTTGGACATTAGGAAAAAGTTCCTAACTGTCAGGGTGGTTAAACACTGGAATAAACTGCCCAGGGCGGTTGTGGAATCTCCGTCTCTGGAGATATTTAAGAGTAGGTTAGATAAATGTCTATCAGGGATGGTCTAGACAGTAATTGGTCCTGCCATGAGGGCAGGGGGCTGGACTCGATGACCTCTCGAGGTCCCTTCCAGCCCTAGAATCTATGAATCTATGAACCAGCTCCAATTTATTCACATCCTTCTTGAATTGTGAACCCCAGAACTGGACATTTTATTCCAGCCAAATACAGAGAAAACCTACTTGAGACTCTCCTGTTTATGAATTCAGGTATCACATTTGCCTTTTTGGCCACAGAATCGCACTGGGAACTCATGTTCAGCTGATTGTCCACCACAGCCCCCTCTCCAATAGGGTGACCAGATGTCCTGATTTTATAGGGACAGTCCCGATTTTTGGGTCTTTTTCTTATATAGGCTTCTATTACCCCCCCCACCCGCTGTCCCAGTTTTTCACACTTGCTGTGTGGTCATCCTACTCTACAGTCGTGAGATAAAAGAGCTAGCATGTTCCCTTTTCACTTTGAACTGTCCTAGGTTGTCTTCCTTCTTGTTTCAAACTGGTTTTGCCTAGCATGCATCTTCCAGCAGAACAGCAAGTGAGCGTCTGTCTCTACTTCCATGCCATCTGCTTCTCTCAAAGGTTGAATGTGCTACAGTAGAACCTCAGAGACACGAACATGGGAATGGAGGTTGTTTGTAACTGAACAAAACATTATGGTTGTTCTTTCAAAAGTTTACAACTGGACATTAACTTAATACAGCTTTGAAAATGCTGCTTCTCCTCCCCCCCCCCTTTTTTTTTAGTAGTTTGCATTTAACACAGTACTATACTGTATTTGCTTCTTTTGGGCGGTGGGGGAAGGGTGTCTGCTGCTGCCTGATTGTGTACTTCCGATTCCAAATAAGGTGCGTGGTTGACTGGTCAATTCGTAACTCTGGTGTTCGTAACTCTGAGGTTCTACTGTATTTTCAGATAAACCACAGTCTGCTAGCCCAGCGTCTGAAAAGAAAGTGAATCCTTCACTTTTTCTAAAAGCTGCATAATTGCACATAGCAGGATAAATTGGTAATGTCCTGAATTTTTCATTAGGCTCATGTTTTCTCTTTGAAGGAATAGAAGGTTGTTGTTTTTCTTTATTTCATGAGACAACCGGTAATGTATGGATACTAATCAAATTCTTCAGTCACGGGGGCATTTTTCAACATATATCCTAGGGAAATGTTTGTGAATATTTCATGCATGAATAGATGTGAGGGTGAATTCAAATTCAATGTGAGTGATATCTCTTCCATCCAAGATGCACTATATATGACTTATAGCATATTCAGTGCAATAGTACCTGCCAATCAAGTGTGTTTTTATGTCTTTTAAAAGATAGCCCAGAGAGATGTGAAGGGAAATGGTCTCAAATGTTGTATTCCCTTGGTCAAGCAGGTTCTTAAGCTGTAATTTCTAAGAGATGTTAAAAATGGCATGACTGGAATCCTATTTTAGCCATAATAAATATTTCTCTAAGTAAAGCTTATATTAAGGGTTATGTTCATATTGGATATGGTTGTTGTAATATAGGAATTGTGTACACTTTGACAGAGAACAGATTTCCTGCATGTGTTTTTATAACGATCATGTGATGAAGAGCTCTTCCTCCATCCAACTAAAATAATGTGTTCCATTTTTTTCCTCCTCAGCTTGAAGACACTATAAGCCTGGTGAAGAGGATAGAAAAGACTGGTGTTGCTGCCATTGCAGTCCATGGAAGGTAAATATGTTTGTGTGGAAAGCATTATTATTACTGTTATTATTTGTTGGCAGGTAGAGAGCAATAAACTAGGGCTAGCTAATTTACTTCACCTTGTCTAGTTCAGCTGCAAGGAAGTGGTTCTGATTTCAATGACAGCAGCTGGGTGCTTAGTACTTTACTACATTGGGCTTCTTATTCAGGAGCGTAAATAGAGATTTAGCAGCTTAACTTTATGCTTCCCTTTTTCTAAAATCTTAGCCTTGGTAAGACCAAATAGAAAGCAAAATTATCTAACATTAAGGAATTCAGTAGTTTAATGCTAGATTTTAATTCTCAGGTGTGTGAGGTGTACAGCTGTGCACCCCAAACATTAGCCGCTTCACCTGCACAGGGAACCAAAATAGCAATATTTTTCAAATGTTTCGTGTGAAGCAGGTTTACACCTTGCATAAGAACGTAAACTGAGACTGACTAGGGACAGACTGACTTGTCACGGCAGGACTGGAATTGTCTGCTAAGAGTTTACTTATGCAGAATTTCCACTAGAAATCTTTGATCTTGTCGTTTTCTTTCCGTGTTGTAAAGGAAGAAGGAGGAGAGGCCTCAACATCCTGTCCACTGTGAAGTGATCAAAGCCATTTCTGAGGCAGTCTCTGTTCCTGTAGTAGCAAAGTAAGTTATGTTAGTTAGGTGGTCATTTTAAGGTATCTATGTCTAGCAGTCGACATTATGCCAAGGAAATCTAACTGAGCAAGAAGGGATTAAGTGCAGGAAACTAAGGGTCTCCTCATATAGGGCAAATTAGATGATTACATCTGTTGTCAAATCACAAGGTTAGAGTGAAGCTTTGGTATTAGAAGTTGGCCATCTGAAATGTCACTGTCTTTGTTTTAGTGCAAAAAGGGCCCCTGAATTATTTTGCTATGAACATCACTAGTGTTGTGTCATGACATTGCCCAGTCCTCCTCTCTGGGCAGACACCAGTGTTTTGTTTGAATCCAACAGCTGAATTCTATGTGCTTCCAAGCCATCTGGGTAGTGACTGATTACTGTTCTTAGCTCTGGGTTTCTCAGACACACTCCCAGGTGCAGACTCCTCCCTGGGTGATAGGACCCTGCTCTCTGATGGCCTAGACCAGGAAACCAGTGCCACAGCCCTCCCAAGCCCCCTATTGCCGAGATACATTGCCCCAGAGTACACTTGGCTGTGGGAGCTCTGGTTTCTTATCAGAATGTTGGGTAACTTTCCTATATGTCAAAATTGATAGTAGCTCTTCATTTAAGGGGACCCTGAAGAATTTTTATGACTTGTTTTAGTCCACCTTTAAAGTGAGTTAGAGCACAGTTAGAAAATTGTTGGGAGGGAAAAACAGGATTTTAAATTATTTTTAGCTCACAAAAGGAGCTAGATTGATAATTTTAGAAAATGATGTTTTCTAGACATTGAACATGGTACAGCATAGCTAGAGGCAGAGCATGCTTTTACTCACTGTTCCCCTGCCAGTTTGCCTCAAACTTGAGCCTATGCTCATTCAATGTTAGGCCTTTCTACTACAATTACCAACAAGGGGTACCAGTTTTTCTGAGGTTCACCTGGTCCACCGGGAATTGAACTGAGATCTTCAAACTCATTTTGCACTGGCCACCAAACAGCATTTTCTTACCAGAACAGCTGACTTTTAAAAACTATTGTGTAGCTAATGAAGGTGGCACATACAAAATCAGTGCTGGTCTTCTTTAGGGAAACTAAGCCAATTTATGCTTATTGAGGGGTGTCTTGAATTAAGGATAACTGTTCACTAGAAACTGGATTGGTACTACCAAACTCATTTTACAGAGGCTGCCTACTAATCAGTCATCAGATGCTAATAACTTTTGGTCACTACTGGCCTGGTGTGACTTTGGAAGGCTTTCATATCCCATTACTAATAATCCTCCAGCCAGAGGAAAGCCGCAGGTTGCCCACCACTGCTCTAAGCCAGCCATTCTCCCAGAGTGGTGCTGATTTCCTAAATAGATTATACCAACAATGAATAACATGACAGTCCATAAGCCTTCTGTATTATCATGCGTGCCCAGCTCTATTAATGTGCAGAATACACTGTTTTCTGCATGGTGAGGTCACATTAATCATTGTTAATCATAACAAAGATGTTCGTTTTCAGTGGAGGATCTCATGACTTCATCAAAGAATATACTGACATTGAAGACTTCCAACAAGCAACAGGTGCTTCATCGGTAATGATAGCTCGTGCTGCCATGTGGAACCCATCCATCTTCAGAAGAGAGGGCCTTTGTCCCTTGAAGGAAGTCATGCAAGAATACATCAAATACGTACGTCTGGGAAGATTTTACCTGTAATTAACATAGTTTAGAGATGTTAACCCAAGTTTCTGTGGGGTGTCTTTAATTCCTCATTTTTCAATTAATAAAGCTCCTGTAACATTTTTGCGTATTGCATAAGATGAAAACTATTACAATTTTTACCAATTTTTCAGTGAATACATCATTGAATTTTTGTCTAATAGACAGTCTGACCTTAAGTAAATCTTTTTTGTTGTGTTGTTACATACTGTGCTTGCCTATTCTCATTCTTGATGCTCAGGTTTTAGGAAGATTTCTCAAGCTTTTGGGACTCCCTCAAAAATCTCTGCACTTCTGCAGAACTAGTGCCAGGAGTGCCAATGTTGTGAATGCTACAACAGTGAATGTGCCATTGACTGGAGCAAAGTAAGAATAGAAAGATGAGTTCTGTCTAGGCAGGCTGCAGAGTTTCACAGTTTTGTAAAGTTACGTAAACTACTCTAGAGAATTATTTTCCTCTTCTAGAAAATGTTAGGGTTTTTTTCAAATGGCAGAAAAGCACAGAGAAGGTTGTTCAGTCAGCTGTTTCATTATAGTATTATAGTTCAGTTGGTGGGCCATCTACTGTGTAATGTTGACAAAGAGATGCTGTGAAGGAGCAGAGAGACGCTGCCAGGCACAGCAGGGGTTAAAGAAAACCTGTGGGTTCAGCTAGCCCCGCCCCTTATACCTGCAGCTAATGCCAGGCCTGGAAGGGGAAGAAAAGAAGGGAGTCTGGCTCAGTCAGGGGCTGACTGACAAGAGGCAGGAGTTCTCTGGGTGTCTGCCTGAAAGCACAGCCGCAACCTGCCTGCCAATGCAGCCACTGGAAGCAAGTAAGTCTCCCTGCCAAGGGGAATCTACTTCCAAGCCCCAACTGTGGGGAAACTGGACTAGCAGTGCCACGCCCCAAACTAAAGAACTTACATAGAGAGCAGTTCAGACAGCAGGCCCTGAGTCCCCCACCTCATGGCTGGGAGCAAGATTCATCTCCTCTGTCTAGGGGTGTGAGTGGCCCAGGATTCTGAGCCAGGACCTGAGGGAAAGGAGGGCAGGTCCCCTCCTCCAGCCCCTAACCCACGATCTAACCACTAGATTGCGGCCACTGAAAGCCCTATCATAGATGCATATTAAAAAAAAAAAAAAAACAGATGAAAAGAATTGGACTTCAGTGACTGACCGTGTCTTAATTTTTTTCTTATTCAATTTTGTAAAATAAGTTAAAGTTTAAGGCCTAAAATACATCATCATCATCTTGATCGATCAATCCTTCAGCCCTCATATAGATTGCGCTGAGCACAACACGCACGTCTTCCATTCTGCTCATATCCTGGCCTTCCTTCTCCTTGTGCAGCCATGTTTTTTCACTATAAAATCTTCCCATCTCTTTGGAGGTTGGCTGAGTGGTCATCTCAGTTCCTGGGGGTACCACTCAGCGACAGCTGCAGTCCATCGATTGTCCGTGAGCCTCGCTGTATTCCCAGTCCATCGCATTTAACTATGCCCGCTCTCAATGACGACGTCCTGCACTCCACTCTGCTGTCTGATCACTTCATTGGGGACTCGGTTGTGGATTGAAATTCCTAGAATTCTTCTTTCCATCACCATCTCTGTGACAGACAATTGCTGCTCCTCTGTCTTCGTCAGTGCCCATGTTTCACTGCTGTACAACATGCTGGCCATACTATTGAGTTGAAGTATTGTGTTGATTGCCGAAAATACTATCAAACTACAAAAAATACTGCGAAAGCTCAACACAAAAAGCAGCCAAGTTGGACTAAAAATTAACTGCTCCAAAACAAAATGTATGCGGTCTGATACCTTGCCAAAAGCCCAAATAACAATCATGGGAGAACAAAAAGACATATTGCTCAACTTCTTCTATTTGGGCCAAGAAATTAACATGCGCCACGATCAGAAAGGTGAACTCTTGCGAAGAAAGAAAACAGGTTGGTGCGCATTCAATTCTATCGATGTCCTTCAAGGAAAAATCAACAAGGCAACAGGCACCAGCCTCTTTAACTCAACCGTACTGCCTGCAGTGTTGTATGGCAGCGAAAATGCATCATAAAGAAATATATTTTCAGCCCTACAAAAGGTGCGCCAATTCATTTGTGCTATTAATTCCATTGTCACTGGCGTTAAACCAGAGATTAATTTGGCCCAGTTTGTTGTGTTGCCTGTGTTACGCAGTTAAGTACCAAAGATTATTCCTAAAGCAGAATTTACAATACAGCTCATACTGCTGAACTATCAAATCAGATCAGCAAGACATATGTGAATAGTCCCATTGATTTCAGTTGGACTGCTTACACATTAGGTACTTTGATGAATTGGAGACTTGGCTAACTCTCCATTTGCAGTAAGTGCAAGCTGTATTTATTTTTATACAAAATCTTCCTCCCTCCCCCAATCACATACAGTTTTGATCTGTTCAAATCATGAGGGTAAAATCAAGGAATGACAAATGGAAAAGGACAAAAATCAAATTAATCAAAATTCCACTCACTCAAAGGTGTAAATCCATCAATTTGAGTAGTAAAGTAGTATATGTGTGAAATTCTTGTCAACTACTTTCTTGTTTTTCTCAAGTGTATAAAAAGCCAATAATAAAATAATTCAGATTTTTTTCCAGAAAAAAACACCAAACCAGTTCTGACTATGTTAATAAATGAGATTACTGAGTACACTTTACTGAGAACTGTATATGCTGTGCTGTACATTCCTTAAACTATTTTGAAATGCAGCCAGAAACATGTGTAAGGTAATAGGAATAGTTCTTTCTTTAGTGTATTTTTACATATTACATGTCTCTTTCCTTCAGGCAGTGAGATATGACAATCACTATACCAACACAAAGTATTGTCTGTGTCAGATGTTAAGAGAACAGTTAGAAACCACAGAGGGAAAGAAACTGCATGCTGCACAGTCGACTCAAGAAATCTGGTAAGCATTTTATATAGGGAATAGGAATTGCCATACTGGATCAGACCTGTGGTTCATCTAGTCAAGTATCATGTCTCCAGCAGGTGCCAGCATTTCCTCTGCTGGTACCAGAGGGATGAGCTTTCCCTTGACTCAGCTAATTCATAGGGGATTTTTTTCTGCCACTGTCATAGTATAATTCTGTGTTTGCAATATGCTGTTTTACATCTTTAGGATAACTGTTTACCTCCCTTTCTTTTGGTTATCTGGTATGCTACTTTCACAGCAATGAGTGGCAGTGTTAGCCAGAATGTGCTCAATGCAACTGCATGCAATGTGTCCTTGTCTGTCTGGCTAGAAGGAAATGGGGCTGTTGTCTCTTTAAGGGCTCCCTGTGTAACTAGTAGCAGATGGGGAGGAAAGGGAAAAATTAACCGGGGGTGGGGGAGGGAAGAGACCTGTTACAAAAACTGATTGTGTTTAATTTTGCATGCATCCAGAATTTTTTTTTTGTATGCATCTATTTTGAAAGGCACAGTTTATAAAAATGAAATAATTAAACCCAGACCTTCACTGTATAAGAGCAATGTTGTGCCATTTTGAAAATACGGTCCATAGCTTTTTTGCATTTTTGGACACCTCGAAAGAGATTGACCAGGAAGCAGTTTCACAGGCCTGTCTTAGCAGGTCCATAAGCCTTTGGAGCAATGTTTTGAAAAGTCTATTTAATCACTATGTAACTGAAGAACATTTAGTTTTTTTTAAAATGAGAAAACATCTCTGTAGATAGTAATGTGATTTAACACTGCTGCCTAGTGGTGTTGATGCTAAATTGCCACCAGTAAAAGTTTTAGCATACTACAGAGTTTTCATTCTGATTGAGTGCTAGAGTGTGCACTAGTATATTAAGGCCAGAAAAGAGTTTACATGGCTCAGCATATATGGATGGCCCTGACCACTCTAAGGAACCTCCTCACTTACATAATAATTCATCCTGTATTGCAGGGATTTGGAGCAATCAAATTTTTGAATTGCTCTGCTCCAGCTCCGGGCATAAACCTACTGCTCCGCGCTCCAGCTCCGGGCTCCACTCCAAAGCCCTGCTGTATTGTTCTAAAGATAACACCAATAATGGAGACCATAATGTATGCAGCACACATGCATTTTTACTATTGAGTTGCCTAACCCCATTATGAGACATGTTATGATACAGTGGTTAAAAAAAACCAACTGAATATTATGTACACTGCAGCTTTCATAGTTACTACCACCTGCGAGGAATTATAGATTCCAATTTTGCCAGTGCAGTTGCACCTCTGCTATATCTAATGCATAAGATGTTAATCAGAAAAGGGACTGTAAAAAGATCACCCTGCTCAACAGATCTGCTTTCTGTGTATTCAGGTTCTTGTCTCTACTCTTTTGACAATGTTAACTATTTTTATTCCTACTAGCCCTTCAGAGCTAATACAGGTTTGGGAGAGAGAGTCGGGTTCTTTATTGGCTTATGCATCTGTAAAGTTGTAATTTAATTGAAATGGCAGAATCTGTGATGGCTTCTGTCTTGGCTTTCAGATCCCAGGTTAAGTCTTTAGGCCAGCAGCTAGAGGAATGAACTTCTTTTTTGTAAACTGAGCAAACTTTGCAAGAAGTCAAGGAGAGATGATGAACATAGAACCCCATAACTCTAGACAGTGTTACTTTGCAGCATATGACTGTACCTCAACTTAGTTTTCTAAGCACATGTAATTTATTTGAAATAAATTTTTTATATTTATTTTAACTAATTATTAAAATTGTGTGTGAACACACATAAATTGACTCCTAATGTTAATAATAGAAGTAAAATTTTTAATAGTGAAGTCTTTGAAATGGGCAGTTTCTATGAAGAAACAACAGCTATTTTGGAAGCTAAGAAGGCATCATTAAAGGCCAAGACACAAGATGAAGATGAGCAGATGGAAGACACAGATGTGATAAAAATGGCTGTTAGATTTGACAAGTAAGCATGCAAAGTTAATTTTTCACCATCTTTTTAAACTTACAGTTACACTTTTGTCTGATCTTTGGTACCTGACAAAGCTTTGCAACTTTTATAGATGGAAATCGGCAGTTCAAATATTACAGCACCTTCTTGGATAATTTTTTTAAGAGGAGACAGTCCATATGCCATTTAATTAAATAGTGCAATATGTTAATTGATGATGATAAATTTCAGGCACACATAAAAGAATGTGAACGTTGATCTAAACAAAGCTGTTGTGTGTGTTAAAACTTCATAGAATTTAATTCTTTTTAATTAAATGTAATTAAGCCACAGTATATTTTTCTAAATACTGTATTTTTTTTTCTGCTGACACAAGGAAGTTCAAGCAGGAAATTACGAAGTGCATAGTAATAAGCAGCCTCAAAATGCTTTTCCTATCAAGAAAATATATTTTTTAAGCAATAACAATCAGTGATTAGTTAAGTATATCACTCTACTGAAATTACCTCTTCTAAACCTATGTACTGTGCAGGAGCTTGAAAGCACATTAATAATTTTTCTTTAATATTTACCAGGAATCTTCAGAAGATGTCTTCAGACATTCCCTGAGACATTAAATTGAGGAACTGTGGGAATCACAGTTTGTAAACATTCTGTTATTGATCTAAGATCACCTAATTTTGAAGTGATCCTGCAGAATAATTTTTTTATACTTCATGTTTATCCTGTCTCTTGAAGAACCTGTCGGTCCTGTCCCACTGGTTGAGTATTGCACAAGATGCCTTTCAAAGGCAGTAACTGTGCTTTCAAACTCAGCAGGAGTGACTCCCTAAAGACCGAGCACGATGTCTCTACAGTATTTCTATTCTCTGCCACACCCTAGGAACCATACTCCTACTTCGATAGTAGAAGCAATGTCTTATAGAGCCAATCTCACTCTTCTCTCTCTACCCAGTAATAACTTAATTCCCGGAAAAGTTTTTAAACCACTATTGGAAAATGTTTATGGTAATTATTTTAAAAAATCTGTGGTAGTGGCTTGTCAGATTCAGTCTGAAACTCAATAGAACGCAGGCAATTTGGCCCAGCTTTCCTATCAGTACCTTGTCACTGCTTGTATGATGGCACCTGTGGGAGGTGGTTAATAAGGAAACAATATGTAATATTAGTTTTTAGATACCAATGTAAAGATGTATTAATGGAACAGTTCTCTGAGAAAAGGGATGGGAGACCCATCACTTGGGAGTTTTAAAATTAGACTGGAAACAAAAACTAGTTAAAATACTATAGTAACCAATCCTGCATTGACAGAGAGATTACCTATCCAACTTAATATAGGTCTGTTCTATAGAAATATTTTCTGTACAAACCTATTCACTACAATTGTGGGCTTGTTTTGTATTTCATTTTTCTGTCTAGGCGAGAATATCCACCACAGATTACTCCCAAAATGTATCTCTTGGAATGGTGTAGGAAGGCGAAGCACCCTCAACCTGTTTATGAAACTGTGAGTCTCTGCATTTCTCAACAAAAGTACAAGGCAGATCCTTAGCTAATACATTTATGCCATAGTTTACTGAGGACTATCATGAAACTGAATTGATTGGTTTGAAACAAGATGATCTCAAAGTTTAAAAATGCTTTTTTATTTTTAAACTGGAGTTGTGTTGACACAGTTGCTAGACGGCTTGGTATGGACACACACATGTAGGTTATGGGAAGTTGTAGCATGAAATTAGCACATTTCTGCAGCATAGAAACATTTTCTTTAGGTGTGAAATTTGACCTCCCTTAAAATCCAATAAAAATGTCCATTTTTTTTCTGTATAAAACTAGTGATCTGTTTTAGCACTAATGATAGTGAGGAACTCAAGTATTGGGCAAGCTTCCCCCTTACAATTCTGTCTATGTATCTTAATTCTGACCTGCAATTCTTCCCACCTGCTCTTCTCCCCCCCCCCCCCCCCCCCTCGGTGGGCACCTCAAGTGGAAATGATCAATTGTGAGGTAATTTCGTAATACACAGAGCAGGGGATATGGATGAAACCATCACATTTATTAATTGTATTTCACTGAGCCTACATTTGAACTCATTCCTGTGTAGATGAAAAGTAGTGTTTTACTTCAGTGGGCCACCCAGTTATGTCCAGATTATAAACTTTTTTTAATTCACTAATAGCATTTTTTAAAATTCCATTTTGCTGTGTTCCTGAAAAAATGTGTGCACTGCCTGTCTGAATTTTCCTTGTGTCTCTGGAAACACATGATAAATGATACTATATCTAATATTAAAAAGCTAAATGAGACACTCAATATTAGAATGCAGCACCACTGAATTCCTAGAATTGTGTTCATTCTTGCTAATGTCATCTAGGATGTCACAATTCTGCTTTTTCTTTTCTATCTAGGCAGCAGCAATTTTTGCAACTGCTGTGGTAGATAAACGAGAAAAACATGTTTATAAAATGAGAGAGCGAACAACTGTTACAAAAGGACATCTTAATTTCAGAATTCTAACAGTCTACTCAATGTCATAAGTGCTATCTATGCCAGGTAGTTCATGTTGGCATGATCAGGTTTCTAAGTGATTAAGCAAAGGTAAAGAACCCTGTAGTGGTGTGATTTGGTCCTGTAACTTTTATCAGTATAAGTTTTTACAAAGTTTGGATTTAGAGTCTCTTTAATATAAGAAAAACTAGACCAGTAATGAAATTGAAAGGCAACAGATTTAAAACCGATAAAAGGAAATACAATTTTTTAATACAACACAATTTACTGTGAAATTCTTTGCTGCAGGATATGATTTAAATCCAAGAGCTTAGCAGGTTTCAGAAGTGTTAGATGTGAACATGGATTATATCAACAGTTTTATTAGATGGCATAAACATATATGAGAGACAAAACCTCAATCTCTTACTGACTAGGTTTGGGAAGGAATTTCCAGTATGCGTAGGTTATGATGCAATTGTTACAAGGTTTCTTGTACTTGCCTATGTTGCATCTGGTGCTAGCTGTTGTTAGAAATAGGGGTAAGTGCAATGTGCCTATCAAACAGTTCTTGAAGCAACTCTAGTTTGGACAATAGATTCCTTGAGTGTTTTGAACATGTGAGGGGAATCTTTCAGTGTGAAGGCTTAGAATGTTAATGGTGTTACATGCTCCCAGAGTAAAAACAGGACTAGGAAGGACTCTGTGGTGTTGTTCGTTTTACAAAATGCAATAAGTTACACCTGTAATTCTCTCCTTTCTCTAGGTTCAAAGACCATTAGATAAATTATTCTGTTCAGTTGTCACAGTAGCTGAACAAAAATATAGATCAACCTTATGGTAAGTCTTCTCTGATGTGTTTTGTAACTGGCCCTTAGTAAAATATTTGTTTCTGTGATGCACTGTTGGAAAGGCAACATGTAAACACAGAGAGGAAAAAATACTAAGTAAACTTTATAAAGATATAACTGGGAAGGAAAAAACTTTAAAATGTTTCTCTAAAGTGGGACATGATTAACTGAGACATGCCAAGGAGAAGCGAGTTCCTAGCTGAGGGCCTTTCGCAGCAGAAAGACGATCTCCAGTAGTAGGATCCTTAAAAGGTAAATAGTGTGTGATCCCATATTTCCACTAGGACAGTTCTCAAGATGGCCTCAAATAAGGCAAAGGTTTCTAACATTAAGAGTTTTAAACTGTTCTACTGGAAAAAACACTTCCCCACCAATATTTGAGCTATGAGCTTTGCATGGAAACCTTTGTCAAAGTGATGCTATACTACTTAATCTTACTCACTATTTTCATAACATTCCCTCAGTAAGCAAGGGATTTTTGAGGGAAGACTTGGCCATCCTCATGACAATAACCTTTACCCAACAGCAAGATTTCTCTTTTTTTCAGGATGGAGAACAAGATACAATCTAGTTGGCAACTAGAGCTGAGTGAATAATTGATCAGGAGAATTTGGTTTGTTTCTAACCAAAACTGTATCCCCCCCCTGTTTTTCATGCTGAAATGAAAAACCAAAAATATTTCCTTTGGGTCAGTTAACATTTGACATTTTTGCAAGTAGATGGCAATATTATCAACACTTGCTCCAGAGCCGCAACAGAACTTGCTGGATTCATAAAGCGAAAGAGATAGTTGCATATCAGTAGCATTCTGATGATACTCATCCCAGTGTTTAGGAATATTTTGTATCTATTTCTTTGAACAAAGTTTTATAATGGGTCAGGCCTGGGATACTCGAGCTTAAGGTGAAAATCAGATTACATTAATTTAATTGTTTTATAGACTAGATTTAACAAAAATGGGTGTATGTTGCAATATAGGAGACACAATGAAACAGACATATTGTAATCAAATATATTGACTATAAAATTTCTTTGTGTTTGTGTAACAAGTCAGCTTTATTTCACCGCACTGCCCCTCAGCATTTTGTCCTCTGATCTACACAAACTTTTCCATCTGCTTACTGGAAACCCCCTTTCCTGCTCTTTCCTTCTCACTTTGAAGACAGGAGGAGTTTTTCCATTGATTGGAGTGTGAGCTAGATTGGAGCCCTAGTCCAATTTAGGAATATTTTCAAATTCATACTTCTAAAAATGTTCTGCCTTATTGTACTGTGAATAACTTCAGTAACTCAACAAATAAATAAAGTGAAATGGTACATAAAGGCATCCAGGTAATAACTTTTTAAAAATATTTTCTGTCCCAAGACCATGTTAAAAAACCAACCAACCTAAAGCTGGGAAGAAATCTGTCTATAGTTTGAACTAATTAATTTACTGAAACACTGAATCTGAAATGCCAGTGATAAAAAATAGCATTTGAAAAGCATTCTTCATCCATATGTCCCATCAAAGATAAGTAGTATTTTACAAATAAAAAATGAGGCAGAGAGGGGTTAGATCATTTGCCGGAAGTCATATAGTGAATCAGTAGCTGCCTCAATTGATGCACTGAGGTTCCACAATAATATTTTATAGAAGCATCTATTAATAATGGAATTCATTGAGTTTGTCTCTGGCAGATATACTTAGGGTTGTATCTAGTAAACAGCAAATTGAGGATCAGTGTTGGACAAATCCCCTTTTAATACCTCTGTGCAACAGACAGCAGGTTATTTTAGCATTGTGCTTCCAATGCTATAATTGTCAATCAGCTATGAACTACTCAGACTTCAGAAACTTCCAGCTAGACCATAATTCTCATTCCAAGCTTAGCTGAATGAAGAGAAACAGAGAATCCTTTCATGTGTTAAGTTTCAAGAACATATAACCCTGTCCTCAAAGCGAGTTTGTTGGGTTTCAGTCCTAGTGGAGCTGTGTCCATTTTCGTTGACTTCAGTGGAGTTGCACTCACATTAGGGATAAATTTGGACTTAAGGATCTTTCTATAAATTCTTTTAAACTCTGTGTGCTTTATTCAGGGCTTTTGATGTTAGTAGGAGTAAGGATTGCAGCAATTGGCCAAACTCCCACTGACGTCATACCTTCTGAGTAAAGACTGTTGGGACTGCAGGATTTGGCTCAGTATTCTTAGACAGCGTTTTTCTTACTTGGAGTGACACCTTAGAGAAACAAGCACCTAAAGAGATGTGAATGTGCCTCTGGAGCTGAGCTCTTTTGTTTTCCACCTGTTAGGCTGTCATAGATATTGCATACTGTTTATTTCACTGTGTTGCAGCAGAGACAGGAAATGAATTCTTTCAGGCATGTAATATTGTACTTGGCAATATGCAGGCTTTGCTTCTGCTTTTACCTGTGCTCTGTCTTACTCTTCAGGGACAAGTCAAAGAAGCTAGCAGAACAGGCTGCAGCTATAGTCTGTCTTAGGACGCTGGGTCTCCCAGAGGGAAAGCTTAACGAGGGAGAAAACCACCTGATTAACAAACGCAAGAGAGAGAACCAGGAGTTCTTGAACAACAAAGAACATGAAGATGACCTACTTGTTGAGGCTTCACATAAAAGAGCTCATTTTACTGAGGGAGCTTCTGATTCCAGCTCTTCTGTGGTGCGACGATAGCATGAAAAGCAAACATTCCGCAACTATGCAGCTACCAATTCACTCGTTTTTAAAAAATCCTGCTGTTCTATTTCACCTAAAGTCTGTCCGTTGGAGACCGATAAACTCTGCCCGATTATGAAAACCTACTGTACTGGGTAAATGTTTTTTGTTTTTTGCTTTGGTGCCTTTCAAACAGGATAAATTAGCAGCCTGGGTTTTAAATAGGAATGAGAAGATGATCCCAACATTAAATTCCGTTTCAATAGCAAACTATTTTCAGTTTAGCTTTTGAGGTGTTGAGTTTTTTGTTTAATATATTTTATAAGTACAAAGAAGAGTTTTAAACACACACGAGAGAGGTTCTTAATAGATTGTTTCCAACTGTTGGAGTTTTGGTGTAGTTTCCATTAACAGGGATAAGTACGTTAGAAGTTGTCAGCTCTTGTCTGAAACAAAGTTATAGCAGGTTGTGTCATGATCCCTAAAGTATTTTGTATAAAGAAGATGTTCAAAACATAATTCATTGTTGATAAGCTACATCAAAGTGGCTTCCCTATTTAAAAATAATATACACCTTTATTTTAAATGAAAGTGTCTTCGCTAAACCATTGTTTTCTAACGGAACAGCAATATCTAACTGGGATTATGTTTAGAGTTTTTAAATCAAAAAGATGTACGTGCATATTTTAAGTGACTGCTACTCAAATATCCGAATTTTTAATAAATCTGCATGGTTTGCATTTAACTGAAAAATAATTGCAATTCGTTTCTTACTTTGTAGACTGCAGTAAAAAAAACAGTTTTAAAAGCTGCTTTCAGAACTAAATGTTCCAGTTTCACACAATGGTTTTAGTCACAGAACACTTACTTCAGAGCAGTGACAGAATTTGTTGTCTAGTTAACAAACCATAAACTTCAGGAATAATCCCTTCCCCACGGAGATTCATGTCTGGGGCGGGAGCTTTTGTCAAGTCCGTTTTTAGGCCGTCATGAGGAATGGTCATGCAAATACTATACGAGAATCTGATTCATTCCTGGAGTTTTGCTGACAGAATGCAGGTTGCAAGGCCCAGTGATAAGAAGCAGCGCAAGTTGTCTGCCATCCAGCTCTGCTGGACAGGTCAGAATTGAGCAGTGAATCCCCAGTTCTGAGAGAAGGCATAACTAGGGCATCTGGGAGAGCCACTGGAGCTCTTCTGGATCACCATCCACCGGTTCCTGGCAGGAACTGGCCAGGCATATTACGGAATCACCACCTATGCTATCATTTACTCCCAGGGAGGAAACTGCCTCAATGGAAGATGCAAACTGCAAATCCTGCACCTCTGGGAGGAGGTTTATTATCCCCCCGTCTGACCAAAACTCTAATTTCTTGATTCTCTTAGTTTAAATAAAGCTCTGTGTCCTGGAGAGTGGTGCTGTATCCCTGGATGAAGATTCTGGCTGACAGTAGAGATCAGGTGATTTTTAACAGCCACACTTTAGTGTTGCCTCTTCTGTCCCATTTGTTCTGGCATTCCCTTCAGTAGGCTGTGGGGTTGGAAAGCCAGAGGGCATCCTATCAAAGAAGGGAGCAGCCTTCGGCTTCCTAGCTTCTCTCTCTCTCTGAATCTTAATTTATTCAAAGGTTTTACATACACAGGCTTGTCCTCGTCCATAAGTAAGATGTAAAGATCTAATAAGTGACATAATGCTTACATGAGCCTTAGTATCAGTGCTGCATTCACCACTAAAGGTTTATGGAATATTTGGGCCAAACAGGATCTTCAAACACAAGAACCAGAGGAGGAGCATAATGGAATATTTGTACCCCAGTTCTGACTCCCCTTGAAGCACTTAGAGAAGTCACTCAGCAGAAGGTCTGCAACTAAAGGCATGGGGCATTCCAGGATGGAAGCCTAAGGGCCACGGTCTGTGTTGCAATGCTTTTGCACCGTTTTCTTGTCCCAACAACTGGTCCTACGTGACACCACCACAAGCTGCACCTCTCCTACAGTGTAAATTTCTCTGCTTCGGGCAGAAACAGTGTGCCTCGGGAAATAGACTTGTGAAGGGAATCACAGCTGGTCAGCACACAGATGCACATTAACCCTGCTTTTATAGTATCTATGTGCACCATTTTGGGGAGGGTGGTGGTGAGAGAGGCTCTATCTGGTATATGGCCTCTTATGGGGAAGAGAGAATGCAAAAATTAAACATAGGGAAGTAATAGAAGATCAGAGAAGGTGCTGCCTCAATTTAATGTCAAGGTCCAAAGAAAATACGATCAGTGTTTTAGTGTGCAACTACAAAACATTTGTTACGATTTGGCTGAATCAAACTGAAGTGTCATTGAAATACGTTAAATTGTCTAGAAGACCTAACGCTTGCAAGGTAAGTGTTTAAATAACGACATGATCACAAATCATTATTTTATGTATCTAGTATAACATTTGTATAAGTAACTACAGTTAGTTGAATAATATATAATTATGGTAAGATAAACTGTGTAGCATCTGCAAACAAGAAAGTGAGATGCTGCTTTGCTAGAATGAATATTTCAGGCTAAATTTGGCAGTGATGTAAATGAAAAATGGTCAGAAAATGGGTGCATGCAAAGTGTGATTTACGTTCCCATTTGATGTCCTCTATGTGGGTCAGGAAAAGCAACTAATGGGAGTCTGTAAGTGTGTGTTAGGGCGAATCCTTTAACTGAGGCTATGATTACACTGCCCCATGGTTCAGACTTTGAGGGAGTGAACAGCAGTGCACACCAAAGTGCTGTGCAGTAACTCCCCTATGTGGACACTGGACACAAACTAAAAGGTTCTTAGTTTGCATTAATGTCTTTCTGTGGAAGAGGACTACGTTAATGTGAACAGGGAAACTTTTAGTTCACACCTGAAACAGCCACACAGGAGAATTACAGAGTGCAGCACTTTGGTGTGCACTGCTGTTCGTGTCCTTGTAGTCCAAACTGCAGGGCAGCATAGACAAGCCTTAATTGCTCTTCCTGCTGCATTCCTCCTAATCCACTTTCCCCTGCTGTGTAACTTTTTGCACCATTCACATCGCTGAATTCATGCTAGATACATCTGTGGTAGTGGCACCTGCATATACCAGATCTGAGGTTTGCTTTTGATCTTAAAACAGGTTCTTATTCTGGGGAACAAAATGCCTTTTTTTTCTAGAGACTTGTTCTATTCGAGGTATTGGATTGGAACCATATCTTTTGTAAAAAAAAAATAATAAAAAATAAATTAAAAAAATCTAGACTGTGGCTCATCTATAATACAATTTGCCTTTTATATTTTCTGCATTCTCACTTGGCTAAAAAATGGATCTAGCTTCTGCGTATTCCTTATATAAACTGAAGATGGCAGATGTCTTTTGTGCAAATGCCAATTCCTGTACTAATGTATCTTAACAATACAGCTACTGCACTACTGCATTCTTGCATAAGGTGGCAATCCAGACCACAGCTTGGATTTCAAGAAGAAATTTAACACCAATCATAAGAAATTGTGTCTGCTTAATTTAATGTGGCCATGGTATATGAATATGGTAGTCAGATAATATTGACAGAAGTCATTATCTGTTTTAAGCATTTGTTTGGTAAAGGAATTTCACTGCTAAATTGTCCTTGGAATTTAATGAAGCAATTGTTCTTTTCTGTCACAAGGTAAAAAAATATGGAAAGCTGTGCTTGATTCTTGACATTGATGGCACTGGGACCACAAAATATAGGTAACAATACCCTGCAAAGTGTGAGGATTAACTGTACAGGATCTCTGTGTGTAGAGAGCAACCTATCCCCATTCCACCCCTGTATATACTCTGTTTATTTGTAACATGAATGGGAATGTGAAGGCTTTCTTCTGAGCCTTTTATCTTGGATGCACCCAAGCTGGAGACTACCTCCTGAGGCCTTGTTGGTGGAATGCTTTTTGGAATGTCCCAGGCTCCAAGCCCAACCCTGCCCTGGAATGCAAGGTTAAATGTTGGCGGTACAAACACAGAGTTTGAATATTTAAATTGTAGAGTTCCCTAGTACTGCAGTTTCAGAAAGCTGGCAAGTGTCAGCTCAGCTGCTGTCTGATTCAAAGAGTAAAAATGCCTTTGGGTTTGTTTGGTGTTGGGTTGTTGTTGTTTTTTGAGTGGAGGGTTCACTTACCCGTTATGACCTGCAGAGGAGCACAGTTTTCAAAATGCTTTACCCTGTAAGTGGTCACAAACAAGTGCTGGCTTGTTAAAGAAGCCCTCGTTCACAAAGTGTTTTGTCACTTTATTTGTAGTCCAAGCCACAGGCCCAATGGGTCTGAGGGTCTGTCTACATTGCAATAAAACACCCATGGCTGGCCCACGTCAGCTGACTCAGGCTCGTGGGGCTATAAAACTGCAGGGTAGAAACGGGGGTTGGGTTTCAAAGCCCAGTCTCCAGCCCTAACCCCAACATCTACATACTAATTTTATAGCCCTGCAGCCTAATCCTTACGGGCCCAAGTCAGCTGACCCAGGGAGTCATGGGTGTTTTATTGCAGTGTAGACGTACCCTCAGAGACCAACTATCCTGTAAACAGGGAGCCTGTTTGTAATGGTGTTTATAAAAGGGGTCAGAGGCAGGAGGAACTGTTCCAGGCTAGTGATGTGGCTTGTAATGTTAGTGGTGACCTCTCTGCTGCTATGCAAGAAGCTTATGTTTGAGTTTTATTCTCTCTCATTGAGGACGGAGCTGATGGAAAATAGTGAAGGCAACATGAGAAGCCATTGAGGAGAAGGAAGTGCCTGTATTGTTGAACAGCAGTTCCTTAGGTCAGTTAAGGACTGGAGTTGATGAGCTGCTATGGGAATCAAGACCAACCATCCTTACTCAGAAAAATCGTAACCTCAATGGCTGTGAAGTAGCAGGCTGAAAAAATACATAGCATTCATGTCTGTCTATAGTATTCACTTAACTGGCAAATGAAATTGTCAGTGCCAGAGAGTTAATGGGAATCTGCCTGTTCAATATCAGTTGGATCAATACATTAATGCTTGCCCCCTGCCCCGAGGTGGTGGGGGAGAGTCTGTTTTCCTTGTTTTTAGCATGTTCTTGTCTCATTCTGGCAAATCTCCTATTTTATTCCTGTGGTATTTTACAAAATACTGTGTCGTGAGTGGCATACTTTGTTCACTCAGAATTTGTTTTCCATTTCACTCACTCCAAACCAAATGATGCAACAACTCCAGATTTTGTGTGATTATGTGAAAGATGGGGTTGCTGATTTACTGTCTTTAAAAGTTTCCGCTTAGCTGGTGATTGTAACCGAAACAGTGATCATGTAACCGTGGGCATGTATAACTGACTGGTGTTCTGGGTGCAACTGATGGAACTGGACCTGGACACTAACTAACCTGCTATTTTGATCTGTAACCACTAGTCTTAGAGTTGTGCATATATATGTGACTGTTTTATAATAATGTCTTTGTTGATTTGCAAAATATTAACACACACATTATTACCTTCAGTAGGAATTTTGGGCCAGATATAAATTTGCATGTGCCAGTGTTGGTGAAGAAAGATTTGGTAATTTTAGCCCAACTCTAATCCTGGACTGTGGCTGTTGTCTTTCGTTTTTCTTTTTCTTGAGTGCATGGCTAATTTCACTTCATATTGAAAATGAGCTAAAACAAGGGAATCTGCCTCAGCCCTTACATCTATGTAAGAGGTTGAGGAATGGTCCCTGTGGCCCTCCTAAGGTTCCCTGCAAGAATCGGAGAAGAACTTGAGAGAGAAAGGATGCTTGAGGATGTGGGAGCTGGTGTTGGGTAGGGAATACTGGAGCTGGAGTAGCCACAGAATTTGAAAATTAGTTCACAAGGGATACTCTGACCCTCTGCATGAAGTTTTCCACAATGATGCCTTTATACACTGAGTTCATAACTTTCAACAGCATGCGGCTCCCACAACAAAAATTATATCACTCAACAAAGAATTTTCAATGCCTTGGGTGCATAGAGTTTTTTTTATGAGGGCCTAGTGTCAGTGGTTCCCTGGTGTCCTATACCCACAAACTCTTCCAGCCAGCTAGGAGTGTCAATAGCCAAAGATATACTAAGGCACATAGGAAGGGGAGCCCCCCCCCCCACCCCTTCTGGGCTCCCAGTTAGGTCTGCAGCTGGAGTACATGCTTATCCCACAAAGTTTGCAAGCCCTGCTTCGGTAGGGGCTCTGCTTTGGCTGGGCAAGGGGTTCAGAAGACATGCACTTTGAAGTTTTTCCAGTTCATAGGAGAGGGATTCTCTTCTGAAGACTCCATACTGTGCCTGGGATGGTGTCCCTGTGCTCTCTGGTATTTCCAGACTATATGAAGTTTCTTTTAAATTCTCGTTTGTTCAAAACAAACTTGGGAAACTCCACGTAAATACTTAAGATGAGACAAACTTAACCTTGCATGCATAGTCTTAACTCTGCCCTTGTACATATGATTTTTAATTACCTATCACATTTCTCAAGGCAATAGAATATAACATTTTTCTTTTAATCTTTGATACACTCTTTACTATTCTGTGCAGCTAGTGGAAGTCATTTATGTGAAAAGTACAACATAAACTGTACTTTCACAACATCGTTGAGATTTAGTAAAATAGAGCAATAAGAAGAATGCTGGCTTATATAGGGTGCACAAATTTGTAGCTAAATTAGTTCCTTAATTTTTAGAGAAAAACAGCTATTTATTTTTTAAATTGTCACTTCACCGCCAGTATTTGTTTTACAAATGAATTACAGTAACGGTTACTAAAGAAGCATGAAGCTGCTCTCTTGACTGTGTGCTGACATTTGTGAGAAGTGCGCCCCAGCGTTTGAATGAGTAAGAGAAGCTGGTTTTCGGGTAAGCTCTATTCATTAAAAACTTTTTAGTTCACTTAAAATTGGTTTAATATTTGTGTATATAGAGAGAGATTGACTGGGCATAAATATTGGAGAAATTGTGGTGAAAAAGGAGATTTTATACATATATGGTAGAAATGTCCAGTCATTAGCTGGGATCTTAGAGTTCTGTGGTTTGAAAAAAACCAAAATTGTCTGACTTAAAAAAAAACACAAAAATCTGCGTTTTTCCACATTTAAAACGAAACACTGAACTTTAGTTTCCCTAGCCACGCTCTATATTGGTGTCAGTTGAACATGATTTTTTGTATATATTTACAATTTTTAAGCAAGTTTGAAGCCTACCAGTGCCATCAATCATTATAATAAAATTAATAGAATTGCAGTTTGTATTCTTAAGTATACCAAATACTTCAATGTCTGAATACTATATTTTCAGAAATTTTTTAAATGCACAAAAAAAGTGAAAATTGCTTTTATATTAACATTACTTACTTTCTGAGTTATTCCTGGAGGCTGAAGTGAAATTTGAGATGCATTAAAACACGAACTCCTATACGCTGTTAAGTAACCTCTATATGCTGGACACAGTTTACTGGAGTATGTTAAGCTGTGTACATTTAAAGCGCATTCAAAATTCAACCCCCAGAGGGGAAGGCTGTGCACATTGAATAAATGACACTGGTACTTACAGTAAAATGTAATTAATAGTTAATATATATTTTTATTTTTTCACAAAATGAAAAACTAAAGATTCTCTGTCAAATACGCTGTTTAGCAAAGTTATTGGTGAAATCCTTTCCACCTGGATGTGCAGGTGCACAAGTTAGCAGAAGTATGTACAAAGCTGCTCATTAGTGCACAAGCAGTAGTGTTGGCCGGCTAGCATCCTGTCATGGCACACAGGAAAGTGCTGGCAGTTAAAACTGCAATGGGTTAAGCACTATGCCCAAAGGGGGACTAGTGGTTCCATCATCCATCAGTACATTTGCTACTCTTGGCAGCAAGTGCACCGCTAAGAGCGCTGAAGAGGCTCCTGCCATGCATCTTGCTAGCTCGCTTTGTGATGAATAGCCGTGCAGTGGCAGGATCTTGAATGTGCCACATACATCTGGCTCCTTGCCACCACACAGGTGTTTGGCGGGAATACTGATATTTGGCCATAGGTCTGCACCTTGAACTTCCTGCTGGGAAACAGCAGTAAAATGGTGTCCCTTGGTGAGACCCCAGCAATGGCCGGAATTATGGAAGTACTAAAATAGTAGCAAGTATATTTTAAATGAGTTTTGAAAAATGTCATGTTAAATACAGGTATTGCTTTTGAGTAAATGTTTATTTAGGGTCTCAGCCAAAGCCCATTAGTCAATAGGCTCCTGTTGACTCCAGTGGGCATTTTGATTGGATTTAAATTTTAAGGTATTAAGCACTGCAATTTTCTTTTCATTCTCAGGTACCAGAAGGTAATGTGAATTATAAATGTAGTTCACTGCCTGTATAGCTCTTTGAATCATTGCATAAGACTTGGAGAAAACCTCCATTGCAACAAAACTGCAACACTTACATCCCGTGTAACTCCTCGTCCAACTAAGAAAATCAGAAGTTGAAATCACCCTCGCTATTATCCCCTCCCTGGATTGGAATTGGGCCAAAACTTGGACACCATGTAGAGCATAAGTAAACAGCTGGATGCTAGATACGTGTAAGAACCACAGAACACGTGGTCTTAAAATAGTCTTAAAAACAATTCAATGTGGTATAGCTTCACTTTAATAAGAGAATAATTAGCGAGAATAGACTATAGTTTAGACTAAATTAATTGGTATTTGATAAAACACTTTCTTTCCAGCAAACTCATCAACAGACCAAAGAGGTCAAAAGTAGATTACGTAGTTGAAGAGAAATGTAACATCAGTATCCGTTTCCTTCTAGTGGTGAATTACATGTGCAGACTACACAATGTGAGCTGGGATATTTGCACATCCCATAATGATGATGGAATGTAATTAACAAATTGTATTTAGAAAACACATGATGCAATTTTGAGTTGCAAATAGAGTGCAGGTATAAATTTATAATGTGCTTCACTGACATTCACCCTAGAAGCTTGTAGTGCTTTATAATTTAATGACTGAAGACTTTATAACGAAGGTAAGTGGTAGTAGAATACAGTTTAATGTGGGGAAACGGTGGCAGCAGAAAAAGTGTGATTTGTCTACGGTCACATCGTGGTTTGGTGGCAGATGCAGACTTAACCTAGGAGGCCTGCCCCCAAATGCCATTCTCTGGAACAGTGGTTCCCAACCTTTTCCATTCCTCCCAGTGTTCCTTCCATAAAGGCCATCTGTTGTATATGACCAAATATTAAGAAGCAAATAGATTCCACTTAGACTATGCAGTGAATGGAATCATATATGGAAGGACAAGGTGTGAGATCTCTCTGAGTAACTGACCACACTGGTCTGCTATATTTACTTGAGAGAGCTTTAAAGATACACAACCTGCAGTTAAAGTTTTATCTTTCATGAGTACAACACAGTCCTTGCTAGGAAGAGAAAGAAAACACCTTTTCCCTGTGGTTTTCTTCCTGGGTAAAGCCTCAAAGTCTTAAGTAGAAACATGACTGAACTGCCTGATCCTACAAGTCATTGAATCAGTGGGCCTTACTGTTATGCTATTACTCTGGGTGGGGTGATGAGGGGGAGAGGTCTGACAACTCAGCTCTGCATTAATTTAATCTTTTTGCTGCACCTGCATGCACCCTTCTGCTTTGAAAATGTTTCTTTAAAATGACTCTGCCGGGGTTCATGGTCATTGAGTTCCACAACTATACCTGGTACACTGTCATGTAGTCACGTGATCTTTGGACAGCACCAAAGCATGGCAAAATTGAAATCTTCTAATGATTATCTGTGTGAGGGTGTGATGGATTGGGGGAAGAGGAGAAAGGCAGGGAGAGTGAGAGCTAATAACTGCTAAACTCATAAGATTATATAGGACATTTTGTCACATAGAGTAGAACTGACTTAGCATTTGTCTGTGGTTTCTATTTACCTGAAGTTGTACTAAAGTCATATCTGCACTACAAAATCATGTCAACCTAAGTTACATCAGCATACTGCCGCCGCAGTTGTTATATCGCTTGTGTGTACACTTGGCTCCTTGTGTCGGTGGTGCGTGTCCTTACCAGAAGCGCTTGTATTGATGCAGAGTGCAGTGCACCATGGGTAGGTATCCCACTGTGCAACTCGCTGCTATTTAGTGCAGGGTCCTTTTGGGAAGCTCTTGCAGTGCCTAATGGGGCTGAAATGAGTTACACAGGAGTGACTGGGAGCATGGGGTCAAGTTCCCATTATGCAATATTTTCCATCCCATCATTTCATCTCATCCCATAATTTTTGTGCCTTCTGTGTTGACCTAACTACATTAACCGTGACTCTACACCACTCGGGGAGGTGGTGTTATTAAATCGGCGTAGCGGAGGGCATGTACATTGGCAGGAGCCAAATTTCAGTGAAGACACGTCCACAGCTAGGTCGACATAAGCTGCCTTGTGTCAACCTAACCGTGTAGTGAAGACCAGGCCTAAGGATCTTCACCCCAAATCCAATGCATAGACTTCGCCATGACTCTCCCTGGAGGCCACAATTGTAGGATTTGGCTCTTCCTTTTTCTTTTTTTCTTTCATAGACATACAGTGACGCTGCCATCCAGTTCTTTATGTGGTGTCCCACACCTATGCCTGTTCTATGGGGGAAGCACATGGAGGCCAGAGCCTGATGCAAAACAGTTTCTGTGTTCTTTCTTTCAGAGAAAGTCTGAAGAGAAACTCATTCCTCCCCCCCCCCCCCTCCCACCAGCTTATTTATTTCACCTAACATCTTAATTAAAAAGCAGAAGGACATGTAACCAAGTTTAGGTGAAAGGGAGGCTTTCCAGAAAGAGCTGAAGCATTTCCATGAAGTGAAGAGTTAACCTCATCCTGTTAAAAAACAGCTTGCATCTTCCCCTATCAGTGCTAGGCCAGCACTATTCTAACCGATTTCCCTCTGAGCCCAGGCTATGAACTCACCAGTCACCTGGTGGGAGAGAACAATTCGCCCACACAGTTCACACCCTTCTCACTTCCCTTGCGCTCTGGTGCCCCCCCTTCCCCCCCACACTCACCGCACTGACATCCTACCTGTCCTGGCAGGGCTCAGACAGTATAATAATGTGCATGCACAAATGTATGCACAGATACTAAGCTATCTCTCAACAAATTTCACCGAGTTCCAAGCCTGATGCTCAAAGCACTAACCCATCTCTTCAGGCAAAATAAAAAGGGGTGGCACAATGGCTGATTTCTTGAAGGAGCGTCTAATCCTCTAATTGCACTTTCTCCATCTAGGTATCTGTGGCTGCTGTGAAATGTTTCTATTCCAGGGCCAGAACTCTCAGCTAGGCCTCCAGTCATTGCTGTAGGGCTGCGATCTTTATGTACTGACACGTATAGGTCACTTAGTCCCATCCAGTTCTCTATGACTTGACTTATCTCATGTTTGAAAAAAAGACAAAGCAGCCTGGGATAGAAGAGGAAACTTATCCATAAATTTTGTATACAGCAGTTTTCTGGACATCACAGAAACTGAGATGTTCTTCCAGCCGACCTCACCAATGATATAGCCTATTGTAGCCCATCTAGAATGATCAAGTTTTGGTTGCTTATTTACATCTGTGGCTTAAACTGGTTTTGATTTAAAGCAGCTCAGCATTCACAGGGAAACCTCTGTACCTTTTTAAACAGTATGTAGAGCAGACACATCAAAGCCAGCAAAGGAAGTATATATCTGGGGCATCAATAAATCTCCCTGAGGTATTATTCCCCAAACCCCATGTATAATCCTGCCTTGGGTTTATGTCCCTACGCAAATCAAACTACTGTGGTCTACTGCTCTGTCAGAATTATCAGAATAGCATTCTGCGAGAACTGCAAGTCCTGACCCATACTGAAATGCAGATTGGCGAAGTGAGTGTGATACTTTCACTGCATGGAACTTTGCAAATTCTGCTTAACCACAACTAGAGTATGTGTCTTTCTTGATATGTAAAAATAGCTTCTCAGAACATCTCACAACCATGTAAAAGGGGGACTCTAGGTGAGCCATGATAAATGAAATTGGATTGCTGATGAGATATGGAGCATTCACGTCAGATCACTGAGTCATGATCAAACAACATCCTTACTGTCTGCATGTGTAATAACTCAAGTGAAATGAATTGCTTGTTGCAATCCAGTTGCTAGTGTCAAAGTAAAATTTGCATGGTCACATCCTTGACAGCCTCAGCGTAGAAATCAGTGATTGAGAATGGGTGCGGATAGGGTGACCAGAAGCAAATGTGAAAAATCGGGATGGGGTGGGGGGTAATAGGAGCCTATATAAGAAAAAGACCCCAAAATCGGGACTGTCCCTATAAAATCGGGACATCTGGTCACCCTAGGTGCGGAGGCTAAAATGCTTGTCACCCCCAAAGGCATGACACCTCTGGTCAGGATTAGAGCAAGGACAGGGCCTTGTGTGGAAGCTTATATTGTTGTCTCTGCTGTATCTGCTCTACATAGAGGATTTTAATTTGCGGGGCATTCTGGCTCCTTTCACTCAGCTAATGTTTTGTTAAATGGCAGAGAAGGAATATGTCAGATAGATGAGCAGTTATCTGAAGTGAGATGCTTCCTTCTGAGAGAAGAATGTGGCACTGGGAAACTTTACATATGTTTCCCAGCCCATGTCAGCTCACATTTTAGGGACCAAGTTTAGAACCCTTGCATAGCAGCTCAAGACAATCAAACTGAATTAAACATGCTGTTTAATTTGGGACGATTACATACCAGTTTGAGCCATCATCTATTTAAATAACAAAACTTTAATTTCCACATGTAAACTCTTGTAATTTTATATAAAACTTTGCACCAAAAGGATCTTCCCTTGATGAGTGAGGAAGTGGCGTAATCTCTCATTAGTTTCCTCCTAACGAAAAAACAAGTATCTTCAACCACATCTTTAGACTCCCACGCCATTGTGGATGTCAAGATGTTAAGCTCGATTTACTTTTTTAAAGGTCATCATGTGAGATCTAGCACACAGTTTCTAAACTATAAATGAAACATAACTACCCAAGAGGAAAACAAAGATTAACAATAGTGAGTGAGTGAAACTTAACACCAGCATCTAAAAATAGAATTTCGCATTATTTGTATATCTTAAAACGTTAGTAGAGGTGCACAGGGCTTTATTTTTTGTTACAAGGTGAGGCTTGAGTCTCTGTAGAATAACAAGTTTTATTATTATTTAGGTTATAGTGATGCCCAAAATATGCCAGATGCTTTCCAAAGGTAGGCAACAGACTCTGTCTTGAAGAACTTACAGTTTAAAACAACAAGAGAGGAAAGGTGGAGCAGGCAAGATGCAAAGTGATCAAGGTGATGGTAGGCACTCTGCAATTTTACTTACTGGTGTGATTTAAATATCACTTTGTATCCTTTCCCAGTCAGTCTTCTCACTTCTCCACAGCAATTGATAGTTTCAGATCCATTTTCTTTGTCCCGTCGTCCCAGCATCTGATTCCTTCCCTCCCCAAAAGGCAGACCCCAAAAGTTCTAAAATCATGAGTAAGACTGAAAAAATCATGAGATTTAAATATATGCAGTGTGTGTGTTGGTCTGTCTATTTTTGAACTTCCCCTGGCCATCCCCAGTGTGTGTGTGGGCCGTTAGTGTTGACAGCTCCCCCAAATTTATTGAATAAATTGATTTTTGCCCCTGCTGCAGTAGTTACCA
Source organism: Chelydra serpentina (assembly GCA_037349315.1). Lineage (NCBI taxonomy): Eukaryota > Metazoa > Chordata > Testudines > Chelydridae > Chelydra > Chelydra serpentina. Next base: position 10,780,763 of record JBAIAC010000026.1, on the reverse strand, counting down.
CTGGTGGCCCACCCAATTAGCACCCATGCTCTTGAGTGTAGGGGCTATGCTGTGGATTCAGGTCATGTGACCCATTGACCTCCCCCCACTGCCATCTTGATCACGCCTCCATCCCCATCCCTCTCCTACCCCTCAGCAGCTGTGGAAGAAGCTGTGTAGCCCTGGCTCTGTTACCAGTGGCACCTTCCCATTAGGCAGGTAATAGCACAGGGGGCCCTGTCCCTATGCTATCGGGTTCTGCTGACATGCCTGGGGACTGGCATCCTGGAACGGGGCAGGGACCTCAAAACCTCTCCACCCCACAGCTGGGCTCGGTAGTTGCACAAAGTGTCTCCCCTTCAGCAGGGTTTACTCCTGCCCGCCACCCCAGACAGATACAGTCAAGGGAGTCTGTGCCAATCGCTGTCTTCCTACTGTTGTGGGGGATTGTCTGGGGGTCTCTTCATGTCCCAACGGGCTGGTAGGAGTGTACTGTGGCCGGACGGGAGCAGGTGGAGGCAGAACCTAGTTCTCTGCACTGGGGTCGCAGTAGTGAGGCTGGGTTAGATACCCAATGTTGGCACAGGAAGGTTGGTGGTGGTGGTGGCAGCAGGGATACATTGCCCATCAAATTGGGGCCCACCCTAATTTCTAATCCTAGGTATGCTACTGTTCCAGCTTATGTCCAAGCCTCAAAATTCACATTAATTCTGTTTCTCACCAGCCCCACATCTGTCCGTTCTCCAGCCCAATCATTAATTATGCAACCCCCCAGCCCGCACATAAACTTTGCCCTTCATCTTACCCTTGCCCCTCAATGCACCTCTGCTCCTTCTGCAGCTCCCAGGGTTCTTCATTCTCTCTCCTAGGACCTGGGGGTGGAGCTGCATCTGGGTCCTCTTTTCTTTCCTAGGCTTTTGAGGGGCAGCTTCAAGGATTCTTCATCTCCCCCCTACCCTGCATCCCAGGCCTGGTGTTACAGGGGGAGAGACTGGAGGAGCGGAGAGCTGTCTTGACTCATCTTTCATCAGAGGGGAAGGGGAAGGGGAGGTGGGAATTGAGCTGCTGGTTCTTTCTACTTCTCCTGCACCATGAAAATGGCATTGGCTACTTCCTCTCCAACCTTCCCCTACCTAGAAACTCACCTGGGATCCCAAGGGGTGGGGAGAGAGCTCTGCTCCTCCCCTGCAGCCACCCTAATTGGCTACTCTTCCCTAGCAGGTGGGTAAGGCAGCCAATCAGAGGAGGGTTTTCTCTTGGGCCTGGCTGAAAAAATAGCATGAGGGATGGAACTTCTTGCTTCGTGGTAAAACTGGCAAAACAGCCGGGTCCAGGTTACTGTAATGAAAGCGCAAGTGTTGGCAACGCTAACTTCCCTCGATGTAAGTGAGAAGTTCACTCATAATAAGATAAATTAAATAGATAAAGACAGAGCTTAGTCATTAAGGTTCTTGTAAGCATTGCAAAAGAAGTGGTGATCAGGAATATTTAAGAGTTAATGGTACTGACTGGACAGACCAGCTCAAGTGAGTATTCCATGTAGTGGTACAGAAGAAAGCATAGATTTGGTTCTGGACAGGCTAAGTCTGGCATCACTGGTGGAGCAGAAGAGACAAGAAATGTGATGGGAGACCAGAGTGAAAAAGTAGGGAGTTAGGGACATAGTTATTTAGGGTCTTGATGGCCATCGCTAGAAGGTGGAACTTGATGTGAAGAAGTAGCAGCCAGTTGTGGGATCCAAAGAGGGGAGCCATGATATAGTGACAGGGAAGGATGATGAGGGGATTACAGTGATCATGGCCTGGAAGTGACTTTTAGCGGTGGGCACTGAGACAAATTCAGATTTTAGCGAAGATTATTTGGACATCACCTGGATGTATGTATTGGTGATTTTTTTTTATAAAGACAGCAATAGGATGCAGAACATTGGTATTTTTTCTAACAGCCTTCATTCTGCTAATAAACTCGTATCTCTTTGGTTTGTTTATCTGAGACAATGACCTATTTTTCTGATATAATAAATAAACACAAATATTGCTGACAATAAACATTAAAAATAGAGAATTGCCTTGTTTTAAGCTTCCACTAACAGAATAAGAGGCTTACTGCTTAATTGTATATAAAAGGTGAAATTCCAGCTAAATTAAATTAGATGGACTTAAGTGATATAGTTTGGATCTGAAGTCTCACAAAATTAGATGCTATTTAGATTTGGAATTTTGCTTCAGGGCTTTCTCTGTTTGAGACGTTAAATTATCCATTTTAAAGAAGATTTGGTAATTTTTTTTTCTTGGCTCATACCATACCCACTTACAATGAGGTGGAGACTAACTAGTATCAAGAAGAGACAACAAACACATCAACAACGGGTGGTCCCCAAATGTTCTTGAGTCCAGTACTTCTGCAAAAGTGACTTAGGGCTAGGTTATGGTGCAGATATATTCTTGGGGCTCTTTATTTAAAAAATGAAGAACGAAAACAAACAAAAAAAAACATGTGAAAACTAGGAAATATTCATTATTGTGCTTAATGTAAATTAATGTTGAGTTTCATGACTTCTTTCTTGGGGAAAAAGGGATGGTGGTGTGGCTAGAGAACAGGGACTGTAGGAATCAAGAAGACTTGGCTTTTACTCTTGGCTCTTCCACAGACTTGCTTTGACACCTTAGGTCAGTGGTTTTCAACCTGTGGTCCACGGACCCCTGGTGTTCTGCAGACTATGTCTAAGGGGTCCATGAAAGGTGACTATGAAAATAAAGTTTCAGATCCCAGAAAAGGCATTCCGTTTTTCTGATTAATCAAAAGTATGTGGATACCCCCACCTACAGGCCAACCCCCTGAATTGTTGCCATTTCCATAGAAGCCCACAGTTTAGCGCCTTTCTCACACTGCATCAAATGCCGTGCTGAGCACGTACAGCATTTATAGCTGAATTCTGTTCATTTTTTAGCCTGACTTCTATGGTAAGAGCCCACGGACTAAGGTTCAGTTTCCAAAGGGGTCCGCACCTCCATTCACAATTTTGTAGGGTTCCACAAATGAAAAAAGGTTGAAAACGACTGCCTTAGTTAAGTCCTTTAACCTCTTCATAGTTCCGTTTGTCCCCCACAAAAATGGAAATGCTGACCTGTCTCTCAGCAGTGGTACCATTAAAGTTTGTAAAATGCCAATGAAATCCTTGGGATTATAGACATTTAAGACGATTGCTATGGTCCACGTAAAAGGAGCTTTGGTAGCATCTATTCTACAAAATATCTTTAGACTCCTTAGTCTTTGCAGCCATAGGCCTTGTTTACATTAGTAAAATCAAACGTAATATTCTACAAGAATGGTGCTACTTGTGGTAAGACTGTTGGAAATGGTGTAGATGGACCTAGAGAGAGAAGGTGAGTGCCGCTCTTTGTCCTATGACTACAGAGGTGATACCAGGTCAATCTACCTTGAATGGTCCCTTACGATATGTGCTAACTACTTATGCTAAACAATCTGTTCCACCTTTCATTTTGCTGTGACACTGGGAGTTCCTTTCCCTGACCTGAAGAAGAGCTCTGTATGAATCGAAAGCTTCTCTCTCTCACCAATAGAAGTTGGTTCAATAAAACCATTGACAGGTGCATTAACAGGTGTGTGGTGAGCAAGACACGAGAAGTCATTCTTCTGCTCTACTCTGTGCTGGTTAGGCCTCAACTGGAGTATTGTGTCCAGTTCTGGGCACCGCATTTCAAGAAAGATGTGGAGAAATTGGAGAGGGTCCAGAGAAGAGCAACAAGAATGATTAAGGGTCTAGAGAACATGACCTATGAAGGAATTGGGTTTGTTTAGTTTGGAAAAGAGAAGACTGAGAGGGGACATGATAGCGGTCTTCAGGTATCTAAAAGGGTGTCATAAGGAAGAGGGAGAAAACTTGTTCATCTTAGCCTCTAAGGATAGAACAAGAAGCAATGGGCTTAAACTGCAGCAAGGGAGGTTTAGGTTGGACATTAGGAAAAAGTTCCTAACTGTCAGGGTGGTTAAACACTGGAATAAACTGCCCAGGGCGGTTGTGGAATCTCCATCTCTGGAGATATTTAAGAGTAGGTTAGATAAATGTCTATCAGGGATGGTCTAGACAGTATTTGGTCCTGCCATGAGGGCAGGGGGCTGGACTCGAGGACCTCTCGAGGTCCCTTCCAGCCCTTTAATCTATGAATCTATGAAAAGATATTTTCTCACCTTTTTTTCTCTAATATCCCATGGCTACCACTGTGGCTTTGTCTACACTGGAACCTGAACGACAAAACTTTTGTCATTCAGGGGTGTGAAAAAACCACCACCACCACCCCCGAACGACAAAAAAAAATTCCGATGAAGAGCGCCGGTGTGAACAGCGCTTTGTCGGCAGGAGAGCTCTCCTGCTGACAAAGCTACCGCTGCTCATTGGGGTGGAAGTTTTTTTGTTGGCAGGAGAGCTAAGAGCTCTCTCCTGCCGACAAACAGCCTTTTAGTGGCATGGCTATAGTGGCACAGCTGTGAAAAGATGCGTAGTGTAGCCATAGCCTGTGTAGCCTAACCTGACTTGCAGAGCTAGTGTGTAATGCTGGTTTGTCATTGGAAAGAAGTGATTTGATAATGATGCTCATTGTTGCAGTTGGCTCTGTGAGGTGCTAAGTAGCATAGAGCTTTACCAAGAGTTGATAACATTTGACTTCAGTATCCTCTAGAGGGGCAGGAAAACTTCAGTGCTTTGAGGTCCTAGACATACCTTGGTGCTCTCTAGAATGCCACCATTGTCCGTTGGGCAACATTTAATTTTTTCTTTATTTGTATTTGTCTGCAAATGTCATGACTTTTGAGAGAACCTGGGTCTATTTTTGTGTCTTTTCTATTTCTTTAAATATAACAAGCATTTTGGGAGACAGTGCTGTGCTGGTAGCTGCAGTTCCAATTATGTGACTGTAGAATAGCTGCAATACTAATGTCTTATCCTTAAATGTTGATAAACATGGGAGCAGCCCAGAATTATGGTGGAGATCTCTATTTCTTAGGGTAAAGTATAATCCAACAAGGGAAGAGCATGTCACTTGAGCCTTAGGGTTTTTTATTCTCTGTTAGTGAGCCATTGGTAGGGATAGTGGGAGCGGATATAAATGTTAGTGAAATGTAATCTGTGTAATTTAATATATTGGTTCTGCTGTCTTGTCCTCCAGGTCCCCGTTGCTGCCTGAAGACTATAAATATGGTAAGAAAATTTAAATATAGCAATGCAATTCACTTTTGTAATTTTTTGTTTAGTGATAGCCTTGCATACTGAAGTCCTCTGTTTATTCAAGGATCAGGTACAGCCTGGTCAGTGGAAATACAAGCTTCACAGTGCTGGCCTGCCAACATGCCTCAACTGTGATTCAGAAGACTCACTGCTAGAGGAGTGAGGGTCGCCCATCCACCATGTCCACACAATCCTTTCTTAAAGCTGTAGACAATTCTAGTGGTGGTGTGGTGGGGTGTTTTTGTTTGTGGGGTTGAAGAGTTGCTAGATATTGATACATTTGTCACCATTCCTTTCTCATCTAGGCTGAATTAGAACCAATAATTTACAGGTTGAAGGGCTCTGTACTGAATTAACAATTTCTAAGCCATCCAGTGCCCCTCCCCCCCATATTTTATGCATACTGTGTGTACTATCAGTATTTACTAAGTTTTCAACTTCAAACTGAAGTTGCTACCAACCCAGAGTACTGACCAAAGAACAAGTACATTTTGCTTATAGTGATTTCTCTTTAAACTTGTTCTAAGAGTAAAAGCTTCATCTAAAATAAAATAAATCTTTTAGAGGGCAAACTTAACAGATCTTTAAGACATAAAAACTTTCTTCCAAAGGTGCAACAACTGCGTTCTTTAAGGAAACTTATGTAATTGGCTACCCATGTGATATTCTTAGGAGCAGAATTTCACCAGGAAAAGCCTTCTTTCTTTAGTGATGGAAAAAAATGGGATTCATTCACTTTGTTTCATGGCATTAATAGCTATGGTAACAAATTGGCAATGAATGGCAACCTTATACAGTTACTAGAGTAACAGGAGCCAACAAAAAGAGAAACATTTTTTTTCATTCTTTATTGTGGTTCACTGATCCTGGCCATAGAAAGCTACTCATCGTTCACCAATAAAAATTTTGATTCCTTTACTTATGCTCATACATCTGTGTAGGTGTACCAGTGCTGCGCCCCCCGCCCCCACCTCCTTCCCACAGGTAAAGACACAAGTGTTAGAAGCAGGTGGCATTATGTGCATGGCAATTTTTAATGACCTAGAGAGGTTTCTGTTAAACATCATCCAATCGCTAAATCTTTTCCAATTTTTGCAGCAGAAAAGAGGGTGAAAAGGGTATGTATGTGTTGGTTACATCCTGCAACGATCCCTTAGGGCTTGTCTATACAGAGAATGCATGGCAAGTAGGGATGTAAATCTACAGTACGCCAACAGGATCCGTATGGACAGTTAGTGCATTGCAGACTAGTGTGCTGTAGATTTACTCCTCAGCCTGCCATCCACTAACTCTCCCTGTAGACAAGCCCTTAATCTCCCAGATTACTGGGAATTTCTTTAACCAACGCACTGAGGCTCCATAGTGAAGTAAATACCAGCTTTGCTGAGCCAATTGGCACTCCCCGAATACCTACATTAAAGCTAGTCAATTTTATTTTACCCAAAAAAGACCTTTTGGGGGAAATGAAAATTTTTGCAGAATTTTTTTCTTTCAAAGCTTTTCAGCTTTTCAACATAAAACCAAAAATTTCAATTTAAAACTTGAAAAGCTTTGTTTAAAAAAATAACTTGTTTCTTTTGAAATGCTTAGGTGAGAAACACTTGCCATTTTCCAATCCACTCTAATCTACAGATAGTATTAACTATACTTCCTGAGTGCTCAGGGTCCTGTGTAAAACCTGGGATGAACACTTTGTTAGTGGACTTCACTTAAGCACGTCTTCCAAAGTCCTAGCCAGCAATCTGGAAGGGATCTTCTTTAGATAACATGCCCTCCTCCTTCTTCAGGGCTTTGTCCCATTGATGGAGTGCATGTGCCTCCTGGACTCGAAAGTGGAATCTTTTGACTGGTGGTATCCATTTGGGTTATGCCTGTGCCCTCCACATCTTTGTGACCGCCTTGTCCCCCCATCCAAAGTTCAGCCCTGGCTGTGAGCACCACATCAAAGCCCAGTACTGCCTCCACCACATCAAGGTAGGGAAGATTTTGAGGTCTGTTCTAAGGGTGACACATGGCATTGATCCTCTTTCCTGAAACAGTAGAGATCAAAAAAGGTAAGTCATGGCCCTTCGAGAGTCCTAATGGCTCTGGACAGGCTAGCAAACACTTTTCTTTGCCTCACTTTCCTCCAAGTGGAGCCAATTCTACTCTGGCCCAGAGACCTGAAAGGCAGATGGGGTGACTCTGCATTGTATACGCTTGGGTGGGTGAGGGACACTTGACATGCAGAGCACAGGCATCACCCCGACAGACACTGCTGGTCAAATGTCTGAGGTTGCATGCGTGAGGTGCATGCATACCATAAGTGGGATCCACACAGAGACAACATTTCAAACCACAGTTACAGTAACTTTCCTCAGCCATATGAAAGAATATCGAAGAAGCCAACCAAATTCTTCAACACCCATTTTCAATCAGGGCTAAAAGCAGAGACCAATGAGGGAGAAACAGCTTAGGCCATATTATCCCACAGAGTTAAAACAAAACAGTGCCCTGTAAACAGAGTGAGTGGTGGGGATTAATCACCTAATGCTTGATGCCAATACAAGTACAGTATTATATGAAGTAATAATTCAGCTCAGCATTCATAAAAGTGGGGAATGAGCAGCAGTCGTTTAACAAGGTTTTTTTCCAAGTGTTACAGAGGCTATAAAAATCTGTCAGAATTTTCCCTCACAAACACTTGCATTGTGTCATGATTCTGGTTTGGGGACTGGCACATATATACAGCATCTTGGAAGTTCATAAAATTATTTGCAGCTTTAAAATTGTCTGCATATTTTAACTTTTAATTTCCTACTAAGTTTCCAAGACACGGGAACAAGAAAATTGTTTGTTTGATTATGCCATGCAATTGCAACAGTACCTGGGGGAGACCCCATGGAGACTCACCAGACTTGTGGTGTTATATAACACAGACTTGAGTAGGTCACTTTCTTGAATATCATCTCCTTGTTCCTGGTAGGCCTGTCTAGATCTTAATGATAAGTGAATGTTCTCTTTGCTATGCAGAAAGAAACTAAGGGCCACATCCTGTGGTCATAACACAGGCAAACTCCCAGTGAAATCAATAGGAGTTTTGCCTGTGAAAGATGTGATCTGATACTTTACAAATATATCACAGTTTTCACCTTTAAGTAGAACCTTCTCCACCATTCTTGAACCCTGTGTAAGAAGCACATTTGTGCATCTGTAGTGTGCAGAAATGCAGATCTACAAACAAGGAATCAAACATGTATGTTTGCAAGCAAGTGGCTGAATTCTGCCCTTGGTTATGTAGATGCAACCCCTATTGACTTCCGTTTGGTAGAATTTGGCCTATTATATAAAGGAGAAGTTTGGCTGCTACGTTTAATTTACACTTTTTGCTTTTCCAGAGGTCGTCTTTCGCTTCTGGAATAGTAGCAGATGTGTCTAGTGGTCAAACGGTGACTGCAGATATGTCTTCTTTCTATTAAAGATATCATGGCTGGCCCAGGGAAATGTAAATGACATCTTCTTGCCCCAGCAATACCTTGTCTGCCATAGAAGAGATTTGCTTGGTGGAGGTCAGGTGGGTATTACTTTATTACTGCTGCCTTTCACAGGGCTTTGCCAGGGGTGGGGAAGCTTTTTAAAACTTCCCAGAGACTTACAGGAATCAACAGACTCCCTGGCTGCCTTCACCCTGCCAGTTCCTTATTGGATATTCATCCCTTGAAAAGTGTAGTTGTGGACACTTTGCACTACTGCAAGCTGCTTCCCTTTCAGAGGTCCTGCAACCAGGGAACTCTGCCAGGATTTGTACTGCTGAAAAGCATGAGTTAATCTGGCCCTATGTATTTGATAGCTGTATACATCTTTTTATTTTAATTCATTTGTGAAGCAGTTTAAGAAATAAATTATTCAGCACACGTGCACACATATATTCTCCACAATGTATTTGTAATTAAAATAAAATATAATCATAAAGCATTTAGCAATGTGGTAACATTTTTCTGAAGCACCTAAATGACTTAAGAGCCTAAATTCTATTTTCAGAAGTGACTTAGAAGCATAAATCCCATTGACTTTCAGTGAGACTTCGGCTCCAAAGTGTCTAAGCCACTTTTAAAAATGGAATTTAGGCTCCTAAGACATTTAGACACTTTGGAAAATTTTACCCTGTGTGTACACCTAAGGCCCCAATCCTGCAATGAGTTGTGTGTACACAAACCTCATCATTTTAGGGCCACGCCCTGTGGTCATCACAGTTGTCTGAGGTGGCAGGTTTAATTGAGAGGGGTCATTATGGACTCAGTAAATTTTTATAAATGAAACTTTAAAATTGTCTTTGTCCTTAAGGGGGAAAGGACAATTTTCTTTACTTGTAAACTATGCAAATATCAGTTGTTTCCCTCCTGTTTTTTCCCTCCTTGTACCATCCCCACAAGAAAAAAATCAGCCACTCAGCTGTTATCTCAAAGGTACTGTATTTTTTAACAATTTCCTTTTTACTTAAATAAACCTGACTACTCTTACTGAGCATTCCGTACTGTACAGAAAACTAGTTTCCACTATATTTTGTGCTTTGCATTGTCGGGTTCAGCAGCAAAGGATTGGCAAACAAGTTTGGTTAGAATAACAGTCTCACCCCAAACTTCCATCCATTTTTAGAACTGATCTTTTGCCAGCTTCGGAAAGCAAAACACCATGCAAGAAGCTGGCTGCTCTCATACTATTCCAGCTGGGATCAGAAACAGAAGTGCTAGTAATCTCACAAACAAGCCTGTTTCTCATGAGACTTGCAGCACAGTCTTTCTGACACACACAGTTCAGATAATTTCAGATGAGCATCCAAACTTCTACTATGTTTATCTGAACTAAACCCACATTTTTAATCTTTTGTAGTTCACTCATCCTTAGTCCTATATCTGACTATATATATCAGCTACATTCATCTAGACAATGTGACTTCCAGCAACAGTCATCCCCTGAGCACAGGCTGTTTGCTTTCAAAGTTATACTAGTATGGTTTGACGTTACTTCCATTTACTTTGAGGCTGATGAACTGTGGACACAGTTCTTAAGGGTTTTCTCAGAGGGAATAAAATCTCTATTCAACAAATGTCAGCTAAGTACTACTCCATTTTTCCAGACAATTTACCCTTGCATATCACTTATTTCTGACAATGATCCTTTGAAGTGATTATCTTTTTTTCTCTTTACATATACAAAGTGACATGCTAAAAGTAAGTAACTTAATCTTAATATTCACTTTAACACAATAAAATCACATAAACAATAATTCAGTAGTCCCCTTCCTTTGTCACTTGCAATAAACCTCATTGTTTGCTTTTCAGAGTTATTCTCCCTCTCAGTTTCACTCTCGATTAGCTCCCTTGGGAGTTTTCTTTTAAAGGTCTCTGCAGCAACAAAATCACAGCATTTACATTTGGTAAACATCTCTCAGCATATCACATTTGAATACCCTTGAGATACCCAAGGCACTTATCTGTCCATCTGTAAACTTGTGCAAGATTCCCCTTACTAGAACTTGCAAAGGGCATTGACACTACCGCAGTAAAGTCTTTCTCTTAAGCTATTCTCCCTTTCACAAATGTGTACTATTAACTCTGATTTTTCACAATGCACAAGTGGAAGCAAACCTGACTTTCATTTCCCAGTACATTCTGGACTGATGTAGGTCCATTCACCTCAATGGACTGATTTATGCTGGCGTAAGTGAGAAGTGTTTTGCTATCAGAATGTGAAGTTGGAATTTATCATATCACTTATATTCATGTATTGATTCAGATTTGTAAAAATGACTGGAGTCGGATTTAAATACTTCATGTATCTGAATGTGATCGGTTATTGTTTGACCTACTTCTACATTGATCAAAGGGATGCCCCTTTTATTGACCTGTTTTTTGTTGTTTTGTTTTGAATTGCTGGTATAACAACATCCCTGTCTTATTAACTGGCTTGCTATCCAACTCAATAAAGACATACATTTAAAACAATAACAACAAAGATTCTGCAAATGGTATCAGTTCCACCTCTAGTCTGTAGATTGGAGGATGTCTTGGCACTCAGGCAATTTGAACTGGTTCCAGTGATCTATGTGCTGTGTCTGGCTTGTGCTGAGTTTCCCTGCAAGGCTTATAGGTCAGGACATTGTGATTGTGGAATTTCTTTCCTGTAGTAAATCCCCACAGATTGTTCTTTGATTTAACCTGCAGTTAACCACCTTCAAAAGTTTCTAATCTTGCTGCCACCTTTAAGCAAAGCAGGCAATCAAAAAATTCCTGTTTGACGGGCACATCCATTCATCTCTCTAAACCTCTTAAATGGACATGAAGCCATGAGATATGCCAGTTGACATAGTATTCACTCTCTAGCCTACTGAACCCCTTTATGCCATCTATAGCTGCACCAGGACAAGGCCCCAAGCACGGACAAAGAAAACTGATGTGCACTAATTGAGTTGATCCAATCTTAAGAAAAGGTAAGGTGTACTATTGTAATTCATAGCTTTCCTTTTTTATATTTGGCAGTCACATCAGTGACTGGCATCGGGGCAAATCCTAATGCAGACAAGGCTTTAATTGGGGAGATATAATAGGCTAATAGATTTCTTCCAGATCAGAAAAAATCAAACTGGGGAAGCAGAAGAAGAGCCTCGAGAAGCAGGAAAATCCTGGGCAGTCACTGTTCATCTGTCTGTCAAAGTGATTGAGGAGGGAGCCTAGTGTCTGTGCATTGCAGTCAAAGCTGTTGTAAGTTACAGAAATCTCTAGAACAGACATGTTCTCCTGAGAGACTTCTGCTTCTGTGGTGCAGAGCTAAGAGGTTCATTTGTTCGGCTAAGGGTTGATTAAAGAGCAAAGACTTTTGGGTGTTTGTCCACCCAAAACTTCTGAATTTTTTGAAGCTTGCTCATAGCTAATTTAGCTCTGGAATGGAGTGCCAAGGATTAGCTCTGGACATAGGCGCCGACTGCGTGGGTGCTCCAGGGCTAGAGCACCCACGGGGAAAAATTGCAGCTCCACGCCAGCATCCCCACCCCTCCTGTGCCCAACTCACCTCGGCTTCAGGGTTCCCGCTGGAGGCGCCTCCCGCCGAAGCTGCTTTTTTTAGCTTTCACACGCAGCTGCTCGCCTGTCAGCTGTTTGGCGGACGGCAAGGGCGGGGGGTGCGGGGGAAAGCGCAGCAGGGCACCGCCTCGGTGGTGGGGTATGGGGAGGAGGCGGCCGGGAGGCGCCTCCGGGAAGAACCCGGAAGCCGAGGTGAGCTGGGCACGAGGGCTGGCAGGGAGCTGCCGGTGGATGCTCAGCACCCACCAATTTTTCCCCGGGGGAGGAGGCGGGGGCGGGGATTTGGGGAAAGGGTGGGGCTGGGGTGGAGTTGGGGCGGGGCCTGGGGCGCGAGCAGGTGCTGACGAAAGTTGGCACCTATGGCTCTGGAAGCAAGTATCAATGGATGCAACTGATGGGTGCAATTGCTAAAAAATTAGGGTTTTTTAAAATTACAAATAGACCTATGAGAGGGGAGGCTCATAAATAGCCCATAATGTCTTCCCCAGTCATTTGCTGTTCCTCCATGCTTTATTAGTGTTTGTGAAGTGCTCTGAGGTCTTTGGATGAAAGGTGCTACAAAAGTGTGAATTCTTGTTATTTTGGTCTGCTTATTACACTTCTTATTAAAGCTGTACCTAAAGCTCTCACCACATTGTATACTTTCACATGAAATGCTAACTACAGTTTCTCCCTACATACTTTGAACCTGACTTACAGTTGGATATGTACCATTTCTTGAATACATTTGTGCATGCCTAACTTAAGTCCAGAAAAACCTGATGGAGAGCTGCAAACTGGAGGTCTATTTGATCCACAGAATAGTTACAACCCTACTAATGAGCTTTAACCAACCGTGAGCTGATAAAATGTGTAGGTAAAAGGATAGTTGCCTCTATACCCATGGTCTATCTTTCGCTTCTGCTGAAGATACCAGTTGTGGGGACTCTTGTGTTATGGACCCCTGTGCCAATGAAGCTTTATTGAGAGCACAAACTTGTTTACTTAGAGTACTAAACAGCCGTGACATGAGTTACCAAACTCCGCTGGAATTGAATTAACTTTGAGATTAATAGGCTCCATATTTCATTAGCAGGCCCCTCTGTTCCTCTAACCCCTGCTCTAAGTTTTAAGCTATATATAGAATTTTAGGGCCATGTTATTAATAGTCATTTCCATTCTACATTGTATGCACTGGGTGACGCAGACACAAAGTGGGAACTTTCCAAACTAGCACTGGTAAAGATGTGTGTTCCCACTTAGCAGAACTGTAGAAAACACCAGTCCATTTTTTATGAAGTACAGCAAAAGGCATGTGCTGTGTGTGTGTAGGGGATTAAACAGGCACTTGAGCAGAAGGATAAATGACAGTAGAGGCTGTTCAGGATTTGGCAGATCAAGGGCCAGTGTTACTGATTTGTTTTTCTGCACATAAGTTAGGCATAGGCAAATGTATACAAGAAATGGTGCATGCCTGCATTGGTAAATCAGATTCCAAGTACAGAGAGAGAGACTGTTCTCTTAACTCTTCAACACACAACCTCTATTTTGAATGAATAACTTAACTTTTCATCTCATGCAGTTTATTAGCATCTGTTCCTTTTCGTTTAGGGTCTTTTATATTTGTGCAGGACCGGCTCTAGGCACCAGCAAAGCAAGCACATGCTTGGGGCGGCACATTTCCAGGAGCGGCAGCCGGCATTCCGGCCATCCTTTTTTTTTCCGGAAAAATCCACCAATGTATGAAAAAATAATACATGAAGATCAAAAAAATCTCCAGTAGTGCGATAAGAGCGTGATGTGGAAAATATCTTGTCACGTCGTGACATGGTCACTCATCATGTGAACGTGTGTAAATGTGTTAACATTAACGGTTATTGATTAAATCAGGAATCACGATTTCTTGTCTACTGTGCCACCCTACCGGCGCCATTCGCTCCAATTTCCATGTTGCGTCGGTGCCACTGGTTATAAAAAAAAAAGGGAGGTGGCCAAAAAATGTTTTGCTTGTGGCAGCAAAAAACCTAGAGCAGGCCCTGTATCTGTGGTTCTCTTAGCAATGATATACGCTACATCAGGCTAATATTTTGTTACCTGAACAGTGTCAGATTTTGTCAGTGCATTTATAGAAAAGATTTTACACAGCTTTGCAAATGGGTGTATGAAATAGATACAGCTCCTTAATCGCATTTCAACAAATGTAAACACTTCTGGCTGCTACACTACCTCTCTGACCTCTACACTGCACACCTTTCAGTATTGTCTTTGCATTCTAGCAAAGGCTGCCAATTTCAGGCTTGAACTCACATTTTGCCATCCAAATAGTCCCTTCCTGTGTCTCAAGTCTGAAAAAATTAGACCAGTAAATCTGGATTTGTCACAGAGAGAGAAGTTTCTCTTACCTCTCCCAGTCATTACACTCTTGTCTGTTTGTTGAGAACCGCTCCTTGGCGATAATAAACGAGAGAATGGAGTAGGGATGGTGAGTGGAAAAGGGAAGGAGATCACTAAAATATGTGGAAACATTCTGCTCTTTTAAACCAGACAACTGAGAGCATTTGGTGCTTTAACTTAATATTTGTGTGCCAATAAATTTCCCACCTCCAAAATAAACACTGAAAATCCCTCGTTTATTTCCAGGCAAAAATTACTTTAAAATGCAGTTAAGGTTGAGAGTATGTATCAGTAATCTAAGTGGTTAACATTTTACAAGCATTATAAACCTAGCAAATTCAAGAGTTAAGGTTAAACTTTAAAAGAAATTCAAACATTTTAAGGTACGGAAATGCACAGAGTACCCAAGCAACCTTAACTCTGCCTTGTGGTGACATTATGCACTACCACCCACAGATTATTGTTTAAAGTGATTTATTGTAATAAGGTTTATAGTCCCAGATTAAACTGAATTTTTAAAATTCATTAGATTTCCCCACCCCCCCCTTATGGTGTCCCTTCAACGCAGAATTAATGCTGTTTGGGTTCCCTAACTGTGCAATTCCATGCTTTGGATTTTTAACAACACTGATATTTGCCTTGTTTATAATTTATTTTGAGAATGTTTTTACCCTAAATCACGTTAATTTTACCTTAAACTCTCTTTACTTCCACTTTAACATAGTTTAAAAATTTCCTTGCAGTTATTTCAGAACATAATTAACAGTAAACACATTTCTAATGCATTGAAGATACGTAATATTATTAATTTTATTTTAACTTCTAATCTGATTCACTGGTACACACATGCCATTCTGGAAGAGCAAAAAGCAGCCAGAGTCTAATAGACAGTAAACTGGGTTTATAGCCACTGTGCACCCCCAGAACAGCACAAAGCAGCTGGAGCATATACCTGGGTTTCCTCCCTGTATCTACATTCCTTAGTACATGGACACCCTCCATTTTTTCCTGATCTACACTTTCCACTGCCCCCATCTTGCCTGCTTTGATGAGTAGATATGGTGCAACAGGTAGTTCTTGAAATTAAATATTTAGGTTTTATGATTATTTTTAGATATTTTTTCATAACTAACATTTTGTCAGCGGAGTTTGGCACATAAAAATATCAGAAACTCTCAAAATTGCCCACTTTCAAAATGACTGTTGTTTCCTATTATCCTGAACAGGACTGAAACCACAGCCTGCCTTCATTTAACATGCCTACTTTCAAAACGTCCACCCCGATTGTTCCCAGGAGGAGTTACACAAACCACCTTCAGATAAAATGGTAGCCTGTATGCTGTCAGAGACAAACTGAAGCAGTGATGAGAATGCGGGTGGCTTTCTTGGCTAAGGTTAGCCTGTGGCCTTAGTCGCAGCGAGAACACTGGGCCATAGGTGGCCATTTTGAGACGGGCATCTAACAAAGGGTGGTCTCTGCTCTCTGTCTTATCGACATAGGTGCCAACTCCATGGGTGCTCTGGGGCTGGAGGGGAAATGCAGCGTGCCTGGGGGAGGAGGTGGGGGCGGGGATTTGGGGAAGGGGTGGAATGGGGGCGGGGCTGGGGGTGGAGTTGGGGCAGGGCCGGGGGTGCGAGCTCCCACCGGTGCCAACTAAAATCAGCGCCTATGCTTATCGAAAATAATAAGAAATGACAGCTATTTTGGAAGAGAGGGGTTCTTTGTCTCATTCTGTCCACCACCATTCCGCGGGTGAAGAAACTGCTTTCATTTTTGCAGGATAATGGCAAAAAAAAAAAAGATTTAATCTATCCTCTCAAAAACAAAAATACTTTAAATATGGCCTATGCACAAGATATTAGTGAGTTTTAATTCTATGCAATGGTGTAGCAATGTCAGTCCCAAGATATTAAAGAGACAAGGTGGATCTTTTCTTGGACCAATTTCTGTTGGTGAGAGAGACGAGCTTTCAAGTCACACAGAGCTCTTCAAGTCAGGGGGAAAAAAGCTTTGAGGAAAAACCTTTCTTTTTTAACTGTATGGTGAGTTTGAAGAGCCTGTATTGTTCTGTTGCTGATATTCAAGATGAAGGTCCAGACCCGACAGTATATGTATTTTTAAATAAACATTGACAATTAATTTTAACTCCATAAACAAACTAATGGATTTATAAATTCTCTGAATTCATTCTGCACCCCAAGTGTAAGTGCTATATGTGTGGTGAGGATTACAGTGTGTTAATATACATAAGAGGTTTAGTCTGTGCTTCAGATGTGAATCTCTGCTCAACCCTAACTATGGAGCTGCAACCACCAGTACCGCCACATCAATCATAGAAATCAAATTTAATTCAGTATATTCTGATTGGGGGTGGTGGAAGAATAGTTGGGCAGTAATATAGAGTATCTCAGACTTGGGAGAATGCGTATGAGGCAAATTAAAATTGACCTAAAACTCCAATTCAGAACCTTTTCTGAAGCTTTGAAAAAGGCTCTTATCTACCTGTTTTTTTCTTTTTTAATTTTCATACCCTTGTTCTCTTCTTTCTTCTGGTCTGGATCGGAAGTGAAAGTTCTGGATATCTGGATAGAAGATACCGTTCTTAAGAAAATTACAACAGGTTTTGAAGACCCAAGGGCAACACAAGACTCTAGGGAAACCTCCAAACTTTTAGTTCTTTCTTTATACCAACCACACTTTTGAGATTTGCTCATCACTACCAGGAAGCTGATGGATAAATAAGTTACTATTTCAGTGGGAAAAAATTACGTAGTTACAATTTTTGGTTATTTCCTAGCAGAAGCATATTCTCTTTATATAAAAGAGAATATGCTATCATATTCTACAATAAGGATCTGTAACACCACACCAGTGTAAGATGTAGTGTTTTGGGATAATGCTGTAAAATGCTGAAGTATTTTCAGAAGCAGAAGCATGCTGTCTCTTAATATAGATATAACTTATTTATTTGCACAGGCAGTTTCACAGTTGGTGCCTCTGGTTTTTTAAATGGCTTTTCCCTTTAATCTATTCCTTGAACAACTGTGTAAACCCAGAGGATTAGAGTCTGCAGGAGAGCAACATGGAAGGGCAGCTGTTGTTCTCCAGCATTTTTTTACTGAGCAAAAGCATGTCAAAGCCTTCAGAGTAGCTTAATGCTACTGCATGCTGAAAAAGTCATGTATTGCAGTGATCATGGGTACATACAGTACTACTGGCTGCTTCCCACTGACTGTTTAGCCACCAGAAACCACTTCACTGATTGAATGTTCCTATCATTTAATTGAGCAAGACTTGAGATATTTTTAATTGAAATGGGAAATTCAATAAACTGATTCACTAGTTGTTCACCTCCTCTTGTCTGTGTTATCACAGGCCAAATGGGAAATTTTTGTGGAAGCCCCTTGTTTAAAACGTCAGCATCAGCACATCTTTGCATGGCCGACAGATGCTTTCTCGTCTCTCTATCCACAGGAAGTAAAATGGCCAAGTTACTTCCTCAGCATACTTTCCTTGATGAAAACCATCTTTAATCCTTACCATGTTACAGAATGCTATGGCCTATATCTATAATGCACTTCTTTTAAAAACAAGTTTCCCTTTTTCTTCTTAGCATTGCTTTCACATTGGTACTGTCTCATTGCTGTCTTTCTCCAGAGCTGGGAGCGCCTGGAGAAAGATGTGCCTTTCTAGTTCTCATTGCTTTATTTCCCTATTGTGCTATATGTACACAACAATGTGCACTCTCCATACCATTTTGCTCCCCTGCCATACTATTTTTTCCTTTTCTGAAATGTTTATCCTTAATCTTCTAACTTTACCCTAAAAATAATCAGTTGTGCTGCTTTCCTATTTTTGTTTAATCACAGGACAAAGTTAAATCTCAAAGATAATCAGTAGATTACGAGCTGGAAAAAGTATTCCTCTTTTTTAATAATGTTTTGTTTGGCTTTTACTTTGTAAAAATAGAAGGGAGAGAGAAGATTAGGCAAAAAGAGAATCTTCAGGCCTGTGCTTGTTTGCTGGTTACATGAACTCCCTTTTGGGATATCTTACTTCCTGCTCCCTTCCTCCCCTTTTCTAGAAAGTCAAATAATATTTGCCTTTTAATCCTCTCTCTGTTTTGAAAAACGAAAATAAGAAAGAAAAACTTGTAGCACCTTAGAGACTAACAAATTAATTTCAGCATAAGCTTTCGTGGGTTAGTACCCACTTCATCGGATAACCCACGAAAGCTTATGCTGAAATTAATTTGTTAGTCTCTAAGGTGCTACAAGTTTTTCTCTCTTATTTTTGTTTTGCCGACACAGACTAACACGGCTACTACACTGAAACCTCTGTTTTGAGTTTTTTTCCCTTACGCTGTAGCATATCTATTGAGAACTATCTTTATCAGCTCATTATATCTCTTAATGCATGCCTGAACCTGACATTCTGTGCTGCCAAGGTAGTTCTGAGGTGGTTATTGTATTTGCTCTGAGATTGGTGGTTGGGAAGGGGTTGGGGGGAATCAAAGCTTGTTTTTAAGTAAATTATTTCAAATTTACTTTGCTTTATAATCCTAGTGAAGATTCTCTCCTTTTGGCATTTCACCTTGTTCTAGGATTTATGGGGGGATTTATGGAACCTTTTATCTCTCCATTGGTTAAATTCAACCCAAATCGGTAGTGAGTAGAATTTATTAGCATCTAATATTTGGTGACATTAGTCTTGGTCTTAGCTGGTAGGTGTCAATATTGCAACTGTCTAAGTGGTACCTTTCCTGGTAATATAAACCCTTATTGCCATTGTTTGAATAGTCGTGAGGAATGAACTACCCTCTTTCTACAGATCACAATTTAGGGCAGTGTGAGGAAGCTTGCACTGATGTTGCCTAAGGCTAGGTCTACACTACCCCCCCCCTGTCGAACTAAGGTACGCAACTTCAGCTACGTGAATAACGTAGCTGAAGTTGAAGTACCTTAGTTCGAATGAAAAAGCACTTACCCGGGGTCCAGACGCGGCGCGCAGGCTCCCCCGTCGACTCCGCCTACTCCGTTCGTCGAGCTGGATTACCAGCGTCGACGACGGAGCACTTCCTGGTTTGATTTATCGCGTCTTGACAAGACGCGATAAATCGAACCCAGAACATCGATCGCGCGCCTCCGACGGGACGCGTAAGTATAGACCTACCCTAAGCCATGCTCTGATGCTAAGCACTTTGGTCACATGGGCTGTTTGTGAAAGGTGCTAGACTATCACTGTATTCCTACAGTTTTTATTTGAAAGGATATGTGAGGGTGAGCGACGTGCCATTGGCCAGGATCAGTTAGGCAGGTGAGCGGTGCTGGGCAGGAGCGGGCGAGCCCTGGCTAGGGGTGGCATTAGCCAGACGGCCAGGGCCGTCTCTACCCATACACAAAGTACGCAGCTGCATAGGGAACCAGGAAATCTGGGGCACCGCACAGCTGTGTGCTGCTCCAGCCCCTGCCCCACGTCTTCCCCAGGGCCTCTGCCTATTCTGCCCCAGCCCTGCCTCTTGCCACCCCTACTCCACCCTTTCCCCAAAGCCCCCACCCCGCTCCACCCTGTCCCTTCTCTGTTCCCATCCCATCCCTTCCCACCCCTGGTAGATGAAATTCACTGTTGATAAATGGAAAGTAATGAACATTGGAAAACAAAATCCCAACTATACATATAAAATTAGCTGTTACCACTCAAGAAAGAGATCTTGGAGTCATTGTGGATAGTTCTCTGAAAACATCCCCTCAATGTGCAGCAGCAGTAAAAAAAGCTAACAGAATGTTGGGAATCATTAAGAAAGGGTTTAAGTGTAGTAGCCGTGTTAGTCTGTGTCAGCAAAATGAAAATAAGAAAGGGATAGATAATAAAACAGAAAATATCATATTGCCTCTCTATAAATCCATAGTATGCCCACATCTTGAATACTGCGTGCAGATGTAGTTGCCCCATTTCAAAAAAGATATATTGGAATTGTAAAAGGTTCAGAAAAGGGCAACAAAAGTGATTAGGGGTATGGAACTGCTGCCATATGAGGAGAGATTAATAGACTGGGACTTTTCAGCTTGGAAAAGAGACAACTAATGGGGGATATGATAGATGTCTATAAAATCATGACTGGTGTGGAGAAAGTAAATAAGGAAGTATTATTTACTCCTTCTCGTAACGCACCAATGAGGGGTCATCAAATGAAATGAATAGGCAGCAGATTTAAAACAAACAAAACGAAGTATTTTTTCCACACAACACACAGTCAACCTATAGAACACTTTGCCAGAGGATGTTGTGAAGGCCAAGACTAACAGTGTTAAAAAAAGAAATAGACCTATCCTTTGTGAATTTATCTATCAATGACTATTAGCCAGGATGGGCAGAGATGGTGTCCCTAATCTCTCTTTGCCAGAAGCTGGGAATGGGTGATAGGAAATGGATCACTTGATGATTACCTGTTGTTCATTCCCTCTGGGCACCTGGCATTTGCCACTGTCAGAAGACAAGACACTGGACTAGATGGACCTTTGGTCTGACCCAGTATGCCATTCTTATGTTCTTAGTGTATCATTTTCCAATGATGAAGTGCTAATTTGCAATACTGGGTTTACTCTCCAACTTCCCTTCTGTATTTCTGCCCTTCACTTTGAAACATTTTTTAATTCCCTTTTCTCTCCTCCTGTTTAGTTAAATATATCCAGTCTCTTTTTCCTTGCAGTTCACAAAATGTGTAGGTCATTTTCCATGTCATATCTTTTCTTCCCAACCCTTATGTTCTCCTCATGATAACTTTCCCTTTATACAGAAAGCTTCTCATCCCTGCATCTTAAACTGCTTATTACTGATCACTTACCCATTTTGTCGATGACTCATTTCTGTTGCCTTGTTTTTTAATCTTATGACCCCTCAAATTTACCTTAACTGTAAGTTCAGTTGCAAGAAGCAAGCATAAGTTCATTAAATGTCATAATATCCTATAACAACAAATGTTGATGAGAAAAGATACAAGAAAGTCTTTTCTCTTCCCTTTTGCATGCTTTTGTCTTGTCTTTTAGGAAATAGAATCTGACTCTAGCAACAACAGCTCCAGCCGATCTTAGCCAATTACTTCTCTTTTCCCCAAAAAGAACAGTTGTGACTATCTTTAATACCATCTAAAAGACTGTCAAGCAAGGAATTTTTCCTTCTAAAATCTGTCTCCTGCTAAAGGGAAATGGAACAAGAGATGTCAAAATAAAAACTTTAATTAATACTTTACATTTCAAATGCTTTAACTGGTTTTCCTTCTTTTCTGTATCTTTAATAAGAAGTTAAAATATTTTAATGGTAAGGTCTACTTCTGCAAATCATTTATTCTGTAGCTTTTTTGCAATTAGCTTGTGATTAATGGATAACAGAAAACCAAGCTGCTTTAATGGCCCAGGTAGGTATTGTTTCTATTCACTGACTGAATGAAGAAAACCGTAGAATTGGATTGCTTGGTGTGAATACATATTCAAAATTTGCTTTACATAAATATTCACTTAACATTTGCTGTTCTGGCAAGCATATCTACCAGAGAACTCATCATTAGACCTTCATACAGTACACTATTTTGTCAAGTTGTTTTTTTAATTTTACCTTCACTGCATTTTATACCTTTTGAAAATAAACCAGTTTTCCTTTTCTATGGTATAGGAACATGGGAATGTCCATATCAGAACCCATCTATGGTACATCTAGTCCTGTATTCTGTTGCCAAGAGTGGCTTATGCTGAATGCTTCAGAAGATGGTGAGGAATCCCCAGGTTTCTTTTGACCTATTGTACAAAGCTCTGGTGGGAGAAAAACCTCTTCCCTTATCCTGCAGGTGACTAGCTTACCATTAAAGAAATTCTAAGAATTCTTATAAACAAATGTTTACTTTCAATAAGTTTTAAGTTAAAATACAATAAATAACAATGTAAAGGAATATTCAAATACAGGACATTTTGGTTAGAACTCACCTAATGAGAAAAAAATACAATATATGCGAAGAATTGTCTGACAGCTGCAAACATATTACACTTGGACAAAATAGAGTCATATTGGGAATCACAGTGCAGTAATAAAAGTGAAGTATTATTCATATTGCAGTAACACCCACTGAGTCCAACTGAGATCGGGGCACCATCGTGCTATTTTCTATATGAATACAGAGTTTATAATCTAAATAGACAGACATTCAAAGAGTGGGAGAAAGGAAGTATTATTTTCCCCATATCAGAGACGAGGGAACTGGGGCACAGAGTCTCTGTGACACACAGTGACTCTCCTAAAGTCGCACAGGAAGTTTGTGATAGAGGTGGGAAGGGAACCTAGATCTCCTCTGTCCCACTCCAGTGTCTTATCCACAAGACCATCCCTTTTCCAATAAATGATGAAGTAATAAATTCAAAATTATGGCAAATTAGTTTTAAAATGCCACCCTCCGTCAATATTCAGCCTAAGAACTTTATAAGCATTCATTTTAATTTTAACAAAAAACACACTAGTTTATATACATACAATAAGGGACAGATTTTTATTCCATCTAAATGTTGGCCTCAGTTGTCATCTCACTGCCCTGAGAGTGAAGTATCTGTCCAGATAATTGCCGCAGAAGCCCATGCTGGGGGCACCTTCATGTTGATGTCAGTAAAAATGTTGATAATACGTCTACCCTGAGAGGATCTCAACGCACTTTACTAACACTTATTTTTGATGGAGCTTTGTGAAGGAAGCTATGTGATTGGTACTGCCTGACATCTAACTGCAAGTCCTTTAGTTCTCCTACCATACATATATTGTGGTGACCTCCTCATGGGGCAAATCCAGTCTGCACCTTAAAAACCATAAAAATTTAAAACAGAAAAGGTTATGAAGTAATGTCTGCTTTACATGCCAAAATATTAATCAGATAATAAAGAAAGGCAGTAATTCTTGAATATCAAATATATTGAAGAAACATACAGCAAAGTGGACTAATCTTACCACAGCAAGTCCTGGGGAGCGATGAAACTTTCTGGTGAAGGCTGTAAAATGGTTAAATGAGACTCCATAGCCCTATTAAGTTTTTATGTGGGGTATGTTTTTGTCAGCACACACCTTGTGAGCAATCTCTTTTATTTTGTAAAGTTTGTTAAATTACAAAGGGCCCATTGATCAGCTCCTCAGCACAAAACAAATGGAGGGAGGTACTGGGTTTAGATAACATCTTGTTATTGATAATTGTGGTGCAGACAATCCTACCAGAATGCCTCAATTTTGCAGCTATCTCCTTTTGCCTGCAAATTTTACTCAACATTTTATCAAACAACAATCAAATCACTCTCTTACATTCCAGCTAACAATTAAAGCATTCTAATGTCTGATTTAAGACAGCTGCTTAAGTTCTTGCAAAGACTTCCAATACTGTACAGTTCTTACTGTTTTTTTTAAATTCCCTGGTGCCAAGAGTTTCACATTTCACCTATGCACTGGTAATTAGCCAAGGAAATTATTAAAATACCCAGATGTCACATATTAAATATAAATAACCTATGACCTTGTGTGCAGAATGCAAACTCTTTACCCTGCATGCATGCTGAACTTAGCTAGCATACTTTCAGTTCACAATTTTATGATTAAAAGAAAATCAGGGTATTACTCTTATACCAAAATAATATCTTTCTCATGCATAACAAACATTCTGTACACTCAAAAAATGGATCTGCATGGTTAGCTATGTGAGAAATAAACAATGTGGTATTTTGGTTTTGTAGGCAGCCTGCAAACGTATTTTGTGAAAGTTTTTGAGGATGGACATAATATATATAAGATGTATTCATAATAAATATACAGATTGGAAAACAAGTAGAAGAATTAAGGAATTTAATTTACTGGGGCTTCTTCATTACAAAAAGTATCCCTTGATGCACTCATGCTTTTTTTTAATAATGTAGTTTAAAAAGTATTAACATGGATGTTGCCAGAGAACATTATCTACTATTTGCAGTAATCAAACAATTGTCTTTCGCTATGCTTTACTCATCTACATTGTGACATTTAGAATGCATCACGTTAAAACAGGTCTAGAATGACCCAGAAAAGAGTCAGACCAGACATTAAAAAATCCTAAATATTCATAATTTTGGGTCATAGGAGATTAATATTTGGTGTATGACGCTAGAGAGGGCGAACTCCTCACCAAGTGCAGCCAGGCTGCATCTAACTTGATGTCCACTGTGTGTGTGTGGAGCAGGGGGTGTCAGCAAAATCACCTGCTCTAAGGTAGATGTGAACTGTGTTGGCTGGAAACCCAAGACTCCACATTGTCACACATAGGATGATATCAGGGAGATGAAACACGTGCACAATGTATTGTGGGGAGCAGGTAGGTCTTTGGGACTGACAGTCATAGCACACCTAGCTGACAGCCCCGATTTGGAGAGGGTCAAAGTACATTAGAGAGAATAATACTCCTTTCTCCCCAAGATAATCAGGCAGGAGCACTAATTTCAGCTTCCAATGGATTCAGTTTGTAACCCCACCTAGAATGCACTGCACTAATCTAGTCTAGAGGCTACAAAGACATGAATCATGGTGTCAAAGGACACTTTTGAAAGAAAAGGCCACAATCTCCTAACAAAACACAAGTGAAAAAAGCTGTCTAGGTCACTTCTACTATTTGATCATTCATAAGCAACTGGAAGCCTAGCCAACTTTCCAAGTTATGGACTTCAGTCACAGAAGTGGATTTAAACCTTCAGAGAGGCTGCTATAACCTCAGCCAACTTCTCCACTTTCCTCTCCAACCCATGACCACCACGTCAGTCTCCTCAGGATTGAGCTTCTGCCAGCTCACTGTCGTGTGTGCCCCAGTCATACCCATTCTGAACTGAAAGGCTTTACAGCACGGAGTGGGATTTGAATGGGGAGATGATGAGCATTTAGTGAACTAGGACAGGGATATTGTTCTTCCTTGACACTCTGAAATTGTGAAGATGAGGAGGAGTGGGAAGAGGGTCTCTTACGAAAGAAATGGGAGTTTAGAGTGGGGCTAGAGAACAAGGATGTAGAGAACTTTAGGTATATTAACCATTAAACAGATTACTATAAATAAACTATACATTACTTAAAATGCATCTTAATATAGGCATGTGCATAGTTTGTCTTCTAAATGTTGTAAATGCTATTATGTAGTTGAATAGAAGTCCACAGGTCTTGACATGCCCATTTGTTTCAATTATCTTATTCAGTGTCATGAAATATCTTTGTTTTTTGTGAGTGCCACCTGCTGAAATTTACAGTGGATTATTCTAAATAATGTAATGCCCAATTGTCTGCATGCAGCACAAGCACAACTATCTGAAAACTGCACAAAAAGCTGTGGAGAAGAAGGTTGTTTTGTGGTGAAGGTGGGAAAAACAGGGCTATTGAATGCAGATTTGTTTAGTACACCACACTTATTAGAAATATATTCTGTGCCCTAAAAGGGCATGGATCAAATAAATGCTTACTTGAGTTTAAAGTATTACTTACAAGCACAAAAAGTTTGCCTATATTTCTCTCCTGGAACATGCATAGTGACTAATCTACTGATACATTAGATAGAACAGAGGACTGCCATGAGTACTCCATATAATGTAAGTTGACACAGCAGTTATCTGGCTTCAAATAAGATACTATCAAAGGCAGAAATGCCAAACTATTGGCTTGGAAAACTCTTCAAAATCCTGAAAAGTTCTAAATTTTGAATCTGAAAGCTCCCTGAAAAGAGAGCCAGTAGTTGTAGAAAACCACATTACATGTAGTTTACAATAGCAAGAGTTCATTGTAGTCCTCTTTCATTCAAGAATGTATGTGTAGCTTTTGGCATCTTAGCTAATCCAATTACACATTCTTTTCCAGCTTGTGTAGCTACATGACCTTGAATTTAGAGGTAAAAGCAAGCTCCAGGCCAACTGAGAGTGAGCTCATTGTAAAGGTTGGTGCTTCCTTGAGGAGAGGAAGTTGGCTGCCCTGGCAAGAGAATCAATCTTTTGATTAAGCATTGCATAAGCAGTAACTGCTTGTAGGTATTTAGGTGAAGAAACAGAGTTATGAAGCAGTCAATAGTGGGTGGGAAATGATAAAATCATCCTCCCATATTGGATAAATAGCATAATGCACTAGGACGGTAAGCTAGCCATGAATGTACGGCTGTTCTACAACAAAGCTGCAAACAGTGCTGCTTTTGTACTGGCTGGTTTCAGTTTTGTGCTATTTCCTTTGCATTTGCAAAATGTATATGTTGCTTTAAAAGTTAGGTAGCCCAGATAATATTACCTAATAGATTTACATGCATCGCCTGATGGCTGTGTAGAGGTGTATGGTATAAATAATCCTTAGGATTTATATGGCACTTTTCATCTCCAAAGTGCTTTACAAGCATGAACTAATTCATTCCATCATCTCTGAAATACATAAATATTATTACAGTACCTCAGTTTTGAAATGCTGTAACAATGGCAAATAGGTTAAAGACCAAATTTTCAAGTGTACACAAATTTGTGATGCAGAATTTGATGCTTATGGCCTGATTTTCAGATGTGCTGAGTGTCAGCAACTCTAATGGAAGTTGCATCTGCTCACCAACTGTAAAACTCCAGGCTTTAAAAGTCTCTAGGTAGGCAGCCAAAACTAGTGAATACATATGAAAATATTGGCCTAAGAGGTCCTTGAAGAATTTGGGCATTCTTGGCTACTGGTCCTGGCCTCAGGCCAGAAAACTACACTTCTTTCTGAAGTGTCCTGCTGATAGGGGGGGGATGTCATCAGGGGCAGATGTAGCTTCCCACAATCCTAATTCAATGGATGTACTCCACTAGTGGTGGGGCTAGGTAGGGGGATGAGAGAGAAGAAAGCGCCCAGGTTGTGGGATTGCTGCCCTCCCATGGGGATGGTGAGGATCTGCCCTGTGTGTGGCTGGGGGGGCGGGATAGTCCTGCCTCTTACTGAGCTCTGGTCCCATTGCTAGTGGGAGTGGTATCCCCAACCCCACATCTACCACCAAGCTCTTGGGCTGGTGGGGTGCCTTGAGTCTGGCATCATGATGCCAGCAGCAGTGGAATCTGGCCCGGCCTAGAGCTGGGGCATTGCTTCCTGCACTAGCAGGGCATCTACACTACAAAATTAAGTTGACTTAAGTCGACATACAGCCACCACAGTAATTAAAGCGGTGTTTCACATCCACACCATGCTCCTTCTGTGGACGGTGCGTGTATGGTGAATTGTGGGGCACTGACAACTTAAGGCCCGCCCCCACACACACCAGAGCTGACATCTCAAGATATCAGCCCCTAGCAAGGGCGCCAGCCATGAGCTATCTATGAGGCTGACAGGCGATGTAAATAAAGCAGTGTCTACACAGAGACTGTGCCACTATTAAGGCCCTGGCCTGGGATGTGGTGGAGTTGGGTGTGCCTGTGTCCCCCCTGCCACCTCACCCCTGGGGTGGCAGCTTCCCCATATTAGGCCAGGAGGCCTGTTTTAGTCTAGCGTCTGCTGAGCTAGGACCCTAGGCTGTGTTGGTGCTCACTGAGGCCAGAGCCCCGAACTATTTGCTGTCCCATCCTGACTGAGGGCCTGTGCTTGTAGACGGATATTGCTCTGCCCTGATTGCAGTCCAGAGCCCCTGAACTATTCGCTGCTCCACCCTGACCGAGGGCTGGAGCTCATATATTGCTTTACTGTTCTTCCCGGCCTGAATACTAGGAGCAGCTAATTAGCCCTTTTTAGATCACCCTCACTGGTGTGTGCCAACGAGGAGGGTGGCCTCCCTCAGATTGACAGGGAGGAACGGCCACACATGCTTACAAACTTGAATTCATCTTTCTTTAATATAGGTGACCAGAACAGTATTCTAGATGAGGTCTTATCACTGCCTTGTAAAATAGCATTAATATTTCCCATTCTCTACTGGAAATACTTTGCCCAATATACCCTAACACCACAGTTGCCTTTTTCTCAGATACATTACATTGGTGGGTCACAGACATCCTGTGATTGATTGATTGATACACTCAGGTTTTTCTCGTCCTGACTTTTCCAACTGATGAGTCCCCAGTTCATAGCAGAAATTCTTGAGTCCCTAAGTGCATGACCTTGTACTTCACTATTGCATTTCATCCCATTTCCTATTATTTGTCTTCTAGGCTTCACAAGCTTCTTTCAAAATGTTTCTTGCTGTAGTTTACAGGGAATGTCACATTATGCACAATTTCTTCCCTTCTTGGCCCTTGCCACGTCTCAGGGACACCAAAAAGGAGAAAACCAACAAAAATGGGAGAGGCACTGTCATGTGCCCTTACAGACTTTTTTAAACAGCAACAAACAGGAAAAGACTGTACATTGAAACTGATTTAGATTTTTTAACTTATCACTAGAAGGAAAAAAAAAACAGTTCTGGGCTCACCTTGTATCTTCAACTTCACTTAGTTTTAACCAAATGATCACTGCATATACATAGAATGTAATTCAGTAGATTTAGTGTATTAGGGCTGTCGATTAATCGCCATTAACTCATACGATTAACTAAAAAAATTAAATCACAATTAATTGCAGTTTTAATCACACTGTTAAACAATAGAATACCCATTGAAACTTAAATATTTTGGATGTTTTTCTACTTTCTACATTTTCATATATATTGTATTCTGTGTTGTAATTGAAGTCTATATTATTATTACAAATTTGCACTATAAAAATTGTATTTTTCAATTCACCTCATACAAGTACTGTAGTGCAATCTCTGTCATGAAAGTGCAATTTACAAATAGGTTTTTTGTTGCATAACTGCACTACAAAACAAAACAACATAAAACTTCAGTGCCTACAAGTCCACTCAGTCCTACTTCTTGTTCAGCCAGTTGCTAAGACAAACAAGTTTATTTACATTTACAGGAGATAATGCTGCCCACTTCTTATTTACAATGTCACCAGAAAGTGAGAACAGGCATTTGCATAGCACTTTTGTAGCTGGCATGGCAAGATATTTACATACCAGATATGTAAACATTCGTATGCCCCTTCCTGCTTTGGCCACCCTTCCTGCTTTGGCCACCATTCCAGAGGACATGCTTCCATGCTCATGATGCTCGTTTTAAAAAAAAATCCATTAATTTGTGACTCAACTCCTTGGAGTATTGCATGTCCCCTGCTCTGTTTTACCCGCATTCTGCCATATATTTCATGTTATAGCAGTCTCGGATGGTGACCCACCACATGTTCTTCATTTTAAGAACACTTTCACCGCAGATCTCACATTGGTACCTGCTTTGCTTTTTTGTCGGATGTCTAAAGATAGCTACAGCACTCGACCCACGGTTTAAGAATTTGAAATGGATTCCGAAATCTGAGAGGGACGAGGTGTGGAGCATGCTTTCAGAGGTCTTAAAACAGCAACATTCCGATGCGGAAACTACAGAACCCGAACCACCAAAAAAGAAAATCAACCTTCTGCTGGTGGCATCTGACTCAGATAATGAAAATGAACGTCCGTCAGCTTTGGATTGTTATTGAGCAGAACCCATCATCAGAATGGACGTGCATCTGGTATGTAAAGATCTTGCGATGCTGGCTACAACAATGCCATGAGAATACCTTTTCTCACTTTCTGGTGACATTGTAAACAAGAAGCGGGCAGCATTATCTCCCGCAAATGTAAACAAACTTTTGTCTGAGCGATTGGCTGAATAAGAAGTAGGACTGAGTGGTGGACTTGCAGGCACTAACATTTTACATTGTTTTATTTTTGAATGCAGTTTTTGTACATAATTCAAACATTTGTAAGTTTCATTATAAAGCGATTGCACTACAGTAATTATATTAGGTGAATTGAAAAATACTATGTCTTTTTACAGTAGAAGTACTTGTAATCAAAAATAAGTATATTTGAAAATGTAGAAAACATCAAATATTTAAATGGTATTCTATTACTGTTTAACAGCGTGATTTTTTTAAATCACTTGACAGCCCTAGTATTAATAAATCAAATTAATTTGCTGTTGAATTATAGTGCTGCTTTATCTACAATTCCAATGCATTTCATCTGACACAGGCTAAACCATTAGTGCTATTTACATTTTTGCTTATTGGTTAAACCAAGTCATGTTTCCTAAGAGTGGTGTTTAAGTCATAGAATCATAGAATCTCAGGGTTGGAAGGGACCTCAGGAGGTCATCTAGTCCAACCCCCTGCTCAAAGCAGGACCAACCCCAACTAGATCATCCCAGCCAGGGCTTTGTCAAGCCTGACCTTAAAAACCTCTAAGGAAGGAGATTCCACCACCTCCCTAGGTAACCCATTCCAGTGCTTCACCACCCTACTAGTGAAAAAGTTTTTCCTAATATCCAACCTAAACCTCCCCCTCTGCAACTTGAGACTAGCATGGCTAGTGCGGTCTTCAATTCCTAGCATAAACCTAAAATGCTTCAAAATGAAATTTCTATAGATTAGTCTGTTACTTCTAGCAGCCTTCATGTTTCATTACCCCATAGGACATTGTAGTGAGAGTCTTAGCTCAAGATGAGGGATAATTAGAAAATATTCAGCTGTGGGGTTTCTTATACAGCAGATTCCAACCTTTTTAGGTTATACTACTATGGTCTCACTTCTGTTTTTCAGTCACAGGGACAGATGTCTCAGTAGTAAAAACAATATAATTAACACAATTTACTTTGTACTTCTAATTTTCACATGTATCTTGAAATGAGGCAAAGTTGTACATAACTAAGGGTATATTATTGTACAGACTCAATATTCTGAGATTTCTATCCTTTTCTCACCGAAAACTTTTTCTGATGATGCACAATGCACAGTAGATACTTTAATTAAGTTACTCACAATTATTCAAGTCCTCTCTTTTAAGAAGCCTGAAACTTCAGAGGATAGCAGTACCAAATAGTTAAACTCTCAAATGGTCTAATCAAAAATTAAATTGCATCTGCTTGTGCTGATTCATCTACTTCCATGTTAGTCATTAATAAATACTATATATTTGAACACCACTAGACTATATATGAAAATGATGAAATACCCTATTTATTGTCTGACTGGCAAGTGTAATTGTTTAAGATACTTCTCAGTTTAAAACCTGTAGGAGGACTTTACCCCCTTACTCATGGTAATTTAATGCTCTTAAAGATATCTTATAGACAGATCTTATCAAAAGGCTTTACAACAAAGCAAGTAAATATTTGTCAAAACACTCACCTACTATATCTTCCCCTAACTACACCAACAGTGTCATGTTTTTCACCTTAAGGACAGATCACTGATTAAGTCCAGAAGGCTTTTATCTTCCTGTTGTACCAGTTTACTTGCACGTCAATTAGTTTCACTGAAAATGAGGTGAAGTTCTTCATTGGCCTGTAATAAATACAATTAAAGTTAAGGACAGTGTTTCAGTTGCACCTTTAGAAATAAAGAATTAGCAGGGGCCTTTCCATAGTTTGTTTTAATGATTAGTAAAGCCAGGGGGAAAGACACACCTTGCTTGAGCAAATGAAAAAACGATGTAATTTTAAAAATCTCATTTAATCAAATGCGCTGTAAGAAAAGTAACATTACTTTAATTGCCTTTAGTTCAGGGGAAAATGTGGTATCTTTCATTGCTGTCTGCAGTGGTGTAGCCATGTTGGTCCCAGGAGATCACAGCCAGGTGCATGAGGTGGTAATGTTTACTGGACCAGTCTCTGGGGGTAAGAGAGACAAGGCTTGGCAGGAGGCAGAGCTCTGTGCAGGTGGGAAGCTTCTCTCTCACCAACCGCCGCAGGTCTAATAAAAGATATTACCTCACCCACCTTCTCTCTCTAGTATCCTGGGACCTGCATACCCCCCAAAACCCCCAACAGAAACGTTACGGGGGGGGGGGGGGGGCTGGGCTCCCAGCTGCGCCGGGGGGTGGGTGGGCCCTCTTTGGTATCTCCTTCTGTCTGCCCCCTTATTTTTACTCCCCAGAGGGCTGCGGTCAGACGCTGCTGCGCCGGGGGCGGGATCCGCTCCTGCATCGGGGGCTATGCTGCAACGTGGTCGGCGCCCCGCCTACCCCCAGCGAGGTGCTCTCCACAGCGCCCCCCGCCCGCGGGGTGGGAGTTCCCTGTACTCCCCCTGCGGCGGTGGCTGCTGCTGCTGCTGCTGCTGCTCCCAGCCCAGCCCAGCCTAGCCTAGCCTAGCCTAGCCCAGCCCCGCCTCTCCTCCTCCCACCCCCGGCTCAGAGGAGGTTGGGCCTAAACACTACGTCTCCCAGTGGCCCTTAAGGCAGAAGGTTCGCGCTGTATCACGTGGCCCGTCCTGATGCGTCTCCC
This sequence comes from Chelydra serpentina, assembly GCA_037349315.1. Lineage (NCBI taxonomy): Eukaryota > Metazoa > Chordata > Testudines > Chelydridae > Chelydra > Chelydra serpentina. Next base: position 10,747,790 of record JBAIAC010000026.1, on the reverse strand, counting down.
TCCCCTCCCCCAACGAAGTCACGAGGAGAGCGTCCGTTGGGACTACGTCATGAGCCAAACACAGCGTCTGGGAGCGCGAGTGTGGGAAACAGTAGCGGGCGCGGAGCAGGCGCGAGGAGAAGGGGTGGAGTTAGGGCGTGTGAAGAAGCTGCCAGTACCAAAGCATCAGGGAAGGGGGGGCGTGGTCAGCGCACGAGGGAAGGGGACGGAGCCGGACGGGACAATTCGGCGAAGTGTCCCCGCGTTTGCGGAGCCGTCAGAGCGCGAGGGGTGGTCGGTGCGGTTGGGACCAACAAGGGCAGCGCGTGAGCCCCGGGGAGAGCGCGGCAGGGGGGGGCGGGGCCGCGGAGGGGCGGGGCCTACGTCGGCCTGTAGTGCTTGCCCACCCCCTGAGTGACAGCTGGAGTCCGAGTGAGGGCGCAGGGACGGGAGCTGCTGCGGCCGGTGCTCGCTCTCCCCCACACGCTCCCCTGGGTTATGAGGCGGCCCTGAGAGTCGCGGCGGGGAGCCCAGCCCAGCAGCAGCCCGGCGCGGCCCGGGGGGGGGACTGGGTCTCGCTTCACACCCCCGGCCAAACCGATGACTACGGCAAACTGCGGCGCCCCTGACGAGTTCGACTTCAGGCTGATCTTCGGGGAGGACGGGCAGCCGGGCCCGGGGCCGCCGTTGGGGCCTGCAGGTGCGTCTCTGCGGCTGCGGTCCGCCTTCCCGCCGCGCTGGTTCCCGCTTTCCGAGGGGGGCAGCTGTGTAGCACTGGGGGGCGGGGGACGCTCCTCCTTTCCCCCCCCCCCCCCCATGGCGCGGGGGCTCCCGTCGGGCTCCTCCAGCCCTGGTTGGGGAGTCGGGATGAGCCCTGGTGGGACAGGAGTGACGAGACTCGGTGAGCCCTCCCCCTGCAATGCACCGCGCTTAGGGCGCTGCTCGACCGGTTTCCCCCGGGCCGAGGGGCTTTGGTTGTGGCAGCGACACTCGCGCACCAGCAGCCTCCATTCGGCCAGTATCGCTTCCCCGCCACAGGCTAGGAAGCCCGGCTGCAGAGGCATAACGCGGGGATGGCCCATGTTTGCCTCTTTCCCGAATGCCTTGTAAAAACTGGCCTAGCGCAGCCTTGGAGTGGAGGGAACCTCTGTATATGTGCCGGGAACCTCACTGTTTTGTTTAGGAAGTAGTGTAGGATGGGCTTCTCCCACCCCAGCGTCCAACTTCCCAAGTGAGAAGCTGAGTTAGGTTGAAGGGCATGGATGTGCAATCTTCGGAGCTGGCATCAGGAAGCAACACAGTACAAAGAAATGATGGTCTAGGTATACATTTATTGGTACCACTGAACAGCAATCTATCCCACTACACAGTGTTTTGGGATTAGTACAGGCTTTCTTTAGTTTCCTCATGCCATTTTTTTTTTTAATGGTACCAGTTTTCAGTTTCATTAACAAACTGGTCCTCATAGATTAGAAGCCAGGCAATATTGGTAGGTAGTAAGGTCTGAAGTGGGAAATGTATTTGGTGTTGCAATGTAAAAGCTATTACATGTGTTGCACTACATGTATTAAAGTGTCATTTGCTACCAGTAGTTATGGGTTTATTTTCTTTATACAGCTTTTACCTATCTCCTGTTGAGTGATCAGGGTTTTTTTCACTTTCAAGGATATGACTTAGATGAGAAGCTTTTGTTTCTTGTTAGATGTGCATGCATCACTGTAATGCTATTTTTTACCCTGTTTTGTTTCAGCTGGTACTCTAGATACTTAGACCTCTAAAACAAACACAACCCCCCTTATTTATTGAAAAATAGCGTACATTAAATATAACTCATAAGTATGGTGTAGGAATGCATGGTGTATTAGGACCCATTTGGACAACTACATGCAAGTTGGGAGTCACTATGAAAATACAGTTCTCTGATCTAATTGTCGTAGGGATTGTGGAGGGGCCCAAATTGTGTTAACTGAATTAATATATTAACCTCTTGTTTAGCCTAGTTTCAAGACACTGCTGAAATATTACGTCTAGTCTACTAAATACTGCAGCCATGTTCCGACTCTGTTCTCTCACTTGGCTGCGTGTGTAGTAGAGAGACCTTTATGGTATCAGGGTAAATTGGTAAAAATCTTATTTGTATTTTAATATGTATTCAGCCATATGTATTTAAGGTTGTATGATTTTAAACACTTTCCTAACTTTCAGTAAATTAGGAAGTCTGGCACTAAGACCAAATGCATGGCACCCTTAAAAGAGCACTTTTACTAAGTCATGTTGCTGCCTATGTGGAGCATTTCAGATTTAATTTTTTTTTATTCTCACAAGATTACTGCTGTTCCAGGGTCCCTGGCTTTTAGTCAAATAGCATGCATGTTATGGTGCCATATAAATAATGTGCATATAACTCAAATGGAAAACAAACGAAAAATTATACTGATTGTGAATAGGATATGGAACAGCATTTATTTAGTGAGAATAAAAAAATTAAAACTGAAATGTTCTACATAGACAGTTTTCAGTGTAGTAGCCGTGTTAGTCTGTGTCAGCAAAAAGAAAATAAGAAAAATACTTGTGGCACCTTAGAGACTAACAAATTTATTTCAGCATAAGCTTTCGTGGGTTAAGAACCCACTTCATCAGATGCATGGACTGGAACATACAGTAAGACAGTGACAACCGAGAATAAAGCATCATGTCTCAAATCAATATAGAACAAAAACCAAATTGGTCAAAAATTCAATAGAAATTTGGTAGAAATTATAGTACATTTTACTAGTACTAGTTACTATAGTTATACTTTAATGACACAACTTAGTGAAAGTACTGAATCAAACTCTTTTACTATTGCATTACAAGAATATTTGTTTGCAAAAACAGTATTAGCTGAAAACATTTTTTAAGCAATACTGTAAACAAGATATTTGTCTATTCATCACATGAGCCAATTCATATGGAGGAGCTTAGGGCAATGGCTGCATAGATTTGCGTATCCATTAGGGTGATCAGGAGCAACCTGGGACCAGTGTTCTTTCTAATTTTTCCCACACATGTGCAGAGTGAATTTTGTTATGTGCACCAATATGGAGGTGATGTGAGGGGTGATCTGCGGGGGTGAGGGCTCCGGGAATCAGGGGCTCAGGGCTGGTGCAGAGGGTGTGTGGGGAGGTGTGGGGGTAAGGGCTCCGGCTAGGGGTTCAGGCTCAGGTGGGGTTGGGGATGAGAGGTTTGGGGTGCAGGAGGGTGCTCCTGGGATATGGCGGGGAGAGAGAACCCCCCCCCCCCCCCCCCCCCCAGCAGCAGCACCACCTGGGCTCAGCGGGGGAGAGGAGGCGCCTCCCCCCACGGCAGCAGCTCCAGTGCTGGGGCTGCGGGATAGGCTCTCCTCCCCTGGCCACAGCAGGCCTGGGGCTGAGTTGAGGCTGGGGAGGGGTGCCCCTCCCCCAGCAGTGGCAGGTTGGGGGCCAGGATAGGTTGGGGCTGGGGGAGGAGCATCTCTCCCCTGGCTGTGGCTGGGTTGGGCCTGGGGGAGGGGTGCCTCTCCCCCATCCGTGGCAGGTCCTGGCCGGGCGCGTTCCCTGAGCACGTGTGGCGCTAAATAGGCTACTTCGTGGCCGCACAGTTTATAGGGAATGCCTAAATACATAGTCATGGGACAGTATTGGGACAGGTCCCTGCTTCCAAATACTATTATGCAAGAACTGCTAATCCTCTGCGGTTAGTTTATTCTGTTTGAGTATATTATGGTAATTGGGGGCAAACTTTATAAGTGCTGTATGTCTCGATTCTGGTGTGGTCAGCTGTGTAACAGGATATTTTGTGTCCTGTCAGGGAGACTGATTTAAATCAAGGCAATTTAAATCACTAAGTGGAAAGCCTTGATGTAAATAATCAGTTTTAATCAACTTTTCCATTTGTATTTCAGTTATTTGCTAAAGAAAGGTGCATTGTCATACAACCATTAAAACATGTTGATTTAAAATCAAATAGAGCCTTTACGCTATCTTTGGTACATCTTTTTGCTACCTGGGAGAGTGCACTATAACTATATATACATTTATTTAAGCAATTCTTATTAATTATACATTTTAGTATGTTAGAAAATGGTGAACCATATATTGCTATTTATTAGATAATTAACTTTTTGCTCATGATTTGTGTCAAGCTGCATTAGAATAATTGGAATTTAATTAAACACACACAACAGTATATAAATTTTATTTGTATTAAACAAAACAAGACCTTAACACAGTACATAAACTATTATGCCGTATTTATGAAGCCTGACCTCAAAAGTTAGACAACATGGGTGAGGTAATATATTTTATTGAACCGTCTTCTGTTCGTGGGAGAGAAACTTTTTGAGCCACACACAGCTCTTCTTGAAATCTGGGAAAGGTACTTTGAGTGTCACAACAAAATTCAAGGTGGAACAGATTGTTTAGCGTAAGTAGTTAGCCTATATTGTAAGGAACCATTCAAGGTAGAGTTTGTTGTTTTTTCCCCTTGAAAAAAACAGCCTTTAACTCAGTTTTTGATAGAGGTTCATTAATTTAGCATATTTATTTTTTTATTTAAATGTTATAAGAGATTATAACAAGTTTAGGCCTTAACATATTTGTATTAGATTTCTTTTTTTAAACATGTTTATTTTTAAAAAGTAAAATGTACTATAATTCGAAATCTGATTTTTAAATAAATCAGTTCAGTTCAAAAAAATCCACCCTGGTTTTATACACTGTAAAAGTGCACATGACATGTGACAGTGGGAAAAGCTATAACTATTGTATTAGAAACATAAGTTTTCATTTAAGTGTTTCAGCTTCTGAAACACAACTAAAAATCTTTCTCAATCCATGGGAAGCTTTTAGGGTTGTTAAACTCACCTTGTGCTGTGCTCCTACTTAAAGAAAATGTTGGATGGATGGTGGGGAGAAAACTACTAGGCATGTTGGAGAAATGCACAACATTAGCATTTTTTGGTAATAACAGAAAAGTCTAAACTGACACTTCTAACTTTAAAATCATGTTTCCAATTTTCTAGTCAAGAATACTGTTGTGGTATGGACTGTATATTCATAATTCTAAAATGTATAGTCAAACTGACTTTCAAAGAAATAAAAAGCCCATCCACTTCTTCAGTGTATTTAATTTATTACATTCTTTAGACACTCCTATCCAAGGGATGCCAATTGAAGACTCTGGGCACACTGACACACGTTTTAAAAATAGAGGAATTTAAAAACCAAAATCAGTCATAACAGCATTTTTTTTCTTTCCCTCTTTTCTCCCCTCCTATCATGTCATTACTACACTAGTTCACTGAAATTCATGTGTAATGCTTAGTTTTGTGCTGAATTGCAGGAATGGTGACCACCTTGACTAGCGTAGTTGTACTTGCACTTGCACTGGTTAATCTGAACAATAGTAATTGCTGTTAGGGTGGTCTATATGAAAGATTGTTTAGTAGTATCTACCAATCTACAGTCTAATACTGCAACCTTTTAGTACTGGAACTTAGTTCCATTAAAGTCAAAGGGATTTCCCATATTCATAAACTAGTCAGATGAGTAGGGGGATTGTGGGATAGTGCCAAATTCTGGGTGCCTCCTCTATCCCCTCTCCTTGGCATAGTGTAGTATTCTTGTCCTTGCCATAGTGAAGACAGAAATATTCTTCATTTTTGGACTGTCTTAAAGCTAAAACAGATACTTGGAATTCTAGCTCATAAAGGTTTTAGTTTCTCTTTGACTCTCAGTACTATTGATCAATGCTGTTCTACTATAATATTTTAGGCTGACCTCAAAATATATTAAGACACAGAATTTTATAAAGCTAAAACAGTTGGATAGTGGCAGATATTTATGATGACTTTAAGAGTTGCATATGGTATCTTAACTTTTAAACTAGTATTGGAATTGTAATATTAATGCTCCCTCACAATCCAATAGATTTTCACTTGTATTATTATTTAGTTCTGCCAAATGTTACTTTGTAATTTTGTACTTTGAGAAAATTTAACTTGAGGGACTAATGTGTTAAAACTAAACATGGTGATACCAAATTTGTGTTTTTCTTAGAAAAGATTAAGCTTGACTGTTCAAACATTTTATGTAATATTTGACACTTGACAATGTTCGCTGTTGAATAAAGTAAATGAAGAGGCACTGCATGTCAATATACAAAGACATTTCGTTTACAAATAAAATCAATGTACATTTAAGCAAGACAGTGACCGTGTATGGTGTACGTGGAATGTTAAAAGATGGTACCTAAGATGAGGCATACCATGTTACATGACTTGGAAAACAAGAGACCCTATATAGAAAGTGTTAATTAGTTTATAAATAGGTGTATTTTTATCTTCCCTACAAAGGACCCAGTCCTGTAAATTGTTGAGAGCCTTCAGTTCTCATTGTAATCAGTAGGAATTGAGTGCATGCAGCACTTCCTAGGAGGTGCTCAGTATCTTGCAGGGTCAGGCCCTGTAATAACCAAACTTGTTGCTAATTAGGTGTATTGTTTGTATGTAGTGTTGAGGTGAACCTAACTTAAAAACATGTTTGTGCAGCTTGTGACTTTTAATGTTTTGCAAATAGACAACGGGAAGAGCTGATCAGCCACTCATAAGCAATTTGCTATTGATGGTGCAGCTAAAATATTCTGATGCACTGCTCTGATACTTTGTGATCTCATAGAAATTTGATAGTTACAGTGTTTTAACTTCCATCATGTTTTTCAGTATAGTAGCATAGTCCAATCTACTGATTATGGATTGACATCTACGAGAGGGGAGGGGGAATATTTATTATGGTTTTTATCTCCATTTTTACTACAATCCTAGTAAAGATTAGTTAGACTTCTGTCAAAATGAGTGCCTTTGAAAATGCCATTACAGGTTTATTCTCAAGATTACTGTTTTGTAGTAGGTATGATATTTGCAAAAAATACTAGATGTTATATAGTTAGACATTAATGCATTTTAAATAGACAGAAAACTTACAGATTTCTTGGGACTTAGCACACAGTTTAGCAGTCTAAAACAAAAGAATAGTATTGTAACTAATGGATTGCTGGCTACTCACACCATTGCTTATCCTTTTTTGAAACGAAAACTTTCAATCTAATTACATTTAAATTAGTCTTGGTCTTTTAGACTCCAGTCCATCAGTAGGGTTAGTGCATTTCACCTCTCCCATGCAGAGCCCTTATGGTGGACAGGGATCTTAGTTAATTGAAAAACTCTACTTTTTTATTCTTATTCAGACTTGATACTTTGTTTTCTAATTAAGAGTTGTTGTGAGGGTTTCTTGTTTGTTTTTGGTTTTCCCCTGGTTAGCCCACACTCCATAGTACAGAGACCTAATGACTAAGTTTCTGCTTCTATCTAGAAAATGAATGTCCTTTAACGAAGCCCTTATTTTTACAAATATTTACGTGGTGACTGCCACAGTGACATCTGGCTGCATTTTTATAGGTTTGAATGATATTGATTCTTAAGTACCAGTGGAATATTGAGACTGTTGAATGTCTATCCTATACATTTGTGTCCCTAAATGCTTCTGATGAGGTTATCAGCGTCTAAATTCCTCCTACATAGGCAGGCAGCAAGACCTCTACTAAAAGCAAAGTAAACCCCAACAAACCATAATTTTGCAAATGCTGGCATCAAGTGTGTGCATAAGCAAAGGTGGCGCAAAGCTCATGTTTGCAATCTGTTGACTCTTGTGTGCTACCTAAGTATAGTGCATGCCCTCTGTGCTTAATTAAATCAGCCTTTTGAAGCAGAGACTTGCCACATTTTTACTACGCACTCTGCACACTTGTGGCACTGTATAGGTTAGTAATAAACCATCCTCACTATATTTTTAGTCCCACCGCAATTTGATTCAGACCTACCTAAGTGTGTATGAGAGGAGTCTGATTCTCAGCCAAAACATAACACTTTTATGTTGGTTAACATATTTGAAATTTTCTTAACATTCTTACACTCTAATTATTTTATCCATCTCTTATTCCTTTTCACACTTTTTCTCATTTCCCCTCCCCCCCCCCCATTCCTGTTGTTCTCTCTAGACCCGTCTTTTTCGTCCACCGTCTTTTTCTTAGTTCCTGCTGTTGGCTTTTAGCTGTGCTGTTGCTGCTTTGCTCCACTATGTCTTGATTTTTTTTTTTTTAACCAGATGTGCTCTAACAATCTGTAATCACTGGATGGAGCTGAGTGCTATTAGCATCTAGTGAAAACTGTTTGTCTTTTGAACTTGCAAGCATGTGCTGGGAAGATAATAGGTTCTGAAAGAACACTCTCTGCCCTTCCTTCCCTAAAACAGCTGAAGAGAGACCAGTCATAGTCTGTGCTTATGGTATTTGCTGAGGGAAGATGGGGGAATAGAACAGCTGTGTATCATATATATACGATTGAAAACATTGTGGGTCTGTGGCAAAAATCTTGTCACTTCAGACTGTACTACAGAGGTATTGATTGAGGACTAGTTGGTCTGAGGGAGCGCAAAAATGAAATGTGTGCTAGGGTAACTTACTATCCAGCATCCTTTATTGGTAACTGGCTAACAGTACAACATTTTTATCCAAAATATTTCAGGAAAATCCAAAAGATTGAATTATCAAGGAAAGCTGACAGATTTTCACACTTGTGTTGGGAGATGTAATGATGTTTTGGCTAAAGGAAATTTGATAGTTTTGTCACTTTGGAAAAAGCTTGTGTAGTCTGAGACCAATAGCTTATATATACATTTGTTGAAAGACTTCAGGTTGAAAGTGTATTTTAATTTAACAACTTGTGGACTGATACTTTTTTCTTCAGATCACACTGTTCATAAATTCAGGAGGAGTCCTTTTTTGAGTGTGTGGGTATATAGAATGATTCATTTCTGCTGTTCAGAAGTCCTCACTGGAGGATTGCTCTCAAAGAAAAAAGCTCTGCGCTTAAAGCTGGTGCCGATTCCTTACAGGTAATGTGGATTCAGCTTTGAACCTTGTATTCCTTTCCTTTTTTGTGTTCTCTACAGCTACATGATAGTCACAACCCAAGATTTAGCTCATACTAAAGAAGTGGATGGGCAAATTGGCAGTATTGCTTTTAAAGAAGTGAGTTGTATGAGTAGATTGGACCTCACTTGATATTGCTGTGATGTAAGCAGTCAAACTGCTGTTTACTAACATAAATAAGGGAGGTGTTGTTTAAAGCTGCTTTGGTGGGTCAAGGGAGTATAGACAGAGGAGACTTGGCAGTAAGCCCAGTCTCTAAAACAACATCCAAGTCATTGCATTTGCCTGGGCATGCCATGTGAAGTTCAAATGACAGTGGAATTTAAGATGAGTGAAATGATCAGTAAAGCTTAGTAAAATCACAAGCAGGAGCAAGCTTTTAACAAGCCAGCACTTTATTCCAACTTGAACACAGCTGTCTATTTATATATACTGTATACTATTTGTATGCAGTATCGTATTGTGACACTTTTCTCAGCATTTGGACTTTCAGTCAGACACCGGTCAAGTAACTTTGGAATCTGGAAGACTGCAGAGAACAGCAAGTAGATTTTCAGGCTGTGTTATAGGCTGTACATTTCATTATTAGAAAACAACAGCAGGAATGTAATCACGTACAAGGTTGATTCCATTAAGTAACCCCAAATTGAACCGGTTTCAAGGCCTCCTGCCCAAAATTGGGGTGTGTGTGTGGGGGGGGGGGGGGGGGAGTGTGAGAGAGAACACAAAATATCCATGATTTTAATATGCTTTGTGCACATCAGTATGTGAGGCAAACATATTTTTGATGTTCGCTAAAAAAATTGGGCTTGTTTCCTATTTGTAAAAATTCAGTATTGATGCTTATATTGGTTTGAGAATTTAATTTAGATCTCATTCTGGAAACAGTTGTTTCCTGGTGAGAATAGTCTAAAACAAATTAAATTCAAGGTAAACTTGTATAACCTATTTTAATTTTTCTGTGGAACACGTTAAAAGATGTTGCTATTATGTGACTTCTGATTTTTAGCCCCCCAAAAGTTTACTGTGTTGTCATACTGCAAACCTTCACATTTGGACTGATTAATATGTAATTTATGGCTTTGTAAAAGATTGTTTTAAAGAAATCAGGACAACTTTTCATTTCCCGATGTGGAAAAACAGCCTGTGGACTGAATGCATGTTATTGGTTACTGTTAATAGGGTGGTTTTGTGTGTGATGTACAGGCTCACAAAATGTACTTAAACTCTCTGAGCCTTATATGATGATGATAACCTGGATCTTAGGCAAGTACTATACTTGAGGATAGTGGGATGTAGCACACTTACTCAAATTCTGGTAATCTATGCTTTGACCAGAATCCTTATCTTTCATTAGATGCCTACCTTTCTCTTTAAGAATTATTTTAGAATAACATTGATATATAGCTTTCTGGTATGAGATCACTTATATTCTTTGACTTATTTGTTAGGAGGAAAATTGAAGGGCTATGTGGATAATAAAAATGTCTGAGTATAAATTCTTGTTGCTTTTTTAGAAAGCTAGAAGGGGAGCACTTTTTTTTTCCTAGAACAAAAAATTGGTGTGGTACTTTAGAAGCTTTTTTTTTAAATGAGATCCCAGGTAGTTGATGATGTGTATATATTTTGTGTAGCATTTGGATTTTGAATTATTTTGTTGCATAAAGATACTAAAAACTGCAATTGTAATTGTTCTGAATTAACAATAAAATGAAGTTTCATATATTTCAGCCACTATCAATAACACTTCCGAACAAAATGTTTGAGTGCTTTTTGGAATTTGGAAATGCGAGAATCTATTGGCTGCCTGTAATTAACTAGTATATTACAGGGATGTTGTATAAACATCTTAAGGGCAAGGGCTTCTATCAGTCTGCTTGATATAGAGGATTGAGGAGTTTGGAAATGAAATGATAGCATGATTGCACGATTTAACATTCATTTGGGGTGACTGTATTGCTCACTCGTGGCTTTGCCACTTGAGTGTACGCAGGTCATTCCAAACAAGTGCTAAGAAAAGCTATATATTGCCACATTGTCATATTGTAGAGAAAGTACTTAACACTAAAGTAAGCTATTTTATTCCTTCACTTGTAAAGCCAGGTACCTTAAGCTCTCTGTACAGGCTTCAGAGTAGCAAATATTAGATACAATACTTTGAAACCTCTAGATTTTCTATAAATCGGTGTTGTAATTTCTGGACCTTGTGTACCTCCATAGACCCTGTAATCCAAGTTCTTCAATCGCATAAGGTTTGTGGGTTTGCTTTCTGCATAAGAGCTTGATGCAGAGGTGGATTATGCTAGTCCTAGTTGGCTTCCCTTTGTAGCTTTCTCATAAATTGATATGGAGGAAACTGAATGACCAGTCAGTTTCTCCTGCAAGCTCTTAATGCAGGGAACATAGCGCAAAGGAAAACTTTCCTCCAGGCTTGCTTGCCTCCTTCAGTCCCCATGTCTTCTGCCCTACTGCTCTGTCTGATTCCTATTTCTAGCTGTCTTGCTCATTATGCCAGTTGATTAACAAAGTGAAGTTATGATCTTGTTAATTTTTTATTGATGCTTAGCAGCTGCAGAGCTCCAAAGCCTCTTCACTTCAGTTCCTCAAAATACACAAGTTTTTAAGTCTGCCAAACACTGAAGGAAGACTAGAACAGTATTACTATAAAATATAATGACCAAAAGCAGTAATATTAAATTATCAGTTTAACAATTTGGATTGGTGGTGGTGGTGGGTTTTTTTCTCCTTCTTTTAAATCATTTGTCTTGTGCCCTGTCCAGCTAGCTGGACTGGGAGCAGGTGAGGGTTGTGGAATCATATCTTCTTGCCCCTCTCCCACGTTGCGGAGCAACTGCACAGTTGCACTGTTGCTGCTGTTCTGTTCTTAGGGATGGGGAAATAGCTGAAGGATCTTTGTAACTATGCATCTTTTCCTCCTACTACCTACCCACTGTTTGCTGAGCAATGAGATGGGATTCAGAGGATAGAGAGCACACAACCCCTACTTTGGCTCTTCAAACCTTGCTCTCCTTGTGTAGGGAACTACACCTGTTCTGATACCAACATTAATGGATTATTATCACAACAGATTTGAAAGCTCAGAAAAGTTTGTCACTCCCACTCCCTTTTTTTAAACAGATCAGGAATGGAGGCAGAGATTTAAAAACTTGCTTAAGGTCATATGCCTACGCTTGTTAGGGCTGGTCCACATGGGGGGGGGGGGAGGGGTCGAACTAAGATACGCAACGTCAGCTACGTGAATAACGTAGCTGAAGTCGAAGTATCTTAGTTCGAACTTAAAAGCACTTACCGCGGGTCCAGACGCAGCAGGCAGGCTCCCCGTCGACTCCGCTTATTCCTCACGCGGAGCTGGAGTTCTGGTGTCGATGGGGAGCGCTTCCAGGATCGATTTATCGCGTCTAGATGAGACGTGATAAATCGATCCTAGAAGATCGATTGCTACCCGCCAAATCAGGCGGGTAGTATAGACGTACCCTTAGTGAAGGTGTGATTGTAGCGCAGGTAGCTTATACCCATGCTAGCTTAAATTTCGCTAGTAGGTATAACAGTAATAGTGGCATGGGCTTCAGCATAGGCTAGCAACCCAAGTAGAAACTCTGCAGGATATGTCTATGTTGCAGCTGGAAGATGCAATTCCCAGTATAGACAGACACACACTCACAATAGCTCAAGCTGAGCTAACATGCTAAAAATAGAAGTGTGGATATTGTGGCACTAGTGGCCACTTGGGCTAGCTACCTTTGTCCAAGTTTTCCTAACCTCCTGGGTCTTAGGTTCGTACTGACTCCCCTGCAGTGTATGCAAATAATTCATATTGGCTACTGCAAGCTCCACAAGACCCCATCTCTCACCCCCTTTTTGTCTTTTAATAGTGTAATATGGAATCTTGTGGGTCAGAATGAGAGAGTTGTGAACGGAGGTGAAAAGCTTGTACCTTTCAGCAGCTGTGGAGTTGGCAGAGTAAAAGTATGGGTTTTGATAGGGTGTTTTTGGGCATTGCTGAAAGAGGGCAGAGTTATGGTTGTATGAGAAACCTTAACTGTGGCTTTTCTTCTTTTCAGAAGTTTAAGGTTTTGCTCAACCATAACTCTGTTAATGTAGTGGTGGTGTTTTTTGTGTGTTTGTTTTTTGCCATTTAGTTTCCTAGTTGTCTGGGAAAAACTATGTTGTTGGTAGGTGTGAGAAGTCATTTAGGCTGTTGAACAAATGTCCTAAAAATTGCATACTGAGCCAAAACAGTCTGTAGTCAGCAATCTCCATGGTATGGTGTACTCCTTGCTCTTACACATTCTGTACCTCTTGATCCAGGAATTGCCCAGAATGCACACATTGGCAGTGCCCATATTTCTTTTCCTTTTTCCACCTGTCTCACAGTCCCCATTGGCCTGGAGTGGCGAACCACGGCCAGTGGGAGCCATGAGCAGCCGAACCTGCGGATGCGGCAGGTCAACAAACCAGCCCGCGCGGGCACCAGGAGCTTTCTCTAAAGAAGCGGTGAACCACAGTTGAGAACCACTGCTCTAGTTAGATAGTCAGGAGAACAATACTCAGTTACAATTGAAACTACAGCACATTGTCTTATAAAGAATTACAAATCTAATCCAGTAGTTGAACCAAATTTTCTTGTTGAGATCTTTAGCTTCTTGTTCATACCTGTAAGTTCCTCTTTCAATATACATAGTTGTTTTTACAGCTGTTCATTGTAGTGTGAGACAGTACTACTGAAATTTCAGGAACAAATGTTTCTATTGGAAATGATGGAAACTCTTTGGGAAAATGGCTGTTCTACTTTGCTTGGAATATACATAAACAGGATTCAGTTTTATACTTCGTAATGTTAGCTGGATTAAACCTGGTTATGAGCTGTGTTAAAACCTAACTGAAATTGATTTGTGAATCTGTCATTCACTTAAACTGTGAGTTAAGGTGCCCACAACTAAAGTAAGGCCTAGTAGAGCCTGCCCAGGAATTCTGGATTGTGTGGGTGGAGGAGCTTTTGCCAGTTTGTTTTGGGTAGGTGTGTATGTGAGGGAGGTAGAACACACAAACTGAAGACAGAAAGAGGATCAGAGGCAAGAAAGCCAACCAGTTGCCTGTGAGCGCAGTGTGACCCAATAAAAAGAGAGAGAGAGCGCGTACTTCTGGGTCTGGTGTTGGTTAGAGTCTTTGGACTATACGCCAAGAAACTGCTCATTTTGTTCTTGGTTCCACCTGTGTTCAGAGAAGCAGGCCTTTGTACATTCTTTGTAAATGAACAAGATTGCATCAAAAAAATATTGGATTCCATCAATTTCTACTTCCAACTGGAGTGTGCCTATGGGCCCTGAACTTTGAGTAACCACTCAGGTTGAAAAGGAACAACAGTAAGATTTTTTTCATTCATTTTTAAAAAAGCATGGTGGCCCAAAATGTTTCACTTCCTTTGATATTTGCTGTCACAGTCCTACCTCTGTCGCATGGGTTTTATTGCCATAGGCTTGGATTCCTTTTTTATTGCTGTTTTAGTAGAAACCACATTTTGCTTAAGTTTGTACAGGAAATTATGGCAGGATTTTAGTGTGAACAGTTTCAAAAAAGAGAAGTGAGATATATGCAGACAAGGAGAAACTCTTTTTGAAGAAGTCATCTGATCCATTAACGTAAAACACAATCTACATGAGCATGCTCTTCTCTCAGCACACTGTCTTCTTCCTATGAAACTGGAATAAAGAACTGAATGTGATCACTAGTGTTTTGGCAAATATACGTGCTGCAGTATCAGAAAACAGGAGGGGCGTAATATTATAAGGAAATGTCTGTCCACCCTGTCTTCAGACAGGGAAGAGGGTGTATCAAATGCCAGGAAAATATTATTATTTTCACGCTATATAGCTAACTTTTCCCACCTCCTTGTAAGGCCTTTAGTATTTTTCTTACCATCATATTAAGCAGGTCTTGGAACCATTGCTTCTCTTTGAACAGTGTGTTGTGTTTGGATTTTCTGGGTGAAGTTCTGACCCAGTTGAAGTCATTGTGAGTTTTACCCTTCACTTCAGTGTGGCCAGGATTTCATCCTCTGTTAATTAGTATTTGAATCTGAAACCATGTAACTTCTGCATATAGCTAAGCGACATCTTTACTAAATTCATTCATGAGAAGGTATTCTGTTAGATGTGTCCTCTTAATAAACTGATCATACACTGGCATGAAGGTATTCCTGTCTTTACATTTCTACAGTATCCCCTCACCTGTAAGATTATCAGAGGTCTATAAAAGGAACATGCTATCCCTGTGTACCCATTTGCAACCTGTGGGTGTACACCCTGCAATAATTTCCTCGTTTGGGTCACTAAATGAGACATTTATGTACCTAACAGCACCACCTTCTGAGTGTCTTATTGACAGAAATATCAACTAAAACAGATCTTCACCCAGACTTCTTAGCGGGGGAGGCATACTAGGTCTGAACTTGTTCCACCCGAGTTTCCGTTTCACCTCTAGCCCCTGTACCCTAAAGACACACTCAATTTTGACTGCTTTGCTGGAGCCTGGGCTTCTGCAAGGCCGTCCTGCCAACTGCAGTTCTCCAAACAGCATGCAGCTCCTTATAGACTGAGCATCCAGTCATGCAGGAATTTGGAAGGTCCCTCCCCAAGTTGCTTTCCTACCGTATTCTCCTACTTTTGTTCTTTGTTCTTTCTTTCTCTCTCTACAGGAACTGTCCTCCAGCTGAGCTGTGGTTGCCATTTATGAGGTCCAGATTCTCAACAGTCAGTTAGGGGCCAGTCAGCTACCTAAGCAGTTGTAGTTACGTACATCTGATGAAGTGGGTTTTAGCCCAGAAAAGCGTATGCTTATGCCCAAATACATTTGTTAGTCTTTAAGGTGCCACAAGGACGACTCCTTGTTTTTGCTGATACAGACTACTCTGATACTTACAAGTGGTCAGAGATGGGTTTTTTTTCCTTAAAGAAGCCCATCATGGATGGAGCAGGTGCTGCCTACTCTTAAAGGGGCCAGCCATCCTGTGATAGTTAAGGCTAAGTTTTTGTCACGGATATTTTTAGTAAAAGTCACGGACAAGTCATGGGCAGTAATGAAAAATTCACAGAAGCCCGTGACCTGTCCCTGACTTGTACTAAAAATACCCATGACAAAATGGGAAGCCCAGGGCAGCTGGGAACTGGGGGGCGGGGGGGTGCCTCCTGCCACCAGGTTCCTCCTGCCTTGGCCTGCAGCTCCCAGCTGGCGCTGGCTGAAGTCAGAGGTCTTTGAAAGTCATGGATTCCGTGACCTTATGACTAAATTGCAGTCTTAATGATAGTCTATAATAAGATACATGTATGTCAGGGGTTCTCAACCTTTTTCTTTCTGAGGCCTCCCCCAACAGGCTACAAAAACTCCAGGGTCCAGGGAGGGAGTGGGGGCTCTGGAATGGGGGCGGGGGGCACCTCGGTCATAGGTGTAGTTTGATTTCTGTTTTGGGTGGGCAGGGACCAGCGGGGTTCGAGCCAGCGCCACATGGCAGGGTCTGGGGAGAGAGCGCCACCTCCACCCCCTGACTCACCTCAGCAGGCCAGCTGCCTGTCTGGGTTGGGGGAGAAGGGCACAACCAAAAATTATAACTCAAAAGTGGGGAGGCTTAGCTCAAAAAGCTTGAAAACAGTTCAGGGAGAGGGATAGCTAGGGGCTGTGTGCGGGCAGAGGGTAGCTTAGGATACAGGGAGGGGTAGCTCTGGGCTGTGCGCAGATGTGGGTGGGTAGCTCAGGGTGCAGGGAGAGGGGTAGCTAGGGGTGGTGTGCCGGGAGGGGCTCCCTCCTCTTTGATTCCTGCATATTGTGGTTTCTCTCCATCTCTGTAGGTGATTGATGATTAGACCTTTTTGGGAATTTAGGCCATACACAGTGACTAGGATTATATGGTGGACATCAACTGTGGTACTGGCATTTTGTGTTGAATAAGGTGATGGGTTGCATGTGGATTTGAACAGCAGTTCAGCCACCCTTGATGTAATATGGTTGATGATTTTGGTGGTGTTTATCTGTAAGCTGCTGTTTAGCAGAATTTTTATTTTATGTATTGGATGATCCTTTTATTGATTTCAAATCTTTTGGTTTGCAAAGACCAATTTCTGTTTGCAATAAAAAGCTCTTCCCCTGTGTGGAAGTCAAAAAGTGTCTTTACTGTGCTTATGTGGTCTCTTGCCCCCTCATCTCTGTTCCTTGTGATCCTTAGATCTGGAAGTGACTAGATGCATTACAGTAAGACAAACTCTGCAGTGCAACATAGACTTGAGTACACCAGCAGAATCGTCGCTAATACTCCCTGCACTGTGAAACTTAATACAGCAGCCATGTGTCCTGCTACTGAACCAACCTCTACAAATGCTGTCCCTGATACACTGGCAGACTTTGTAGGAGAGAGAGAGGCCCTTCTGCAGAGGAGAAACAATGCTAAGTCCTTCCCCTACTTCATCATGAATGTAATACTTCCCAATGGGGAAAATAGAGCACCACTAACAATCAGGGCAGTTAGCTTAGTGCAGTGGTTCTCAAACTTTTGTACGGGTGACCCCTTTCACATAGCAAGCCTGTAAGTGCGACTCCCCCCCCCCCCCCCCCTTTATAAATTAAAACCACTTTTGTATATATTTAAAACAATTATAAATGCTGGAGGCAAAGCGGGGTTTGGGGTGGAGGCTGACAACTCATGACCCCCCTTGTAATAACCCTCTGACCCCCTGAGGAGTCCCAACCCCCAGTTTGAGAACTCTTGGCTTAGTGACTCTAGTTTTTTACATCATCTTTACAGATCTGGGAAATAGCTCTTGTAGTTCAGTGGATGTTTGTCACTCAGCAAATCGTAGATCCTGTAGAAAATAAGTCTTTAAAAACAAACAAACAGATTGATATGAAGTTCTTTCCTTTCCCGGTCCATGTTATGATCTACTTTTAATATATGGAGATAGGCATATCTCATAGAAGTGGAAGGACCTTGAAAAGTCATCAAGTCCAGTCCCCTGCCTTCACTAGCAGGACCAAGTATTGTCCCCTGACAGATTTTTGCCCCAGATCCCTAAATGGCCCCCTCAAGGATTGAACTCACAACCCTGGGTTTAGCAGGCCAATGCTCAAACCACTGAGCTATCCCTCCCCCTGCACATCTGCATCTCACTACTGCATTTTTTCTCTGCTGTTGACATCTGGCTCTTTTCCATGTGGCACAATCCTACACGCTCATCCTCAGCCACTTCAGTTTACATTTTGATATCCTATCTTCCCCCTAGTTGCCAGACTTCTCAACCTGCTCTTTTTCATTTGATCGGGAATCCTGGATCAGTGCTCCTGTTCATCAGAATACCTTCTCTCTTGAGCTGGTCTTAACCAAACGCTGTCTCTGAAGAGAATGGAAGAAGTTGCAGAAATGATGTGGGCTTTTAGAAATGACTACATCAGAAATACTAATGAATTGATTTCCCCCTCCCCCCACAACACCTCGGAGGCGAAGTGGTATAATCTCCATTTTATAGCTGGCGAGCTGAGGCACAGAGAACAAAATCAAGTGTCCGTGAACTTGGGGGTGCCAACATTTTTGAGTACTTAGCAACCTTAATTTGGATGTTTTCTAACTCTTCAGTGCTTGATGTTGAAACCGTAATGTTCATTTTAACATGATTTTTGTGTGTAATTTCCTGTGCCGTTAAAACAAACGAGGGGAAAAAACAAACTTCAGCATGTGGCATCATATTGATACCCACATGGTTCATCAGCAGGGTTGGAACCTTTAGAACCACCACGCAGACTTCTTCCACTTAATGTGAGTAACAGACAGCAATAATCCCGTAGGTTCTCTTTGTGGGCCAGCATTAGAGGAGAATGAGAGACACTTCACCAGTGAGTTTCATAGATACTTGCTGACTGCAGAGGAATTGAGATTCTGGAATTTTGTTGCATTCTAGGTTCTGGATGGGGAGCGAACTCTAGTGGTCAGATCCTTCTGCCTCTTTTCTCCCACAAAGCCTGACCTCTTCTAGCCTGTCCCAGTCCTGTCTCACTATGAATGCTTTTGCTGAAAACCGTAAACTTGATGACTCATGTTTTGTTTCACTGTTTTTTTGGTTGCTTTGTTGCATTTTGTCTGAAGATAGTCCTTGCTTTGAAGAGTTGATAAACTGTCAAATTTACCAGTCTGTGGCGCACCTAGCATAATATCAAGGTGCCAAGAGTAAGAAGTAAAATTACTTGAAAGG
Source organism: Chelydra serpentina (assembly GCA_037349315.1). Lineage (NCBI taxonomy): Eukaryota > Metazoa > Chordata > Testudines > Chelydridae > Chelydra > Chelydra serpentina. Next base: position 10,728,555 of record JBAIAC010000026.1, on the reverse strand, counting down.
ACTGTTAAGTATACAGTTGCTTGTGTAATCTCACTGAATGTTCAGATTGATGTGGGATTGACCCAAAAATCCCTCTTTCCCAGTTTTAGGCTTGCAGCTCAGTTTGTAGAGCAGGGGTGGGCAAACTATGGCCCAGGGGCCGCATCCGGCCCTTCAGACGTTTCAATCTGGCCCTCGAGCTCTTGCTGGGGAGTGGGATCTGGGCCTTGCCCTGCTCCACGCGTGCCAGGGCTCTGCATGGCTCCCAGAAGCAGCGGCATATCCCCCCTCTGGCTCCTATGCGCAGGGACAGCCAAGGGGCTCTGCATACTGACCCTGCCCCAAGCGCCACCCATGCATCTCCTATTGGCCGGGAACCATGGCCAATGGGAGCTGCAGGAGCAGCGCCTGTGGACAGGGCAGGGCACAGAGCCATGGCTCCGCATAGGAGCCAGAGGAGGGACATGCCACTGCTTCCAGGAGCTCCTTGAGGTAAGCGCCACCCGGAGCCTGCACTCCTGACCCCCTCCTGTCCTCCAACTCCGAACCCCTCATCTCCAGCCTGCACCCCAACCTCCAATTTCATGAGCATTCAGGCCCTGCCATACAATTTCCATACCCAGATGTGGCCCTTGGGCCAGAAAAGTTGCCCACCTCTGTTTTAGAGAATATATTGAGGTGGCCAGACTTACTGACCCTCTGAGCCGCATACAACAATCTTCAGAAGTTCGAGAGCCACCTGGAGTGGGGTTTCAGTCCTGCAGCGGAGTGATGGGGCTAGGGGTTTCTGCCTTGTGGGGAGGTGGGTCTCAGGGCTCCAGCCTTGCAGAGCGCACCTGCTGGAGCTCAGGGCTTCAGCCCCACTCCTGCTGAAGCCTTGAGTCTCAGTACACGTGCCCTGCGGGGCTCAATCCCCAAGACCCCCTTTCCCGCTGGCCAGAAACCCCTAGCCCCACCACTGCGCTGCAGGACTGAAACCCCGAGCTCCATGCGCCTCTCCCCCAGTCTGGTAAGTGAAGAATGGGAGAGTGGGGAGGCTCCATGAGCCGCACTTTAATTGTAAAAGAGCCACATGTGGCTTATGAGCCAGTTTGGCCACCCCCGGAATATATATTTCTAACTCCAAACACCACCATGAACTGCTGATGATTGTATGTATTGAGAAAAATCTAGTCATGCACAGGAAAGAAAAAAAGCATGTTGCTGTTTTTCTTCCTTTTTATATATGGAATTACATACTAGTCTAACATTCTGCAATGTACTTTTGTTAAGGTACAAATTCAAATTACAGTGTATCATTAAGTATGGTAAACAACCCAGAGCTTTGTAGTTTTGTTGTATTGTGCTCAAATGTTTAAATTGATTTTCAGTATCAAGCAAGGCTTAATTCCATAGTGGCAAACTTAATATGTTGAAGTTTATGGTTTTTTGTTATATGTACTGTCAGAACAGGAAGCCCCCGTCCCCCTCCTCAAGATTCAATCATGAGTATTTTTAGTAAGTCATGGAGCGGTCATGGGGTCATGATTTTTAGTTTTTTGCCCGTGACCTGTCCTTGACTATTACTAAAAATACTCCATGATTGAATCATAGCCTGAGTCATGCATTATTGAGGTTGGAGTTGCTACTGGTAAATTCACTGCTTTTATGTGCTAACTTATTGGAGTAGGCAAAATAACACTTTTAGTGGCTTAGTTTCCAAAGGGTGCAGTAGTCATCATTAAGAAATTAGTGTAGTTATAACTGTTGGGTGATTGTCTCAATTATTATAGTTGTTACAGGGGAAATAACCATTTTTCTTGGTGCAGACTTATTTCTGCCTTCTTCACTCTGCCCCCATCACCATATGCTTTGGCTCACTTGCTTATATTCTTGGTGCTTGTCTTGGTCTTGTCCCCACCTCTCATCTGTTGTTATATTCCTGCTTCCAGCAGTGGCACTGTTATAGAGGTTGGAAAGCTTTGAGAGGATTAGGGTGGGGAGGTTGCATACAGCTGTGTTCTGTGCCACCTGAAACAGCAGATAAAGAGCAGGAGTTGATACTTCTCTCTGCAGTGTAGCCCTGTAGGATCTGGCCAATAGCAGAAAGAAGGAAATTGCGCTGAGGGGAAGATCAGAGGGATTACAGCCTGGAGGAGGCTGCTAAATTCATTCCCCTCTATTTGCATATACTGTATATTGGGAGAGGGTGGCACCCAGGTGAATCAAGGTTTGGGGTTTTTTTGGGGTGTGTGTGTGGGGGAGGACATACTCAACCCCCAGTAATTGTGTTCATATGCACCTCTCTGAGCAGGAGCAACAGCAGCAGCTGGTAATTGGAGGCTTTCCTTAGCAGAAGAATAGCAACAGATGGAAAGTTCCAGTGGTAACAAACAGGAGGGAAAGCCTTGTAGGCCACTCTAATGCTTCTTGCTGATTGAGCTTCCCCAGTGTGGAGGAGGGGGATGGGAGAAGTTTGGTGTAGAACTGAAGGAAGCAACTGCTGACTATCTTTACAGGGCTTACATGCCACAGCTTTTATTTCTGCCCCATTTTAATGAACAGCTTTTATTGACCCTTGGAGGGACTAGAGTTGGAAAACTTCAGTCTGAAAACATTAAAAGTTGAGGAAGGATTTCTGGAATAGAAGCTTCAGGAAATCTCAATTACAGGTATTGCCAGATGTGTGTGTATATATCTGGCTGTTTGTAATCTGTACACAAAGGTATGACTCATGAACATTTTCTATTACTCTAGTATTCTAATTTTAAACATGGTAAATGTTGCTAAGTGTGCTATTCTAATACTTTAAAATACATTTATTAATGGAAAGCTGGACTACAATAAAGTGAAATATCTTTGTACACCAGTGAAGAAAGCAAGTTTATTGGAAAAAATGCAGGAAGTTAAATGTACGAATTAAGTAATGAACTGACGGTTTTAAAAACTTTCAATGTTTTATGGAAAATACATTTGAAAATAAAGATTGAAATACAAAGATTATCGATATTTCAGGGTGTAAATACATAACCTGTTTTCAAGTGTACAAATTCAACAACATGCATCATTAAAATCACTGCTTTTCAATGTCTTTTTTTTTTTTAATTAAAACGTTGCCTCATAACTATCACTTTATAACCGATATCTAAAAAATCTGAAATAGATTAAGGCTGTAAAATTTCTGTGGTGTCCAGTGGGAAAGCTGGACAGCATTCAGTACCCTGGGAATTGCCTAGAATAACTAATAACTGTCAGACAAATAAGTGAAACTTGATATACTGCCTACTACACTTTGACTCTTTTCTTTGGTTCCTTTTTCAGATCTTGAACCGGATGATTGTGCATCCATATACATCTTTAATGTAGACCAACCATCATCCTCTGTAAATCAGCCAATTTGTATCCCTCACCATGGATTGCAGTCACACTCCTCTCCTCTGTCTCCACCAACCAGACTGCAGGGTCAGGGTCATAAAAACTATGAAGGAACTTGTGAGATACCAGAATCCAAATACAGTCCACTAGGTGGACCCAAACCCTTTGAGTGCCCTAGTATTCAAATTACATCTATCTCTCCTAACTGTCATCAAGGGATTGAAGCTAGTGAGGATGAATTGCACACAAATGGCCCAGAAAATGAATATATGGAAAGGCCTTCAAGGGACCACCTGTATCTTCCTCTTGAGCCATCATACAGGGAATCATCCCTTAGCCCAAGCCCTGCCAGCAGCATTTCCTCCAGGAGCTGGTTCTCAGATGCTTCCTCTTGCGAGTCCATCTCTCATGTTTATGATGATGTAGACTCAGAGCTGAATGAAGCTGCTGCTCGATTTACCCTTGGATCTCCTTTGGCATCTCCTGGTGGTTCTCCAAGGAGTCCAGGGGATGAACCTTGGCAGCAGCCTTATGGATTTGGGCATGCTCTGTCTCCTAGGCAGTCTCCTTGTCATTCTCCTAGAACTAGTATTACAGATGAAAATTGGCTAAACCCTAGACCGACATCAAAGCCCTCATCAAGACCTACATCCCCCTGTGGGAAGCGACGACACTCCAGTGCAGAGATTTGTTATGCCGGCTCTCTCTCTCCTCACCATTCTCCAACTCCATCACCTGGCCACTCTCCCAGGGGAAGCATAACAGAAGACACATGGTTAAACACTTCTCTCCATAGTGTACAAGGTCTTAATCCTGGCCTTTCACCATTTCAGTGTTGTACAGAGACTGACATCCCTCTTAAAACAAGAAAGACCTCTGAGGATCAAACTGCTACTTTATCAGGAAAAATAGATTTCTGTTCTGAAGAACAGGGTAATTTATCACCATCCCTTGAAACTGCAGTAGATGATTGCTCTGGATCTCAACATGCATTGAAAAAGGATTTGCTTGGTGACCAATTTCTTTCTGTTCCTTCACACTTTACTTGGAACAAACCAAAGCCTGGCCATACTCCTATATTTCGGTAAGTGATATAAAAAGTAGGAGTTTTTCAAACTTTTCTGCGTGTGTTGCATATCTTTAATGTATTTATATCTCAATGCATTATGAGCCTTTTCAAAGACAATTCTATTAGCAATATGAATATTATACTTAGAAAAAAGTTCAATGGAACCACCAGATCTGCTTCATTGTTAAAATATTCCAGCCACATTATAATGCAGTAATTATTTAGGCTCATATACTTCAATTCGTTGAATGTGAGCAGACTGTCATCCTTGCACAGAACCCCATTGAATCAAATGGAGTTTCACAAGGACAAAGCAGTTCGCCACATGCAACTTCTTGTGAGATTTGGGCCTTAAATTACTAGTTCTTCGAGGAAGAAATGTTCTGTTCTTCTTCCCAATGCTTAGTGCATTTGGGTGCAATAAATTACCCACGAAAGCTTATGCTTCAATACCTCTGTTAGTCTATAAGGTGCCACAGGACCCTTTGTCGCTTCTGCAGATCCAGACTAACACGGCTACCCCTCTGATACTTAATAAATTAGTAGTAACCTAGATGAGCAATAAAACACTAAATATGGCTAAGCAAGAGTGATAGGCATATAAAGTGTGTGTGGCTGTAGCCTTGTTGGTTCCAGGATATTGGAGAGACATGATGGGTGAGATATATCTTTGGACCAACTTCTGTTGGTGAGAGAGACAAGCTTTTGAATCACACAGAGCTCTTCTTTAGACCAACTTCTGGTCTGATCAAAGATGCACCTCACCCACATTGTATCTCTAATAGACCTATAAAGGCGTACAGTTTATTTGTATAGAGCTGTTTTTTTTTAAATTGGGTTTTCACTTTTTATTCATTTGTTCTGCTGGAATCCTATAGAGAAAGTGTATCTAGTTATTTTCCTCAATGCCACTTTGAAATCTGTGCAAATTGAAGTAACTGGTGGTTGCTCTTGTTTGCAGTCTGTTTAGTTACAGAAGTGGATTGGTATCTCCTCAGTGCATCAGCACAGTTGCCATGTACAGTCTCTTTTCCCCTTCTGCCCTTTTGTTTTTCTGCCGGTTGTGTATTTCTTGGTGTTCTATTTTTAATTCCCCCCCCCCCTTCCTCTTCCTCACTCCGTACTCAGTAGAAGGCTACATACTGCTCAGGGTGGAGGGGTGATACCTGTTCATGGCTTCATGGGGCATGGTCTTATGATCTTGTGACTGAGAAGAAATGCTTGGATAAGTGGGCTCCTGGCTGAACATGCAGACGTACACATTTATGCAAGTCACTTGAGGCATCTTTCACAGAGCTGCTCACCACTTTATCTGCAGCTGTTGGTGAATATTTTGAAGTGGAGTGGGCACAGGTGAATCTAGGGTTGGGCAGCATTCTCTGGTCCTACTCAGTGTGCTAGTCCGATGCCCCTCCACGAGGGTCAGCCCTCTCAAGGTACACATGTACCTCTTTTCTTTAATCACATGTAAAATGGTCAGGAAGAGGGGTTCCATAGGTGTATAGCCCTCAAGAGCACCTCATCTCACAATCACAGTTCTTCCAAGCTGCTCCAGTTAATCTCTCCACCATTCAATATGTGTTCACCTGACACAATGACTGAAGCTGCAGTTCATGCAGGTAATTCCTAGTGGCTATGGCCACCTCTAGGAGGGCAGAGTTAAGGTTGTGTGGATGTGTACCTTATGTATTTCCTGGTTTTCAGACGTTTGTTTTACTGCACTCAACATTCTGAAAGGACATGATACGACTGGGTAACCTTAACTCTTCATTAACAAAGTTGTTTGTTTGGTTTTTTTTGGTCAGTAAACATATGGCCACGGTTATAAGTGAAATGAGTCTGTGGCTGGTTAAACTTATTATTTCATATTCAGGTTTATTGGCCTACAGTGGGTCCCCAGTTGTCTGGTGCTTTGAGGCAGAATCAGACTTGTCCATTAGAAGGTCTTAGCCCTCTGTCACTAACAGCAAAACTAGTTAGTTTATTCTGTTTCCACAGCTGCGTAGAAAGATTCCGGACTTCCAGAGCACTTATTTTCAGAATTTGCATGTTCAAAATAGTCTTTCTAAAGCTGGATACTCTTCAACCAGACACACAAACTTGAGAATTTATATGGCTTTAATTGAATTTCATTCTGAATTAAATGAGGCAAAATAAATAAAGGAAGCAAGAAGTGTAAAGTGCTCCTCATAAGTATCTCCAGATTTGCATTGAGTGGGATTTACCTTTTTCTGCTCCCAATGGGACAGTTTTCACTTCTCAGACACCATGTAGAATGAACTAGCACTTCCATGGGTGAACCACCTTTTCTCTCTGAAGCAGCATTCTCCTTGGGATTTCCCTCAAAAGTGACCAGACATTTAAAAGTGAATAATGCTTCTAGTGGGAACACAGTCTAGTTTTGTACCAGGAATACCTTTTACTTTCCTGAATTTCTCATTCTGCTTTAGAAATCAAGCTTGCATCCACTCTCAACTTCTGGGATCTTCCACCCTGAGCATTTTAAGCAGACCAATCTGCCTGTGAAAGAGAAGGCTGTGGAATAGTTACTTTTAATCTCAAGAGACTATAGGTCTCAGGAGACTTTTTTTCCTAAAAAGACCATTTGGAAAGAGGAAGGGGACATGTGGAGAACAAAAGTATTTGATCATGTGATTTAAGCCTCTACCATAGTTGGCCAAGTGAAGCAAGGTCTAACACTGAACTCTGTAGCATCTGTTTGTCTGTAATATGATAACTTTGGAACGGTGGAAAGCTGCATCCAATCAATTCAAAAAACCAGGGAATATCCTAGGAGGCATCATTAGGCACAACCCACAAGGGAATTGGGCAGTGTGGGGGTACATGTGTAAAATGGTGGTGGTTTGGGAAGCAGGGTCCTGGTTGGGTGTGGGCTTGAGATGGGGCAAGCAGAGCCATGGGTTGAAATGGGGGGAACACAAACTGTGCCATGGATGGAATGGGGGACACGCATAGCCCTTGCCACAAGGGGAAAAGGGGCTGTGGGTGAAAAGGGAATGCTCAGAGCCACCGCAGTGAGGGGGAGAATAGAGGACAGTGGTTTAGGGGGAGGGGGAAGAAGTTGTAGGAAGTCCCTGAACGGGAGGGGTGTGAGAAAGTAGCACATTGGAAGTTTGTAATGCAAGAATACTTCTTATTGGCACATGTCTCCACTTACACTGTTACAGAAGTGCAGCTGCAATTTCTATTTCCCGATGTGGCCCTCGGGCCAAAAGGTTTGCCCACTCCTGCTCTAGTGCCTCAGTGGTTTGATACAGAAACTTGAAATCTGAAAGAGGAAATGTCCTTACTGCAGATGTATTTTCCCATGGTCTGGTGAAAATCTGTTTTATTTGTCTAAGTTAGAAAACATTTGCATACATATACAGTTCTTTGTTTTAAGGTTCTGGCACGAATAGATATGCAAACTATACCAAATGAAAACTTCCATCTATTATCTCATTTTTCAGTTGGCTATACATATATGTATGAAGAATAAAGTCCACCGGAGTTTCGCTTTTAAATGCATAAATGTGTCTGAAATAGGATTTGTGAGGATGGGTATGTATAAAGAATGCATGTGAAATAAAACTGAAGTTAGATGTAGCTAATAAATCTTATCAAATTAGACATGTGTAATTAATGAAGCAGAGGTTCACAGGAGACCTTGCCCCATTGAGTGTCCTTACTGTTCTGTGAATTCTACTAGTGTCTTACATGAGGCCTGCAACTGCTGTAGTTAAAGACATAAATTAGTTGCATTTATTGAAGTTTATTCCTAAATACTACTGGAGTCCCCTCATTCTACAATTTCTTAGGATAGCCTTAAAATATAAGGATTTTTAAGAGCTGGTGTACAATGAGAACATACGCCAGCTTAGCTACGTCTCTAGGGGTTGAGAAAAATAACCCCCCCTGAGAGACTTAGGTATGCTGTCCTAACCCCCAGTGTAGACAACTACCACCTCTTGGGAACCCCTCCTATTGGCGTAGGCAGTATCTACATTGCAGCAGTGCAGCTGCACTTCTGTAAGTGGAGATGTGCCAATAAGAAGTATTCTTGCACTACAAGAGCTTTGAGTATTTATTTGTACTATAGTAGGATGATAAAAAGCAGTTTTAACTTAAATCAGCTTAAATGTGTTAATGCTAGCTCACATGAGGATTTGCTGGGTCAGTCACCCCCTTCCCAAAATAGTAGTGAAAGCTGCTTAAAAAATTGACCCTTTTTATGACCGAGATCCACCTGTCTGAGGTTGATGGGTAATGTAGTATGAAATGTAGCTGTAACAGGTCATCTGCCCCCTCTTCCAGCAGGCCACCGCAGGGTGGCCCAATAAAGCGCAGGGAGGTTTCCTGTTGTGCTGCACCCGTGGTTTTATTTACACACCTTCGCCCACCACCCACATTGAGTTCTAGATACAAGGCTTTACAGGGTTTGTTCCCTCTTTCCCAAGCAGCCAGCCCTCAGCCCGGAGGACTGCTCTTTCCCCTGGCTGACTCCCTTTATGCTGGCTTGCCAGGCCCGCAGGTGGAGCCAATCCCCGGGCCAGGCATCAGGCCTGTCCCACCAGCCCCAATCTATTCCACTTGATTGGAGCTGGCTGAGCGGGGGCTAATTAGGTGCTTTGCAGCAGCACCCTGCTACAGTAGCTCATACAAGCCATTACACGACTCTTTTTGCCTTGTCTGTCACTTAATGGTCCTTTTTGAAATAGATATATTTCAATTTGCTCTCTTTTAGTAATAGTAATCAAAGCCAGTGGCAGCTCTCTCTAGGTTTTTTTTTTTTTTTTTTTGCGCTCTGATGCTGTGTTCTCCACTGGTATGAAAAGGAAAGATAAAATGATTGGTATTGCTCAATATTGAAGTTCTGTTCGGCAGTGAGCAGACCTGATGATGATACTCCTGCCCTCCACACACCTTGGGGAAGTATGACCCCTAAACCTTCCTGCCAGCATCACGACGAAGACTATCAGCAGACAGTGCAGAACACAGTGACAATGCAGGGCATAGTGATGAAGCATATGATTTGAGATGGCATATAAAAGTAAGCTGCATTATATATGTAGTCATTGGTCCTTTGCTACACCCGTGAACAGATTAGGCTTTTTGCTCAGGCTGACTGCTCATCTAGGAGGAGGACAACTCCAAAAGCAAATCCTGCACCAGTGTCCGCTACCATGCTTATAACATCTATTGCACCAGTGCGACCACAGCTACTTGGGCAAGAAAGTGGAAATGGCTCTGCACAAACATCTCTCTCTAATCCATTCATAGTGCAGACAACTCATTTAACTCGGTTAATTTACCAGAGTCCTGTTGCGATGGGGAAGTTGTGACAGGGACAGGCAGAGGATGCTGCTGGCACGCCTTAGTCACTCTGCACACAGGTGCCCTGAGAGTGGTGATTGTTTTCCACAGACCAAGGCAGATGTGGAGCTCATATCCTCCTGAGGTGACAGCGCAGGCCTTTTTATGTGCAGCATTGCTCTCCCCAATCCAGAGAAAGGGGACTAAAAAGAATCCTGAACACAACCTGACCCTTCCGTATCTGTCAGGCTACCGCTCCTGGTTGGTCATCCAACACAGCGGTCACAATAAAACAAAAATTCACAGACTGACATTTGCGTAACAGAATGACCAAATACAGGAATGTAAAATAGCTCTTTTTGCCAAAACACTGAAGATTTGTAACAGACATTGCTGCCCTCAGTGAAACCAGACTCACTGATGAATCCCACCTTGAGGAGTTGGGATCAGTATACACCTACTACTGGATTGGCAAGGCCAAGGATGAGCAAAGGCAGTTGGGGGTAAGGGTAGCCATCCTGCCTGCCATTGCCAGAAGCTTGACTTGCTCTGCAAGGGAGTCTCTGACCAATATATGTTGCTCCATGTAAACTTGTCCAAAGACCAGTACACCACCATTATCAGTGCCTATGCACTGACAATAACTCTTAATAAGAGGAGGTTGGGCAGGCGTTTTATAAAGATCTCAGCAGGGTCGTAAGGGGGGGGCCACAGGAGGGTAAATATATTGTCCTTGGAGATTTTAATTCTCATTTGGAAGCTAACTGACAGGTGGTGGGTGGTAGGCCATCATGGCATTGGAAGGTCAAACTCTAATGGCCAACTACTTCTCTCAGAACCAAGATAAAGATCTATCATGCCACTGTACTGACCTCACTCCTCTACCACTGCGAGACATGGACACTCTGCACATGTCACATCACACAGCTAAAGATCTTTCATCTTCGCTGCCGGCGATCTATCTGCAACATCAAGTGGCAAGACAGGATACCCATCCTGAAGTCCTTGAGAAGTGACAAATCTCTGGGAGTGAGAGCATGCTCATCAAGACTCAACTTCAGTGGATTGGACACATTGTCCACATGGAGGTTTCCCACATACTGAAAGCCGTGGTGTTCAGCCAGCTGAGCATGGGAACCCGCTCTAAGGGTCAACCTCACCTTAGACACTTTGAAAGCCAACCAATGCAGTTGTAGATAAATCTCTGCATTATGCATTTTTGTATAACTTTTATATGACTTTGTATTGAACCTCGCTAATATGTTATAGCGGGCCCCTAAGGTAGTATAATTAAGGTGAAAGAAAAATGTCTTTTTGCTAGAAGTAGAATAAGATCTCTCCCCCCCCCCCCACACACACACACTTTATTCAATTGCCCTGTTGAATGAATGAGGTGTGAATGAGGAAGGTGTGGAAGGCAGGCACCTCCAGACAGCTGCAACCCTTGGAGAGGGGATGGGAACCAGACCAAGGACAATCAAACTTGTCAAGTGGGCTGACTAGAGAAGAGCAGACATACTGATGGCCTCGGGGGTTAGAAGCAAGCACCTTCCTTTGGGAACACCCTCTGTGCAGCATTGGGACAACCCCCCAGCCCAGAGACGACAAGCAGCAAAAAGGACCAACGGACACACTCTCAGATTTTGAATCTGGGAGATTTGCCTGCCTCCAGCCAGTGACTCGCCGCTCGCCTCCTCACCCCTTACCCCCAGTATAAAGCCTTGCTGCCACTGCCCGACTGGCTCGCCTCCTCCGCCCCCCTGCTGCTGGCTCACCTGCCACCCTGCCACGGCCCGCCCACTCGGCTCGTCATCCCCCACCCCACCCGGCTTGCCTACTCACCCCCCGCCGCCCACTCGCCTCCTCAGCCCCCCTGCCGCCAGCTCGCTGGCCTGCCCGCTGCTGGCCTCTCACTTTCTGCCGCTGGCCTCACCCTCATTCCCCAGCCTGCCGCTGGCCTCTTCACCAGCCCGCCCACCAGCCGGCCGTTGGCTTGCCCCACCCCGCCGCTGCTTACTCACCCCCCTGCGGGCTGCACAGTGAGCCCACCTACTCACCCCCACGTGGGCCGCATGTTGTGCAGGCCTGCATTCAATGGAACAAACTCCCAAGTTCTAACAGACCCAGATGGAGAGGTTTGTGCCATGAGGCTGTGTCCACTTTTGAGGAGTGACGTGAGGTCTTCGCAAAAAAAAGAGAGTACATCATAAGGCTAATGCCTCCAACTCTCCCCGCAACCGTAGCTGCAAATCCAGGATTGGACTCGCTTCCCATGTGAGAAGCCATAAAAACAAATAAACCCAGAACTCAGGTCAACACTAGCGGAACACACATCTGTTGAAGCGATGGGAGAATCCAACATGGCAAACTGTTAGGAGTATGTTTATTGGATCTTATTTTTCTCGTCCCCTTTCAGTTAATTAGTATTCCTCCATTAAATTACCCAAATCATTGGATTTCTTGTTAGCTAAATCTCACTCTTCTACCATATCATGGGGTGATATGTATTCCATAGTGTCAAATATGCTAGGAAGGTCTTTGGTGTTGCAAGCTCACTGATAACCAAACATTCTTCTTTGGGAGGCTCTGCATATTCCAATTTATAGGATACTGCACCACCTTGTGGTAAAACCCTCTTATAGGAGCATCAGCTAGTGCTCTTGTGCTCTCTCCTCTCCCCTCAGCTTTCCAGATGTACTGAGAGTGAGGCTATATAGGGGGTGGAGCATCCTCCCCACCTCAGTTCCTTCCAACTGCATGCCTGGATGGATGTGAACCCCTCCAGTCTCTTCGAGGGGACTTGTTTGTTCCAAAACAGCTAGTTAGTGTTAGCTTATAGTAAGTTAGCAAGAAGTTAGGGTGTCTCCCCAGTTTTGGGGTATGGTAGAATCAGAAAACCAAAAAAAAGTCTAGGGTTTAAAAGGTGTGCTTCCTGCTTTGCTGTCTTCTCAATTTCAGATAACCACATGCGGTGCATGAAGTGTCTGAGAGAAGGTCAGGCACCTTCTGGGTGTTGGATCTGTCAGACCTTCACCCCCAGGGCCTGCAAGAATGGAGAGATGCATCTGCAACTCTTTCTGCTTAAGGAAGCTCTGGGGATTAGACACACTGGATCCATTCAGACTTCGGTTGCAAGATCTAAAGAGTCAGTCTCAATCCGGTGACCTCCATCTGTTCTGGTCAACTGAAGGGTTCTCAGAAGCCAGAGCCCCTATAAGGGTGGATTTAGTTCCTGCATTTCCCTCAGTCAAGCCCCCAAGCTATTCATGGCTGAACTGAGGGCTGCATGGTCAGATCTCACTGCCCTGATTCTGGAAGAAAGATCAAGAACTAGCTTGGCTGCTCTTGCTGGTACCATCTCTCTTGCCTCACAGCGATTCAGCTCTAATATAACGCCTGTGACTGCAGAACCACGGTCTGTTCCGATTGCCTCTTCCACTTCCTGGAAGATGTCAGTGGTTCTCAAATTTTTGTACTGGTGACCCCTTTCATATAGCAAGCCTCTGAGGGCGACACCCCCCTCCCCATATAAATTAAGAACACTTTTTTATATATTTAACACCATTATAAATGCTGGAGGCAAAGCGGGGTTTGGGGTGGAGGCTGACAGCTCGCAACCCCCTATGTAATAACGTCACGACCCCCTGAAGGGTTCCGACCCTCAGTTTGAGAACCCCTGATGTAAGTGGTGCCTCTGAACTAGGGCCATCAGCACTTTCGGTCTTGGATGCTGTGGCACCGAGGAAAGAGAAGCATAGGAACAAGACCGTTAATGTTAGCAGTGCCAGTTCCTGCACATCGCAGCTATTGAATCTATCCAATTCTGATAGGGCTGCTACGAGCCAGAAGCAGAGACCCTTTGCATCTCCAGCTTCAATGACAAAAGAGATGAGCCCACATGTATCATTGGATCCGATTACGTTCAGACCTTCAGATCCACTATCACTTCCTGACCCGATCTCTGTCTCTTTTCCGGCTGCCTTCTTGGTTCTGGAGTGCTCTATCACTGTGGTAGCCCAGGTCCATCTCTTGGCTCTGTTGCATGCTTTGGATCCAGGTGTGACGCACATGGCGCCTAAAAGGAGGCATGTGTCCTCCATTCCAGAGTTATTGACTTCCTCTCCTGTTAGGAAGCAGAGACCAGATCCTGTTGCTGGTTCTTCCCTGAAAAGCCTCCTGGTTCTTCCTCCTAGAAACCCTATAGGGTCTCTGTGAACAGGTGAATCCCCATTCCTTCCTCAGGATCCATTACTATCCACAGTATGCTTTCTCTGGTCCCTTTTTCCAGGAGGAGGCTAGAAGAAGACTGCTGAGACCCATAGCAAGGTTCAGACAACTCTTTGTTCCACCCTCTGTTGGCATGTTCCTGACCCCCAGTTGTTGGAGTGATGGGCAGTCTTGGGGCCCATGGCCTTATTGGAGGCCACCTCAGGACCCCCTCATCCATCTTCTTTGTGGATGGAGAGGTGACATTTCATCTGCAAAGAATCTGATAACCTAAAGATCCTCATATCTGACGTCTCCAGGCATAGACACTGACTTGTTTTTGCCAGTGGGTGCTTTCGAAGAGGGATGTGTGTTTGGGGGGGGGCACTTTGTTAATTTGCGGGGGTGGCTGTTTTTCAGCGTATTTATATACTACTTTCATAGTCTAGTTACTGAATGTCCATCATTGGTATCTTTACTATTTTAATAATTAAATTGTTATGAACTACATAATTACTTTATCATGAATTACAGTATATTAATATCATTGCAATCCTAGATATTGCATGCTGTCTTCATTTAACATCCTAGTTTAAAGACATTGTCTCACTAGCTTTCTGGATGAAACTGTCAGCAATCTTATTCACATCTAGTTCTCTGGTATTGTCTTGATGCACTTTAAGGACAACTACCTTATTTAGTTGTCTGTTTCATTGATGACTGGAGATAATTTTTTTAAGTCTTCTCAAGCTGGAGAATGAGTTCAGGATGATACAGGAACAGTGAGAAGGATTCTTATAAATTTGTAGCACTCTGGAAACATATTGCTTCCAGAGTACTGGAAATGACTTCAAGATCTCTTTTTTTGATGGGTAACAGCTAATTTAGGTATCTTTTTGTACGTATAGTTGGGATTATATTTTGCCATGTGCATTACTTTGCATTTAGCATGGAAAGAAAATAGCAGATAAAATTCAAAGTCACCCAGTTTTGTGAGATCCCTTTGTAACTTTTTTGCAGTCTGTTTTGGACTTAAACTGTCTTGAGTAATTGTGTATAATCTGCAAACTTTGCTAGCTCACTGTTTGTTCCTTTTTGCAGATCATTTATGAATATGGTGAACAGCACTGATCCCAGTACAAACCCCTCAGGGACACCACTATTTACTTCTCTTCATTTTAAAAATGGACCATTTATTCCTACCCTTTGTTTCCTATCTTTTAACTGGAGTGCCTGAGAATACTTTCAGGATCATCTAACTATCCTTAATTTAATGACAAGCCTTTTGTTATCTTAATCACCATGCCTCTGTTTATAAACAAACTCTCTGCCCCAAGGGCAGAAATTAGCAGCACAGAACTCATCATGTTCAATACTCAAGCTCTGGCTCCTGGGTAGTGAGCACCCACTATTTTTTTCCCGTGGGTGCCTAAGCCCCAGAGCCTATGCCCCCAGATCAGTTGACAGTACAGATAGTGACACCTGAGACTCAGCTGGAGGAGGAGGAGAATGAAGAGAGATTTCCTCTGTTTGAAGAGAAGCATTTAGGTCAGGCTCAAGGTCCGTTTTTGTCACTGAACGAACATGTGGAAATGGCTTCAGCCTCCTCTCCTTCAGAGGATGCTATGCAGTTCCATGATTTGGTGTATTGTATGGTGTACACTTTGAATCTCCATGTGATACTGATGGAAGAGACTTCTCACCTATAGTATTTGATATTGTTGGTGCTGCTGCCAAGAGAAGGATATCACTCCCCATCCTGGATGGGTTGTTACTCCTGGCCAAATCTGCATGATCCAACCCCACCTTTCATCAGTTTGCTTTCTCAGAAATGGGTTATCAGATACTCTCTGAAAGGTTTTCTTATTTCCCTGCCCACCCTGTGCCCAATTTGGTGGTGGTAGCTGCAGGACTTGTCTGACAGTGTTTGTCAGCCTTCTCCTGTCATTTTATTGGCAGGTCAGAATGTAGTCAAACATTCCCTTAGTGTCTCCTTTGATGCGTCAGACTCTTCTGTCAAAGAAATGACTTCCGCTGTGACCATCAGGAGGGCTATGCATGGCTTTGATCCTCCTCTCTAGCTAAGGATACTGGAACTAAACTGGGAGGATATTCCCTTCAAAAGGGAGGTCTTTTCAGTGAAAGGATTGATGCTTTGTTAGAAAAACTAAAGGGCCCCAGATCAGCAACCCTATCTGTGTGGTTGATTCCATCTACTCAAAGGACACCTTCTACTCCTTTCCAGTACTAGAGACAGCACTACAGCCAGCATGCAGCATCCTACTCTTCATCAAAAGATATCAACAACCAGCAGCCTCACAGAGCCATTATAGAAAGGGGCCTTTCAAATCCAAACAAACTGCTTCCTCATCAGCACCCTCATCCTGGAACATAAAGCCTCCTTTTTGATGATAATGCTGGAGAATCGAAGCACTTTTCTGCCCCTTTCTTTGGAGACAGGCTAGCCCTTTTCCTCAACATATGGAGGCAGATTACATCAGACCAAAGGGTCTTATGGAAAAGTGCTGTTATGTGCAATTTGAAAGACCGCCTCCTTCCAACTTCCCCTACCCATACCTCTTTAGGGACCCCTCTCACAAGGTAATTTTTCTTGCAGAAGTGGAGAGGTTGTTTCTGATAGGAGCAGTCAGGTAGGTTCCTGCTTACCTGGTTGGACAGAGTTTTTACTCCTAATATTTTCCTATGCCAAAAAAAAAGGCGGGAGGAGGAGAAGTTTGGCTGATACTATACGTGAGGGAATTGAACAAGTACTGTCATAAGTTCGGATTCCATATGCTGATCCTGACCTCCATAAACTCTGCACTGTCGCTTCTGGATTGGTTTGTGACTCTCAATCTAAAGGATACATTTCCATAACACAATTTGCCAAAAATCATCAAAAGTACCTTGTGATTCTGAGCACCATTGGTCTGGGCACCATTTCCAGTACAGGATGTTCCCCTTTGGCCTTTCCACTGTATTTACAAAATATCTCTCTGTGGTAGCAGTGTATCTGAGGAATCAGTATTTTTGTTTATCCTTACTTGGATGATTGGCTACAGAAGACTGCTGTGCCTGAGGACCTGTTGCATCACATTGTCACCATGACCAATCTCTTTTCTCAGACCTAGGGTTTTTTCCCCAACCAAAGTCAATTCTCTGTGCCACACAAAGAATTCCTTTCGATAGGTGCCATATTGAATTCAGTAGATGGGAAAAAATTTTTGCCGGAGGACACACTTCTCTAAATGAAGCAATGTCTATTAAAAATTCAAAGTTGCCCCACACAGAGGGCATGGTTCTTCCTGGGTCTCATGAGGCTAAAAGCAGCCACTACTTATGTGACTCCATTTTCCCATCTGAGAATGAAACCTGTGCAACACCAGATGTCCCAGGTCTACAGGCCAGATTGAGGAATGGTGATCGATAACTGAAAAGTGTCCCAGACCATCATAGTCTGTCTGGACTGGTGGTCAAGTGGAATGAATGTGCTCAGAGGCATACAGTTGAATCCTCGGGAACAGTGACTTCAGATGGTTCAATCTACGGTTAGGGGGGTGCACTTGAATCACTCAGCAGTTGGAGGGCACTGGTCTTCTCAGAAAAGAAGGCTTCACATCAATGTATGGGACCTAAGAGCTGTTCAAACATCTGGCTCTCAGATCATTCCTCTCTCATCTCCAAGGGAAGATTGGGCAGGAAGTAATGTATTCTATCAACAAATGGGTGTGTTTGCTCCACCCTGTTGTGTGCAGAGGTGATAAATCATGCCTCTGCCACCACATTTATCCTGTGACCCTACATTTGGCAGGGGAGAACAATGTAGTTCCAGGTCACCTCAACAGAGAGCTTTCAGATGTACGAAGGATCAGTTGGTTCAGACCATATTTTCCTGATGATGCCGAACTGTTTGTGGACCTGTTCGCAGCCTGGTTCAATAGGAAGTGTTATTGTTCCAGAGTGAGCAGGGACAGTCTATATTATAGATGCTTCGCTGCTGCACTGGGGGAAAGGTCTGGTGTACTGTATGCCTTTCATTCCTTTCCCTTGATAATAAGGAAGATAGGTCAGAACAGGGCAAGGATGATACTCGTTGCTCTGGCTTGGCCACATCCATAGTGATTTACTAATCTCCTTTAGCTGTCCAACAGACTCTTTATGCCCCTCCCTCTGTCTGCAGATCTCCTGTCCCAAGAAGGGGACAGGTTTTTTCACGCAGATCTGCAGTCCTTTCACCTGATAGCATGGGCGATTGAACTTTGATCCTGTCCATTCTTGAGCAGTCATATTTTTCATCTGTGCATGATATACTAGCTAACTCTAGCAAACAATCCACTAGAAACTGCTGCCTTCTAAAGTGCCCTGAATTTCAAGCATGGATGCAGAGGAATTCTGATTCTCCTATCAGCTTCCATTTCTTGTGTTCTGGAATACTTTAATGTACTTAAATCAAGGGTTGGCTGACTCACCATTTAAGGTCCACTTATCAGCCATCTCCACGTATCTTACTTTAGTTGATGGTAGATCGTTATTTGTTCATATTTTGGTTTAAAAGTTTATTAAAGGGTTATCTAATGTGTATCCTCCAGTTTGAAAGCCTGTCCTTTCTTGGGGCCTCAGTTTGGTTTTGACCACATTGGTAAAATTTCCATTCGAGTTATTGGCTGAGTGTTCATTTAATCACTTATCAAAATGGCCTTCAGTATTGGCACTGTGCCAGCCAGGAGGGTGAGTGAACTGAATGCACTCATGGCTGATCTGCACCTTTTGTACTATTTTTCATAAGGACAAGATAATTTAGACCAGATTCTCGAGTCTTACCGACGTAGTGTCTGATTTATTCGCAATCAGGTTTTGTTTTTGTTTTTTTCCCCCTCCCCTAAGCCACATTGATAAAGGAGAATCTTCCTCATCAATAGGATCTTAGAACGGCTGTCACCTATTATTTGGACAGAACTAAGTTTTCATAGAACACCTAGACTGTTTCATATGCAAACAACAACATGAGGCATACAATTTCTTCCCATACTATTTCCTAATTGATTAAACAATGTGTTGTTGAGTTTTAACACTAGCAAAAGTTCCCGTATCTGTTTCAGTTCAACCATATTCCACTAGAGCTGTGGCTACTTCCTTTGCTTGTCCGAGGCAGGTGCCAGTTGCTCAGATCTGCAACCTGAACTTCAGCACACACCTTCACCAAGCACTGTGCTCTGGATTTTGCTTCTAGAAGGGACATTGGAAAGGCAGTGCTTCAGTTTTTATTCAACAAGGATTCTGTTTGTGCCTCCAGCACTGCTTATCAATCTCTCCCATAAGTGACAATATGCAGAGCCATTCAAAGAAGAAATGATGGTTACTTGAGGTGGTGCTGCATATTCACTCTTCCCACCCTCCTTCCCCTCTCTGCAAGTCCTTGTTATTGTGTGTCTGGCTTTTTGGTGGAAAGGGACTGAGGTGGGGAGGGTACTCTACCCCATATAGCCTTGCCCTCAGTGTGTCAGGGACACTGAGAAGGGGAGTGGGCACACGAGAACGCTTAGAAGGGGGCAAAGATGGCGCAGTATCTCATAAGTGTAAATATGCATAGTCATCTCAAAGAACTTCAGTTACAGGTAAGAGAGCAAAATGAAATTAAAGTTAATCTATGGAGTATTTAAAAACCTGTTTTCCATTTGTAAAAGAAGCTTGTTTGGAGAGTGTTGGTTAATACATGGTTGACTTTAGTGAAGTGTGTATATATAAACAAAGGGCATGCTTACAACAAAAGTATATTGCAGTGTTGTTGTAGTTGTGTTGATCCAACTTCTCTTGGTGAAAGAGACAAGCTTTAGAGTTTCACAGAACTGCTCTTCAAGTTCTCTGGAGCTCGAGAACTTGTCTCTTTCACCAAGAGAAGTTGGTCCAATAAAAGACACTACCTCATCCACCTTGTCTCTAAGACTAAAGCATAGAAAGTTAGTCCCTAAAAAACCAAATTCAGGATCTAAATATAACCAAAAAGTAGACCATGTGTTAATCCTGGCTTTCGTGTCTAGCGGGGAAACTTTTAAAGATACAAGTGTGAGTTATGCGCTTAACTCCCCTAATTTTCAAAGGACATAACTGCCCTTTTTGTCTTTAAAAAAATCTCCCTAGATTACTAACTACCTTTCAGAACTGTCCACTTCTAGTGAATCCGGATGCTTTAATGTTAACAGCATATTAAAAGTACGGAACTTGTCATAGTTACAGATATCAGCATATCTCAAATACTGCCTTGTACTCAACTACATTGAACACTACTCTTCAGCCACATAAGCCAGCAGGCAGCAGAGTCCTCCAGACATTTAAACTGCATGCTTTTCTCTGTAGGAATTCCCCGCCCCCCACCACACACACACTTCTCAATAATGGGCAACTGCTATTCCTCCTTCAATTTCCTCTTAAACAATAAGGATCAATACACTGCAGTCTCAATTTCCCCTTAAATAGTATCAATACTGCATTCTCAATTAACCATTAGGATATTCCTTCACGGTTGCTTCACCCGATCATCTTGACCAGCCCACTGCTCCTTAGAGCAATATTCTAGTACAACCAGACTTGAAGAAGCACTCCTTTATATTCAGATGCTACACGTTTTCTGCTGCCAAACAATTAAAAAAAAAAAAACTTTGCTGAATACTCAGAGGATAACTCATCCCACTATAAGTTGCCCACTCTCTGATTCAGGCCAGAGTTCCTCAAAGTCAAAGCAAATATGTAAAATGGCCTGGGTTTTGTGTTTTTTCCAGCTTCCAAAAAGGGATTTAAGAGTTGGCAGTTGCTAGCTGGGATTTTCGGTCATCTCTCTTGAAATATAGAGAATGCTTCTTCGTGTAATGATGAAGTGCCTCAGAAGATGATTATGAAAAGCGGACTTGAAGTTTGTCAATATATGTTCTCCCGCTCCTTGGAATTCCATTAGAGCAAAACGGAAAGAAATGGGGTTAAAAAAAAATCTTCAGCTGTTTTTATATAGGTAGTACTTACCTTGGGCCGCATTCTGGAGGGCAAAATGAAGGAGTTACTAATAAAAGGGTAGCACAACTGCCTGTAATATCTTAATATACAAAAGAGCTGCATATTACACTGTTACTTAGCATTATAACTAATTCTAGATGTGTTGACAGTGCACAGGGATTTAATTTTATACAGTGTATATGTCTCATTTGTCATGTTGAAAGTAAATATAGATGTGGCCTACTTATTCTGTCAGATGGGGTCTAGTGGCTTCACTGATATTTTTAGCAAGCTAGCTTGATCAAAGCTAGCTCAGGTATGCCTACACATGCTTTAGTCATATTTCCCAATTGTACAGCAGACATACCCTTAGGCCTTGGCTACACTTGCAGATGTACAGCGCTGTTAGTTAAACCCGTGTTCGTACAGCTGAGTAGGGAAAGCGCTGCAGCCTGTCCACACTGGCAGCTGCCAGCGCAGTAAGGTGGCTACATTTGAGGCATTTGCAGCTGTATTGGGAGCGGTGCATTATGGGCATTCAAGTGGCTGCAACGTGCTTTTCAAATGGGGGGGGGGGTGAGGGGGACTTTGACAGGGAGCGTTTTTGGAGAGAGTGTGGGTTTTTGGGGTATCCACAGAGTGTCAGCTCATTATTTCCACACCTCCACATCCCCTGCCTTTCTCTCAATCACTGAAAGCAAACAGCAGGGGCTTTGTTTGTTTTTAAAGAGCAGATAAAAGAGAGGAAACGGAGCCTTCCCCCTCCCCCCCGCCGTTCTTCTCCCCCCCCCCCCCACACACGCCGTCTCTGTCCAAGGCAACTTTGCTGCCGGCATTCCTAACGGAGCCCCTCGCCTCTTCCCCCCTCCCCCCCCCCACGCCTGAAAACAGTAGCTGTGTTTGGTTTTTTGTAAAGCACCTCAACAACGGAGCTCTGAACTCCAACCCGGAAGTGCCGTTTCAAAACAAAGGCAGCTTCCGGAGATCAGTAACTGCGTTGTTCCTCGGCTACACTGAAAGACCAACGTTCCACCCACTTCGCAACAGCTGTTATTCCTCTCGGGGAGGTGGAGTACATGCAGCACTGTATCTGAGGAGATACAGCGCTGCACGTGCCTTGCAAGTGTAGCCAGTTAGTGAGTTACAGCGCTGCAGGCAGTTTTATTGCGCTGTAACTCGTAAGTGTAGCCAAGGCCTTAGGGTGCAGACGTTATCTTCTCAGCTACAGTCATGGCTTCTAATGCAGTAGTGCAAAGTCACTGTTCTTTGCTGAAAGACTTCTATTGTAATTGTGCTGCAAGGGGAAAATGTTTGGGGGCCTTTTCAAAAGGACAATCTTGCGTGTCTCAGAAAGACCTCAAGAAATAATTGCTTTTACATAGACCAAAAAGAATCACCCAACCATTCTGTAACTATTTTATTTGTTAAAACAGTAGCCATTAGACCTTAAAATACCCTTTAATCCACACCCTGAAAAGACACTCCAGGTTATACATCTTTTTTATTTTTATTCCAAGAAAGTTGATTGTAAAGTAGCAGTACTGAACATCAAAGTCCTTAATAGACACATGCAGAGATGTAGCTTTAAAATGGAAACCGTTAAATACACTTTCCTGATCATCTCCAACTGTGGTAGTCTGTGAACAGTGACCTGAAGGAATGGATATTTTGTATTTCAATTGATACCTCCCACAGAAAATTCCTAAGACTTGCTCAAGAGGACTGTAATAGCCTTGTATGCTTTGACCTAGCTACTTTCCCCTGGGTTTTTACAAAAATCCACGGCTTTGGATGCTGTATAGTCAGAATACATATCTATGCCTTCTAAGGCAATCTGTTGGTTTGTGTAATTAGAATAGAGTCTGAAACTGCCAAGAACTGACTACCTTTAATTCTGTTTCTACTTAAGTATAATGAGCGATAGCAGAAGGAGGCACTTGGGCCCAAAAAACAAACTTGAAGTGGCTTCTCTGTCCCTCTTTCACAAATGTCAGGAAGCTGGAAGGATGAGGGGTAAAGCAGAAGACCTTCAGATAGTGGGGAAGCCTTCTAGATTGGGGAAAATGAGATCCTTTGCTTGACAAAAAAGACTGGGGGAGGGGATTGTTTCAAACTTGAGATGTCTACTGGCCAGAGACTGATCCAAAAGAGCTGAGTCCCCACAGCAGGGTCCGGGGACAGTACAGTACCTTGCTAGGAATACCAGCAGTTGCAACAGCTTACATTTTAATTTGCCCTACTAAAAGCTTTGCTTTCCTGTTCTTTGTATTTCATTGCCTCTCAATTGTCCTTTTTCTGATGAGTTCTCTCTCATAAATAGGTTAACTGGTTAACCACTACTATTGTGCTTCAAAACCTAGGGTAAGATGTATTAAAGTATATTCAGAGGTAGTCGTTGTCAGTTGGTTCGTGTAGTTTCAATTATTATTTTAAGCAATACCCTTTTTTCTAATGTTTTCTAAAATCGTTTTAAAATACCTAAACACTTCTTAGTGAGATTATCATTGCTTTAATTTACTCTAAAACTTATATAGCCACTGTTGTGGAGAGTACTGTTCTCACTGCAAAAAGGTAGCACCTAGTAAGGGTAAAAGCTGAATCCTAATAAATTAAACTGGAGAATTTCTTCTTAATAGACCCTTACTAGACTTGCATCTATCTTGAACATATAATTGCATGCAACTAATACTGCATGCTTCTTCAACTTATACAGGCAGCACCACCTTGGGAGATGTTGAATGTTGCGGTGTGGGTTTTGTTTTTTTTGAGAGCAAATTCTCTGTACTCCAGTCTATTTAGCATAAAGTATCCTATAATCCAAACTAAAAATTTTAGCTCCTGGAGTAATTTTTTGACAAAGTGCACACTGTTTACCAAAGAAGCAGACGTTTTACACATTAATTTGTTGAACTTCGGTTTAATACATCTGGTGAAACAATGCAGTGCAAAAAAAGTATCCAAGTTGTCTTCATCTTTAGAGGCTTTGGAGATTTGTAAGTTGATTTTTATGTAGCACTTTTCTCAAGTTGGAAAAATACTGTACATTTTATACTTGAACAAGTTGACATGCATTTTTTTGTATGTTCCATCATGTTCAATGTGGTGATATTTACTTTAAAGCACAGGGAGAGGTAGTGGCAGGATCTCAAGCAGTACCTTTTTGTTAACTGGTGGAAAGCAAACAGAGTTCTGTGATTGGTGGCAGTAGGCGGCTCAAGCATCTCCATGGTTTTAATGGTGGATGCCTGATGGCAACTTGATGGCCTCTTTTATTTGCAACCTATCTGACAGCTAGCACTGAAAATTTAAGTTTCTGGCATTCTGACTTGCCAGTAGTGAAACCTTTGACAGCAAACAGCGTAGGAGAAGTGGTAGCTTTGAAATATAAATTGAGAGGGAGGCAGACGGGTATTCTAACTTTAACACTATATCAAAGCTCCCATCTTCCAAAGATCAGTATAACTTTAGTTTAAAGATATGGAGAACAAATAAATGTTCAGCACTAGAGTGGAATATGGCCAACCCATTCTGCTATGTAGATATCCAGTTCTTTTTAAATAATAAGACTAACATGCTGCATTAGCAAAACTTATTGTGAAAATATATTTGCAAATCACTGACTTTGAAGATAAGTGTCCACTTAAGTGAAATAAGCAAGAGAACTTTGAACCTATTACATTTTTAATAAGCTAAACAATTGATGTTCTGTTTACACACCATTAATGAACCTTTAGAAATTCAGATAAGTTTAATACTGGACTTTCACATTTGAACATGTGATTCAATTCCATATTTTGTTCTGATGTGATAAAATAAGTTTTACCAATCAGTGTACAGTACTAGAATACTGAAAATGCATTTAATAATGGGTCTACTAGTTAGAATAATGGGAGGGTTGATCTGAAATTGTACATGAGTGGCCCAAATCTTCCTATCACTGTAGAATTAGTACGAATGGAGGTTGGGAAAGGTCTTTCTAGCATGTCATCAAACAAAAAGAAAACCCAACAGGAAGAACAGTCACAAAATTACTGTCGCTATCTTTATACTCCAGAATTACTCGAAGCAATGAAATTAAATTACCCATTTTACCCCAAATGCACAATGAAAATTAGCCTTATTAGTATTTTTGTCCTACAAACAGTTCTAGGAAAAAAACCTCCAAAAGATTGGGATAGGCTATGATTTGAAATCTCTCATGTTTTAAACCATGCCACAGTTTTGGCTTGTCCAACTTATTTGTCATCAATACTCTTTCCAATTTAAAATAAAAACTCGAATTTGGAAGAAATACCAAACAAAACAAAAGTTACTGCAGAAGAGGTGACTGCACTCCTGGCTGCATGGTCAAGAAAACTACTATGAATATCACTTGATGAGAAAAAGTAAAAGGGTAACACAGACTGAATTGAACTTTAAAACATGGCCTTGCTGCTAAATTAAGGGTTCAAGGTGGGGAAAAGTGGAGTGCTCAGTATACTTACTCTTCAGATTTGGGTGTGTGGATATGAACTGTTAAAGAGTGTACAAGCCCTTACCATTCTAGATCTGGATTTGATGGGAAAGGCAACTGGATGAGCATCTGATCATACCTCAGATGGAGGAAAGGTTGACCCTGTAGACCTCTGGATCTAAACATCAAGAAAAATGGTGAGAGGAGTTGGTAGTTTTAAATGCATAGGAAGGTGTGTCACTGCTCTTAATTGGAGGAAAGTCAGTCTACATGAGTTTGTTGTTGGAACTGAAGAAGCCAAGGGAACAGAAACATTTTTAGGTGAAAGGAACCCAAAATTAAGAAAGCCCTGGTTCCAACCTCACTTGTATTTAAAACCTCACTAGTGCTAAATGAATGCATGCATCCCAGTATCTGGTACAATTGGGTCAAAGAAGAGAGCACCAGATCTGTGCTAGTTCAGAATGGAGGATGGCAGAAGAGAAGACTCTATAAGAAGCTCCTATCTAAAGATCTGTGTCCTTCAGTGATGGTTTTTTGGGTGGCAGGGAGCACACCTAAGATAAGACTGTTAGCATGTGAGTTCCATCCAAGTGTCACTGTTCCAGAGCAACTCCAAATCCTGACTGAGTTTGTTCCCAAGCAATACAGAGCAGAGGAGGCAGAGTCAGATTGTCAGATGGGCTTTTAAAGGTCACCTCTATCATATAATTTTAACCGATGCTCCACCTTAAGATGGGCCTGAGGGGTGAAGTCAGTATAGACTGAGTGCCTTCTTGGTTACCCTTCATCATTTGGAATTGTGATCCATGGTTGACATGTAACGCCCTTTGGTTGGTTGGTTTTTTTTTTATTCCAACCTGGATCCATCATATTTTAAGATGATAGTTGCTGGAGGTACAGTTGTCTCTCTTCAGTTAACATTCTGGTGCCTGCATCTTTTCTCTAATTGAATGTAATAGCTACTGTTGTTTAGGTCCTCCTTAAAGGGTGTCCCCCGTGATTTACCATTGGGTTCCTTTTAGTCATAGCTCTGCATTGAAGTACTGTATATAGCTTCATTTTGAGGCTTGTATTAATCAGATTGTGAAACTGTCTTACTGCCATCTACAGAATCTTTATAGGCTATAACCTATGCTGTCTCGCCAGGATCCTAGGACTTATGCATGCTTTTAGCACATCCTTTGATGGTATTGTGCTTTTATTATTTGTGAGTCTACTTTCATAAAGTGCTTAGATTTTTATAGTACAGGAGTGAAACACCTGTAGGTTCTCCAAATCTATCCCTGTGCTTTGAGAACCACAAGATGAGATTCTGATACAAAAGAATAGGCTACACAGACTACTAAAGACACTGTTTGGAATAATTGACAGTAGGGCTTTTAGTTGGAAACATTTGAAAAGTGGCTGTAGACCAGGGGTCTCAAACTCAAATGACTACGAGGGCCGCATGAGGACTAGGGCATTGGCCCGAGGGCCGCATCACAGACACCCACCCCTTGCCCCCGGCCCGCCCCTTCCCTGCCCCCATTCCCAACCCCTTCCCCGAAGTCCTCACCCCAACTCTGCCACCTCCCTGCCCCCGGGGGTGCAGGAGGGGTGCGGGGTGTGACAGGGGCTCAGGGCAGGGAATTGGGGTGTGGGGTGCAGGAGGGATGAAGGGTGCGGCAGTGGGTCGGGGTGCAGGGTGTGGCAGGGGGCTCAGGGCAAGGAATTGGGGTATGGGGTGCAGGAGGGGTGCAGCAGAGGGTTGGAGTGCAGGGTGTGGCAGGGGGCTCAGGGCAGGGAGTTGGGGTGTGGGAGGGGTGTCAGCAGGGCCATCCCTAGCTATTTTGGTGCCCTACGCAGGCCCCCCCCGGGGGGGGGGGGCTATGTGGGGCCCCAGGCCTCCACGGAGGGGTGCGGTGTGGCTGGCCCCAGGCCTCCACGGGCGGGGGGGAGAAGGGGGGATGTGTGTGTGGCTGGCCCCAGTCCTCCACAGTGGGGGCGGTGGCTGGCCCCAGGCCTCCGCGGGGAGGGAGCAGAGGGGGGGCTGGCCCCAGGCCTCCACAGGGGTGGGGGCGGGGTGTGGGGCTGGCCCCAGGCCTCCACAGGGGAGCAGGGGGATGGGGGTGGCTGGCCCCAGGCCTCCACGGGGGCAGCTGGCCCCAGGCCTCCACAGGGGAGCAGGGGGATGGGTGTGGCTGGCCCCAGGCCTCCGCGGAGGGGGGTGGCTGGCCCCAGGCCTCCACGGGGGCGGGAGCAGAGGGGGATGGCTGGCCCCAGGCCTATCCAATATTGAGCTTTTGTTTTTGATAGACCAATTTAGTTACATAACTAACTATAATATGTAATTTCTTACCCATCTGAACTAAAATGAACAAAGTCAGTAAGTAGTTTAGTTGTGTAGGAAGGATAGATCTCTTGGGGAACAACTATTACCCAAGACTGCTACACCTGGAAGACCCCTGCGGAGAGCTGAACACCCAACACACCCCACTAACTCTAATCAAGACAATTGGATTAAAAATAAACCCATCAGACCCCCAAATATTTTTTGGACAACATGTCAAGAATGTATTTGAACTAATGTGTAAAAATATGAATGAAAATATACTTTAACCAATTTCTCTGTTGCTAAATCGGGGAAAACCTCCTCCACTGAATGAGAAAATCCAGACTGATTGTTGATACTAATTCTGTCCATCTACAGAATATAATAACCTAATTCTTTCGTGCTTAGCTTTACAGCTGCTTCCTTGACTGGAGCCCCATTCTCTCAGGTTTATTTTTCCCTTCACTTCAGAAGAAGCAGTGCATCTTGGCCATGTGATTAATGCCTTGGACAATCTCCATGTAGGATTTATACTTATAATATCTGTAAATAGTAGTAATGTACAACGGAGCGCTATTCTAAGATACTAAATGTATTCAAGATATTCTCCTTTCAGTGTGTACAGTTGGTTATCTGGACTGTCGTAGTGCTCTTCAGTAGAGTGAAGATCTCTTTAGCCTGGTGACTTAATCTTAGATGTTCTGATCTGAGTAGGCCACATCTATGCCATTTGGGGATCATGGTCATTCTGTGAATAGCCAGTATTAATTTAACTATTTATTTAACTTTCAGAAGTAAGTTCTACAGTATGGTTCTGTTAAATTTTCAAGCATAGACTTTCAGCTAGTTCTGTCTTTTTGTCTCCACTCTCTATAAATGAAAGTTTGATCCTATAAATAAGTGAGGGGGGGAATACTGCACCTTCCTTTGTGACAACAGCGGTTGGTTAAATGAAAAAGTACTTTGGGGACATTAAGAAGAAAATAATCTCAAATAGTGGTGGTTCTTTTGACCCTGCACTTCAGTTTTAAGAAGTCTACCTTTTTTGTATTTCCTAATTTTGACATTTTATTTCCCTTTTTGCAGGCTGAACACCTCAACCTCCACTTTTTCCTTCTATGTCAGAGGAATCTAGGATAGCAGTTACATAAGTAAATAGCAAAATCTACAGTTGTTAGTTTTATTTGGCTATTTAGGCAGCACATCTCTGCCTGTTTACTGCACCTCTGTCCATTTTCTTCTTCTTGCTAACATCACTAGTTATCCCTCCCACCTGATCACCTCTTGTTAGGGAAGAAGGAGCAGTCGCCAGGTCTCTTCTCTCAGTTGGAGAAGAGTCCCTTCTGTTCTGACTGCCTATAAAGACTATTTGCTAGCCTCTTCTCTCTCCCCTTTCGTGAGGAGCGAGGGGAGTTTCTTACCACCTGTCTGCCCTCCTCCCCCACAATCCAGGTGATCTAGATATGTCTTTCAGTCTGTTTCCTCTCCTGAGGGAGAGGTTCCTGGTAGAAATACTTCTAAAGAAGGGGACCAGAAGGTGGGTAGCAGTGGTGGGTTCTTCTTCCAAAGGAGGCCAGTTAATGGTGCCTTCTCTTCTCCCCTTCCGTTCCCTGTTAGGGCACAGTGATAAGAGGGGAACATACGACTTGGCAGGGTGAGCGTAAGTTCATTAAGATACTTGCTAAAGACAAAACTGTGCTACCCTGCTGTATAGTGGGGAGGAATGCTTCTTGTTCAATCCTAGCACGTTGCCTCCCAGCTGTGGATATGTTTGAGATTTGGTTGAGTTCCCTGGAAGTAATAGGGATCTGCGTTTAGGAGAGATTTTGCCATTCACCTGAGCTCTGAATGCTGTTGTGTGTGGATCTGACCGTGACTTGAGGAGTGGGTTAACTTTTTTCCTGTAAAAGGGAAAGAGACTGAATTAGAAATTCTAATGAGATGAAACCATTCACTGGTCTTTTAACATGTTTTTCCTTCCCTCCTAGCCAGAGTATGGCAGTATACCAATTTTAAAGGAAACATTTTTAAGCTTTACCTTTAAGGAGAATAGTGACTCAAAGGTTACCATACTGCTATTACAAATGATTGTTCTGGGTGGAGAATTCATTTTGACATCATCATATTCTTGCAAGTACTTTAAGTTAAATAAAAGATTGTGCTGAATTTCAAAATTCCTGCATTCTTTGCTCTACTGGGTATTTATTTAATTGGTTCTGACTTGTCATCTTATTAGAATTATGTATATATGTGTGTATCTTAATTAAAGGGATAAATATAATGGATTATTTACCTCTTCACTGGTAGAATTGGGTGGCATGGGTTGCTTATTTCCTTCTCAAGCTCTTACTGATGATTTTATTCCACCTCACCTCCCCCCCCCCATCTTTGTAGTGACTTTATTACCATGTATAAAGGATAACTAATCTAGTCATCTACCTTGATCATTTTTGTTTAATCCAAAAGCCCTGCACCATTTTGCACCAAGTCATTCTACTAAGCTTGGACAACTCCTTGTTTCCTTGAGTCCTGGTACTGCCTTCATTTGAATGGCAACCAGAAAACTGGAACACTTAACACTTTGGAGACATCAGACATTTAAGACTAATTTTTCACTTGGGGGAGTAGGAGGAGGGGGAATGGATGCTAATGAAGCTTGCAGAAAGGTTACACTGAAGTTAGACTGTCAATTTCAATCATCACAAAACCACTATAATTTAAACTCAGTTGGCAATCTTATTTGAGGACAAATACTGGTATGTTATGGAAGGTCATAGATAAAGTAGTGTATGGAGTTTCACAGAGCAGCTTCCTGCACTGTCTTCCTTTTAACCAGTGTTACTCCTCCCCCCTTCCAATAATTAATCCCCAAAGAAACAAATTTAAATTAAATTTTGAATAAACATGTATAAAATATTTGAAGCAGAATTTTTACTTCTTGTAAGTTGAATAAAGTGTAAAACTGTTTGTCATTTTCATTACGAAATGGTAAATATAGCATAAAATGAGTGTGAGCGGAGGTTGTGGATATTTTGACTCTACACTGTGGCCAGGTAGCATGGTTCACTTAAATTTATTGTGCATGTCTTGCTTTCAGCACATCTTCATTACCACCACTAGACTGGCCTTTACCAACTCATTATGGACAATGTGAACTGAAAATAGACGTACAGCCTAAAACTCACCATAGAGCTCATTACGAAACAGAAGGCAGTAGGGGAGCAGTAAAAGCATCTACTGGAGGACACCCGGTAGTGAAGGTATGAAGTTTTTTAACTTTTACATAAAAGTTGTTACAGAAAATTGATCATACTTACAGTGCAGTACTATAAACTGTTACTGCTTCTTTTGTGTGGAACTTATTATGATCCTTAATAGATGACATCTCTGTAGAATACCATTTACTCCAATATGATCTCTTAAGTACATTTTTATACTTGCAAAATTTATGCTACAATTACAGAGCATATAATGAATTCTGTTGTATATTATAGACTTATCATTGGCTTCATGACAGTATGCATAACTTCTTCCACTCTATCAGAAAGGAAATTTGGGGAGGAAATTAGGATTATAGCATGATAAATTGCATATACTCAGAAATTAGATCTTTATATGACTGTAACTCTCAAGAATGCTGTAACTTCACTTGGATTAATGGATTATATTGCCTCAGTATCAGGGATACATTTCAGAACATTCCCTCTGGGGCACCTGGGATTGGCCACTGTCGGAAGACAGGATACTGGTCTAGATGGACCTTTGGTCTGACCCAGTATGGCTGTTCTTATGTAACATGAAGACTGGTGTATGCCAAGGATTATAATTTCTTCAGTGGTTTTGTTTTATCACACTGTTTATGTAAAACACTGTGAGGTACTTCAAGTAGATCCTTGTTAATTTTCATTGCAGTAAACTACAGACCAAAAATTTGCAGTAAACAAGTTTTTAAGTTTGTTTTTTATCTCCTTGTAAACTAGCCAGATTTTGCTGCTGTTGGGGAAGCAGGCTAATACATTCAACTGCTTGCTCTTCTCTGGCCCACTGGGAAGTTTCATATCGCTGGCTTTCTTAAGTGGGCTGCTAAATAGTAAGGGAGGACAAAAGAAGATTTGCTAAAGTCTCTCCCAGCTCAATTTTTGTGGCCTTTGATGAGGGTTCCTGCCGCTTCTTCTCTTTTGTTGCCCTAAAAGAAAGTACTTTTAAGGCAGCCTGACTCAACCTTATTTCCACAGGAAAAGCAGAAATGTAGACATTTCGATTTCACTGTCTTCTGGCAGTGCATCATGTGGTAATCCCCTTTTGGCTAGCAGTGAATGACACTAAGTGTCCTGACCCCTACACTAGCTCTTGCTAGATTCTTCCTTTTGTAACAAATTCTACATAAACGTATAGTGCTTTTCAAATGCTGCCTAATCCTGGGAGCCACAAAGAGAGAGTTGGCAACCCTCTAATTTAGGCCAGATGTATACTTACATTTTACCAACATATGTATTGTCAGTTAAGGGTGTTGCTGTTTTTTGCAACACAGCTATGCTGTCAAAAGCTCTAGTGCTGGTATGGTTTATTTTGCACTGAACTGGGATAAGCTCTAACAGCAAAAGCACTTTAGTACTGCTATAATTGCATCTGTTCTTGGAGAGTTTTGCCAGTACAGTATAGCTATACCAGCAAAATTTAAGTATAGACATGAAGAGGTCACTGACAGAAAATCTGTGACAGAATGGATTGAAATTTAATTCTTGTGCTCTAACTGCTGGATTATGCCGTCCTAATTTGAAATTACGCTGTGTATCAAACTGCACCATGGTGTCAAAGGGAGTATTTTGGCAGTGTGACAATGAAGGGAGTTGACAGGTGAGCCTGCACTTGGATCACTTTCCTGTCCACAGACACACGTACTCTTTGCCCTAATCTTCTACTTTCCTGCCTCACCTCCAGTCTGGCTTTTGTACCTTCTGTATTTGAATTAAATGGCTTTTTCCTCCTCCATGCTGCCCAAGTTCCCTCAGTGAGGTCACATAAGAACACAGGAGATAGGCACCCTGCTCTCAATTCTAGTCCCCAGGCCAGCCATTACAGGGAAATTCCAGCTGCTTCTTTGAGTAGTGTTCCTATGGGTGCTCAACTGTAGGTGTATATGCATCCTCACGCCTCAGATTGGAAACTTTAGATAGCAGTGCCTATTTGGCCCACACATGTGCTCTCCTTGCCTTGTGCCCTGTCTCGGCAAACTGCCCTCATTTCCTTCTCAACCACCGTTGGTCTGAAATGGAGCAATAAGCAGTTAGCTTTAATTGACAGTCAATTAGCTTTAAACCTTGTTTTAATGTTTAGAGTAGCTACTAGAGTTTCCATTATTAGTTTATTACCACTCCCTTCTCCTTTTTCCTTTTTAATATATATATATAAAAAAATCCTTTTTTTGTTCTGACTTAGAAAACAGTTGCCTCCCTGTTCTTTTTGATTTTGCTATCCTCTCCCCTCTTAGGAAATGACCTCAAGAAGGGGCATGCCTGGCTCCCCCGGTTTCAAACACTGTCTCTCCTGTAGAAAGGCTATCCCAGTCAGCGACAGCCATTTGTGCTGAATTCGCTGTTTAGGAGAAGCTCATGTATCACAGAAGTGTACCTTCTGTCAGAAATTAAAGACAAGAGCAAGAAAGAACCATGACCTGAAGCTTAAGCTCCTCATGATGCAGAGCCCCCTGAGATTGGCCTCCGACACTGGTCCTGGGACTCCCCCAGAGCAACAATCCCTGACGTGACCATCAATGTCCACAGGACATCAAACTATGGTGCAGTCAAAGAGGAAATCTAAGGATCCCTCTCACAAGAGCTTGAAAAAGAGGGCTACAAGTCCACAGACTCAGCAGTTGACTAGGAAGAAGAGATCCCCTGCAAAGTCAGTGACCTTGGTACTGATGGAGCAGTGGCATGGTACCCATAAGGCGCTAGGTTCCTCTGGTACCCATACTGCCACCAAGCCTAAACACCCAAGGAGCACAGCCTGCAGTGTCAGTACTGTCCGATAAAAGGCAATAAAGACCGTACCACCTTTTCTAAAATGGCACTGCAAGAGACAAGGAAAGCTGCAGTACCAAGCACTTACAGGGAACCCTCTTCTGGATGGTCATCACTCCACAAGAGTCTTCAATTACCAGACTCCCTCGACACCGACAAGCTAGGTGAGACAGACTCATCAGTATCAATTACCACCACAGTACAGCAGGAATTTTGTTTGTTTCTCCGTATTGGTTTCAGGAACACTGGAATCTCCACTGCTCGGCACCGGCATTCCCTTACTGACTACATCTTTGGTCTCTGGAATCTCCTACAGTACTGAAACACTCACCACCAGCTTCTTTAACTGCTCCACCTTTATTGAGTGAAGAAGCAGAGAGCGGGGATGATGACAACTTATCTTTGGTCATGATGCATGGCTCCCCAGAACAAGGTCAGGGGACCATTCACCTACAGCCATGTGCAGAACCTCCAATACCAACAGTACAGATGTTCACTTGGTATGGACATCGTTGGGTATCACCAACCATACCCTTTGCACCACCCCAGTGGTCATAGTGGGACCCAGGGGCAGCTCGTAAACACAAGTCCTAACTCAAAACTCAAACCATCTGCATGCTTTCAGACACTGCCTTGTTATGTTTTCCCAGTTTTGTTGAAAAAAAGCAGCAAACAAGTAGGAACTGGAGATAATCTCCTATGGTTATCCAGTGCATTTTACCTCCCTCTCTCCCCTCCTATCCTGCCTCTTTCCCTATCACTCTTCAGGGACCTTTCTCACAAAAGCCTGTTAGAAAATAAATCATCTCCTGAACCTCAGTGCTATAGAACCAGTTCCCAATCAACACAGAGGGAAGGGTTTCTACTCCTAATACTTCCTGATACAAAAAAACCCAAAAACCGAAGATGATCCATTCTCAATCTATTCTAAGAGCTCTAAACAAATGCAAAAAGACACGAAGGTTCAAGATGGTTACACTAGTAGCAATAATTCCATCTCTAGACCAGGGAGATTGGTTCTCAGCCCTACAGGATGCTTACTTTCACATAGCGATTCAACCATCCCACAGAAGTTCCTCAGGTTCACTTTTGGTCAGGGCCATATTCAATTCAGCATACTTCCAATTCGCCATATCATCTAGAGCAGGCCTGCACAACTCGTAAAGCGGCGAGGGCCATATTACTCCAAAGAAAACAGCTGAGGGCCAAAACTCCCCGGCCCCATGGAAACACCTGCCCCCCAGCGCTGCCCGCCCCGTGGAAACAACCCCTCCTTCCCCAGTGCTGGGGTGTGGAAGCCTGTAGAGGGGGAAAGAAACAGCGTACATAGGGTGACCAGATCACAGCAGTAAAATAGGACCCGCCCCCTCCCCACTCTGCCCCACCATCACACCCCTCTTTACTCCCCCAGGGGTCACTATATTACTGCACACAACAGTCAATCAATGCAGTTGTAGATAAATCTCTGCATTATGCATTTTTGTATAACTTGTATATGACTTTGTATTGAACCTTGGTTATATGTTATAGCGGGCCCCTAAGGTAGTATAATTAAGGTGAAAGAAAAATGTCTTTTTGCTAGAAGTAGAATAAGATCTTCCCCCACACACACACACTTTATTCAATTGCCCTGTTGAATGAATGAGGTGTGAATGAGGAAGGTGTGGAAGGCAGGCACCTCCAGACAGCTGCAACCCTTGGAGAGGGGATGGGAAGCAGACCAAGGACAATCAAACTTGTCAAGTGGGCTGACTAGAGAAGAGCAGACATATTGACGGCCTCGGGGGTTAGAAGCAAGCACCTTCCTTTGGGAACACTCTCTGTGCAGCATTGGGACAACCCCCAGCCCAGAGATAAGTAGCAAAAAGGACCAACGGACACAGTCTCAGATTTTGGGCCGCACACTGAGCCCACCAACTCACCCCCCTGCGGGCCGCACAGTGAGCCCACGCGGGCCGCATGTTGTGCAGGCCTGATCTAGAGCCAGAGTATTCTCCAAGGTCCTATCAGTGGTAGCAGTCCACTTTCACAAATTGGGAATCATGATTTACCCATATAGAGATGACTGCCTACTCAGGGCACGATCCTTTCAAGACGCGCTATTGGCCATGACCAAGACTGGATGTATTCACACAGTTGGGACTACAACTGAACACACACACATTGACTGACTCCAGTGCAACATCCAGAACTCATAGGAGCCTATCTCGATGCAGTGAAGGCCAAAGCATGCCTTCCACTACACAGGTTCAACATCCTTACCAGCTTGATTGACACCATTCAGACCAGCCACTAGATCTCTGCTAGAAATTGCCTGCAATTACTTGGGCATGTGATGGCTGGCATCTTTGTGATAAGTCATGCAAGGCTCCACGTGCATTTCCTGCAGACATGGCTAAAAATGGGATATGCACCAAACAGTCTGAACAAAATACTGTTGATGCCCTCAACAGTAAAATACTCTTTAATGGTGGAAGGATCCGCAGAATGTCTGTGCAGGGGTCCCCTCACACAGCCACCTCCAACATTGATACTGACAACAGATGCATCTTTACTGGGCTGGGGAGTTCCCCTACACTGCTCAAGGCAAATGGTCTCCCATAGAATCAACAGTACATATCAACCTATTGGAGCTCAGAGTAGTCTGGAATGCTTGTGCTCATTTCCTACCATTGGTCAATGGCAAACATATAAAAGTCATGGCAGACAGGATAGCATGTATGTTCTACATAAACCATCAGGGAGAAGCAAGTTCACCATCCCTTTGCACAGAAGCAATGAAACTGGAATTGGTGCATTTGGCACAGCATCATTATATTAGAAGTCTACTGTCAGGGGTACAGAATACCACAGTGGAAACTCTCAGCAGAACATTTTCACGGGAACATAGCGTGATTTGACATTTGGGAGTCCCAAAAATATACTTATTTGCCATGACCAAAACCTGGTAATGTTCCCAAAACTGCTCAAGAGCAGGGCTGGGCCATCACTTGTTAGGAGATGCCTTCCTCTTGCACTGGAACACAGGTCTCCTTTATGCCTTTCCTCCAGTTCTCTCATATCAAAGGTCCTGCTTGAGATAAGAAAGGAAAGAACAAAAGTTATTCTCATAGTTCCCATGTGGCCAAGACAAACGTGGTTCTTCGAGTGTGCTCATGTTCATGCTAGGTGTGCGCGCACCACGTGCAGTTGCCGGAGATATTTTCCCTCTAGTGGGATCCGTAGGACTGGCCCTAGCACCCCCTGGAGACCTGCGCGCACCTTCTCAGTTCCTTCCTCCCACCTGGAACTAGAGTTTATGCATTCCTGTTTCCCAGTTTCAAGCTCAGATCACTTGATTACGCCTCCCTAAGTTAAAATTAATACAAACGCAAATCAATCTTGTTTCACAAGTTGATTTCTTCCATCTGTAACTACAATATAATAGTTATAATTGATGGGAGAGATCAAGCTGTGAAACAAAACATTGATTTGCCTTGGTATTTACTTTTTATATGATGCTGGGAAAAATTGTGTATTAAGGGTCAAACTCAATGAATGTTGAACACTGAGCTGTGGGAAGGTTAAAATATTTGATTTGGCATGGAAAGTGTGCTCTGCCCAGCTCTCCCTCACTCCTCCCCACCTCCAATGTACTATTTGTATGTATGTAGTATTTGTAATATACATTACTTTATACACACATTCAAAATAGTCTTATCAAAATTTTTGTTGCTGATAGCCTTATTTAGCACTTTACCACCCAACTCTGTGTGAATGCATGATCAATTGTGATGCACAGGGTGTTGTGTTCCTGACACAAACTGCTCTCTAATGGTCTTTACGTTTTTGTTTGTTAATATGCAGTTGCTTTTAGATCATACTTTTCAGCACTCAGCAGGGCATTTGTTTTTAAGATTATTTTCTGTGAAAAATACGATGGAAAGTTTATGGTTCTGCATTACATGTGTAATTTATACATTATTTTTTAACAAGATTTTAAGATAGTGGTACATAGCTTCAGTTTACATGTAGGTTGTTAGTCATACTGTACTCTGTCACTAGGAAACTAAGCCTCTGACAAATTTGGCATCATCTGTCATGAGCATGTTTAATCAGCTTATTGTTTCCAATGTGTGGGGAAGATAAATGAATTGAAGTCTCACTTTCCTGGGTCACTAAATGGACTTTAATGCTTTAAAAGGACATGAATAAATTTTATTTTTATTTAGGAGTTTCTGCAATGAAATTCTCTTGGTTTTGGCCATTCTGATGGCAAGATGTTTTTTTATTATCTGCTACAAAGTATCAGCCTTTAAATCTCAGCTTGATATGGGTATGTTCTAGTTAAACTGTGTAAATCAAAATAATTTGTCTTAAAGGCTCTCCCTTTTTTCAAATTTGAAAGAATATGTTTGAGAGCTCTTTTAATAAAGGAGGAATAAATAACTTACCATAATTCCTGTTTATGGCTTGGTTGCCATATTAAAAGAACCAGCTAAACTATGGTTACCACACTTACACCACATTTAGTAATCTTAGGTTCCTATACGAATACCAAAAAGAACAGGAGTACATGTGGCACCTTAGAGACTAACACATTTATTTCAGTGGAATAGTAGTGTTTGAAATAACATCTTATGAATAGTGAGATTCACTGATGAATTATCATAACCTCACTGGCGTGTTCCTCAAGATCTGCTTAGTATTTTAAAATCGGAATGAAATGGTAGAAATTGTGGCAATCATTTGGTCCGTTAGCCTGAGGATATATGCTCATTATCTGTTACACAGGCTCTCACACTACAAACTTAGAAACTGTTATTGGATCCTTGATTGCTCTCAGGTGACTTGGCCTTTTCCCATCTGTATTTGAGTAGAATCTTTTCTTTCTGATGTGAACCTCAGCACAATCATCCATGCCTTTGTCATTTCCAGAATGAATTTACTGCAGCATGTGGTTTCACTTGGTGAAACACTTGCACTTAATTTTTCAGGGAGCATGTTGCATGCTCACCAATAGACACTTCTGGCCAAAAGAATCTGATTTCACATTTACAGGGTGCACCAGAAGTGAGATCCAGACAGACAATGTATCTCTAAGAATCACAATTATTGTGAGGTAAGTAACTGTTCTTTCAGTAAATGTAATAGGCCATTTCCTAAGAGCTAGAGAGTGGGGAAAGACAGCTAGTCAGAGGGGTTCTTCGTATTGGAAGGTTTGAAAATGCAAAGTCTACAACCTTACAATACCGACAGAGAAG
The DNA here is from genome assembly GCA_037349315.1 of Chelydra serpentina. NCBI lineage: Eukaryota > Metazoa > Chordata > Testudines > Chelydridae > Chelydra > Chelydra serpentina. The sequence continues at coordinate 10,689,617 of JBAIAC010000026.1, read as the reverse complement.
AAACTGACTGGGAGGAAGAAATCTGCACCATTAGCATCTTGACTACATTAGAAAACAATGGCACGTTAAATGAGAGAAGACGAATGCATACAAAGTAACAAACAAGAGCAGGACCTTTGGTATGAATGGGATCAGCAGGGTAGGCATATATGATATGCAGTGCTCATGAGATGAGGAGGGCATCCAACAGGGAGCATGCCTGGGGTCAATCAGGACAAATTCACTCTTTTCCACTCAACCAATAGAATTCATAAGAGTAGTTATTGATTGAAGGTCAGCAAGAGCTTATCTGCCACAGGACAAATTTTGTAGTGCACCTCATCCCAAATCTACACATTCAACCAAGGACTTTGGTGAAAGAAGGCCTGCCTCATATTATTATGCCACATGGCTTCCTGGACTTGCAGAACATCATGTGCCAAGCTTCACCTTCAGCCTCTTCAGAGATGGTTAAAATCAATGCATCAAGCAGAAAGACCCACAAAAAGTTCAAGGCATATGGTTTGCTTCACCATCCACTACCAGGACTATTGTAACAGGTGCCTAGAAACAGGGCTGGGAGGCACACCTACAACATCTTTAGACACAAGGTCTGTGGTCCTCCATAGACATTCATCTGTGCAAATGTGGTAGAACTTAGAGCTATATGTTTAGCATTCAGAGCGTTCCTGCTTCTCTGAAAAGGGACCATCATTCAAGTCCTGCCAGATGACACTACAGTATTATACTGTGTCAACTGACAAAGGGGGAGTGTGACAATGGGGTCTGCTTACCCTGCACTAGCCTAGACAGCGTTAGGCCTGTATTATTGACAGTGAAAGTCCCACCTCCCCAGCAGAACTGGGCATGCTCCAAATGCTCTAGGAGTATAAAAGGAGGAAGCCCAGCTCATTCTGGGCTGGCGGCCACAGGGGAAGGCCCTGTCTGAGAAGCTCCTGCAGAGGGCCAGCCACAACCCATGACTACGCCAGGAATCAGAGCCACGCCAGGCCCGCTTGAACCCCGGTGACTGGAAGAGCCAGAGGAGGTGACCGGCCCAACTGTCCATGGAGAATCCGAAGACTCCTGGGAGACCCCAACACCGAGACCGGTAGGAAGTGACCCAGGGAGAGGGCGGAGTGGTACCTCCCGCCCGGGAAAGTTCAGCGTGTTTCAGTAGGAGCCCCCTGCTGAGTCAGTGGCAGGGTGCTGTGCCACTTTTAGGGCCCGGGGCCCCCTACCGGGGCCACCACACCCCTGGTGGGCGCACACCCCTATAGACTCAAGCCATTGGGCCTCGCTACCCTGCAACAAGAGCTGCTCTACAGACTCAGCAGAAAGTTCTTTTCCAGCCACAAATGGACTTTTAAAGACTGTCTTCAATCTAAAATGAGGTGGTATTGTCATAGATTTCTGTGCCACCAACTTGAACAAGTGTGACATATTTTGTTCCAGAGAAAACATATGCTCAGCCTCCTCTTCAGATGCATTCCTGATGCAGTGGAATAGAAATGTGTGTGCTTCCCATCAGTGTCATTACTTTTCTAACTACTCTAGCAATTGAGACTGGACCAAGACCTCCCTGTTTAGTACAGATACATCAGTTCTGAATCATCCACTCTGATGCTAACTGCACATTATTTTTTCAGATCTTTTGGGCACTATTTCACAAAATCAGTCTGATCTCGCACCTGGACTCACCATCTCTCCATCAGACAGCATGGGTGCCAGCTGGCTAAGGGCCATAGACAGAATTTTATAGAAATACAAGATATTTTGATGTAGAGCAGAAAGGCTAACAGAGCCAAATGGAAATGTTTTTCACTTTGGATCACTCAGCATCACTTTACCCCTTAGAGACAACTATTCTTGTTGTTCTGGGCTACTTAATGTCCTTGAAACACCAGGCCTTTCATATCAATCAGGTTTGTTTAATTGCAATATCTGGCAATTCAATATCAATTGGATTTTTTTCACCTGGTTATGTCTGACTTACCAAAGGGTCAGATCTACATGTTTCCACCAGAAAAGGAAACTTCCTCTTTTTGAGACCTAAATGTAATACCCTGCTGAAACTCATTTGAACTGGTAGCATCATGTTCCTTGTATCCCATCTCTATCAAGACAGTGTTTTTGGTGGCTATTATTTGTGCTCAAAGAATGAGCAAGATTCAGGTATTGCCAGATCCCCCTTAATTTATATTTCACAAAAATGATGTGTCTCAAACCTCACCTGCACTAGTCAGACTTTCACCTGAATCAAAACGTATACCTCCTCCTAGTGTTCTTTCCTAAATCTCATTTTAATCCAGGGAAGCAAAACACTCTACATTTCCAGATCAGCCACACCATCACCGGTTCATTCACCTGCACATCCACCAATGTAATATATGCCAGCAATGCCCCTCTGCTATGTACATCGGTCAAACTGGACAGTCCTTACGCAAAAGGATAAATGAACACAAATCAGATATAAGGAATGGCAATATACAAAAGCCTGTAGGAGAACACTTCAACCTCCCTGGACACACAATTGCAGACCTAAAGGTAGCCATCCTGCAGCAAAAAAAGTTCAGGACCAGACTCCAAAGAGAAACTGCAGAGCTTCAGTTCATTTGCAAATTTGACACCATCAGCTCAGGACTAAACAAAGACTATGAATGGCTAGCCAACTACAAAAGCAGTTTCTCCTCCCTTGGTGTTCACACCTCAACTGCTAGAAGAGGGCCTCACCCTCCCTGATTAAGCTTACCTCGTTATCTCTAGCCTGAATCTTCCCTGCACATTTATATCTGCCTCTGGACATTTCCACTGCTTGCATCCGAAGAAGTGGGTATTCACCCATGAAAGCTTATGCTTCAATACCTCTGTTAGTCTATAAGGTGCCACAGGACCCTTTGTCGCTTCTACAGATCCAGACTAACACGGCTACCCCTCTGATACTCTACATTTGATGTCTTGAATGCTTTCCTACTACCTCTGAAGAAGACCTTTTCAAAAGTCCCTTTCAGGGCAGCCCACTTGGAGCTCGATTATTCCCTAGTCACAGCTACTAGGTCTGATGCTTGCAGTCTTTATAAGTAGGACTCCTGGCACTCACCCTCTCAGGGAGATAACTGCTTGTCAATCACCTACAGTGGAATCCATGTGGACAAATACTTAAACAAGAAAAAGCGGTTACTTACCTTACCATATCTGTGGTTCTTTGAGAAGTTTTGTCCACGTGGATCCCATGACCTGCTTTCCTTCCTCACTATGCAGAGTCCTTTGGACTTAAAATTCTGTACTGTCGAAGGAACTCGGGCCTGCTCTGTGCCCCTTTATGCTGGTGGAAGAAGCAGCGCAAGGAAATGCAGGGCGCAACTGAACAGAATAATTTTATCTTATGTGTATGGGGCGTATGCACGCCTAGAGTGGAATGCATGTGGACAAAATATCTTGAATGGCAAGCGTTAAGGGAAGGTAAATAACAATTTTTTGTAAAAACAAGTGATTTAAATAACTTTAATTTTAAATAGCTTAGTCCTGATTGGAGTTACAATGATGTTTACCAAAAATAGATTTTCAAACTATCTAAAAATCTCTCCCACTTTGAATTGCTAAGCTTTCATGTCATAATTTCACTAGTTCTCCAATCACATAGGCTTCCAGGGTAAACCAGATTTGAATTTCTAATGTGTCTTTTAAAAAAAGATGAGAATATGCTTTTTAAACCAACCCTTCTCCCAAATAATGGAAAACTCCCTAAACCTACCATTCAGGCTTTCTTTATCACTGACAGCGAAAAATTATTTTATTTATTTTATTTATTTTATTTTATTTTTGAGGTGCTTAAAAGTACAAAGGCCACTTCACACATTTTTCCTTGTGGTACTTATGCACAGCTGCCTCTTTACTAATGCCCTTTTCATATTAACCCTTTACAAGATGTTGTTAGACAGACTAGGTGGGTGAGGTGATATCTTTTATTGTGCCACATTCTGTTGGTGAAAGAGACAAGTTTTGAGCTTATAAAGATATCACCTCACCCACCTTGTATTGCTAATATCCTGGTACCAACATGACTACAACAGCATTGCATACAAGATGTTATAAAGTCTAGGAAACCTCAATTGAAATATTAGATATGTTTACTATAAACTGCTTATAATTTTTCAGCCCAGCTGGGTAACTTCCATAATACCCCAGCAATCACTCCCTCCCCCCCTTTTATAAACGGAAAAACTTGTAGCATTGGTCATCTTCTTATAGGGACGCTGGCATCATTGAATCGTAAAGCTTGCATTCTTTTGGTCTTAGTTCATTTCAGTTACCACACATTTCTGCCCCTGACAAGTTTAGTGATATTACAGGACTGTAATACTCTTACTTTTAGGGAGGTCTGTTTGCATCCAAAAGCTTTTCTTTCTAATCAGCCTACTTTTGTGATCTAGTAATGCCATGAGCAATTAAACTGGTAAAACTAAAAGAGCACTAAGGTGTCAATGGGATCTTTGTCTTCAGTTAGAAAGTCTAGGAAAGAAGGTGCATAAAAGGCAGAAGTGATTCTTAACATGAATTTGTCAAAATAGAGTACTTTTGGAAGTTTGCCTACGTGTGGCAGTGTTTCTTAATGAACTCTCGAAAGGTAATAGAAGACTTCAGCTCCAAAAACAGCTTAATTATTTTTACTACTTGAATAACTGGGGTTTGGGTTCTTTTTAAATTGTCTGATTTACCCAACTGGTGGCTATTAAAGCTAGGTTAGTAAGCATAAGTCACACTTTAAAAGTGAGAACTGATTTTACAAGCCTTAGCATAAGTAACTTTGAATTTCAGCAGTGCAGTATGCCTTTGTCTGTTAGCTTAAATGTTTGTTCTCCTTAAATTTTAAAATGTAAAAGACTGGGCACATACGTTTATGCTGGAACTGAAATATTATTTTGGCTTTAAAAAACTGCTAGTGACCGATTCTTTACTATAAACCAGATTTCTGTAATTACAGAAAACCAGAACATACCAAATTATATTACTATTAACCTGTTATGAAGCACTGGTTTTCTAGATAAGTAGAATTATTGTAGGACACTCATCTCAAATTTTGAAGTAGATCTTGTAAGGAAATTCGACTTAAATAATTAAATAAAGAAATGAAACATTTACCTGCCTTATCCACCAGATTCAGTTCATAGGAATTAATGTAAAGCATAGATGAAAAACAAATATTCATTTAATTTTAATTAAATGTGTAAAATAAGACGTCTGGGTATTTTTTGCAAAATATGGATTCTACCAACAAGTTTATTGAATTAAAAAAAAAAAGTCTTTCCCATAGATCCTGAACTTCCAATCGTTGCAGTCTTCTCTTCGATCAAACTGCAGTTTATATAGCCCTGTGTATTGTAGGATTCCTCATGTTAAAATAAATTTTCAGTCTATAGTAGAATTGTAGCTTGCAGAATGTAAAATGTGACTTTCTTATCTTTGTACTTTCTTCTTTATAGATGGAATTTGTGTGTATTCTAGTACCACACAAGTTTTCAGGGAAGACTTGAAAAGATTTGCAATGTCTTAATATTGATGTTCGTAATAAACTGGTGAAAATTGTGAATCACAATTTTAGCATAGTCTCCATGCATACAGAAGTTATCCACATATAATTCAGTAGTACAGCTCGAATTGTTTGGAGTGAAGCTGTTCTAGCTTATCCTGTAGTGACCTTCCTTCTTTAGCCTTCCAGCTTTAGTTTAACTTACGCATGCACTGACCTTTGCTATGGAAACGATACAGAAACACAAAAACAACTTGGCTGAGTTTCCTCCACAAAGCAGAGGGTGGTGTGTCACACTATACTGTTACCAGAGGAGGGTTTTTAGAGGTCAGTAGTGACAGTGTGCAGTAACTTGTTCATTATTTACAACACACTGCTCATTATCCTGGGGAAGGGGGTATATGGGAATTTATTATAACAAGCTTACTTCTCGACTATGAATATATATGCTTATAAAGATGTGTGTGTGTGTGTATATATATATGACTAGAACAGATGCTGACAAATGTGTTTTTTAATACCACCCTGTGTAATATTACACTTCAATCTCCCCTTCACTCAACCACCAGTTTAATTTACTGTCTGTTTGTAACGGACATGTGGTTGAGTCTTGGGCAGGCTCATTGGTATTAATGTCAGTAGTTTAATATAACCGAGGCTTCATCATGGTGAGTGTACTGCACTTACTAGTATTTTGTATAAAGCTTTGTCTACCGAATCTGTCAGTATTAAATTTAACAATGTGTCATTACTTGTGGTTTTTTTCCTTCTGACTGCTTTTTTGGAGACGGGTAAATAAAATAAATTCATGAATGTTCTAGTTACAAGTTTGGGGCTGTTAAGCAACATTACTGTACGTAGATTTATTTGCTTTAGCTTTCAAAAACGTGTCAGAACCTGTTGTCACAGAACAGGAGATTATTGCTCAGCTATTTGTGAAATTTGGGAGTAAAAAGTGGTGATTTTGGTTTTTTACTAGAATAAAGAACACATTTTTTCATTCAGAGACGTATTCTTTTTCTTCAGAAGTTGTGGTAGTGAAATATTAGTGCTGAATTGATGACTATGAATAGTGAAGTCCTCTATGTTCACAGAGCAGATGTCACAAGGACAGTGGCAGTGCATGCTCTGAACAGTGCCTCACCTTTGAGCTGGTGGGGATGATAGTCCCCTTCCTAGGAGTTACAAAGGGTAGTTAACAGTCTTTGATCATTTATCCTTGATATGGAGTGCATGTGGAAGGAGTCCAGCCTTCTTCCTTATGATACAGAAAGTGTGGCATTTGTAGTGAGGCAAGGGCTCTTCCCTACAGTATATCACACACTGCATTACAGAGCGTTTTTCTACTGTTAGCAAACAGTTGAACACAACTGCAGTTAATGAAATGGAGTGCTCCAGACTCCAGGCAAATTGACTGCATATCCCAGGGTTGTTTTCTGTTCTCTGCAGATAGTGTGGGATCATGGGATGGACTGTCTTCAACTATTTGTTTGTACTGAAGCCAACACAATGAGGCCTGTAAGCACTACTGTAATATAAGTAAACTGTATCATAATACATATACACAAAGGAAGATACTACCACAGCTACGACCATTAAAGGCAGCCTCAACTTTGTCACTGCCTGACTTTTGAGTGCCCCACTTTGCAACCTTAACTTGCTTTAAAACAAAGTGTCAATTTGAGTAAAGGTTGAAAGTACAAATCAGTAACCTCAGTGTAACCATATTTCTGAATTTTCTTGGGTTTTTTTTTGGTGGGGGGGATAATTACAGGGCTGTTGTAACTGCTTTTGTAGCTTTTAACTATGCATTTCCATAGCCTATCATGTTTAGATGCCTTAAAAAGAAATCCAAACAACCTTATCTCTGCCCTATAATAATACCATGCAATAATCATATGTTTATGAGTAAGGCATTTTAGTCTTTGTGGAGCCAAATTCGCTTTTCATGGTGTTACTGCAGGACAGAATTAAAGTTCTTTGGGTGCCTTAAATTTGCATTTCTATACCTTCTTCTTCGAGTAGTGTTCCTATGGGTGCTCCACTGTAGGTGCTCTACACCCCCTGCACCTTTGATTAGAGATTTCTCATAGCAGCGTCCATTTGGCCCGTGCATGAATGTTAGTTAATCTCATGCCCTGTGCCATTGTTGCTTAGCGCTGTGCAGCTGAACTACCCGTAGTGCCTTCTCTGCCTGAGATGAAGCTCTGGCAGTTGTCCTGTTGAGATTTTCTCAACTTTATCCTCATTTCTTTTTAATAGTTAGTCATATTACGATCAGTTTCATTAGTTAGTAATTGTATAGCTGCTTCTTTAAAAAATTTTTGCAGTTCACCACATGAAGGAAGGAAAAGCCCCAGGTAAAGATGAACTGACAATCGAAATGATAAGAGCTGGAGGCCAAGACCTTTGGGAAACCTTTTCTCAGAGGTTTAGCCGTTACTTGGAAATGCAGAAGATACCATCTAGCTGGAAGGAGAAGGGAGATCTAGCTAGATACCATCTAGCTGTACAAGAAGGGAGATTGTGAAGATCTAAAGACCTATTGTCCAATATGCCTGGTCTCACATGTCTACAAGCTGTTCACTAAAATAATAACAAACGGACTCTGAGTCTGGACAAGCAGCAGCTGAGAGAGCAGGCAGGCTTTCAAAGGAATTTCAGCACAATGGACCATATTTTCACTATAAACCAGCTATTGGAATAGTCAAGGGAATACAAATTCTCTTTATGTATTGCCTTCGTTGAGACTGAAAAAGTGTTCGACAATGTAGAGATCAATGCAGTGTTGAAAGCTCTTGCAGAGAAGGGGATTGACACAAACTATATCAAACTATTAAAGGAAGCAAATTCTGACTGCACTACCGATATAACTTTGATACACCCCCCCTTCGCATCCCAGTTAAGAAAGGTGTGAAACAAGGAGACACGGTTTCACCGAAACTCTTCACAGCCTGCCTTGAAATGGTAATGAGGCGGATGAATTGGAAGGGTGGAATCAACATCAACAGAAAGCAGTTAAACCATCGCCAAAAATATTATCAAACTACAGAAAATGCTGAGAGAACTCAACACAAAAAGTAGCTAAGTCAGATTGAAAATTAACCCCTCCGAAATGAAATGTATGCGGTTTGATACCTTGCCAAAAGCCCAAATAAGAATTAAGGAAGAACAAATAGAAGAAGTTGAGCAATATCTTTTATTTGGGCCAAGAAATTAACATGTGCCACCATCAGGAAGGTGAACTTTCGCAAAGAAAGAAAGAAGGTAGGTGCGCATTCAGTTCTATCAAGGATGTCCTCCAAGGAAAAATCAACAAGGCAACATGTGCCAGCCTCTTCAACTCAGCAGTACTGCCAGCAATGTTGTACGGCAGTGAAACGTGGACGCTGACGAAGACAGGAGCAGCAACTGTCTGTCATGGAGAGGGCAATGGAAAGAAGAATTCGTGACTGAGTCCCCAGTGAAGTGATCAGACAGCAGAGTGGAGTGCAAGACGTTGTTGCGATGGGCTGGACATATAGCGAGGCTCACTGACAGTCGATGGACTGCAGCTGTCGCTGAGAGGTACTCACAGGAACTGAAACGACCACTTGGCTGACCTCCAAAGAGATGGAAAGATTTTTATCATGAAAAGACATGGCCACACATGGAGAAGGAAGTCCAGGTTATGAGAACAATGGAAGACGTTGTGATCGGCGCAATCTATACAAGGGCTGAAGGACCGATCAATCAAGGTGATTTGCCTGTCTGTTACTTTAGTTACTGATCTAGGAAGAATTCAACCTCCAGAGTCTATCAATCCATCTGGAAAGCTCTTTTCACCTAGTGCAGATTCCAGAATGTGAACTTGTTCTAGCCTGGGATTGCTGATAATATACCTTTCCTTTGTATGGGCTTTAAGAAGGACCTACAGCCTTGATTACCTTAAGCTAAATGTACTTTATTTTCAGACTCTGAAGTTTGCCTTCTCTGTACTCAAATTCCTCATAGCAGTATCCAAGTTACCACATTCATTTCCAGACTTTCAAGATGGTTCTTGTTAAGGATATAAATACAGTATCGGTTTAAAAAGTTAACTAGTTAAATGATTAAAATTATATAGTTTAACCATTAATCAAGGTCACTCCGGCACTGGGCAACGGGCTGGATTCCCGCTGGGGCTGGAGCCGCTCCAGCCAGCCCGGCCTGCTGCGGACGGGTCCCCGGGGCCCACCTGCCTATGCGCCAAGGATGGGGGCCCTCTGACTGGCCAGTGCTGCTCCTTGTAAGGAATCTTTTTGTCAAAAAAACCCAAACATTTATTGAATCTTTTTTGTTGTCAAACGTGCTTGCTGACAGGTATTTTGAAATAAATTGCCAAAGTAATTGAAACTGGTATGATTATATTGTTGTTTTGACTAATAAAATATGCAGAATTTTAAAATATTGTGCATAGAACTTTTAAATTTTTGGTGCAGAGTTCTCCCAGGAGTAATTATAGACAGATATACCAAATATCTGGCACAACCAGGTACTGTGGGAAGGCACATTCTCCAAGAGATTGTCCTTATATATCTGCTTAATCGCTCATGCTAGCTGCAATTAATTCCTCTTAATGAAAGAGGCATTTACTGGCTGAGTTGTGACCAGTTCAATCTCTTCTGAACCAGTTGTTTCTAATGATTTGACTTTCTCAGCATGTGGAGCTGCTTCACAGTTGAAGCACTCCAAAAAGCTGAAAGGGTGGGGACTAGAATCAGTGTCCTTATCTTTTTTAAAAAATACATTTAAGGTTTTAAATGCTCAGCTAGGACTCTCATATGGTTTTCTTTAATCTATTGTCTTTGGCACGGAAAATAAGACGTGGTATGGATCGGAGCTCTGTCTTCAGCCATACTGTGTAATAGCTAGTGTCCTATATATAAGGCGAACTTTGTTACTAGTAGTGACAGCAACAAGTGGGCCTTCAGACCCAAAGGGGATGCCAGAGTATTTTTTTGGTTTTGTATGTTTCAAACTGGTAATGAATACAGGTTATTATATCATCTTTCAGTTGGCTTCCTACAGGGAGATTAGGGGCAGTCTCTAATTCATCCATTACTAGTTCCTCCTCAGAGGACACTACTTTGCTTTCAAAGTCTTAAAGTCAAGAAGTTTCAGGGTTGACCTTTTTTGTATTTTGGGATGGGCTCTGGCTTGTCCTAGGATTCTAAAATGTAGAAGTCCCATCTTGAGGTCAAGGGTGAGTCCTAGCCTGATACTGAAGAGAGCTCATTCATCTTTGCTTGCTGCTTCAGGTCTCAGCTATCCAAGTCTGTTTTGGTTGTTGTCTTTCCCTTTGGACATCGCCCTTTCATTGGGATCCTGTGCTACCACAGGGCCCTTTTCTTTATGGGATTTATGAACTATGGCTTATTTGGGAATAATTTAGTAGTATGCAACCATTTAGGCACTGATTCCATAAGTCTTTTTAAGCTACTGGCCTTCTACAGTATTTGACATTCATTTCTCTTTTAATATATTTGTGCAACTTTGCATTTTGTATAAACATTAGGAATTATACTGTTACAACATGACTAAAAAAAATTAATGCTCCCAACTTTAGTTATTTACATGTGTTTCTACACTTCATTGCCCCATTGTTCTTATACCTCTACTTCCTAAGTGTGTGTTTAGGATTGTTACTGTTTGTTTGTGAGGAAATTCAAAGTTTATTTCCCTAAAGAAGAAAATGTAATGAGGCAGCCAGCAAATAACATTTGCTGCTATCTCTGTAGTGTTGCTGAGAACTCCTGCTCAAACAAGTTGTGTGTGAAGTAAATGGCTTTCTCAGTAAGAAATCTTCGTGACTTTGTTTTTTCCATTTGATCGCCAAAGATCATGAGTTTTCAGGTGATGCAGGACACACACAAAATATTTAGTCAAACTTTTGTATGGCATATTAGATTTTGTTCTTAACCTGGGGCTCTCATTGTGAGGGCTTTTGATTTCCCCCCTCCCCCCCCCCCCCCCCCCCCCCCCGCAAACCTCTTGATTTAAAAACATGTTTCTGGTCCTTAAAATTGTGTGGGGAGACCTTGTGAGACTGTGAACTAAGTATAAACCCAATGCAGTGATGCTGTCTTGACTCTTCTTACAACTACTGCTTCAGGATGTCTGAAGTGCAAACCACCCTTTTCAGTCAAGGCCGTGAAGATTCTGTAGTTCCATGGAATTGATCCAGTATGCCAGAATTCAGCTTTTTTTCTTTGAGGAGTATCCCTGTGGGTGCTCCACTTTAGGTGTCTTGACACCCGCTCTTGTAATCAGAGATTTGTGGTAGCAGTGCCCGGTTGGGCCGTGCACTCATCATAGCCATCTTGCGCCGCTCTGAGTGCTTACATAGCGGTCCGCAGCCAATCGTCCCCTGTTCCTTCTTTACCGCCTTTGGCTTGAGTTAGAGCAATAAGCAGCGCCCTCTCTTACCTCAGATAAGATTAATAGTAGATCGTTCATAGTTGGCTACCCTTGCCCTAATATAATTTCTTTTATTTCTTCATTCAAAAAAAATTTGTTTTTCCTTTTACCTTCCCTATCCACCCCTGTCTCTTTTTACAGGGTTTATCCCTATTTTTTTCTCTGGGACCAACTTTCTCAGGAGTGCCTGGCTCACCTGGCTTTAAACACTGCCTGACTTGCAGACCCTCCATACCTGAATCTGACGGCCACGCACAGGGTGTCTGAGACACACATTACTCAAAAGTGCCCATCCTGCAGAAGGCTAGCAGCCAGGGCAAGAAAAGCCAGAGATCTCCAACTGAAGTTCCTCATGATGGAGAAATCCCTCAGGCCAGTCTCTGATCTTGTGTCCAGGACACCCCCTTACCAATGGTCTCCAGTGGCAGCCTCTGACAGGGGTTCTGCTCCAACAACGGCTGGCAAGGAGCCTGTTCCAACAAAGGCTACCAAAAAGTGGTCCCCGCACCAAGAATTGCCTAAAAGAAACTATCTCTAACTGAAAAATCTGCCCTGGTACCAACAGCACCGGGAATATCCGGTACCAAGAGTTCCCGAAGAGCTAAAGACGCTATGCGGCCAAGCTCAAATGGAGGTTCACACAGTAAAGTGAAACCTTCTAGCTTGGCACCCACGGAGCTGAAGAAAATCTCTGCACCGAGCAGTACAATAGTGCCACCTGCTATACCTATGCCGCGCAGCTCTAAATCCTCACCTCCGGTGGGTGGAGACCCATCACAGATCTACGCAAATGCAACAAATTCGTAAGAACACAACATTTCAGAATGATGACTCTAAACACAAAATAATTCTGGCCCTAGAGAAGGGAGATTGGCTCTCGGCCCTCAACCTCCAGGATGCATATTTTCATGTTACCATACACAGGCCACACAGAAGATTCCTGAGATTCACCCTAGGGAAACAACATTCCAATACAGACTACTACTTTTCAGCCTGTCCACTGCTCTGAGAATCTTCTCCAAAGTTCTTGCTGTCATTGCAGCTCACCTCTGCAGATACAGAGTAATGATATTTCCATACTTAGACGACTGCCTCATAAGGGAACCAACACGACAAGAAGCAATAAACGCCATCCAGAGCACGCTAACTCTTTTCATGAATAGATAAATGTGTTGCAGATAAATGTGCAAAAGTCCACACTGGTTCCTGTACAAAAGTTGGAATTCATAAGAGCCAGTCTCAACTGTCTAACAGCAATAGCAACACTACCCCAACAACTTCCTCACTCTAGTCAGTCTAATTTCAGCAGTGATGGACAGCCCACAAACATCTACCAGAATGTGTTTACATCTCTTCAGGTATATGTTAGCAACAAAGTTTGTTGTCAAGCATGCCAGACTCCACCTGAGATGCTTGCAGGCCTGGCTTTGTACAGTATATGTGCCGCGCAGACACTCTCTCGAACAGACACCTCACAATGCCACACAGAGTAAAAGACTCTCTAACATGGTGGACACAACCAAAGAACGTCTGTTCAGGAGCCCCTTTCCAACAAAGAACTCCAACCATGACACTCACGACAGACACTTCCCTAATAGGGTTGGGGACACACCTACTTAACAATACAGTCCAAGGCCGCTGGTCCCCAGGAGAGTCCAACCTGCACATAAACTTACTGGAGCTAAGGGTAGTCCAAAATGCATGCGACCACTTTCTCCCTCTAATCAAGAACAATGCCATCAAGATCCTCACGGACAGTATAGCATGCATATTTTACCTTAGCTGCCCAGGGGGAGCATGATCATACTCCCTATGTACAGAGGTGATACAACTTTAGAATTGGTGCATCACCAACAACAGAGATATCAGCATCCTATCTTCCAGGATGTCAGAATACAATAGCGAATGTCCTAAGCAGGGACTTCTCACAAACCCATGAATGGGAGATGGAATTCTCAAGTCCATATTCAAACTATGGGGGTTCCCTACCATAGATCTATTTGCAGCAGCTCAGAATGCCAAGTGCCCACGATATTGCTCCAGGGCGGGATTGAGACACCACTCCCTAGGCAACGCTCACCTCCTAAAATGGGAGGCACCACTGATGTATGCATTTCCTCCGACCCCACTCCTAAGCAGAGTCATTCACAAGATCAAACAGGACAAATCCACAGTCATTCTTATAGCACCTACATGACCAGACAAACATGGTTCCCATACCTGCTTCGGATAGCAGTGAAACCGCCTCAAACCCTTCCTCACCACCTGTCTCAAGATGCAGGACACATCCGTCATCCCAACCTCGCAGTACTTCACCTCAAGGCCTGGTTACTCCATGTCTGACTGGGTCGAGGAGGCCTGTTCTGAGAAAGTAAAAGTACAGAACAGTAGGAGACCAAGTACAAGAAAGATCTATATCCATAAATAGAAATGATTCTGCACCTGGTGCCAAGATGAATAGCTCTTACCACAATCATCTCCCTTACTGAGGATCCTGGATTATATACTAGGACTTAAAAAATTGGGGCTGTCCACAAGCTCCATCAGAGTACACTTGGCTGCTATTGCCTCCTTCCACGACAAGGTGGATGAGGGTCCCTATATATGCTCACCCAATGATTAAACGCTTCCTTAAAGGCATTTAAAACACTTATTCCACAATAAAAAACCCTACACCCATGTTCTATGCAGACTCATCAGAAAGCTGTTGACCCCTTGCAACCTGCTCTTTTTTGCACTTATTCATGAAGGTGGCTTTCCTCAATGCCATCACGTCCACCAGACAGGTAGGAGAATTAGGTGCCCTAATGGAACACCCAGCTTATACGATATTCTTTAAAGATAAAGTAACCGTACGACTGCATCCCAAGTTCCTCCCCAGTCACCTCCCCCTTTCATTTGAACCAACCCATTTTCTTACCTGAGTTTTATCCAAAGCCACATGCGACGGGAGGGAGGCAGGCCTCACTCCACACATTGGATGTTTGCAGCGCATTAGCTTTCTACACCAAAAGAACAAAAACTTTTAGAAAATCAGAGACTGTTTGTTTCCATAACTGACCACTTGATGGGTCAAACCATCTCAAAACAGAGACTATCCAAATAGATATCAGGATGTATCCATTTGTGCTACCAAAACAACAATCTACAACCTCCAGTGGGAGTTTGCACAGACAACATCCGTGGCCTTTCTCAACAAAGTCCCTATCATTGATATTTGCAGAGCAGCAACCTGGATATCAGTCTATACATTTACTAAACACTATTCTCTAGAGCCACAATCTGCATTAGGTGTTCACTTTGGGCTCTCTGTGTTATCCATTGACAATAACACACCTCCGAAGCCCCTCCCCTCTACTGAGGGGCACTGCTCAGTAGTCACCTAAAGTGGAGTACCCATAGAATCATAGAATATCAGGGTTGGAAGGGACCTTAGGAGGTCAGCTAGTCCAACCCCCTGCTCAAAGCAGGACCAATCCCCAATTTTTGCCCCATATCCCTAAATGGCCCCTCAAGGATTGAACTCACAACCCTGGGTTTAGCAGGCCAATGCTCAAACCACTGAGCTAGCTATCCCTCCCACCCACAGGGACACTCCTCAAAGAAGAAGAGAAGGTTGTGCAGTAACAGGTTCTTTGAGATGGTTATCACTGTGGATGCTCCACTACTTTCCCTCTTCACCTCTACTTCGGAGTTTCATGTAGTTTCTCTGGTTGTAGAGAAGGAACGGGGACAGTTGGCTGCGCACTGCTGCATAACCTTTCAGACTGGCATGAAATTGCTACTGTGCGTGCGCAGCCCAATCGGGCACTACTACCACAAATCTCCAATTACAAGCATAGGGTGTCAAGACACCTGAAGTAGAGCACCCACATGGACAACTATCTCGAAGAAGTACCTGCACAAGTAACCTTCTCTTTCCTCCCATGGAATTTGCCATTTTCCTGGAGCCAGTTACACAGCACTTTTTGTCTCCCTGTCAGACCTTCCTGCAATTATCTCTTGCACTGGTTTCCCCACAAAGGGAAATTAAAATTACAATACATGCTTCTAGAACTATTCCACACACCCAGGTAGTAGCCAGCCTCCCTTTCTTCCCTCTTTTGTGCATGAAGCCTAACTTTTCCCTATGGCGGACTCCTACCAAAACACACACCAGAATGCTTGCCAGCTACTATACTACTTCACAGGAGTAGTGATTGCTGGCAGAGGATGATCAGGCATACATACTCCCATTACAAGGAAGCACTGAGCCATTTGGAAAACAAGAAAGAAACCTATTGAATTCTTCATACAAAAGCTTATGGGTTTACAAAATCACTGTCTTATTAAATGTCAATTCTGTAAACATGAAAGTCCTCCACGCACCATATTTTGTGTCACTATGAATAACGGCCTCATAATTGGTTAAACTGATTAGTACTCTGAGACACAAGATGTAGTATAACCGCAGTTCAATTTGGGAACTGTAAATCCAATGGAATTTGTATATAGGTGCTAGGTCCTGTTTCTGCCATCTTGCCAAATGGAGGGGCGGTTCTAGCTAAATGAGAGGAGGATTTTTTGTTGGATGAGGGAATGGTGTAGAGAAAAGCTGAGAACCACTGCCATAAGGATTAAAATTAGTTTGAGGTAGTGCAATTCTATAATTTCTCCAGATTTTACGGTCGCTTTCTTAATTTAAATTTTGCTTATGTTTAGAGTCCAGATTTATTTATTTTTTTAATATGGCTAACTCTTTGAATTCAGGTTCCTAATTTTTTCAGACACTACAACAACAGGATGGGATTGATCCTTGTGGTTACATTTTCAAAGAACACAGGTTTTGCTTATTACTGACGTAAAGCAGTAAATTTAACCGTTGGAGAAAACACTTTTTTTTTTCTAAATGTGGCAACCATATGCAACAAAAATTGGTTTTAAATTCAAAATTATTAGCTGTCATTGTAGTTGCAAATAGAAAGAAAGATACCCAAGAGGAATTTACTACTTTATATGTTTTCTGTGCTTGAAAAATTGTCCACTTCCCTTCACAGTTAAATCTTTTATGCATATGTTTACTAATACATGTTGCAGAATTAGATAAGTTAATGAAAATAAACTTCTTTATAGTATTGAATAACGTTTTAAAAATGAAATGCTAAGAACAGTGTCTTTCTGGTATAGAAGTTACATAGGGAAAATTATAAAAATCTGGCTTGTTGGAATAGCTTCAATTATCTGAAATATCTAACTTTGAAAACATTTAGTTTTAAGCTTCCAACTGTTTAATTTTGCATTTTCTGCTAAGGAAATAATAGGCTAATTTTGACAATACTAATACATAAGCATGGAGAATTTTATTTGCTTTTAAAATTCAAAAGTTGTAGAAACTCACCAATAAACTATTAAACTGAGGAAACTCCAAAGTCATAATTTGCTTCTTAGTATTTTTCTAAGAAAATTCAAAGTTAAGGAGCTTTAACTTCTCCCATTCATTCTAAGGGCTTGTCTACATGGGGACACTCAGGAAAATTAATCCAGATTAACCAAAGGTGTGAATTTAAAGTGGATTAGTTACATACACGGATTTCATGTGGTTTATACTTTTATTCAGAATTGCAGAGACCTTAATTTGATTTAGCCTTAATTCAGTCCCAAAATGGAATAAACCAATTTCATTCTGAATAAGAATGTCCATGTGGGGGTTAAATGCGATTTAACTAATCCACTTTAAAGTTACACTTTTGGTTAATTTGGATTTATTTTTTAGAGTGTGTTAATGTAGACAAGCCCTAACAAACTTCTTTGTAATATTTGTTCTCCTAATCTGTCCTGAAGGACAATCAGTCTACACATGGTTTGCTGCTTGTAGAATCGTTTGTCATGCCACATCAGAGGCTGAAAAAGTTTCAAGGTCTGTAAATAAATATTAATAGCTTAATATTTTTCCTTTTATAATTGTGTGTTCATATATATACAAATAAAAATGTAATTTAACTCAAAAATACAAACACCACTAAAGCCAGTTAAAGCTTTAGAATTGTATCTATTTTTTTATCAGCTCATAGGCTACAGTGAGAAGCCAGTAAACCTACAGATGTTCATTGGAACAGCGGATGATCGCTACTTACGACCTCATGCGTTCTACCAGGTGCACCGAATCACTGGGAAAACGGTTGCTACTGCTAGCCAAGAGATAATAATTGCCAGCACAAAAGTACTGGAAATTCCACTTCTTCCTGAAAATAATATGTCAGCCAGGTGTGTAGCAGCATTTCTCCCAAACTAGCAAGTTAATAGTTTGTGTATTCCTTTCAAAGCAATACAAGGTTGAAAATACTGTATTTTTTGTTAAGGTACCTTGACATAGCCTTAATTGCTTTGATTTTTAATTGTGTACTATATGTAGTGTTTTAGGTTTTTTCCTGCCAGCGAGCTTTTTAAAAAAAAATGCTTTTTGCTACCTGTAGTTGGATTATTAGCCTAACTTTTCTTCAGGCCTTTGTGCAAAATCTGAAATGGAACGATTATGTATTATTTTAATGAACAAAGGGGGAACCTGTTAGCCCATCTAAAATGCTACACCATACTACTTAGAAGCCAAGTGAGCACCATAAATTTTCTTACATGAATCAAGTTCAGCATATATACTGATTTGGCTAAACATGTGTATAATTGCTCAGTATGAGTAAGAATACTTTTTTTTTTAATGCTGGGGTTTTTAGAAGAAAAATGTGGACTACCATATAATGCAGCAACAGAGCTTACTTAGTTACAGGTTTTAATGTGTATAACTTTATTTGAATTTTTCCATAAAATGCTTTCTGTAGTCTTCCATAATTGTTGTCCCATAACAGTGCTGTGCAGTCTGTCACCCTATTATTTAGTTGACTTCATAACCGTTGTCCCAAATAAACAATAATTGCTATTTTGGAATTTCAGAAAGAGTTTTGTTAGGCCAGTTGGTTGCAGGTTTGGCCATTTTATGACACTGTGCCCCATGCAGAATTGTACATGGTTGTCATTTCTGAGTGACTTGTTTCAAAACTGTCATCAAAACTGTAATACAAATAATTGATCTTTTACTTTTAAAAAGTTAAAAGGACGGGGGATGTAAGTTCCCAAAATATAACTCTACAGCTGAAATCCATAGTTTCCTTTTTTTGCCCTAATTTAAAGCATCATAGTAGCAGCTATCTAAGGGCTAGTCTACACTTACCGGATAGATCGGTGGTGTCGGATCGATCTTCTGGGTTCGATTTATCGCGTCTTGTTTAGACGCGATAAATCGAACCAGGAAGTGCTCCCCCGTCGACGCTGGTAATCCAGCTCGACGCGAGGAGGAAGCGCCATCGACGGGGGAGCCTGCGCGCCGCGTGTGGACCGCAGGTAGGTTCGAACTAAGATACTTCGACTTCAGCTACGTTATTAACGTAGCTGAAGTTGCGTATCTTAGTTCGACATGGGGGGTTAGTGTAGACCAGCCCTAAGTTAGTTGCACAGAGCAAAATTAAGAGTTATTTTTAGTTCTAGTTTAACAAGAGAGTTAAACTGTGACCTTTAGGATATGTTTTTGATCATTTAGTAATATTTGACGACTTTTCCTCCATCTGTCTTCTAACCCTTCTCCTCCCTTTATCCTCCAGTATTGATTGTGCAGGTATTTTGAAACTCCGCAATTCAGATATAGAGCTCCGTAAAGGAGAGACAGATATTGGAAGAAAGAATACCAGAGTGCGACTTGTGTTTCGTGTTCATATCCCACAGCCTAGTGGAAAAGTGTTGTCTCTACAGATTGCTTCCATACCTGTTGAATGCTGTAAGTTCGTAATAATTTAGTCTCTTACACACATTTAAAATCTCTTAATTACAGTTGCAATAGCTTTCATTTCCATGTGTCGATAGAATTGTAGGCTGAAGAATCCACTGAGATATTATGGCTCTGAAATTATTTTTGAAACTGTGTGCATTTACTGAAAACCTGTCTATTACTAACTGAAGATACTTAGATAGTAGTTGGAACAGTGTAGATTTAAATGTAAAATTAAAGTATTAAAATTTCCTTAAAAGCTTTTCAGTATGTTAAATTGCGTTAATAAAGAAATTAATGTAAAATAAGTGGAAATTTTGGGAAGAGCAAAATTTGTACTTAATACACTTTTTCATGTAAAAAGTAATAAACAATCATGTTTCTGCATAAGAGCATCAGTATTCATTTTGGGTTTTATGTAACATAATACTGTATAATTCATATATTTAAAAGTCAAAGCATTTATTTTTTTGGAAAAAATGCTAATAAATGGTTTCAGTTAGCAGATTCTACATCCTTACTAGAGACTAAGTAGCAGTGTTTCTAATTCAACAGTTCAAGTTCTTTGTGGTAATCATTTTGTAAAGTACAGGTGTGGGAATACCAAAATGGGTCATATAAAGAATCTTAAGTAGTTTTTGCTAATAATTATTTTGACCTTTAAAATAATTCAGAAATACTTTAAACAGAGTTCACTAAACTGAAAAGTGAATCTAATGTATGCGGTTAGCCTGTTGCGAAGTTTCATGATTGGTTACTATATCAGCCTTCATTTAGTAATTTCAGTTTGACTCAAAATATGAAAGTAGTTAAACATTTTTTCCTTGTTCAACCCTCTTTTTAAAAAATAGCTCAGCGATCTGCCCAAGAACTTCCTCAGATAGAAAAATACAGCATCAACAGTTGTTCAGTAAATGGAGGCCATGAAATGGTTATGACTGGATCTAATTTTCTTCCAGAATCAAAAATTATATTTCTTGAAAAAGGACAAGGTAAGTTACCTTTTTAGTTTTGAAAAGAACTGTTGGAATTATGAATGTTTTAGTAGTAAATGCATTAAAACCTTTGAAAGTTGTAATCTCAAACTTCAATTTGATCAGTGATCTGTGTTCGGTGGGTTAGCTGCTATAAATGAAAATAGTACAGTTGCTGCCTCAGGAAGATAATTACAAACCAACTGGTCCCTCACTGAAAACTTAAAACTGTAGAGAAAGTGCTGCTTATACATTGCATATATTATGCATTCCCCTTCTCTTGTGTTTTACTAGAAAAAAAATTGGATGAAACGTAACAGAACTATTTGACAGCTGTTCCAGGTATTTGTTCGCCATTTGAGTTGTGTTGCCTGTGACTTAACTGCTGCTTAGGAATTAGCTGTGTTGTCATGCTTTGGGGTGATGAATTGTTGGGATTCCTTCAGATACCTTTTCCATGCAGCTTATCCAGAACACCTTGTCCAGTTCGAGGAGAATACTTCATCCAGTTTTCTGGGATTCAAAAAACTCAGTTTAATGCCAGTTTTTGTCACTCCGATTAGTTGATTTGGCATACAGCAAGCTATACTGAGTTGATCAGACTTAAACGTAACGAGTGGCTACAGGGCATTCCACACATCCAAGTTATACAGAAAACTTCTTGCTTAATATGTTTGCACATTACATTGCATTTACTGTCCATTGCATCGAACCTTTTACTTTCCAGGAACCATTCCCTGTGTAACATGCTCTGTCCATTCATTGCTGCGCTCAACCTAGTCTTTACCTCATCTCTACATTCCTAACTTTATCTTGTCCTTTGTTAGTAAATGGGTCCTTGGGTGTTCTCCCTCTTATCTTAGCTGGCTCAGACATTCTATCTTTTTAGCCTCCTGACCTGTTTACTTATCTTATTTAGTAGAAATGTTCTGTTTTCAGCCTAAAGATCTGTTTACTACCCTAATTCTGTTCACTGAGAAATGAGGCCTACCTCCATGTGTTAATTGCTCATGTCAGGCGAGAACTCCGCTACAGGAATAAACATCATGAGCAAATTGGTAAATAGAGAATTTTGTGTTCATACAAGTATGACAAACAAGAGGCAGAGGATAAAAAATTGAAAAATTTGGAAGTCAAGAATGGTGTCTCCATAAAATATTTTTCCCCAAAGAGTATTTAAGGCATCAGTAGATCTTTAAAAATCTGGTTCATATGGCTTATCTGTTAAAGTTAAGCATGTGAATTTGCATGCATATATTTGCTTGTGCATAAGTTGCATAGTTAAATACAATGCCAGATGTGTGCACAAATCAGATGTTTGCAATATGTAAAGTGCTAGATGCTGGGGTGGCCACTTGCTTGCATAAATACCCACATTGTCCATGTATATTGGATATTTGCATGCATAAGGAGTCAAGCAAATGTATGAGTGCCTAAAAATCTGGTCTTGTATTTATCGTACATGTACACATCCTATGTATTCTCTTTCTCAAGGTTTCCACTGGTATACAGAATAATAAAGATGATACTCCTAGGGGAATTCAGTGCCACTGCACAGAATTCATGTCCTCTGCAGATTTTTTTCTCCACAAATACATTCTGGCAAGGCGCTGCAGTTACACGTTTTACCCACCAGGGGCTGCTGTGGTGCCAGGAGAGTGGGCAGTTGGCTCAGCCAGCCAGGGATAGAGAGGAGGAGAGTGCCCTGCCCACGGGGCCAGGTGAAGAGGTATGGGTTATGGAGGTATGGACAGAGTAGGGCACATGGGGCTTCTAGGGGATTACATAGACTGGAGTTCAGAAGGGCTAGTAGGCATGAGGGGCAGACTGGGGCAGGAGCACAGAAATTAGTGGGTTGACAGCATTGAGCTAGGAGCTGAATGGGATTGGAAGTGTAGGGACACATGGGGATGGGGTGGCAGAATGGGGGTGCAGGAATGGGGGAAGGAAGTGCAGGGATGGATGTGGGGGAAAGGGGTGGCTGAATAGGGGTGCAAGGACACATGGGGCAGGGTAGACGTGCCTGACTGAATGAGGGAGGCTAAGGGGTCAGCCAGAGTCTGCATGGGGGAGGCTCCCTAACTGTCCCTCCCTACTCGCCCCCAAAAAATCTGTTCCATACTTCTCCCACCCATGCCCAACAACCTTCTAGGTTCACACTCAGGCTCCTTCCCAGCAATTACTTCCCTCTCCCTCAGCTCCTCCATTACCCCAACTCACCCAAGCCTTTGCACTGCTTCTGAGGCAGAGGTGGGCAAACTACGGCCCGTGGGACCATCCTGCCCAGCTCTTGAGCTCCTGGCCGGGGAGGCTAGATCCCGGCCCCTCCCCTGCTGTCCCCCCTCTCCCGCAGCCTCAGCTCTCTGCGCTGCCAGCGCTCTGGCCCGCCACTCCTGCCGTGCAGCACGGTGGTATGGCTGGCTCCGGCCGGGTGGTGGGGCTGCAAGCTCCTGCCACTCTAAGCAGCATGGTAAGGGGGTAGGGGGGAGGAGTTGGATAAGGGTCAGGAGGTTCCGGAGGCAGTCAGGGGACAGGGAGCAGGGTGTGGTTGGATGCTGTGGAGGTTCGGGGCAGGGCGGTCAGGGGACAGGGAACAGGGGGTGTTGGATGGGGTGGAGGTACTGGTGGGGGCGATGGTCAGGGGACCAGGAGTAGGGCGTGAGAGTCGGCGGGGTGCTGTCGGGAGCGGGGATGTGGATAGGGGGTGGGGCAGTCAGGGCAGACAGGGAGCAGGGGGGATTGGATAGGGGGTGGGATGGGGTCCCTGGAGTTTTGATGCGGGGGGCAGTCAGGGGGCGGGAAGTGGGAGGGGGTTGATAGGGGACAGGGTCCAGGCTGTTTGGGGAGGCATAGCCTTCCCTATATGGCCCTCCATACAATTTTTCAACCCCGATGTGGCCCTCAGGCCAAAATGTTTGCCCACCCGTTCTGAGTGGTGCAGGAAATATGTTTCTGTATTGTAGTTTAAAATGAATTACTAAGAGTTCTGTATTAATATGTCTAGTAAGGAATCTATTTGTCAAAAACATTCAGGAAATCTTTTTTGTTGTCTGTATTGTTACAGACCTACTTGCCGATAGGTATTTTGAAATAAATTACCAAAATAATTGAAACAAAATAATTGAAAAAAATGCATAATTTTGAAATATTTTGTGCAAAACTTCTAATTTTTTGGCACAGAATTCCCCCAGAAGTAAGTTGAGAACTGAAGGGCCAAATTTCTTGCCTTATATTGTTAGTAAAGTCCATTCAAAGGGCTTACATTGCAAATATTCATTCGTTTAATATACTTTTTATTAAAGGCATTTACTATTTTTCTTCACAAAACTCTAGAGCATTCATGTATTTTAGAAAAACTAAACTTCAAATTGCTCGCATACAATATATAATAGTAACAAATTAACCTACAGTAGCTAGCAGATTCTTTAAGTTTGATAGTGGGAAATTTTGGACGCCCTACTTCCTATAGGGTTGGGTAAGCAGATTTGACTGAATAGTGTATTCAGCTGTATATTATATTCAGCTGTATATTATTGAAGTAACTACCCGAAATGAAAGCTGCAGTTTAAAACTTATCTAAAGAAAATAAGTTTCTGTTCTTGTTCTTGTTTTTAGTCCTGAAGCAGTTCTATGTTAAGCATAATTGTGGCAGCTTTTTAGAAGGCTTATTTAGTTTTGCAAAACTTTTCTGTTCTTCTTTGGTTTGAGCATTATCCTGGGCTCTTTAATTCAAGGGAGGTTCAAGAGTTCTGAATAACTTGTCCTTATATTAGGGAGCAATCTTGCTGTACCTTCCTCGCTACTTCTCCTCCTGTCTCCTCTTCTCCCACCACGCCCCCAAAAATAGGTAGCTTAGAACACTCATATGCTAGGACATAGAAAAGGAACACTTTTTTCTTTTTTAAATGTTTATTTTTTTCTTCAAATCAGTCGCACAGTGAATACAGTATATATTTACATTTTTACAGGGACTCTAACAACTTGAAAGGTTTAAGTGTAGTAGCCGTGTTAGTCTGTGTCAGCAAAATGAAAATAAGAAAGAAAAACTTGTAGCACCTTAGAGACTAACAAATTTATTTCAGCATAAGCTTTCGTGGGTTAGTACCCACTTCATCGGATGCATGGAATGAAATTATACTTCAGAGAGATTTATACAGTCAGAGAAACATGATGGTCCAGGTGTATAGACCAATCTTAAGAGGCTAATTAGTTGAGAGGAAACATGACAGCAGGGGAAGAAAAAGCTTTTGAAGTGATAAACAAGATGGTCACACAGGTGTGAATGAGGATCGTTAACTTAAGGGAAATAGATTCAATTAACATAATGGCTGAGCCATTCCAAATCACGATTTAATCCGGAGGCAACGCAATCTAGTTTGCATATCAATTCGAGTTCAATAGTTTCTCTTTGAAGTCTGCTTTTGGAGTTAATCTGTCGCAACACTGCTATCCTCAAATCTGTCATTGAGTGATCAGGGATATCATCAACTAAAAAGTAGTTTCAAATACTGCATCTGTTCCTGAGTCCCAATACTGTTTGTGGTTTTACAAACTCATTTTCTTATTTTAAAAATATTTCTTTCCACTCTTGATGTGTTTGATACCCACACAAACATTCAGAATGACTGACTGAATAATCACTGGACCAAGGAAAAAGAGTGAGAATTTCTCTCTTGGGGCATTCACCAGGATGTGGGATACCAGAGTTCAAGTCCCTGATCCAGTGGCTACTCAATTACTTATACACAGTACAACAACGACAATAGGAGAGATTGAAAGACCCACACCAGAATATGTCATAGCCCAGCAGCTAAGGTTCTCTTCTGCAGTCTGGGAGACCCAAGTTAAAATTCCTGGTCCCCATCAGGCAGTGGGGGACTTGAACCCAAGCCTCCCATATTCCTGGGTAAGTGCCTTGATTGGTGGATTAAAAGTAATGAGGAGAGTACCACCATCTTGGACATTCTGGACTGCTCCTTTGGCTGGTTGCTCCTAATTCTTCAATTGATAGGCAACTAGAATCAGATGTTTCTTGGCAGCTCAACCAAAACTGTTTGTGAATTTTGCAACCAAACAGGGCATAAGAACATAAACTAAACTCTGCCTTTCCGCCAACATGGATTTTGTGCCTTGTCTTCAATAGGCTGTCTGGGGAAAGATAAAAATCTAGGTATTGTACAGGACTTAAATTTTCTCTAAATGCCCTATAAAATAAAAGTATACGACTCAAATCAGTGGTATCGTACACAAAAACAAACTGATGACTCAAAAGTATTTTAATATTAGCAGACTTGTAGGGTGCTTCTTGACAAATCACCGGTTAAGTTTCAGTGGCCTTGGGTAGTCAACTTCACCCTGCATGTCATTAATTTCCAGTAAACATCCAGCTTTGCTGTTGCTTTAAATATTAAAGACCTGACAGGGACTTCATTAACTCACATTCCCTTCTCTTTCTTATCCAGCAATTCCATATCTATAATATATAGATCACCTTTAACCATTTTTAATTTAAAAATACAGAATTAACTAATTTGGGGAATAATGAAATGACAGTATAGTAGCAATATATTAAATAATCCTTTTATGTTAACAATTGTACATCTGATGGTGTGACCAATACTTCCTAATTTCCAGAATAATAAAATCATTTCCCCCACTGTTAGTGTAAAACTTGGTTTCGTTAGACAGACTTTCATTGGTTTTTATCTGAAACTTGTAACGAGTCTGACATAGGTCTAACTAAAAGAAAACTCTGAACGTCTGTCATTATCTTGTATTTTGCAAGATATTACCATTGAAATAAAGCTGTCACTAGATATTGGTAGTTTCTCTTCAAAGGCTAATGTCTAAATACCCTTTTATAATTACTAT
Organism: Chelydra serpentina; assembly: GCA_037349315.1. Lineage (NCBI taxonomy): Eukaryota > Metazoa > Chordata > Testudines > Chelydridae > Chelydra > Chelydra serpentina. The sequence goes on along the minus strand of JBAIAC010000026.1, from coordinate 10,663,033 downwards.
GCTAGCCAAGAAGTTGATATCAGTGGTTGATCACATTTGTTAATATATAGCGGAGGTCAAAATTAACTAATCTTCTTTGTTACAAAGCTGCTAAACACGTAACATACCTGACATATGGACCACAAAAGCAAGAAAATATAATGCTCAATATATACTCTCTACTAATACACCCACAACACTTCACTACTACATCTAGCTATACCACAATCTTAATTCTGCTCCCTAGAGATGCCATCTTTCTGTCACCATCATCACCACAAAACCCCCTCCCAGCACCAAATTACTAAATCAGACACCCACAACTAATAGTGTTTTGAGGGGAGAGTTTGATAAGGTGGGTAATGGAAAGCTAGCATCTGTACAAGTGCAAAGTTAAGGTTATGGTTCATAGATGAGGACAGATGGGACCACTGTGATCATCTAGTCTTCTGCATAACACAGGGCATAAACCTTTCCTGAATTAATTACTGTTTGAACTAGAGCATATATTTTAAAAAAAGAATCTAATCTTGATTTTTAAAATTGCCAGGGATAGTGGAAGCCACCAGAAGCTCTGCTTAATTGTTCCAGTGGTTAATTACTCGTTATTAAAAATGTTCATCTTATTTCCAGTCTGAACTTGTCTAGCTTCAACTTCCAGCCATTGGATCTTGTTATACCTTTGTCTAGGCGAGGAGTGGGCAAACTTTTTGGCCCAAGGGCCACATCAGGGTGGGGAAATTGCTTGTAGGGCTGGAGCAGGGGGTTGGGGTGCGGGAGGGAGTGCAGGCTATGGGAGGGGGTGCGGTGTGCAGCAAGGGGCTATGGGCAAGGGGTTGGGGCACAGGAGGGGTGTGGATTGTACAAGGGGGGTTGGGGTGCAGGAGGGGGTGCACAGTGCAGGAGGGGGTTCAGGGCAGTGGTGTAGGGAGGGGGTTGGAGTGCAAGGTGCAGCAGAGCAGGGGGTTGGGGTGCAGAAGAGGTGCGGGATGCGGTAGGGGGCTCAAGGCAGGGGTGCTGGAGCGGCTCTGGGGTGGCAGCGGCGCACACCGGGGCCAGGGCAGGCTGCCGGCCTCATCCCCACGCTGTTCTGGGAAGCGGCCGGCACCATGTCCCTGTGGCCCCTGAGAGAGCGGGGACAGAGGGCTCCGCACTCCTGTGGGTACCTCCCCCAAAGCTCCCATTGGCTGTGGTTCCCCATTCCCGGCCAATGGGAGCTTTGGGGGAGGTACCCACAGGCAAGAGCAGCACACGGAGCCATCTGCCCCTCTCCCTCCCCCAGGGGCCACAGGGACGTGGTGCTGGCCACTTCCTGGAGCAGTGCGAGACCCGCGGCACCATGGAGGTGGCAAATGCGCGGCCCGGATCCAAAGCCCTGAGGGGCCAGATCCGGCCCACGGGCCATTGTTTGCCCACCCCTGGTCTAAGCTGAAGAGCCCATTACCAATTTCTTGTTCCCTATGTAGATACTCAGCGTGCGATCAAACTATCCCTTAACCTTCTATTTGCTAAACTAAATAGACTCAAAGAGCTCCGTCACAATAAGGCACGTTTTCTAATCCTGTAACCATTCTTGTTGCTCTTTGCTGAACCCTCACCACTTTATCAATGTTCTTCTTGAATTGTAGACCTCAAAACTGGACATAATATTCTAGTAGTAGTTGTACCAATGCCAAATACCGAGGTAATATAACCTCCCTATACCCGCATAGATCCCCCTGTTTCTACATACCAGGATTGCATTCATCCTCTTGACCACAGCGTCACACTGGGAGCTCATATTCAGTTGATTACCCTCCAGTGTTCTCAAATCATCTTCAGAGTCTCTGCTTCCCAGGATAGAGTCCCCCAGTCCTCTGGTCTACATTCTTTGTTCTTCTTCGAGTGAAAGTCCCTATTGTATTCCACTGAGGATTGCATTAGGACCATAATTGTCAGTGAATGTTCATAACTCCTTACCTACATTTTGAAATGATTATCATGACCAGTATGACACAGGTTTTTAGTAGAGACCTTACATGACACTCTTTGGCAAACCGGTATGTAGATGCCAGACCCAAGGAATCCCTGTAGCCCTTACACACCTCTGTGCGCTCTGCCAGTTGGCACCAAGAGGTCCCTGGGTTACAGTGCTCCAGCTGCCTCGGTTCCTTTCAGCCACGACTAGCTGATGGGTTAGAACCAATCTGCGGTAAACCCAGATCAGTCTTCAGTGTCTAGCTTAGATAACACTATTAGGATTTTTTTAGTATAGGATTAATTGGTGTATATAGTTGAGGATAGATTTTAGTCAAAACTTTCTTTGGTTCTGAGATGGTCAATCCAAAGACTAATAAGGCAGGCTTTAAAAGATGTGTTTCCTGCCCATCTATTTTCCCAGAATCCAGTGCACATAGCAGATGCCTTGTCTGTCTAGCAGTGGGGTACTCTCCCTCATATGCTCTGCATTTATTCCAAGAACGAGAAAGGAGTGGCAGAACACACTACAGACAATTCTGTTACAGGAGATATATTAGCAACAAAGCCTGTTGGATCTGAACTTTTGTATGGATCCAAGACATACCCATAGATCAGCCTTAGCCTCAAATACATCAGAGGTTAAACTCTGCAGAGACACGTGCTGCTGGTCTGCTTTACCACTGAGCTCAAAGACTATGGCTCTGTCACAGTTCAGAGCAACTTAACCAGTAGTCCCCCTTTCATGGGCCAGCAAGGGCACCCATTCTCAGGCTTCCAGCTCCCCAGCCATCATCTCTATGGGGGGAGAGACATGCACCTCTCTCCTTCATGACTTGGGTATTTTCAGGCTGTACCATTCCCGGCCTATACTTTAAATTCTCCAGTGAAGTCAGATTGTCTAAGCAGGCCTACTCTGTTTTCTCCTCAAAGACGATAAACAACATAAATGTCCACCAATATGTTACCACGCAGCTCTTTCTAACCAAATATATTTATTCTTAAAGTAAAATCATTACAGAGAAAATATATTAAAAACAATAAAGAAACTACACACATGCAAATAAGCCTACCAGAGATCACCTTCTGTTTCGAACCAGGTGAAGAATCCTTCAGACTCCACCAAGGAATTCTTCAGTGGTCACAAATTCATAACTGCCTTGGTTCAGAACAGGCACACCCATGAATCTGAGAATCTCATTTTTGTCAGTTCAGACCTCTGGTCTTGTCCTTGTGCAACAGGTGATCAGCAGATAGTGAGTTTCTCCTCAGGGTGCAGCATCAAAAAGAATGGGTCCAGAGGAGAGAAGTTGACTTCTTCTCTTAAGTATTTCATAGGAATCCCACTTAACTTTGTCTAGCACATTGTTTCAGTGTCCTTTGAAGCTCATAACACTTACATTAATCACATCTCCTGAAGAGTTGCATACAATCCCACAATAACACACACACGTTTGCATTTTTAATACAATGAGACCCTAAGTTACTTTACCTTAAGTCAGTAAGGTTTGACCAGGAAATTGCTATTTCTGTCACAGACTTCAAGAAAAGATCCAAGATCATCAGATCCAAAATCTAAATGTGGATACTCATTGTTGGTGTCGGCTTCTATAGCTACAGCCAACCCACAAGAGAGAGCTTTGTTGGAAACTGTAGTAAAAATAAGTTGAGGCACATAGACTCATAGACTTTAAGGCCAAAAAGGACCATCATGATAATCTAGTTTGACCCTCCTGCGTATTGCAGGCCACAGAACCTCTCCCACCCACTCCTGTAATAGACCCATAACCTCTGACTGAGTTACTGAAGTCCTCACATCATGATTTAAAAACTTCAAGTTACAGAGAATCCACAATTTATTCTAGTTTAAACCTGCAAGTGACCCATGCCCCATGCTGCAGAGAAAGGCAAACACCCACCCCAGGTTACTATCCAGTCTAGTACATAAATATTTTAAAGGAAGTTAATAGAAATAAAATTAAGGGTTGGTTACTCTCTTCCTATCAGATACAATATTACCCATTTGAGAAAATATTCTTTATACTTGCAATAGTGAATAATAAAACCAAGGAACCTCTTGGTTTGTGTCATAAAGTGGGGGGAGTGGTATTTTTAAAAACAGTTAACTTCATCCACTTGGCAAGATTCCTACTCTAACTCTCTCCCTCTGAAAATTAATACAAGTCTAAAAATCAAAAAGATTGACTTTTTCATTAAACTGCCAGTTTCCTTAAACTGTTTTCTAATTCTCATTGCCTAGCTGTAATGTAGCATTTTTTCTTTTTTATTGTCCTGCACCCTCAGGTGCATAAGGCGTCCAGTGGTTTCCACCATTTTCCAGTCTTGTGCTCATCTGTTCAGGTTTGAGTGTCATGTTCATAGATTACTACTTTTTCTATTCTACATAATATTCCTCTAGGATGCCCTCTTTCTTTTTCCAAGTGGTGGTGTCCACGTTATCACTTGCCGTGGAAGTCATATTGGTGGTATCCTTAAAGTATGTCCTAAATAGGTCCATCATCATCTTTTTTGCCATATTTGATGCTTTAGATTGGTTGCTCTACTCAGAATTTCTGATGTTTCAATATGACTGATAGTTAAGGGTCAAAATCTGCAAATATCTGGATCTGAATAGCTTGACTTATGCAAGTAAAACATGGTAGTCAATCACACTGCTTGTATGATTGAAGTAATTTAGTTGCATGTGTTTTGGCAAAAGTGGTCCTACTTTTTCACTGAAATATAAGAAATATGACTTTTTAGTCTAATTTTGTTGTAGATACTGTTGAAAAGTCACTAGCTCCCTAATGCTTATATTTTAAGTATCCTATGTATACTATTGTTTTTAATTACATACTAGTATTTGTCCTATGGTGGTTCGTGCAACATAACAAACTTAAAAGCAACCATTCAGCTTTCTACTGGTAGTGTATGATATCTATGAATAGTTGGATATCTGGTTTTTCCTTTTTTGTCTTCTACCAAAAGGTAATGTATTGTGTGTGTACACATGCTTGCTTCTGGAATTAGAAATATTAATTAAATTTTATCACATTATGTAATAGGAGCATTTACCTTTAAACAATTATCAGAATGCTTTTTTCATGAATGTATTTTTTTATAAATATATTTAAACAGATTTTAATTAGTCCATATAAATGTAGTAGAATGGGCCAGATATTCAGCTTATGTTAAATTACACAGTACATTAACACTAATACACATCAGTTAAGGATGTGACCATTACATTTTGCAATTTATTTTAATTTACTGGATATTTTAAAATCATAGTGGAAAACCTGAATTTTCTTCTCCTATTTAAAGAATATCAGTGTAAAGAACTATACATCCTTTTTGACTGTGGTGTCAACTCACAATATAATCTATGCAGAAATCCTTAGTGATATAGATTTGTTTGTAAATAAAACTTTAATGTAATTTGATCAAAGTATATAAAGAGCCTTGGATGTTTCCAACAGGAGGAACATTTAAGAATCTTAGAATCTGTTTACAATAACTGCAATATCCTCTTGTAACTGAACTTTAATATTTTGAATTGCATTCACTTTCAGTCAGCGTATTTCAGAAAATGCTTTTTCGCCTGAATTTCTTGTAAACTTAATTTTTCTCAACAGATGGACGACCTCAGTGGGAAGTAGAAGGGAAAATAATTAGGGAAAAGTGTCAAGGGGTGAGAAACTTGTTTTTCTTTCTTTAGAAAGCTGTTTTTGTTTAAGTAAGAAATTGGTCTTCATTGTCAGTTTAGACTTTTACTGTAAAGTAATGATTAGTTGGACATCTGAACAAGTTTTGCAGCTTACTTCATCTGAAGACTTTCTCTAAATTGTCAAAACAGTATAAACCAGTCACTAGGTTGCTGCTTCCTAAGAAAATAAAATGATGAACTTGTTTGAAAAACTAAAAGGGGAAATTTAGAATAACTGTTAAGGTGAGAAGTAATTTTCATTGCATTAGACTCCTGCCAATGGAATTAGTGGTATGAAATTTAGTGTCTGCTACTATGGCATTCATATACTCATGAAGATAAATTAATACTTCACATAAGTGTATTTTTAAATAAAAATGTAATCTCTAGAACATGCAAAAATGTCTCCCACATCACAGTTCTTAAATTCTATTTTGTTATGTTTCTGCTTTACTGTTTAGAAGATGCATGAAGCAATAATAGCTTTATCCAACTAAAAATCCCCATTAGAGTTAGCATTGCAGTCAGCACTCATGCAGTATTCTTTATTTAACAGGTGTATTTCGTTTACATTTTAAATGTAATTCTATCTTCTTTCAACTTTAATTTAGGCTAACATTGTTCTTGAAGTTCCTCCGTACCATAACAAAACGATTACAGCTGCAGTCCAGGTGCAGTTTTATCTTTGCAATGGGAAGAGGAAAAAAAGCCAGTCTCAACGTTTTACTTATACACCAGGTACACACAGCTACTGCATCTTGCTGTAAGCTAGTTAGTGTACACTTTTTAAAAAGTATTAAAATTTAGTGTGTTTCATAGATACCATACCAAATATGTTCCCTTTGATAAGTAGATGTGACTAATTTTTTTCAATTTGTGAATTGCCAATTAAGAATTTGTGTAATTTCATAACAGAAACTTGAATCCAATCTAGTAGTGTGAAATAATATGAATAGGGTTAAGAATTTCTATTTTGGCAATTATATTTTTACAACAGTATTTAATTATTTTATTCCTATAGCTTCTTGGCCACATGGAGTGTGAATTCTCAGTGGTCACTGTTTTTCATGATTCTGTTCTCTCTCCAGTTAGTGATACTATGTAGTGAATTCCAGGAGTACAGTCACAGATTATAGAGGAATAGATCATCCCGAGTTTATGCAATGCCAGTCTTTCTCTCAATAGTCAAAACACAACTTTGGACTTCAGATGAAATAGAAAAAGATATACTCCATAGACATCTTGCAATGTGGAGAGAGCTAGTCTTGGAACTTTATCAGAATGGCATACTGTAGTTGCTCTGTCTTAGTAAGAGTGTTATTGGTATTGGGGAAAACGATACTGCAGAATATGTAACATTTATTCTCTTTGGATGGCTTTTCAAGTGGATTTAAAGTTCCTAATAGACTGTAAAGAGCAGTCAGGAGTTCATCAAGAACCAATGATAGCTGTAAGGGTAAGTTCCCTTCAGTGTTGCTTTGTACACACTATTTATGTGAAATTGGAGGACTTGACATACACAAGTATATATCAGAAAACTAATGGATGCACCTAACAGGCACTGTAGACTGACAATTGAATTATTATTTTACACCAAAAGTTACACATTCTGTACCTTTAAGTATAATTAAAACAGTGTTATACTTTATCTGGTTAACTGTATGAATTAGTTTTATCACTAAAATAGCAAACTTTTCAAACAATATTTAAAGTAACTTTATCACATTTTTAAAAGTAAAGAAGGTGGCTCTTTACTGAAAAAACTACTCTTGAAATATTGGAATGAGTAATGGAACATACCAGTTAAAAATGTGTCCAAAATAAATAGGAAGTGAAGTTATAACTGAAGCTATATTACAGCAACCCTTAACACCCACTTGAAGGGTTTCCTGTTTTCATTTTAACATGCATGCTATAAGCCAGTAATTGATTGGTACAGGTGTTGGCAGGAAAAAGCTGTTGTGCTTATAAGTAACAGCCTCTGATTATCGGTTAACCATGGCTTTTGGCTTAAAAAAGAACCAGGGGGACTCAAATTATTGAAGAATGTGTCAACCTACAATTCTGTGGCTGTTTTAAAAAGAACCCAGGAGCTGAGAGGAAATATGAAATAAGTCTGTGTAGGCATGGTAATAAGCATCTTGTGGGGGGGGGGGAGGGGAGGAATCATTCTAGGTGTTGTATAAAAAAGATTATTGCCTGCACAAATCCATACTTATGGGTGCATAGGCATGCCTCATTATCGGTGGAACTTTTGGAAAGCTTTGCTTGCTAGAATAGCATGCATGTGCTGTTGTAGTACTTCAGATTTTTCAGTGAAAACCAAAGTGGGTTTTGGGGGTGTTTTTTGCTCATACATTGCTATATACTAAATGTGCTTATGAGATTAGAGGAGTGAGCTGGGGCAAGAAAACTTGAGTGCCATTCCAATCCAAATGAATAGAGAACCTTCTTCCACGATCCCTCCCCTCGGTGGGAGGGATAGCTCAGTGGTTTGAGCATTGGCCTGCTAAACCCAGGGTTGTGAGTTCAATCCTTGAGGGAGCCATTTAGGGATCTGGGGCCAAAATTGGGGATTGGTCCTGCTTTGAGCAGGGGGTTGGACTAGATGACCTAAGGTCCCTTCCAACCCTGATATTCTATGATTCTATGATTATTCCTTCAGGTAGAAAGACTCTTCAAAATAGAGGTCTCTGTTTGTAGGGCCCTCAAAATCAACCTTACCATTATCTGATGTGCAAATTGAGATCCAACAACTTCACTCGGGTCCACAAATACTTCCTCGAGGGCTAATTGTTGAATCCATTAAGGTGCCTACTTAAGGGCACCTCTTTTGAGCTTCACCTCTTCTTGGAACGTCGGCTCCATGATTTACATAGCCAATGAGAGCTGGTTATCCGTGGATATCAACACCAAATAATGAGATAGTAACAGTGCTGCCCTTTATCTAGCTCCCGGCATCTCACCACCCACGTTAAAAGCACTGAAGACCATCTCATTGGATGTTCTGTCTGACAGATTTGAATGCTTAGAGGACAGTGGTGTTGAAAAGCCTACTATTTAGATGACCTAAAGGCCATTCTTCCTCCTTTCCTCAGGAATTTTGTAGGAGCTTCACATACAGGACCCATTCAATTCAAAATGCCATATCCCTTTAATTTTTTTTTCTTTGAAGTTTTCTTGAAAGTATTATTGGATGTACCTAAAAATAATTCCTTTGCAATAATGGAGAAAAGTTGCTAAAATATCTTAACTGTTACTTAATTGAAAGAGCCTTTCTCTATTTGACTCATTTACAGTATAAGATATATCTGTAATATGTTAAGTAGTATTTCATAATTATCCATTCTTCCTCTCCCAAACTTCCACATAAATTCTCACCCCGCTTCCATGTCTGGCAGTCTGTACTATGGGCATTCCCCTTTACCCTGCTGGTTGAAGGCAGAGCAACAGCTGGGACCACATCTGATCAAGGGTTTCCTTTTGGTAGCAGAGACTTTCAGGATAGAATTACCAAAAAAATATAAATTTGACTAATTGGAGACTCCTAAAACAGGTTTTAAAGTCCACTCCCCCTCCCCCCCCCCCTCCCAAAAGCAAATACCGCTCAAGTCTTACTCTTTTTATTCAGGAGCCTTAGGACTAGACTGTCCCACCTGCAGACAGGAACTTACAGCTTCAAGAAAGCGTGCCCCGGATCTCCTTGTAGCACTGCGGGCAAGAATCTAATCCATTTGACTGGCATGAAGGCAGGGTCCATGTTGAGCCAGGGAATTGGGTCACAGAGGTGGCACACAGGAGATCTCACAGGCAGATCCCATAAAGTTACCTTGCAGTGGCAGCTGGCACTACCATCACTGCTTCAGCTGATTGCTACGCAGCAGCCTCTCCTCAATTTACCAGTTGAGCTGTTTAATTCCTGACACTCTTACTCTTGAATTGTCTGCTCCAGGGCTTAGGTGACCATGTAGCTTCTCCCTTAGGAATCCAGTGGGGCCACCACTTGCTCAATAGCGGGGTGCTCCTTGAAGTAATGAAGTGACTCTACTTAAGTCTGGGCAGACAGACCGCTTGTATGCCCATGGAGCCGCCTTCTACAAAGAAAATGGTGGAGGAGTATCCCTTCCTCACTTTTTAAAGCTCCATCTTCCTGGGGCAGAGATCAGGAGGACCCTTCTAAAGATCCCTCCACCTCAAGAATAGAGTGGAGACATTACCTAACCATAATTCCTCTCCCCCTGCCCCAATTTTTTTTAAAGGCTAAAGGAGACCTCATACAGTGAAAATCAGTAGCTTGAACTTGCATCCTTTAAAAAAAAATGATCTTCCCTTTATTCCTGCAAGTTTCAAGTGCTCCTCTTTTCAGACTCTGGCCCAAAATCCTCCTGCCAAGCAAAGAGAAAAGTGCATCGCCAGTGTGTTTTTCTTAAAAAAAAAACACAACAAACATACCATACCTGTAAGGGTCATAAGGTTTAAAAAAAAAAAAAAAAGCTCTAACAGAGTAAAGAACAAGAGAAATTCTTTCTTCTCCTCATCCAGCTCAATTTCCCTGAAGGAAGAGGATCTGGCTCGGCCCAAGTAGAACTTAGCAAATATTTGATCACATATTATGGATGTTGCTAACCAAATTGAAAATGGTCTCTGAGACACTCCAGGAGCCGCTAATCTCATGGAAACCAAAGTGAGCCTCAGAAATATTTTCCAGCAAAAGCTAAAGAAATAATTGTTCCATTACATCCTGAGTTTGAAAAAGAAATCAAGACTGAGTGAGTTCCTTATCAAAGCCAGGAGTTTCAACAGACAAATCAGAGGTTCTGTTGTTTACCCAAGAACAAGAGAAAGATTTGGTCATTCTGCCAAAGGTGGATGCTGAGGCTTCTGCCTTGCTCAAAGACACAAATTCCTTCAGAGGAAGAGGAGCTTTTTTTAACTAAAATTTTCAACAAAGGGGGTGGGGGGAGAAATCCAGTCATGTCGAGACAAACTGAAAACTAATTTGAACATGATCTCAGTAGCAGCTTCTTTTGTTGCTGATGTTTCTCTAGATTCTTCTAGAATTACAGCTCATTCAGTTGCCTCTAATGTGATATTATGAAGACACCACTGGTTTTGCCTATGGAAAGCAGATACTCCAGGAAAACATCTCATGATCTCATCCATAAAGTCAAGCAGTTTGGTAAGGACAGAGACAAAGCAGAAGCAGATGAAAGTGAGAAGAAAGTCTTCCATTTCATCCATCTAAGAAGAGCTTTAGACCTTCTTTCTGTTGTCTCTTCTGTTTGTGGTTACCAACCCACAAGAAATACACAGGGACATCAGATTTGGAAGAGATAGATGGTCCCGCTTTAACACATCAGGAAACTTAACACAGGGCTCTTCCAGAAGACCCTCAAATCGAAAATCCTCTACTGATTTACAATGCCCTATGTCGAAGAAAACTTCTTATCTGGGGGGAGGCCTCAGAAATTTGTCCACATATGGGAGATATCTACCTCAGGCAAGTGGATACTGTAGACTGCTTTATAGGGATTTGACCAAATTCCCCAGAGATAAGTTCACAGTCTCTCTCCCAGATCAAAGAACCCAGTCAAACACCAGAAGGTAGAGGAAACAACACCTTCTCATCATAGGGCCAATACGTATAAGGCAGAGTTTACGGCATATTCTTGATGATCTTTGTGGTATCAAAGAAGAATGGGAACACAAGCCATCTTAGATTTCAAATCACCCAATGAATCTACCAGGTCTCAGAGCTGTGACTAGTGTTTCAGTCTGAAACTTCCATCACCTCAGGATTTTGTCACTTAAGTGGGCCTCAAGGAACAGCCTGGAACAGCCACTGGAAACTTTTACTCTTCTGTTACAGAAGGAAGTATTTTTAGTTGAGGCCTCTCTCACTGGGCTAGTGACTGCTTTGAGTCTTCACAAAAATCCTGGTTGTCTTTAGTGTCCATATTCAGAGAATGAAAGCATACTCATTTATCCTGCTTACAGTGATCATTTCATCAGATCGTCATCCCATCAGGTGGCACTTGAGGTGATCAGAGTGAAGAATCATCTCCAACTTCTGCATGTAGGAGTGATCCTGGATACCAAGGAGAGACAAAATGTTCTTTTTGGAGAAGAGATCACAGTAGATATTCTCATTAATTCACCAAGTGTTGTCTGGTCATCAGACATCCCTGAAAATTTGAATGCTATTCCTCAGCCAAATTTCATGTGTGGGCATTCTGCAATGGGTCAGATTTCATATGAGGATGCTCTCAAAACTCCACACCAGGAAGAAATTGCAACCAATCTGAATCTTACCACTGTTCTAAAGTCAGTCACTTCCTCGCTCAAGTGGTGGACTCATCCTTTGAAATTCCAAAGGGTATCTGATGTCAGAGCCAGGGAGACTCATGATCACTGCTGATGCCAGTCTTCGTGGATGGGGTGCACACCAAACCAGAGTGGCTATGGGGACATGGACTAATTTGGGAGAAAAATATAAACTGACTATAGATAAGGGCCATCAGCATCATGTACTGTTCCTTGCAGGCAACACTAGCTGCACTGTGCACTGCACAAGGAATCTATTTATTTTCTGACTTGGTTAGAGCATGATCTCTCCTCTCATACCCATCCACATAAAGGGAAATGGAGAGCACAGGAGTAGACTGTCTGAGCAGGAGGGACCTGGACCTGGGAGAATGGAGTATGAATCCTTCAGGGTTTCAGGTGGTGTCAGATTCAGGGTTCCAATCCTAGATCTCTTCACCTTGAGGGAAAATAAGCAGTGAACTTCTTTGTGAGCAGATGAGAACCTGAAAAGAAAGCAGTTGATGCTCCTATCTCAAAGGTTTCAAGGCATCCTTTAGACCTCTCCTCTCATATCTTTGACAGGGACAGTAAAATTATCCTAAAAGAATGGCCCATAGTCATCCTGATAGTCCCATACTGGCCATGCAGACCGCCATAGTTCTCTGACTTAATTTCAGAGGGTGTTCTGTTTGCAACCTATTAGCCAAGAAAGAAATTCTGAGCCAGAGATCAATCCACTACCCAAACCCAGCTCTGCTAAAACTTAACATGCAAGATGGAAAGGAGAATTGAGGTCTCTAGAATTCTCAGAGTTCAGGATACCCTTTTGGTAGGAGATATGTCTCTACCAGAGCACGTGCTTTGAATTATAAGGAATCGACAAACATTTATAATTATCACCATGTCAAAAGGTACCTTAGAGTAGATGCACGTGGTAGTCCTCCAGTGATACGTAGGTTTCCTTCTTGGAGCTTTAATTTAGTGCTAGGAGACTTAAAGCAACCATTTGAATCACTACACTCTGTTTTGGCCTACTTCTCTCAAAGTGGTTTTCTAAGGCTAGGTCTACACTACCCCCCCCTATCGAACTAAGGTACGCAACTTCAGCTACGTGAATAACGTAGCTGAAGTCGAAGTACCTTAGTTCGAATGAATAAGCACTTACCCGGGATCCACACGCGGCGCGCAGGCTCCCCCGTCGACTCCGCCTACTCCGTTCGTCGAGCTGCATTACCAGCGTCGACGACGGAGCACTTCCTGGTTCGATTTATCGCGTCTTGACAAGACGCGATAAATCGAACCCAGAACATCGATCGCGCGCCTCCGACGGGACGCGTAAGTATAGACCTACCCTTAGAAGCAGTCACCTTGGTTAGGAGAGTATCAGAAGTTGGAGCATTGTCTATGAAGCCACATCTGTATATTCCATAAGAACAAAGGGATTCTTTGGCTAGAGCCATCATTTATTCCAAAAATTAACATTAATTTTCCACAGGTAGCCAGTGACTTTGCCTTTCCTCCTCTAAGCCTAAACATCCCAAGGAGATTGAAATAAAATGACAGTCAGGATGACATTTAACATTTACCTCAAGGATATGGAACCTTGTCAGAGGTCCACAGTATTTTTTATCCTATGTCACTCTTGAATGAAAGGAAGAACATCACTAAATCCTCCATTGCAAGATGGATTAAAGCATGTATTGCAGACGTCTATAGAGCATGTGGAGTGAATCTAACAAGTAAAAATACAGTCTGCTTCCTGGGGGGTTCAGCAACCTCTTGGGGGGGGGGGAAAGATCTAGTGCTTCATATGAAAAAACCTCTAAGACAGCTATATGGATATCGGTGTACACATTAAGTAAGTACTACGAGGTTGATGTCCATTCTTCCGCCGATGCAGCCTTCGGAAGAAGGCTACTTTAGAAAGAAGGTACTGCCCCAGCAGTAATCCAGAATCAGTCCTCATATACATAGTTTGAATCCTCCTCCCAAACTAGGGATAAATACTTCTTTGCACGTCCCAGGGCTATAGCCACAGGTGGGCCTGGGATACACCATGACCCCACTCAGCATCCAAGCCCACCTGAATATGTGAACCCCCTCTAACTCCTGTAACAGCAGCAGCCATGGTAGATTGCTCCAGGGCCCAGGCAAGGACAGTGAGAGCCACCTCCTCCCTCTTGTCATCTGTTCAAGATCAGTCAGTAACTGCCTCCCCCACCCAATAGAGGGGCCGGGGCACACTACTAGAGAAAATATGGCTGCACTGCAGAGACCTATATGGGTTCCTGACAGTCCCCACACATGGGGAGCTATGCAGCTGGGGCAGCAGGGGTTAGAGTAGGACAGAGAAGAACAGGGGCTGCTGCTTCTGTGGTATTGGGAACAGCACATTCCATAGCAGGTGATGGGGACTGGATAGCTGGGGTAGGAAATGGGGCTCAGCCAAGCTTTCTGGTCATTGACTGTCCCCCATAATTGGAACCAAACTTCCATTCCTAGCTACTCCTCTACCGCATTCCACTGTCAGACTAGAGAGGGGAGGTAAATGGGAAACTTTCCTTCTTACCTGTGAATTTGCTGTCTTATACACTCTGTGTCTCATTTTGGAATACCCAGAAATGGTTTACTTCAGAACTGAAGTAGTTGGATCTCGCCTCTGGTTTCCAAGGTTAAAAGGGAAAATACACCGCACCCTCGCTAGAATGCGGGGTTTGGGAGCCATGCGTGGTACCGTGTTATAGTGGGGGGCGTGTCACCATGGATTCCAATTTAAATAATTTATTTTGGGATCCATGGTCACACCCGCGCTAATTCCAAATTCGCGCTTTGTTGACGTGCGTTCTAGCGGGCGTCTCCTGTACATGTTTGCATAAAGAAATATTTGTATATTTCCTAAGGCTCTGTTACAAGATTTGTTTGTTAATGTTTGGTGGCATTAATTTATTTAGTTAGTATTTTCCAGCTTTGCAATATGTCATTATGGTGTATAATTGACAGTATAATTGGGTCTACAGTAGGGGATCTTCTGGCATAGTTAAATCACACCCCATGCCAACGTAGCTGTGCTGGCAAAACTTTTACTTTTAGATCTGCGGAGGTATAATTTGGAGCCTCTGGTAATAGTTTCATAACTCTTTCCCCTTCATGTGGGGATTGGTGCTGAACTTCTTGTCAGAGAAGCTCACTGGTTGTCCTTTATTAACTCAAGTCTACTGAGCTTAGTCCCCTGGCCAGTAATAATACAGTAACCCCCCGCCTCCTCCCAAGCCAATACAAAGCATAGGGCAATAGTTCAGGAGAGGGAGAAACCTGGGGGTTACTGATGAGGAAAGAGATAGCTGAAGGGAAAACACTGAGTAGATAAGAAAAGGGAAAATGTTTCAGGCATAGAGGCCAGCATGACAAGAAGCACAAATTCAAGAATGGAAGAGAGAAACTAAGAGTGAGACAAAAGGAATGGTAAGAGGTGGGGAAAACAAGTTGGGTATATAAGAAACACAACAATAGTGGCATGACATTTACACGTAAGTGCTATGTAATTAGAGTATGTACTGAGTCACATTATAGTGCAATAGAATTGTAAGGTATAATTTTGATTTTTATTCATTTTTCTAGTTTTAATGAAACAAGAGCACAGAGATGAAATGGATTTGTCTGCCGCTCCATCTTTGTCCCTGCCTCATACTGGCAGTGTTCAGGGCCTGCACTCCATCCGAACTCAGCTGTCTTCAGCAGATCCAGGGCACCCGCACGATAGTTTACTGTCTACATCACCCAGGAGCCTTGTGTGCCCAGTTCAGCAACCGTATACATCCACGGTGACATCAGCAGTTTCCCATCTGTCTCACATACAAGGTAGAAACATCAGTCCAGGTGATGAGTGTCATGTTTTGTCTCCTGTGGTTCACCAGTCTTTCCAAGTAACATCAACACCTCCTGTGAGGCCTTCCTACCAGCCTATGCAATCTAATGTTATGTACAATGGACAACCTGGTCTTCCCATGAACTCTGCCTCCAGCCAAGGATTTGACACTATTTCATTTCAACAAGATGCAGCTGTACCTCATTTGATAAATCTTAGCTGCCCACCTCTGCCACCAATGCAGTACCATTCTTCAAATCCTGGCTCAGTGACAACTTCATGTACAGTAGGACATCCTTTGGCACATCCAGCTCATTCAGGACAATCATCACCTCATCTGCAGTCAATGGGATACCACTGTCCAAATACTGGGCAGGGTTCTATCTCTTCTGCAATGAATCAACCCCTTGGGCAACCTTCCCCTCAGTTGCAGCAAGTCACATACCATTCTGCAAACCCAGGGTCTGCTTCATCACCATCCCCAACAGCTTCCCATCCTTTGGTCCATTCGCCACTGTCGGGGCCAGCTTCTCCTCAGCTACAACCTATGCCATACCAGTCTCCTAGCTCAGGACCTGCCTCATCCCCTCCCCCAACAGCTATAAGTCACTCGGGACAACATTCCCCTCAAGAACATAGTCCTGGATTGGGAGGTCTTCATGCAGCTTCATCTTTAGTACATCACAGTGTGTGCGAATCATCTCCATTTTCATCAGACGGGGTAGCTGTTAACATTAAACCAGAACCTGAGGATCGAGAGTTGAATTTTCAAACAATTGGATTGCAAGACATCACGCTAGATGATGGTAAGTGGATATAACTTTTGATGGCTGGGATTTTGAAAGACACTGGTGATGTTAGAAACCTCATTGGAGCAATAATGTAAGCAACATATTTTCAGAAGATCAGTCTCTTTTGCAGGCATAGCTTCCATCCACAAAACTTGCAGTCCCATTTTTGTCCCCGCAGTGCTTGTATATGTACTGCACATTAGGTGTAATTCCTGTAATTAGAGGAACTAAGTGCTCTTCCTTTGATTTGCACCCACAATTTCTTTTATGGGCACAAAATAAGGGGTTAGGCCTAATCCCTTCTAAAAATTTACCCCTTACCATTCAGGAACATTATACATTCATTGTTCTACACGAAGAATTAGTTTTAAAACACTTCTATTTGTAACTTGTTGATTTGATATTACTGTGTCGTTTGTTATATAACTGAGTTACTTAAATGTAATTTGGAGCCTTTGAATGATATCTTGAAATTCAAACTCTGAAAGAATACAATTCTAACTCTTAGTAGTGTCAACTCTTTATTCGTCCACCATTTGCAATAGGCTAGATGCTGAGAGAAATCAAACTTAGAGGCCTGTTTAGGTTCATTTGCTAAGTATGTGGAAGTCATTTACAGTATGACAGAGTAGTTAAAAATGCTCCAGTTTAGAAGGACAAATCTAATGCCCAGACCAGTTCTGGTTGAAACTAAAATGTTACCTACATTTCAGTACTACCTTGAAATCTGATAGACATTTGAGCTTGGGCTAGAGCCCAGGTTCTGGGACTCTGTAAGATGGGGAAGGTCCCATCGCCTGGGCTCCAGCCTGTACCCAAATGTCTACACTGCAATTTTATAGCCCTGCATCCCCAGCCCAAGTTATCTGACACAGACCAGTTGTGGGTGTTTTACTGCAATGTAGAAATACCCTCAAAGGCTAGAAGCTTTTTTTAAATGAAAGCTTAAATTCTATAAAAATTGATCGGTAAACCCACTGCTTGACATGGAACATTCACTACACATCACCTGGCATGGGGTGCATGGATTTGACAAGCCTAGCAGTAGAACCTAGTTAATCTAATAATTAATCCAGACAAAAACAGTGTGCTCCACATCTCAAAGATTTAATAGAATGTAATGGTGAAGTCTGCCTTAATTACTTTTTATAAACGATAAACAGTACATGTAGCTGATACTTAACTATTACTAATTATAACTGCCCAGTTATCTAATCATCTTAATTCATCAGCTAATAATTTTCGGTTGCTAGCTGCCTCCAAGTAATTCATGAAAATCAGTGAGTCTGCTACGTATCATTTTTGATACTTTAGTTTTAGTTAAAACTTTAGTTTTAAAAAACATTACATAACCATAGTTTTAGTACTTTAATGTATTTCTTATTGCCTAGAAAACAGTTCTCTAACTGATTGCTCTTAAAGAGACACTAGATTCTTAAAATTCTTTAAAAAAAATTAGTACTAGTGAAAGGTACGAGGAATTAAAGACACAATTTGCCTCTTGAACAGCAAAAGACCAACATTTAGGCACTATTGACATTCTCAATACTCCTGCTCAGTTGCTGTCTAACCCTGTAGATACCTACATTTCCATTGGTAGGTTTGAGCAAAGCTACCTGTGTCCTGATGCTATTCCACCGCAAACAGCAACAGTGACTTTTTTGTTAATTTACTAATTTGCCATTATATTTCAAGATCAAATTCTCAGGTTGTTTCTGTTCCATAAAGCATGACTTGTTTTGCACTAAAATTTTCTGTGCTCAGTTGAAGAAAACAGAATTTTAACTTGCCACGAAATTGAACCTTGATGAAAACAAGGGCTTCTGACATGGCTTGTGAAAAAGTTTAGTTCAAAAATACACCGTTAGGAAAATTGCGTGTTGCTGTCTGACACAAGCACACATCAAGTTCATTCTTTGAAATACGCAGTCATTGAAATTAACATCATATATTTACATAAGAACTTTCCAAGGGTACAACTGACCTCATCTCCAGACATCAAGAAGTCTAGATTCAAGGTAACACATGGAATGAAATCAACAAGTTGGAAAAGCATTGTTTCTGGGAAAAGGGTCCTATGCCTGTTTCCTGCTCTCCAATTTGTATCTGAAGCTGGTTCAGCTCTTAAGGTGGTTGTTCTTGAAGGCCTAGGGGCACTGTTTCCTCTAAGCTGTGCATATGTGCGCGCGCACACAGATCCCAAACCCCGCGCACACAGCGAAACACCACGTGCACAAACATTTGCACAGAAGCACAACAATTTGCATAGAAGAAATTTTTTGCGCACACAGCCTGTCAAAAATTAGAGGGAATGGTCAGGGGTATAATAAATTATACTGCTATAAGGCATCTGTATGCCTGCATCCATGCACGGACTTTTACTGATAGCTGAGTTGGCAAAAATCACACCCCTAAACTACATAGTTATATTGGTAAAATGTCCACAGTAGACCAGCCCTAAGTGAGAGAGATGCTCCAGAATAGCAATTTGTGATACGTTGGAAAATTTCTAAACTTCTCAAGAAGCCTTGTCATACTCTCCATTCCAGGTAGTTGATGGGGTTGAGGATCTCTGAGCTGATGGCAGAGGCCCAGGAAATTGGGAGTCATCTCCCCAAGGTGGGGTTACTTGTGGTTATTTAGCATACATCACAGGCCTAGTGTCACAATCTAGGGCTGCTTGTGCTCTGATTCGTCATGCTGTGTAGTCTAAAATGTTTGTTTGTGATCAGTTCAGAAGGATGTCCTCTTAAACTGATTGCTATCCCTTGCCCTAGGTACGTCTACACTACCCGCCGGATCTGCGGGTGGTGATCGATCTTTCGGTGATTGATTTATCATGTCTCGTGTAGACGTGATAAATCGATCCCTGATCGCTCTGCCGTCGACTCCTGTACTCCACCAGGGCGAGAGGTGGAAGCGGAGTCGACGGAACAGCGGCAGTCGACCCTGCGCCGTGAGGATAGTCGACCCAAGATACGTCGACTTCACCTACGCTATTCTCGTAGCTGAAGTTGCGTATCTTAGGTCGATATCTCCCCTCCCCCCACCCCAGTGTAGACCAGGGCTTAGGGTGGCTTCCTCCACTTGGGTCTGTGGGATCCTCTTCTCTGAAAGGCAGGCCATTCCTCTTCAAGGTGTCCAGACACTGCATATGGGGTACTGTCTTAGTTTACCTTTTTTCCACTTATGCCCGAGGTTCTCATGTTTCTAAATGTGGATCTGACGCCTCATTCTTAGCATATTGGTCCCTACAACTCCTCCTCTCACCTCCTCCTTCAGAACTTGCTCTCTCCACTGGGACTCTCAGAATTCCTTTGCTGCCTAAAGGAAAGACTTCCCAGTTTGTATGAGGAAGGCTAAAGAAATGCAGGCTAAAATGCTTCCTATATGGAGGAAGGCCTGACGTAGACCTCTGTTCTCTTGATTTTCTCCAGATAATGGCAGGCCTTGTTAACTTTCAAAGGGTGAATGTTCACTCAGAAAAGTTCAATCCTCTCGTTTACTCTTGGTTGATAAATAGGTTTTCAGCTGTTATATTAATGCCTTTTCATCCTCTCCCCTTCTGTCACCCTGTACCACCTACACACAAATCTAAAATGGAAAGAGGTCTGTTTCCAGAAACAGTTCTTCGAGCTACTGTGGAGAATTTCAGAAAAATCCATCAACCTTGATGACTTAAGTCTTCTTTTGGAGCAGACTACAAAGCTTTCATATCACATAACCATAGAAACGACAATGGCCAGTTTTGTAGGAGATTCAGGAGTATTTTTAAGCTGAAATGAATAGTGGTGTGGCAGTGAAAATTGTAATATTTGATATTGTAAAGTAGCTCTTCTATTTCATATGCTTTTTAGATTTACAAACTAAAATGGTTGGGTTTTACAATTGTTTGGAAAAATAAATGTCACAGATTTTGAGCACCTCACTTTAGAGCTGTAGCTTTATGCTTAGAATACTGTAGTGTCACAAAACCCGAAAACCATTACATTAATGTTGATGAACTTGTCCTGAAAATAATTAACAAAAGGCTGCTGTTCACCTTTGAACTGATTGAAGTGCCTCTATAATCCCATTAATCTTTTAGGTCCCCTGAAATCCAGACATTCAGTTATGCCATTTGTGAACCCGCATTCCACTATGCTGATGACTTCACACCCATCATGCTTATGCAAGCCTAAGAGGGGTGATAAATTGGGTTAACTGTTGACTTTTTCCCATATTGTGCAATTTTGCAAAAAGCTTCTATTTAGAGTATATATCCCAAAGAGTAAAAATAGTATGTAGCATTGGGTGGGGGGGCGGGAGGGGAAGAAACACCACTTGCACTGTATGTGTGCGTGCATGCACACTGTATTATCTACAGCAGGCTTTCATGGTAGATGTGGTATCGCAGATCGGAATCTGGCAACCTGCATTTCAAAGGACTTTAAATTCTATTATTTTCTTTAAATTATATTGCATATATCTCTTTGCAATCAAAAATGCATTGAATATAAGAAGGAATTTAAATGCTGAATTACGATTTATATTTCAAATATAACATAACTAATAACAGATCTAGAAAAAGGCTTCACTTAAATTTTACCTTTTGGAAGATGTGGCAGATTCAAAGCCAACTATATTGTGTACCATTCTAAATAAGGAATGGCCCTGTGTTCCTGACGACCAGTGTTGTTCCAGTTTTAAAAACTTGCGCACATTGGACATCTCAGAACCATTGGTCATCTGAGCTGGTGAAACTGACAGCAGGCTGCGTAAGTACAAGTGGTTCTCAAGGTCTGTCACAAGTTGACAGCCTTTTCTTCCCATTGAATCAAACCACCCTTTTCCCTACACAGCGTGCGAGATCCTTCAGATGATGGAGACAGAGAGATGGAGTTTGCTTGGCTGAAGACAGTAGGATTCAGCATTTGATTTAGTCTTTGCCATATACATCCATCACCCTCTGACACAGTCCCCTGTGTGCTCTTGCCCCAGGACAAGTGTCCCAGTTTATCTTGAAAATCTGGTCATTCTAGTTCAGAATGTTTGCAGCAGTGTGTTAAGTGGAGGTCTGCAGCTTTTCTTCATTTTTTTCATTCTGTTAACTTGTAGCAAATTATTATTAACTTTTGTGGCTTTCCAGTTTACAAGTGTGTGTCAAATTTTAGTTTATAAAATGTAATACTCTTTTAGATCATCTGAAACTTAAGCTTTTGAGTATTTCTACTTCTGAGTGTGCATTATGTAAATTTCATTTCTTTTTGTGGATTTGGGTAATATATATAATTGTAGTTAATCATTTTTAGGAGGTTACATTAACCTTGGATTGTGTTGAGTATCAAATTATGATAACCTTTTTGCTAATCCCCTTTCACTTCCTTATGTGTTGTATCCTCATTACATAAATATGGAGATTAGAAAACAGATGTGGATTTTCTATAAATCATAACTAGATCTCATCTAACAATTTTCTGTGCATAAAATGATGGAGCTGCTTTGTAAGATATAGTCCACATCTATTCAACTTTTTCCCCTAATTTAGTTTCCTATAACAGTATTGTGATGAATAATTTATCATCTTTTAGGGGATATGTTCAGTTGTGTGAAAGCACTGATGATGATTCAGATCCTTTGCTAGCTGGTCTAGGGATCAATACTATTGTATAGAGAAGCTATTCACCAGCTTTCACAGACTGAGTCTATAGTAACTTTCACAGAATTGCAATAGTAATAACAAGATAATTTGAATGTATTGGAAAGTGAACACTATATAAAAATTAAAATACAATACACAGTCAACAAATTAGTGTATATATAGTACATTTAAACTAGGCTGTTTAAAGTGTCATGAATGCTGCAGTAAGAAATCTAATACTCTGTACTTTGCAGCCCATTGGGCCTAAGCTTTGTTGCAGGACTTCAATTTCTGTTGTACACAGAGGCTGAATTTACAATATCTTACTATACACTGGAAAATATTCAAACATGAGGTTCTTTACTGACTATACTGTACTAGCATTGTTGATTTAATTTTTTTTTTAAATTGTGTTCAAATATTTCTTTTCATCTCATGTTGCTGCCTAAATTGGCATACTTCAAAAACTGGGGTGATTTGCAATAAAATGTACTGCTATACCCTTTCCTGGTTGCTTTCTGGTAAGTACAGTGGCTGTTATGAGGGGTAGCGTTAGCAGTTGGCATATGCTGGAATGAAGATGAAGGGGGATTTCAAATTGGGAAGCGAATATTAGCCAGCAACAGGTGGAGTGAGAGGGTGGTAAGATCAATGCTGTTACAGTTTGTGTATCTCACTTATTGGGTGAGGGTATAGGAACTTGTGCACACAGACTCTAAGGGCTTGTCTACACAGTGCATTAGTCCATATCAAAGCAGTGTAAATTCCAGTGCATATTAGCATGTTACTCGCTAACTGGCTCACATGGACCCTGCTGACGCACACTAGGGAATTTTTAGTGCATGCCAGCAGGGTCCACGTGGGTCAGTGGTCCATGAAATGCTCATTGCTTTTGTGCATTGCAATTCACACCCCTCTGGTGCAGACTAATGCACTATATAGACAAACCTTAAGACTATATTACTCTAATTAAAAAATATATCGTCTAGATGATGATCTAAATCTTGAAATTGTCAGAGGCAGTATGTCCTATATCTTTTTTTAATGGTCTAATGTAACTTGTAAGGCAGTCAACCAGGTCCTTCATAGTTTGCTATTACCCTATTCCCTCTTTTGATCACAAACCAATAGAATCACAGCTGGTTGTTCCCCAGTAGAGAAGGATGTAGGTTAATTATAGCCTGGCCTGCTGCTGTAGTGAAAGTTGACACTATAGCACTTGCTGGTTGTGTGCCCTGAAAGACTAAGCTAAATATATTACACTAACTAATCTTATGTAGTTACAGGGACTCTTAACATACCCACAGCTGTTACTGCTCTATATGTAAATGACAAGTGGAAGGCCAGTATCAGAGGAAACATGCTGTAGTCTTCCCTTAATGTACTTGAGGATTACTCATAATCTTAATAAATCCATAAATACAATAATTCAATTAAAAAGTGTAGTTATTTAAAATAAATATATCCTGTACAAAACAAAGCATATACCACTGTATTTGCTAAAAAGGAACTACACAGATTCATTTCAATTTACCGATGCTGCATCATTGACTGTAAAATGTAGAGAATGTGCAGACTGCAAAAGTTTATGCTGCATGGCCTGCACAGCACCTACTGGGGGTAGGGGAAACCTCTCAGACACCACATTGTTGGATTCTGATTCACTTCACTGACTGCACTTTTACCTGGGTGTGTGTACCCAAAACAGTGTCTTCAAATGGTCTCAAATAACTTAATTTTATAATGCCTTCACTACCATAAACAAGTATAATTGATTCTTGCCCTTCTTTTCCTCCTACCTCTGGAAGTTTAATTTATCCAGATGACTGAGTCTTTTTTTTGTTTTGTTTTTTGGTTCAATGGACGAAAGAATGTATCTCCTAATTGAGAGATAATTTAACATAAAAGCACCACCATTCTTTTAAGTATATAGTTCAGGGGTACCTTAAGCTTTTTTTTAGTCTAGTTTAAGGAAGTAATGTCAAATTTATCTAAAAGCATATCATGTAGTGGAATATTTTTGAAGAAATAATTCCCTTTTGAATCTACTTATTTACCAGTTATTTTAATTTATTAACACTAATTGTCAGTTAATATAATATATGTGAATTTAAGGTAGAAAACATATCAGAAATATGTATTTGTAGATTCTGCTTCTGTAAGTGTACATGGCTTTAATGTATGCAGAACAAAGAACAAACTCCCTGCACCAGAGTGCATAGTCTAAAGGGCTGTAACTTTGCTCACTTGTGGTTCATGGTGCTTGATATCATAAATCCCTAACAAGGGCACTTAATTCCAGAAAGAGCATGACAGGAAAGCCCTTATAAATATAAAACATGTATCATCTGATGAGCAATACACAGTACAGTTAAAATGCCTGAGAGCTCATTGCTATCAGTGATAGCCCTGCCAGGACACATTAACACCTCATAATCACAATTGTATATAAAACTAATTTCAAAGAGTGTTATCATTGAACAACTAACTCAGTTTAGCCTCCTTTCTATTGGTGGAATGTCTATGAGCAGATCACAACTTCCCTATTTATTCATCATTAGTATTTACTTTATGAATTGTTAACTCTTACCTCTATAGATTTATTATGCACAGTATGCTGCATTAGTCTAAAATCAGGCTGTGTTGATTGGTTGTGATTTGGTCAAAAAATCACATGGTATTGCTTCTGTCTTTCTTTTCTGAGGTATGAGGATTTTTCTATAACCAAAGACAACCTTCAGATTACCCCTCTGGAATTCTCAGGCAGAATTAATAGTTAAGAAGTAGAAGTCTTTTACAAATCTTATACCTTTTCCTTTCTGGGCTGCCTAGGCCCTGGCTTAAGGCATCATTGTTAAATAAAATATTTTAAAACTAGGTGCTAAGGTTTATTTTCTGTCTGCTGTGTTACTTTGTGACTGTGATAAATTAATTTAATTGTATGTGTGTATGTATAATCCTAGTTGCCAAGTGTACTGTCAGATTGTTGTCTGAACCATTTAGTAGGTTCTGTGCTAGAGTTCTGCGGTTCTCTGTCAAGCTTCATACCCTGTTTTTTTTTTAAAAAAAAACAACTGCTTGGATGTGTATACTAAAGAATGCAAACTTAAGATTCTGTTTTCTGCAAGTTTTAATACAAGTAAAATCAATCATTCAAATGTTCATGCAAAGCAAAGGCAAGAGGTGGATACAGCTGAAGCATTTTTTAATTTGAGCAAATCCTGTTTGAAGAATTTTTTGTAGGATTCACCCAGCCCTAAGTCAAGATTGTCAGTGGTGATTTTGAGTAGAGTAACTTGGTTTTTGTGCCTGACGTTTCAGCAAGTGCTGATCACCTGTCCACCCTTTAGGTCACTAAATTAGGTACTAATCACATGTGACAATCTTGGCCCAACTGAATAGTAAAGAAACAAATCCAAAACAGACACACTTCTCCCACTGTTTTCTCAGGGCTTGTCTACCCATGGAGTTATTCAGGAATAGCTGTTCTGGGATGATGATGATTTCTGAATAACTCCATGAATGGACACTTATTCCAGATTAAAAGTGCCTTGTTCTGGATTATCTTAATCTAGTTTGAAAGTGTCCTGCTAGATTGAGGTGAAGTTTTTATATCCCTGCTTATTCCTGTGAGTGGTGATCTTTAGGGAGATCTATTTTTTTTCCCCAATGGGCCAGAATTACCTCATACAACATTTCTGGTATTGTGTTTTTACCATACAATTTTTCCAGCTAGTCTCTTTCAAGTGTTTGATTCCAAGATCTCCTACTCTTCTAAAAAAAGGCATAACAAAAAAATTCACTGTTACCTGAACATTGGAACTATCTTGCACACATTAGAGGATCAGAAATTCCAACTATTCTTTCATCATAAAAAAGAAGAGAGAGGCAAGACCCATTTTGGACTTCAGGTATCAAGCCAAAAGTCTGGATATAGACACTCTGAATTGTCCCCTGGATTGATGGCTGTTAGAACCATGGTGCAGCCACAAAATGTGTATTGTATATTTGTATATTGCTCAATCACATAAGAGGCTCCTCTAGAGTATGTTGGATACCTAGCAGTTTTTTCTCCTCTTTATCTTGGCCTCTAAGCACTTTTTCCAAGGCGTGTTGGTAATGGTAATGGTCACTCCTCAACAGGATTTGTGTCATTCCATACCTGAATGATTGGCTCATCCAAGCAAAATCACAGAGGCTGGCACAACATAGCAGGGATCTTGGTCGTGTCAAGTCTTTAGGATTAGTGTTTAATCAAAAGAAAGTTTCTTACATTACTGCAGAAATCACCCACTTCTGCATTACAGCTACACAAAATCAGGGGGCTTATCAGAGGGAAAAATGTGGACAACAGAGAATTATCAAAGCTAAATCCACCCCTTCTCTGGACATGATATCCTGTTAGTGTCTGAAGCCATGACTTCCATTCTACTCCAGGAAACTTCAACAGCTGCTTCCTTTGTCTTCAAGGAACAGGGAAATCTTGGGCTTGTTAGGATCCCTAAAACAGAGAATTGGCCTCACAGTAAGAGCAAAATTATCTCAAAGTTTCACAGACAGTCCTTCATATCTCCAGCAGACATTTCATAATGGACACGAATGTTTGGGGCACACTCTGCATCAATAGCAAACCAAGCAGTGTACTCATGGAGAAGAGACTACATATGAATATTTGGAAACCGAGAGATGGCAAGTTGGCATTCACTTCTCTTCAGGATGTGTTCAGAATGATAGTGTGAACATTGAGATTGATAACATGGTAGTAATTTCTTAATTGCCAGGGAAACAGAGAAGCACATTCTTCAGTTAACAGTGCTCCTTTGTTATATGCATAGAAGTTGTTTAGAGATCTGCAGGTGATGAATCTGCATGCACTGTAGGCAGGCAGATGGTATTAAGAGAGAAAATATCTCATTGATAAGGTGACCCAAACAGTGTACCTCTCTACTCAAAGAGTTGGGATAGTGTTTGTATTCTTTAGAAAGTAGAATGGGTGTTTTTTGTTTTGAAAAGATCAAATTGCTTTCACCCTCTGCTTCAGGAGGCTTTTCATACGGGGCTCTTGCCTGCCCTACCCCATTGAAAGCTTGAGCCTCTGCCCCCAACATATTTCGCTGAAGGGGTGCTCTCTTTAGTCTCTTGGTTCCCCACGGCAATTTTCTGCCTTATGTCCCAGATTAGCATCCCCCTCCCTCCTGTATTCTTTGATTTTTTTCAAAGGAAAGATCTACTTCCCTGTTGGTCATGACGCCCACCCACTTTGTGGGAGAACACTCTCCTCTCACTAATTAGACCTGTTGTTTCAAAAGAACTAGTGGTTCTCTGTCCTTATCCTTTTCTCCTAAAAGTTGCATGCATATTTTATTTGAACAAGAATAATACCTGCCTGAACTCCTTCCTCAAACTCAAAGTTAGGAGTTACCCAGGGCAATTATAATTCATCTGAAGCAATCTTCCTAAGCAAGACTTCTAAAAATCATAATAGTAAAGCAGATACCTGCTAGAATTAAATAATCTAAACCAATAATAGCACAGTAGGCACTAGCACAGTATAAATACATAACTAAATAACCTGTCTGAACTGAATCAAACCACACACACCCTTTACAAATTTTACAGCTACCTAAAAAAACCCCAACTTGGTACTATTTGTACATCTGCAAAACCCTACCAAATGACCATGCTGGAGTTGGTTAATGCAATATTCTACCCTTAAAGAGCTCTCTTCTGAAATGATAAACTGAGTACTGAGAATTTTCTCAATTTATCCCTGCTTCATCTCAGATATTCACATCTCTTGACAGTTCCTTAGGAACTGCTATTCATGCCATAGTTGTCAGTCTGAATTAGTAGTACCAGGATCAGTGTCAGTTTCCTGGTACTTAAATTTTGCTCTCTGTGGCCTGGCTGGATTACCACAGATGGGAGGATATGTTCAGGAAAAAGCAGAGATGTTTGTTCAGATAGTTTGATCAATATTGGGTAAAATAAATTATTTTACTGTAATGAATGTAATCCTTCTTTGAAGTCAAGAGAAATCCTAATTTCTTTGTTTTATTCTGAGTTATTGGCTGCCTCTTGCCTGGACTTTTCAGGGAGAAGGAAATATTTAGTGGTTTGTGCTGGTGTAACTAGATCACAAAAAGCAAATTAGGAAGTTTTAAAACAAAAACAAAATCTTGACTTTGGACATGATTATTTTAACTGAAAACTTTCACAAGGACAAGATGCAAAAAACTGAAGTTACGTAATGTAAATTTGGGATGCTACCTATTATTAAAACAAGGTTGATTACCTACTTGTTAATTTACAAAGTGATATTCACCTCAAAATACACTGTTATCTTGAATAAAACTGGGTACTTCATCTGACCTGGCAAGTCAGTACTATTACAAAAAAAATCAGTGAAATCCACTTCCAGGGTGAGTGAACTGTGACTTCTTGGTTTAGGCCAGTCAGTAGTTACGTCTGTCTTCTTCTCTGACACAGACTATTTTATCTCTGATCTGGAATACCAGCCATCAGGTTCAGCAGAGAAATGGACTCAACATTCAGCATTCATGT
Organism: Chelydra serpentina; assembly: GCA_037349315.1. Lineage (NCBI taxonomy): Eukaryota > Metazoa > Chordata > Testudines > Chelydridae > Chelydra > Chelydra serpentina. The sequence goes on along the minus strand of JBAIAC010000026.1, from coordinate 10,634,246 downwards.
CCAACTCCTGTGTGGAAAATCTAGAGGGTGAGTCTGCTTAAATGCTTCAGTGTTTTATATTGGAGCACAAAAGTAAGGAAGGGAAAGATGTTGTGGTAGTTCTAATATCTACAGATGAAAAATGCTACATAATAACTAAGTATTACTATAAATAGGGACGTGTATTTATTCTGTGATTCACGGATGTGGAATTTTGTGTAGTGTTTGTCCTTTGCTGCAGAATATTACTCTGGAATTTAAGCTACGGTTTAAAAAAAAAATATCTATTTCCGGTCTTTAAGTTTAGCAAGAAAAGCTTGATAATGTGAACCAGATGTGAACTAGAGGTATCATACATTCAATAAAACAACTCAATTTAAAAAAGGGATTTGAAACTGCTGCAGAATTTCCACTAGAGCGCTGCAGAATCAGAGAGCACAAGGCTCGTTGTTGCTTGTTTTTGTTTGATTGAGAGTTTTTTTATTAATTGAGTAGAGCAAGGGCAGAGAGTGGCCAGAATAGCCTCTGACTTTTCACTGCGATATGTTAAGTCTGAAACTTTTTTTTAAACTTTTTTAAACAGAAAAATTCTGATTTAATTAATCTTAAATTAGGTGCGCTTAAACCCCATTACCAGACTGTTTGTTTGTTACCACATGGTTCTGATGGCGGTTCTGACATGACCCCTTTTTAATAAAAAAAATTGTGGTTATCCACACAGTCATTCCCTACATACAATGTCACTTGCTTCTTGTGGGGGAGATTGTACAGGGTGACAGACATATGCGACTGCAAATTTGGGGGGACAAAAGGCCAGCTTCCTTCTGTGGTTGCTATTAAGGTGTAATATGTGTGGTGCTAGTGGTGGTAGAAATGTGAAGGTATGAAGCTGAGTGAAATTAACAAATAGCCTCAAAGGAAGCGTTTGGAAACTATATAGCAATTCGTTGTTGTTAAAAATAACTATCACATCTTGGATTAGTTTACCAGTTCAGAGCTTGCTAATATACGTGTCATCATTACAGTTCTCCCACTCCATCCATCTTGTAGAGATGAATTTACTCAGCAGCTATAAAATTAAAATTGTGTTTTGTAGTTATGGTGAGATTATCCAGTGCTGATTTTTTAACATAATCTTTCAAAAATGAAACATCAGCAATATGAATTAAGTCTACGTAATTATTTACAAAGCAGGTAAAAAGGAATGTTCAGTGTGGTGCTCAGCAAAACCTTTTACCGTTCAGACTTTAATAGTGTAATGAGTTGGCGTGTTAGAAATATTCACGTACTACCATTCTTCTCTTGACTTCATGAAGCAAACTGACAAATAGGAGTTTTGCCATAAACTATTGATAAAAATCAACATTTGATCTTAGTGCTGCTTTCCTGCAAATAAGATTTTCTGAGCTGAAGCTAACTCTTGATTTCTCTGGAACAGATTTTTAAAGTTTGCCTATTTTCCTACTGAGATTTTCACAATTCTAGGTTTTCCATTTACTGAAAGTGCTTTGAGGAGTCAAAGAACTACTGAATGAAGATGACCCCTTTCTCTTTTCCCTCCCCACCCAAGGTGTTCCATGAAACCTAAGTTAGTCGTCTTTATTTTCTATACATAAATCACCAGATTTTTTAAAAATCATAAATATAAATGATACATATACATAGTGCCTTCATGCATTTCAATCCAAGAGCAGACTTGTATGCTATATTATTTTTAAAGTCATAACAACATGGAATAAGCAATTTCAAACAGAAGTGAATTGATGCATCACTTTGCGGTTTATTACTTTATAGCCTGAGTTGCTAAAAACCATGTTATTTGAGTATCAGAGAAGTAGCCGTGTTAGTCTGTATCCACAAAAACAATGAGGAGTCCGGTGGCACCTTAAAGACTAACGCATTTATTTGGGCATAAGCTTTCGTGGGTGAATACCCACTTCGTCGGATGCATGCAGTGGAAATGCTCCAATACGTCTGTCAGTCTATAAGGTGCCACAGGACTCTTTGTCGCTTCTACTGATCCAGACTAACACGGCTACCCCTCTGATACTTCAATCATTGCAATTCACCTGTTAAAGTAAAACTCTCAAATCTATTTGTACTACCAACCACAATTGCTATCATTTGATTTTACTGCCTTTACTATACAGTACTATTGAAGGATTTACATTGAAATTTTTAGAAGCTTATTTCAAGACTACAGTATAACTCTATGTATTTGAATGAGAAGTTCATGCTTTATATTCTCCAGTTTTTGTAAGGCATAAGTAGAGAGCTTCTAAATTTCTGTGTTGGTAAGCATATGTAATGAAGTGACTTTTTTCCCCCAAAGACACTATTTCCGTTATTTCAGATTATTAAGGGCCTGACCTTAGAGGTGCTGGATATACTTGTTTCCCATGAAATCGATGGGAGTTTCAGGAGCTCAGCACATTCTGAAATAAGGTCCCAAAATTGTTCTTGTTTTTAGGATTAAACATGGAATAACATGGAAACACTTGATCACCTTTAAATCCAGAACATTTTCACCTCAACTCCATTGCAATACTTTCATCTGCAATTGAATTTCTAAGAAAATTGTTTACTAGGAATTGCATTAAATTGCTAACTTCATGAAAAACTGCTACTTGGGCAGCAAAGACCTGTGCAGCTTCAGGGTGTATTGGGGCAGTTTTCGTTTGCCATCCAGTGCAGTTTCCAGCATGGGAAGTGATGGTTTTATGAAAATTGTATAGAAAACTGCTGTATCAAGTCAGTCATTTTGATCAGTCTCACGATAGAGTATCACGTATTTCCACTAATAACAAAAACAGACTAATCAAAAGGAACTTCTTACTGTTTTTTAAAAATATTGATTAAATTGTAACCATAAGTCAGTTGGTAAAATGTAAATATTAATCACATGAACAATGAGAGAAGAGCATGTGAGGTTTTGCGTTACTCACATATTGTTATATATTTTCCCATGCCCAGCAACAAATAGTATAAATAGTAATTATGCTTATTCTGCCTTGAAATGTACGCACATGATTTAAAGTCATTTGCACTAGGCTTTTAAACAAGGTATTGTTAAATCACTTGTCAGATTTTTATTAATATGACCCTTTATAATTAAATTTTTCTTTGATGCCTTATGGAGAGGCCAGGAATGACGACTGTTGTAATCTGAGCTGCAGTTATCATGTAGCCCCAAAATGCAAACGATCTTTTAAATTTAAAGTAACAAATACCAAAAATTTTGAGTTACCAAAATAACTCTTTATTGGGGTTCAAGTTTTTAAGGCAAAATATGAAAATAAAATTGAGGAACCATTTTTGGTAAGTAAAAAAATTGACTAACAATTTATTTCATATTAATAGTGGGTTTATTTTTAAAAAACAGATTATAAATATTTCACTAATTGTAGGGGCAAGCTTTGGCATTTAATCAATAGAACAATGATATTGTACAGTGTGTTTTTCTGACACATTCATCTTTAATTTATGCCGTTAATCTGAAAAGTGCAATGCATATTTTTTATTTTGTGTAGGATTGAATTAAAGTGCTAGAGTAATTTTCATTCCCCCATAGAATTTTTTTGTCAATGTCAGTAACTCCTACATTTTTATATACATTAAGTCTTAATTACCAGAACCAACAAATGCAAGCTAATTAAAGGAATATTGCTGAGTATGGTACATGCAGAATCTCTGAAACATCCCTGTAAACTTTTTCTTATAAAAACCTTGTCTTGTGTAAACATTAGATGAATAACTGTTACTTTTGTGCAGTGTGTGTGTATTATGCACACAATTGCAGAAACTGTCCGTTTTATAATACAGTTAACGTAACCAATAACAATTTGAATTGAATTTCTTGTCTGCTCTGCTTCACCAGAGGTCAGCAGTTTTCCAGAATAATTGGCATAAACTGCACTGAGCCAAGGGGTGCAATTCTAAATTTGATTCTAATTTATTAACACAACCTCCCAAAAACCCTATGAAGGCCAATTGAGCGTGAACCATGCAGCACAAAAGAGCTGCCCAACTGGGCCCTAAAGCCTTCCCCTACCAGTTCCTTTGCCAGGCTGGGCCCCTTGAATCCTAAAGAGAGATCCCTATCTTTACTCCTTAAGGGGCACTCATTTCTTTCCCTGACAGTGTTCATGCAGCCTTCCACTATGCAACAACTGCTGCAGAGGAGGATTAAAATATAATAAAATAGAAGTGAATTGTCCAATGTGACCAAAAAAAAAGTTATTTCATGTCCCAGGATCAAAGTAAAAAAATGTAGGCTTTCCCAGACAGATATTTGAAACTGAGATTAGCTATATTTCTAGAATAAATTTCTTCCCACACTGAATTGACTGAGCGGGAGAAGGGATAAAATGTTTTAGGTCACTTTGTCACAGGAGTCATGGATGGAAAACAAGTTGTCTTTCTGTAGTGCCCATTATCAAGAACACTATCCTTTCTCAAAGGTGCTAAATTAATTCACATTGATGAGCAGAAATAAGGGAACAAACTTTTTTTCACTAGTGTAGGCAATTGAAAAACCTTACTTAGGAAATCAATATGCTATATTTCTGTGGAGTTTTATCAAACTATTACTCTTTTATTACAGTTTAGAGGCCTTTAGTTCTGGATGTCATTGTACTATGCACGGTACAAACACCTAGTACAGGACCATCCTGAAATCTGAAAGTATTAAAATGTATTACTTCCTGCAGAGGGAAGTGCTGCCACCCTTTTTACATGCTGCACAGATACTCCCTTTGACTTTTCAATATTTTGCCTCTTTAATTTCATTATCTCCTTATTGTAACCATGGGGGAGAATGTAGAAAGAAATACTGTGTAATTCTACTGCACCATCTATTTTTATTTACTTTAGTCAGGTGTTCTACTCTTCTTCCTCTCAGACTAAATAATCTACTAAAACTCACACTGAAGAAACCTGATAATTTTATTAATCCTCAACATATATCTAACAATTTTGTCTACTTCCTCAAAACTGTTTGCTGTATCTTTGTCAGAAAGGCAAATTAATCATGTTACCCTAGGTGAGGTAGCATTCTTCATAAAGCCAAATGTTTTCCCTCTTTCTTTTTTTAAATGTATCCAAGTATTTTATATTTACCTTTTTAAAGCTAATGTGTACATTATGTAAACATCTCCAATGAACTATTCACAAGCAGTTCCAGACCCTACATCTCAATATTGGGAAAGATATATGCTGTGCCTCTGGGTTTCCCAAACTATGATGTGATATTGGCTTGAAAAGTCAAATTGCTGATTGAAAGTCCTTGGCAAGCTAAAGGTCTGAGCCATCAAATTCTGCGGAGTTTTATTTTCATTTTAAAGCAAATTAACTTACTAGTAGTTGTGGTTGTGCAGAAAAACTTTCAAATGTAAATCAGTGGACTATCTTCCAGAGTCTGCAGACTGACAGCTCCAGTGCTTCTGCTATTGCTCAGAGCTTTCCAAGCAGCAGCAAAGTAAAATGAAGGCTCTGGAAAAGGGTGGAACAGCAGAACCTCCCTATCATCAACTGCCAAGAGGCTCTGGGATGGGAAAGTGAGAGAAATTAACCCCTCCAGCCATCAGAAGGAGGTTGGAAGATGCTTCAAATGTATTTAATCTTTGTCTACACTTAAATTTTGCTGGTATAGCTATGTGATGCAACTGTCAATCAATCTGGCATCATGGTAAATATAGAAGCGACAAAGGGTAAATATAGTAAATATGGTAAATATAGTAACCACTCAAATGTTTAAAGGAAAAAAAAATTGTTGAACAGGTAACTAGTATTAATCAAAAAACCAGAAACCCAGAATATCAAAGGCCAGTAAAAAATTGTTCAATACTTTAGTAGCTTGTACACCATACATAGAACTATAGTGATTTAAGAATGAGTAAAGCTGTAATGCTATTCCTATTCATTCAGTGAATATTCTTGTCTCAGGGCACCTGTAAAATGTTATGTCCAATAGAATGAACTGTACAATCAACGGCAGAGACCTTTTTGTTTTGAGAGATGTTCCCAAATACAGAATAAGCTGTTTATCAGAACTTGGACAGTGACATTCTAATAATTCCAAAGAATAAAAGGGTCTTAGTTGTGTTCATTTTTATTGTATTGCTCCAAGATTTAGCAGCACTGAGCAATTGTAATGTTTGATTTGTACATAAGAGCCTGTTCAACAGCATACACTGCATACAGGAGGACAGTAAGCTATTGCTGGGTGCTGATGTTGTGATGTAACAGGTGGTGGTGGTGCCTTTCTACCATTACCACTACTCCTTTGTGAAACATGTATTGAGACTTGAAAGACTGTGCTACCTATAGGAGAACACATAAAATGCCTTACAAAGTACCTTTATCTGCCAAGCAGCTCATTTCAAAGTATCTGATTTGTAAAGTGCAAGTTCAGAATACAGGAGCAAAATATATGCTAGATGCTATTGATTAACAGTTGTTTTTAATCCACATCCTCTGAGTTAGTTATATACTGTCAGTTACTTAAAATATTTAAAGAATTGATTTAAGATTATGCATTTCATATAGAACTCATTTCATACGCTGGAAAGGAATCTCAACAATGAATTAATTTAGCTGAGCTACATTCTATCATCTTGGCAGCCACAATGCATCCTTGACTTTTCAGCCACAACAGATTTCCATTATAATTTTTTTAGGTTAATATAAGGTCCTATTGACCTGCTAACGAATTTCAGGGCACAAATATCTGCTTTACAAAATAGCTTTTCCCCCCAATAGTCTTACTTACGATATACTTTCAATTATTGAGCTTAATAAGATACCTTGCAAACAAATTACAGAATACAGAAAATGTACTCAAATGGTAAGCAGATGCATTAATTAAAGTGTCTAGAATGGCAGTAGAGAGAGAAGGTGGCTGAGGCAATATCTTTTATTGCACCAGCTTCTGTTGGGGAGAGAGACAAGCTTTCGAGCTGCACAGAGCTCTTCCCCAGGTTTGGGAAAGGTACTCAGAGTATCACAGCTAAATACAAGATTGAATATAGTTTAGCATAAGTAATTATCACACATTCAAAGTGATTGGTTAACACCCCTAAAGTCATAGACAAAAAGGCAGATTAGTGGGTTACAGATTGTTGTAATAAGCCATAAATTCAGCATCCTTATTAAGACCATGCCCTGGTCTACACTACAGAGTTAGGTCAATGTAAGGCAGCATACGTCAACCTAACTGTAAGTGTCTACACTAGAATGGTGCTCCCACAGATGTAAGTTGCCCATTACATCAATCTAATAACTCCACCTCCACAAGAGATGTAGCATTCAGGTCGATGAAGTTAGGGCAATCTATCTGTATAGAGACTGTGTTGTTTACATCACCTGTTGGTTGTCAGCCTTGCATGGGAGCTGACAGCCCGGAACCCTGCTGCCACCTCCCAGTGAGGGACGGGGGAGGAGAGTCTGAGACTATCAGTTTCACTATTGGTAGGCTCCCTGCTGTGAAATTGAGCCCAGTGCCTGGCTCATGGTTGGGGCTGTCAGCCCTGGGTTAGGGGGACTCCAGCTGTGAGCCCTGCATGGCTGTCAGTGTCCCACTTGAGTTGGTGCAAGCGTGCCTGGTGAAGGATGCGCACCACTGGCAGAAGGAGGGTAGTGGACACCAACAGCTGATTTAATTACTCTGGTGGCTGTAGGTTGTCATAACTTGTCCACTACAAAATTAGGTATAAACAAGCCCCATGATTTTTAGTGTTTAGCAGTTATGAATTTAAGCTCGCAGGCAAGTCTTTTGAAACTGGTGCAGGTTTCCACTGAAGAGAAGTACTGAGAGGTCAGATAGTGATGGCTTTGTGAAAAATGTTCTTGCCTTTTATCATTTTCCTGTGCGAGTGTGGGAGTATTCATTGTCCGCTTAAGCCGAATTGAATTGCTTAGTGAAGACTGAAACCTGTCTTGGCTAATGTTTAGTTTAATCATTAAACAGCAGTTGCTCTACCCAGGTGTCTGTATAAAAAACATTCAACAGTTTTCTACCTTTCACATGCTTTAAAATGTCTGTTTTATTAGAGAGACGATAAAAGAAAGTGTATCACAGCCATAGAACTCGTATAGTAAGTCCACGCATCACTCGAGTGCGTCAGTGCTTCTAGGGGGGAAATCCAGTGTCCAGACTGTTGAAGTCCCCAGTGCAGAAAGGGAAATTTCCTACCTATAATTGGTTTCCATGAGAGACTCCAACTTGGAATCACATCCAGAAATCCTACTTTGTTCTGGTTTTAGGTTGTGGGTAGTAATCTGACTCCAGCTAATGAAAACGGACTGCGTAGTGAGGATAGGCTGCTTGCTAGTTGAGAGATGCCAAAAGTAGTGAATCGGGTGAGTGGAGGAGCTACCTGATGGAGCAGCAGCCAGTCCCTCCTAGAAAGCAATTTACAGGAAAAAACCAAACTGACTATTTTTTAGTGGTAATGGCCTCAGTTCAGCCAGGATGCTTAAAGCATGTTCTTGTCACTAAAGAGATGACTTCAAATTGAGTTCAAGGGGACTACTTATGTGCTTAGTCAGATGCTGAACCTTGCTGAATGGGGGTTTTTGTCTCTAAAGCTACTCCCAGTGAGGAGTATAGCAGAGGCTAAGGGTATGTCTACACTGCAAAGTTGTTGACAAAACTTTTGTCTTTCATGGGTACTTTAAAAAGCCCTCTCCCCCTTCCCGCCCCCCGAAAGACAAAAGGCAAGTGGCAGTCCTGCCAACAAAACTAACACCACTCACAGGGCTGGAAGTATTTTGTCAGCAAAAGTGCTGACAAAATTCCGACAAAGAGCGTTTACACGTGCTGTGTTGAGACAGCCTTGTCGCTAAAAGTTGCGTGGTGTAAATAAGACCTTAGAGTGCCAGTTTCTAATACTGGTCGTGCCAACTTCACAATGTTTTGGAGCCTTCATGGTTTATTTTAACATCTAGGCCTTGGCTACACTTGCAGATGTACAGCGCTGTGAGTTAAACCCGTCTTCGTACAGCTGAGTAGGGAAAGCGCTGCAGCCTGTCCACACTGGCAGCTGCCAGCGCACTAACGTGGCTACATTTGAGGCATTTGCAGCTGTATTGGGAGCGGTGCATTATGGGCGTTCAAGTGGCTGCAACGTGCTTTTCAAATGGGGGGGTGAGGGGGGAGTATGACAGGAAGCTTGTGGGGAGAGAGTGTGGATTTTTGGGGTATCCACAGAGTGTCAGCTCATTATCTCCTAAGTTTACACACCTCCACATCCCCTGCCTCTCTCTCAATCACTGAAAGCAAGCAGCAGGGGCTTTGTTTGTTTTTAAAGAGCAGATAAAAGAGAACTCGGGGAAACGGAGCTCTCCCCCCCGCCGTTCTTTCCGACACACACACACACACACACACACACACCCCGCCGCAAACAGTAGCTGTTTGCTTTTTTTTTTTGTAAAGCAGCTCCAGACGGAGCTCTGAACTCCAACCCGGAAGTGCCGTTTCAAAACAAAGGTAAGTTACTACGAATTCCCTGGCTATATTGAAGCACCAGCATTCCACCCACTGCGCAACAAATGTTATTCCTCTCGGGGAGGTGGAGTACAAGCAGCGCTGTATCTGAGGAGATACACCGTTGCACGTGCCTTGCAAGTGTAGCCAGTTAGTGAGTTACAGCGCTGCAGGCAGTTTTATTGCGCTGTAACTCGTAAGTGTAGCCAAGGCCCTAGTATAGTTTTATCATTACAAGTACTCACTAAATTGTTTGATTTTTGTCTATTTTCCAAAATAAGTATAGTTTGTTTTGTGCTCAGATTTTGCATGCTTTTCCTGTTGTATCCTGGGGTTGATGTAGCCTTGTCAGTCCCAGGATATTGGAGACAAGCTGGATATGGTAATATCTTTTATTGGAGCAATTTTTGTTCGTAAGAGAGACAAGCTTTTGAGCTACACAGCACTCCCAGACCTTGTTTTTCTGTTGTGACATTTGGAATATTACTAATCCAATATTCTTGTGTTACGGTATTGTTTGTGTATTGGTCTGAATTTGTAAGACTTTATTGAAATTTGCCTATTAAAAATAAATATTTCTACAATGGTTTCCAAACCCTGACCTCAGTTATATCATGTAGATTCCTGGGGGTCAAAATAACACACACACAGTTTTTGGTGTTGAGTTTTATGATTATTTCAGTGCTACTCTCTCTGTAAACTAGTGTCATACTTTGGGAGTAAACCCTGCTGTTCTTACTAAACTAAAATTCAAAGTGAAGAAAAAAGTGTTTGAGGGAAGAGAAACTTGTCTAGAGCTCATTATTTTAGAAATGCCATAATTTCAGATTAAAGTTTTTCATAAATGAGTTGAGAATATTAGTGTCTTAGAAGTAAACTACCATATTCCCTCTCAAACTTTCAATGTAACCGTCAGTTATATTGGTGCCTATACCATCTTGACATTGTAGCCCGTAAAGAGTATTGTTTGATTATTTTTATGATAGAACAACATTACTTCTTAATAATTATTTCTAACAGCAGCTTAGAAACTAGTCTTTCAGTTGAATTTAAGGCTCTGTCTGCTAGGTTTGTGTCTTATATCAGCCCCAATCTTTCCATAATATAGAAACAAATATTTTGGGGAAGGGGATTTTTGCTATTAAATGATTAGTTGTAGTAGCTGTCAGGCTTAAGAAATGAGAAGAACTAAAATAGATTTACATGGTTGAGAGAACAGTGCATTGACTCAAGTCCAAATTCTTAGGAAGTTCTATAAGTAGAAGTTAGCTTAAGACCCCAAAACTATAGTTAATGTAGTTTGAGTTAATTGCTGTCCCTGGTCCAGTGAGGCCTGCAACAGGAACAACTGCATGGGAAAACCTGAACTGTGCCTGCCTACACTGTGCGTCTGAGTTCTTTTTAGTCCCTTATTTCTTTAAACCCACACAGACTCCGTTTTTTAAGAGTCATTGTCTTAGGGGTGTTTAGAAGCTGTCTGTGGTATGAATGTAGTGATACACAGGGCCGGCTTTAAGCAGATTCCTCCGATTCCATGGAATTAGGCCCGGCGCCCAAGAGGGGGCCCCTCTCTGGCAGTTTTTTGTTGTTTTTTTTTTTAGTCGGACAAGTCCGGCAGGAGGTTGTTGTGGGGTTGTTTTTTTTAACTCTGACAAGTCCGGCGGGAGGGTGCGGGGCCCCGCCGTCATTCTTCACGTGGGGCCTCGCCCCCGCTAAAGCCGGCCCTGGTGATACAAATATGCTTTAATATTCATTTGTTAATGTTACTGAAGTTTATTTTCTGTTTCGCTTTCTGCTACTTACTGACTGCATCTTAGTTTATAGGGTTGATACTTTTTCCAGAAGTGCAATACTCACTAGTATACCCTTCTGAAAAATCTAACACCCAGCCATGGTTGGTATATTTACAGTAGCTGTCAGTTATAATTGTATAACTTTTTATACTTTTTTTTTTTTTTTTTTTTAGTGAATGAGATCATAGGAAGAGATATGTCACAGATCTCAGTGTCACATGGAGCAACAGTGGCAGGCCAATCTCCACATACATGTCCTGGATCTCTGGAGACAGGAATATCGGATGGAGTCTAAAAGCAGCTAAGCTTGCAACTAAATGTCCATGAAATCTTTCAAGTTTTCTCTGAATATTTCTTCTTCATCCCCTTCTCTTACACTCACTGTGCTTCCAACTCTTGTGGCCTTTTATAAACTGGAACAATGGATCCTTGCATAGCCCTTTTAGTGGGTTACATTTGATGTAGACACAGAGCATTTCTAATTCTAGTTTCTTGAGTGCTGTAAAAAATGACTGAGTAAATGGACACAAAGAAGCAAGACGAGATATTTTAACCATTTAAAAATTACAAATGAGCTTTGCTGTTTTACATTTAAATAGAATACTTTTATATTGTAAGTGCTTAAAATGTGTGGAGATGTTAGTTTTGCTCTTATACTATTCACAGTACTGAATGTGGAGAAAAATGTAATACACATCTTCAGTGTGCTGCTTTCCCTTAGAAGTAGTAGAAGAATTGTAATTGACAGTTTTGTACACCTTTGGTCATTCTGAACAGCCTTTAAGCTTATATTGTTTAAAAGATAACTTTTTATAATGAAATCTTCCAGAGGCAAAACAAACAAACCTGTCATCTTAAGCCAATGCCTTGGAAGCCATTGGGTATAAAAATACTTTAGTGTTTTCTTTCTTTGATTCATAGGAAGCCAAGCCAAATGTAGATCTGCACTTCTTTATAAACTGAAAATGTTATTTGATAGGCTGCAAAGAGACCATTCCATCATGGAAGTGTTGGGATAGAAATGACATTCCAAAATTTAACTTTTATAACTATATGGATAATCTTCCTGTACTTCGTTAGCACAGGCTCCTTACTGAAATAGCTTTTTCATAGAAACGATACATTTCTAGTCAGATTTGAAAAACTAGGATTTTGATGTAAAGAACCTTAATTTCAAAGCCATGTTAGATAAGAGGGAATTTTGCTATTTCCAGAGGATTTAAGTGTTTTATCCCTATGAAATACTGTTTTGAAATACACCAATCTTCAGTGGCTCTAATATTTTCCATGCAGTAAATTATTTGCTTACATCCCTATTCTATATGTTCATCTGCCTAAATCATGCCACTTTGACATTGCAATTTCTTAAATTTGAACTATGAACATTTATCTGCTAAAAAGAAACTTACTATGAGTGAGTGCTTTAAAGGAAATACATTTGAGTAATTTGCCCATAGTTTATGGTAAATTTATAACGCAGAATTTATTTCAGAGGAAAATAGTGTCTGAGACAATGACTGTGCTATTAATCCCTTACAGTTTGTATGAAATTATGCATTTTCCTCACTTACCCACTTCATCAGATAGAAATGTTTACACTACATGGCTTTTAAAACCTCAGGCCTCTGATTAAAAACCTAGGAGAGGATCTGAAACTGTCTATTTAGGCCACGTTAAGTATTTCCCAAGAGGTTGTAGTTTACATACCTGTCTGATGTGGAACATACAGGGTATACAAAAAAAAGAGAGAGAGATTCATATATAGCAAAATAAGATCAGAAGTACACTTTCATGTTTGAAATTGTTTGTAGTCCAGATTTCTGTTGTTCTGTTGAAATAACCATTATTCATTCTGGTTCCAATGAAAAGCAAATACATTAACTTTGATTATAAGGGGATGATAACATTGAATTAGTTCAGATATTTGAGGGTGTTTTCATTGCAATCAATACATTTACAGGACATGCCATTGTTTTGGAGAAATGAAGCTGTTTTGTCTATATATGTTCTTAAGTTACAGTAACACAAAGAAAGTCTTAAATGGACTCCATTATTGAGGTCATTAGGAATAAAAACCCACTATAGTAAATATAGGTTTTGTGGTGGCACATGTATTGGCAGAGCAGCAGGGGGAAGTTTACATAGAACCTCTTGCATATGAAATACCAATGTGCTATACATGTTTAGATGTAATGTTCTAGCAATACTGTTAAAGGATATAGAATATATCTTTGTATTTGTTGGATCATGGAGCTTTAAAAAAGACATACATTTGAAAAGTTGGTGGAAATGAGACTTCCTTCTAAGCAAACATGCATTTTTTTAAAATGCTATCTAGGACTACCATGGTGGTAAATTTTATTTTAATTATTATTTTTTAAATAAGTTTATGGTAAGGCCACTATACAGGTAGATTCATTCCTGACAAACTATGTATTCTGGGAAGCTAAGCATCCTTTCAGTTAATGTACTGTACGTTAGTGTAAGTGTCTCTCAAAATAGTTATTTTGGCAGTTCTATCATTTGAAAAGAATTGTAACTGTCCCTCAGATGATGCTTTAGTCACTATCCCTGCTCACATTAATGTTAAACATGCTAAAACACTGAAGTGTTCAGAAATACAGCCAGTTACATTTTTATAACACTGTTTAAATCACCGTAAGCTGTGTAACTGTCTTTAGGTTGTGTGCTGGTGCAAGGTGTGTTCCAGTTTTCATTTAATGTATCGGGTCTGTTGAATCAATCAATATTTGTGGGAGGACTCTAATTCTGAGCTTTTCATACTTGTGTGGGTTTTGTGCTCCTAACGACTGGTACAGCCTCTTCTCCTTGCAAGTCCTTTGAGTGAGTAGCTGGAATTCATACTGTACCTAAAATATGCGAGCCCATACAATCCAGAGTTGCTATGCACTAAATCTTCTGATGCCTTTAAATACCTTGATGCCTGTAGACCTAGAGATGCTTTCCTATTTAAAAAAAATATAGTTTTTGGATATTAAAGCAGTTTTTGTATTTGCCTTGTAAAAGCTTCAGTACAAGGGTCTTAATTTTATTTTGGCTTGTGTGATACTGTAAAGACTGTTAAAAGCACACAATCTCCATTGGACTATGCAAATTTAATTTTACAACAATACCTTGTGACTTGATAATTTGTTGGCATCCACTTTCTTGCCCTTCCTCAGTCCCTGCTTTCCATACTGATGTTTAGATTTTAAACATGAAGGAAAGCCTTAATAGTAGTCTGTCTTCTATGGAGGATCAATGTTAAGAATAAAGATTGAGAAGTATTTGGCACATTAGGTGTGGGCCATGAAAAAGTAACGTAAGTTTCTGAATTTAACCATAAACCTGGCAATCAGACTTCCTCTATTAAATCTTATAATTATATCAGTGGAACTGCCATCCTTTGTAAACCAAAGAGAAAAATGACAATTTTGTTCTGATGCAAACAAAGCTTTGAATCTCTATTTTTGATACACATAATGGATGTCATTCCTTGAGGTTTGGAAATTGTTCAAATTGAAGTTTTATATTTAAAAATATGGGACAATAAACATTGACTAAAGATTAAGTTCTAGATGTTTACAGAGCCTTGTATTGTAATTTCATGTACATTTTGTATTTTAAACATTTTGTAAGTTATGATTGCAGTGCTATTTGAGAAATACAAAGGGAAGAACTTGTATTTTAGGCTCTTAAATCATAGTGTTGAAATAAATAAGAAAATACATAATGTGTCACTGTTTATTGAAATATATCACCTATGTAGAAGTTGAGTAAAATTGTTTTTAATCCACTAGTCCTACACTGCTGGACAGCTATGTTGCACTGCTATTTGGGGTACCAAATCATAGAATATCAGGGTTGGAAGGGACCTTAGTAGTCATCTAGTCCAACCCCCTGCTCAAAGCAGGACCAATCCCCAATTTTTGCCCCAGATCCCCAAATGGCCCCCTCAAGGATTGAACTCACAACCCTGGGTTTAGCAGGCCAATGCTCAAACCACTGAGCTATCCCTCCCCCCGAATGTATGATGCTGGTTAATATCACCAAATGGCTGCATATTTTGGTACGAACTAGCCCCGAACTGAAATGGCAATACTCTTGCAGTTCAGAATGAATTAGCCTGGGTAAAGCGTAATGGGAGAGTACACAAACTGCTGGTTAATGCCACTAATCCCTCAGGTGCTTGAGTATCAAGATCACCCAGTTAAAGATAGTCCCATTTACAACAAAATTATGAAATATTAGTCACTATTGTATGTTTTTTCTCCATGGTAAACCGTAATCGTCATTCATAAAATTATAGTCTTATTTGCTGTCATTAGAGGCAAGATACTTTCTTCAGTATTTTATCAAAAGGTGGTGAATATTCAATTTCATGTATTAATTCTAGATTTTGTGCCTCCCTTTCTCTCCCCCCCCGCTCCAATCTCTCAACTTCTGATTTCACAGCCACGCCAAAAAAAAAAAAGCTTGGTTGCATGTAAGGCTATTAGAATAGAACTATATTAAAGTGAGTTGAATTGTTTGTTCACATTGCTCTCTTTGCATCTGTTGTATATTTCCTCTCTCACCCTGTACAACATTGTTTATCAGTAATGAATCTGCTCAGTGCTTGCAGCCCTCACTGCTCTATTGCAGTCACAAGCTGCACACTTCTGCCCTCATACGTGTTTCATTCCTCTGACTTTGGTTTCATCCAGAAATCTGATTACTCCTGAATTGATACCAAAGAAACACCTGACAAAGACTAAATGTTGCTGTGCAGGACGCCAAGAGGTGACTGACAAAGGGTGGGTGAGGTAGTAGTAGAGCATCTGAAAACCTGAAGAGTCCAGGACTAAGCTAAAATTAGCCATCATTGTGTAAACACTAACAGCTGCTTCAACAAGGGGAGAGAAGCAGTTACATGGACAGCATGGAAGTGTTCCAAAGATGACAGTTTGAGAACCACAGTTACAGACTTCCACAAGGTCTAGGAATATTTTATCTAAATGACAGATACTGGACTAGCACTTGTTGTATACCCAGTTTCATTATACTGCAGAGGTGCTTGTTACTGTGGTGACAAATGCAGTATAAAAACTAAATAAAGTAGTGACCATCTCAAGAGCTAAGCAGTATTTCTACACGATGTCCCAACCTGCACCTTAATACTTTCAGAAATTTAGAATAAATATTTTATGGAATTCAAGTTAGTGGGTGAAATCTACTTCACTCGCAAAAAGTGAGTAATCAACCAATCTGTGATAATAGAAGCTTGGGAGCACATAGTCCATCTGCACTGCTTACATTGTGGATTCAGGCTTCTGGAGCACTGTTACTACAGATCCTATCACCCCTACCCCTGTTGTTGTCCTTGGAACTGGTGCTTGTGAAGTGATTCCTTTCCCCATTGTAGAGGGAAGAACCTTTCCCTAGTGTGCAGAAGGTTCACATACAGTCCTAATGGAGAGCTTAAATAATGCAGTGATTTTGTGCATCAATCCAAGAACTAGTCAGCTCATGCTACACTGATTGCTTGGAAGGCAAAGGACAAGTCAGAACCTCAGTAAGGCTACTGATTTTGAAAAGATTGATCTCTTCCAAGCAACTTAATGAGCTACAGAAAGACTAATTGGTTATGAACTCAGTGTTTTCTAGCTGCCTAGGAGTATATGTAATTATATTAAACCCATATCTATCTCAGTTGAACAAATTCCACATTTAGGCTAGATCTATAGTCTTTGGTTGGCAATGTTGCACTTGTCTGGGCAGGGCAGGCAAGGATCTCAGTCACAGGACACTGTGAGAACACTGATCAATTTAGGATTAGTCACCTATTCAGAGTGTGGCCTCTTTATCTTTACCGATAGTCCCTATTTATAGACCAGAAAGGCTGGCCTCTGTGCCAGTGATTTAATGCTAAGTAATTATATGTGAGATTTACTAAATATAGTGCTTGATGTTGGAACACCACTCCACATTTTTCCACTATAATTAGCAGCTATGTAATTAATGTACAGTAACATTAGCAATATAGATCAATGCTTTGTAGCTACTTCGAGAAAAGAAGATGAGACTGACAGGATATGAGACACAGAAGGTGGGTGAGGTAATATCTTTTATTGGCTCAAGCTTTCAAACTTACACACAGCTCTTCTCCAGGTGACCAAAAGAACAGCTCTGTGGAAACATCTCTCACCAACAGAAATTGGTCCCATAAAAGATATTAGAGAAACAGTGGGGTGAGGTAATATCCCGGGCCACCACAGCTACAGCACCATTGCGTACAGCTAAGTTCTAAGACAGCTGAAGACTGGCTCATTGAGGGGTTAGAGAATATGTACCCCAGCCAGAGGAAGACTAAATGATGAAAACTGTAACTAACCCTGAGGACTCAAGCTGACACCTACATCTATTTTTATGTCTGTTCCATGTCCTGTGAGGTAGTTGGACCCAAATTTTATTCCAAGCATCATGAAAATGGCAGTGCTGCGAAGGGAGCATATTGTCCCTCCAGATAACTAGACCGAGGTGGCAACTCTGCCCAGGAAAGTCCCTTTACCAGAAGTCAGTGGTTTGGGTTCTTTCTATGATCCAGGATCTGGAGCAATGATAGCAAAAGGGAGGCCCTTCCATACCAGGACAACAGCAATGGCACACTTACGATGCAGCACCCACCTCAAGAGCAGCAGGCCTGGGCTCCTCAGCTGTGTGCCTGTGGGGCATGAATTGGACACTTCCGTCTCTCCCTGCCTCCCACTCCAAAAAAAAAAAAAAAAAAAGTTACTCCTCGCTTGTGCACTGAACTGAGCAGGGGACCCTTCCCACTGCCCTGGGCACCATCCCTCCTCCACAATCCCTCCATTGCCAGCCTCTCTCCCCCTACCTTCTGCATCAAAGCCCATTTCTCCCTTATGTATATCTTCCCTGTTTTCCTCTCACTCCATAATACTTTTTAAGGTACATACTTGTCCTCCAGTCCTTACCCTGATTACTTTGTCTGTTTTAGCTCTTTGCTCAAGCTCTCATATTTATAATTTAGTTCTTCGGGGAATGGATCACGTTTGGAAAGCTCCTAGTACAAGGATATTAAAATGTTAACTGTGATAATTCATGTAATCCAGCACTTCAACACGCAGGCTCTCTAGCAGAGTGAAGCAGTGATGAGAAGAAGTTCTTGCTATGGTTAAACTGAAAAATACTTGAGACTCCAACAGGTACGTGATGGTGACTTCACTGACTGAAATTAACATTGAACTCTGCTGTCTGATTCATAACCCAGTTTCCACCCTTTGTCAGTGGCTTGACACCACAACCCCTTTTAACTTTGTATTGCATGAATTTTCATCTGTTAAGAGATGGGAAACTTTTACATGCTCCTAGTGGGCTCCCATACGAAGCCATTACAAAGGTGTGATGGCTAAGAAATGGCAATTTCTAAAACATTTCAGTTTAAAATACAAATCCCTAGTAGTTTTAGTCAAACAAATGTGACCTTATATTGATGGTGTAGTGAGAAAAAGGGGACAGATATCTTAGCAGATAATTTCCTGTGAACACTGTCACATACAGAGATGCTAAAAGATTCATATTCACCTTTCAGCTGATTTTTATAATTTAGGGTTTTTTTCCTTTCTATTTCAAGAACAACACAGGGAGACTATAGAGCTAGCCCTTCTAGCATTGTTCTTGAAGGAGGCACTGGTTATTGATTTCTGACAGTGATTACCTAACTCATTTCTGTTGCAAAGAATGATGCAACAAAAATACCGTAGCATTAGTTAATCCCTACGGAACAGCAATGGAGCTAAACTTTACACAGAGTTGCAGTTAAGATTTCCTCCTGCTGTTTCAGCAGATTCTGACTGCATAGGAGAGCTTGTGATGCTTGTTCATTTTTTACATTTACTATCTTTAGCTACTGTTTGGAAACACTGTCACAGTAGCGACATCTGCTGGGAAGCTCTGGGACAACAAGATATTTGTGCTCAATGCTCCTTAGTATTGATAGAAACAAATCTTATTCCTGTTCCCAAGTAAACCACTCTCTAAATGAAGGTGTCAAATGCTTAGAAAAGGTATATGTCCCTTGCCTGTAATATGCAAAGATGAGGCTGTGTACCACATGCATTCATTTTCATCATTCTGCTTCTACGAGAGACATATACAACTTTACTTATAGGAGAGAAAGTATATTTAATAATTCACCTCAATGCTCAGAAGATTTGCAGCTCTGTATTAACATCATAAATCAAATGTCATGTTTCAGGGCTTCACCTGAAAACATCAGGAAGCATCCCTCCCTCACCTACAGATGCACAACAAACTGGCTAAATGGGAGGGGGGGGGAGGGAGAAAGGGAAGAGGACGTCCTCTGAAGCATCAGTGATTGGCCAGAGCTGGAGATAAGACACTGAAAAAGGTGGACCAGTTCTCTGAGGTGGTAGAGAATTCTCTGTAGTTACCTGGCTGGAGTGTCTTACTCACATGCTCAGGGTCTAACTGAGCACCAGATCTGGGAGTCAGGAAGGAATGTTCCCCAAGTTCAGACTGGCAGGGAGTTGCAGGGGAAGAAAGGGAGGGATTGCCTTCCTCTGTAGGGTGGTGTTTGCCTGCTGGCATCATCTTACTCAATTCTCTGCCATTGCAAGGCTTCTGGCAGTGGTGGCACTTAGGAAACTAAACTGTGTCATTGGTCTCTCCTGTTTGCTGCCTGAGGACTGAAATGTTTTGGTCCATCAGGGTGAAATCTAATGCTGTGGGGGAGACAAGAGGTCAGACTAGATGAGCCGATGGTTTCTTCTGGCCTTAAACTCTATGAAACCTCTCATCTGACTTTTAAAAATCAGGATTATAAAATGGAGGGAAGACAAATCTAGTAGTGTACTAAGCATTTTGGTCCTTCAGCTCACTATATTTGGTTCTGTGCCATGTCCCTTCTCTTCCCTTTCTAGCATTTTTTTCTACACTTGTTATGCTAAGAAATGATTTAAAAGCTAGGCGCTTCTAAAGATGCCCTGAAAAGTCACCGAAGCAATACTTTGGGTCTCAATCTCCTCACACTAGTCTTGCTCTGGTGTAACTGCACTAACTTCAGTGGCGTTATGCCTGATCTACACTCTACTAGATATGAGAGCAGAATTGGGACTTTCCAACATGGAAACATTTGAAAGATTTGATTACAGTGCCCCAGTGCTCAGAGCCTCACTGCATGTTCTCACAGCCATGAAATGTTCGAAAAGGTGGATAGTAAAGCGGGAGCTGGGGGAAAATAACTAAGATGTAAAGAACTGGGGTAAATGCAAGGTGACCGCATGCTCTGGTGCAAAACCCTTAACAAAATGAGCTGACTAAATGCCTTTCCAGCTTCTTTGAAAACTTACTTTGACAAGAAAATAGAGGAAACATTTCTGAATTAATGTACCCTTCCCCAGCAACAATAGCTCCCAGCAGACCCTCAAAAATAGCAATCCCTGCACAGCTTTAGAGGGCTGAGGTGTTTCCAGGCCTTCAAACAGGATGAGTTTGAAGACACAAAGTAAGTAAATCCTGGCATTAAGGCTTCTACAGTAAGGAGCAGCTTTTAGGCCCAATTTAATGTCCTTTAAAAAGCAGTTATTTAAATTCTCATTACAAAGCAAATAAGATGTTACATAATTTTTTGGTTAGAATTAAGTTAACAGGAATGCCATGCAGAGACATTCAGGTGCTGTAGGCACTTAGTAAATTAACCATGGAGCTGGTATCAGTGAAGAACCTTGATTTGATAATGAAAAACCAATTAAGGGATGTAAAGGGGGGTGGGGGGAGGCTGGAAGTGAACAGAAAAGGTGTGGACTATAGCCATAGTTCAGATGGAGGGGATGAGAAGAGGAATAGGGCAAAAGGATGCTTTGGGATAGATATATACTGAAGACTGGCTCCCAGCAAATTGGGGATGGAAGATTGTAATGCTTTAAAGACCAAGTCTTGCATGGCTGTGGGGTTTTTGTTTTGAGAAGACTCCTGCCCCTCACATGGACAGGTGAATTCCAACAAGCAATACTCTCATTGCAGTAGGTTCCTATCACTTGCCTAATCACCATTCTTATACACACCCTAGCTGCTTTGTTAACCAGACTTCAGTTTTGTTTCTAATTGTACGAATACATTTTTATCCTCCCCCTCTCACTCCTACTCCTTCCTACCCACTGCTTTTAATCACACGAGAAGGAAACCGCTCGGTGCCTTGCCACTTGTTGATCAAATATTACAGAAAGGGACCTAGTTTTCAAAGGGAAGCAGTGAAACATGCAACTCAAAGGGGGGGGGGGGGGGGGGCACTAACAATGCCAAACAAGAGTCTTCTATGGGATCAATATGATGTGATGCCAGAATCTGGACTATCCAGGACCTCACCTGGAAAGAGTAGTGGGAAGAGGTGAGAAATATTTCTAGAGTTCAAAATTCTAGGTCAGGTGAGAGAATTAACTCGGAAGGGCCTTTCTTGTAACAGGCTCTGAATAACTCCAAAAAGGCAAGGAACGGGAATTTCCAGAAGGCTGCTGCAAAGGACACTGTACCTAATGAATATAAAAACTAATGAAGCACATTACATTTAAAAACCAACCAACTTTCCCTCTGCACCCCACCCCTCCCCCAACTATCTAACTAGAAAGCCTGGCAGCTCTCAACTACCAGTGGACAAATTCATCTTTTTATGTCACTGAGCACACTGCCCATGAGACCAACAGATGTACAGACACCAAGAGTAAAGTTGGTTGAGTGCTGAATTTACCAGTTTTCAGAACTTAATCCAATCTAGAACATTGTTTATGGCATTTCTATGGTATAAAATGTCATGGCTGCATTCCTGAGTACAATATAATGTGCCACATTGGACATGATCCACCCCAGCTTGAACTAACCTGGAAAATTTAGGATCAGGGTTGCCCTGATGTTCCAAGCTTTCTCCCACTAACGTGACGATTGCTGTAGATTGCTCCTAGTGTTGTAAAGTGCCTGTAAATCTTCCATGAATTGATCAGTGAACGTGTCCATTAATGTTCCTTCACAATATGCCTAAAGAAAATGTGAATCAGGATTGGTATCCTTGCTGAATGGTGAGGAATTCATACTGGCCACAATGGCTAAGCTATGGCATGAGCGCTATGGAGATTCTCTCTAAATGAAGCAACTGCTTTTAAATAGTTTCTCATTTTATATTTTTAGATAGAAACTGCTGCGGGTATTGGGTCAGATCAGGCTTATTTTCATTATCACAATGTCTTCTGCTTTGTGCATAACTTGCTGCAGAGCACTGGTTTCCTACTCTTTTACTAAGTGAGTTAGAATTCATTGATAGTTTGGTGTAATGAGAGGCATGTAAGAGCTAGAGATGGGTGGACAATTTATGCAATGAATTTGAGCCCTTCTTTCGGTTCTTAAGAAGTCTGTGCGTGTTGAGCTTTACAAATATGTTATTTAATTGACTGAATGCACCAAGTGCTTAGGCAAATATATGTAATGTATGAGTGGCTCACAAATCATCTATTGTGACTGTTGCTTAGAACAGCTGCACTCTACAGTGGTGTGTGATTGGCTAAGTTCACAAGGTATTGTTCCTGCTCTCTGCTTAGAGGATCGTCGCACATTATTTAGCTTTCTGGTGCGAAAATGTGTGCCTCCCTCCTCTGACACTTTGTTCCCATGAACAAAAATTTGCTCATAAAATGTTAATGGGAAGTGAATAAAAGCAGTCAGGAGGAGGAGGAGGGGTGACTATTGGCAAATTTTGCCTTGGAGTATTAGCCTGGCTGTAGTCATAACAGCTGGATAAGGAGTGCAAGTCATTGGACCAGTATGACAAATAAGGCAATGTTGAAAATGAATTAAGTGCTACTGTGAGATCTCTTCTTTTTTTTCAGAATGTGGGAAAAGCAGTTATGCCAGGACTGTCACCATCTGAGGTCACATCAGCTGACTGGCAGAAGATATAATAGAAAAGTTGCATGACTAATCAGAGAAAAGGCACATGAACAATAAGAGCAACGGGATCCAGCACTGACCAGTTACTGGGTTGAACAACATGAGGATGTGTATAGAGGTGTACATTTATGACGGTCAGCAAAGTGTCACCAAGAGTTTAAAATGCTGACTGGCTGAACATAAACCACTTGATACCACTCCAGCTCCTGAAATGACAAGGATAAAGATACCAGAGAATGATGAGGTTTCATTAGCTAGAAGTGGAAAGGAAAGAGGACCTAAAAAGTCAGCCAGCAAAATCTGGTTATAGGATAGATTAAATAGTCACCTACTTCAGTACTGCAATACTACAGCAGTGTAACCTCTATTCTTAGTTTATGGTGGAGAGCAGAAAAAACTATTATAAACCCTGATGCCAGCATTACTTGTTAGAAAGCCCAGAGGGCAAATTATTTTTGGATAAATAACTCAGCTAAAGATGATACTGGCCATTAAATATTTTATCTCTTTTGCCCCTCTGT
This sequence comes from Chelydra serpentina, assembly GCA_037349315.1. Lineage (NCBI taxonomy): Eukaryota > Metazoa > Chordata > Testudines > Chelydridae > Chelydra > Chelydra serpentina. The sequence continues at coordinate 10,610,514 of JBAIAC010000026.1, read as the reverse complement.
GCCATTTTTCTCCCCACATTTTATTTTAGAATATTGAAACTGAAATCTATTGCCTCACCAAATCCTTTTCCTCTAGCACCAATACTGTGCATCAGTTACATACACACACCTGTTTACATGTTCTATATTTTTCAAATAGTACATGGATTAACATTAGTACCAGTTAGTTAAACTTGGGTTTAACTTTTGACTCAGCTTAACTTTTGAGTGAAAGTGTACTGCTGTAGCAGTACAATATTGAGTGACATCCCAAATATTGAGATGGTAACTAAATCCTTTATAAACAAAAGTATCAAGACTGAAATTAAAATGGCCATTACATTCTCCTTCCACTCAACCAATTAAAATCGGGTTACTAGACCCTGACTGTACTATGTCCCACCCATCTTGGGCCAGCTTACCTACAACCAGAAGGCCAAAAAACAAATAATCTTGTCCAGACTAATTAATAGAGAAGAGCCTAAGCAGCCAAATTCAGACCTGGATCTTATACACCCTGAAGTCTTTGGAGCTGGAGTTTGATTTGCTCCCTTATGGAGGCAGAGGCAAGTGACTTCATTTGGATCCAGATTTATCCCCTTTCCCAACATTCAAAAGTATTTGTATCCAGGGTTTGGTTCTGGCCTGTCTGTAATTATTCTTGTGATTAATGCAGCAGTTACATTGCTCTAGTTCAATAGCATCAGTAGTACTCATTTTGGAACCGGAGTACAGTATGCTTTGCCATTGGGGGTCCGTCACCTCCAGTCTCCACCACATTGCCAAGGTTCATCTGTCCCTCTGACCACCACCCCATGATGCTTGACCCTGAGCAGATCAGCGTGGCTGCAGTGCTCTGGAAGTAAGGGTAAAGGAGCGGGGGCACAAGTTGTGTTATCATCTATCCTCCTGATTGAGGGTAAGGGTCCAGGCAGAGGGACATGAATCCTGGAGCTGAATGCATGACTGAGCAGATGGTGTCTATTGGAAGGCTTGGGCTTCCCATGCATATGGACAAATTGGAGAATGTGCAGAGGAGAGCAACAATGATCAAAGGTTTGGAAAACCTGACCTGTGAGGAAAGGTTAAAAATGGGGCATGTCTAGTCTTGAGAAAAGAAGACCGGGGTGGGGGAGAGAGACTTGATAAGTCTCCAAATATGTTAAGGGCTGTTATGAAGAAGATGGTGATCAATTGTTTTCCATGGACAGTGAAGGTAGGACAAGCAGTAAGGGGGTTAATTTGCAGCAGGGGAGATTTAAGTTAGATATTAGGAAAATCTTTATAATTGCATAGGTGGTTTAAGCTCTTGAATAGACTTACAAGTAAGGTTGTGGAATCCCAATCATTGGAGGTTTTTAGGAACACATGGGACAGACACCTGTCAGGGATAATGTAGTTTTACTGTGGTCCTGCCTCAGGGCAGGGGTATAGACTTAGATGACATCTCGGGGTTCCTTCCAGCCCTACTCTAGGATACTGCTGCAGAAACCGCCAGGCGTGCAGAAATCATATGCTTGGAGGAGAAAAGAGGGTTGTGCTGTCGCACAATAGCTCAGCTAACCATGTCTCCCACTGATTGGGTAGCTTTAAAAATAGGTCAGTGTTATTCCCAAACTTAAACAGTTTCCTCTTTATATTGTTCCTGGCACTGTAAAGGGTTCCGGTGGGATCATTACCCAAACACCATGCACTCATGTTTTTATTAGTATACAAAGATTTTCAAGGGTATATAAAGAATTTGTAATGGGTGAAAAAACAGTTTACATGAAATGGAAAGCACGAAGGAACAAACAACTATCACCCTTGGTGCTCATTCAGAGCTAAGCGGAGGTCAGTGGCATGGGACGAGGCAGCAAAAAATTCAATACCACCCATCTTTTCAAGAAATTACTATGAGAGTGCACTTTGCCTGAGGCTTGAAAACTGAGCTGCTGCCCACACACAAACATTCAGAGATGAAACAGACGTGGCTGCATCTCCTTCCATCTTGAAATCAGTGTGTGTGTGTGTGGGGGGGGGGAGGTTAAGACACCTCTCTTCACAAACTGTACTGCATACCAGTTTTAGCTTTAATATTCCCAACGAAGAGGAGGAAGATTCAGGATACACAAGATAGATGATTGGTCTGGTTTGTGTATTTGAAATCACTATATTCCCATTGACATCTGCTTGTTCTTTCATAGCAAAATACTGCCTGAAAAAAAAAAAGCCTTTGGCTGGAGGAGAGTTTGTGTCTCACACAATCTTCTAACGGGGTCTTTGTTTTCAAATGTGGGCAGCAGGATTCCAAAGTGAAATATCTTGCATGCAGGAAAGCCACCATGGGAGGCCATTTGGCCTGTCTGCAATACCTGCTCCTGCAATCTGTTACACTTATCATCTTGTCAATTTCATGTGAGTGGTGCTAATATTAATTAGCTGTTCTATCAAAGCTGAAGCAGGACACATGTGTTCGATGCATGACTAACACTCACGTTCCCAGGTTGAGGAAAACATCATGAATATGCAGCAGGGGGCACCATTTTACCTTAGCTACTCATTAGGAAGGTACAACTATCAAAGTACCATCCAACAGCCTATTAAATAGAAAAGGAGTAATATATTCTAGAACAGGGGGAGCAGGCCAGGAAAAGTGAGGCTAGGGCTGAAATTCAGTGACCTGTGTTAAGCAGGATGTCCAATTAAATCACCATGGCCCGTTCTAGCTTTGAAAATGAATGAATGAATAAAACAAGCAGGCAATTTGGCACAGCCAGCTAAAAGATCAGTTTGTACACTCCTTTGTGTTCAGTTTTTGCACGATAGTTTTGACTTCCATCCCCATGAAATTGGGCAGTTTTAAGATTTCAATGCTCAAAGCAGAGGGGAAGTCATTTCACTAAGAAGGTGGGGGGCGAGGGAAGGATTGGTAAAAGAGACCGGAAGGAAGCATGAGATATCTGTAACAATAGGATCCAATCCAAACAAGCAATGAAACAATTCCTCCACTTTTTAAATATTAAATTACATTAAGTCATCCAGTGGCTGGTATCAGACTTCATTATAGGTTCATCTCTCATTACTCTGGGCCTGTTCTTCATATAGAAATTGCAGGTCTACTGCTCAAGTACCTTCTGGGACTGAAAGAAGGGCAGATGTGCATGCATAAGGCATAACAGATGTCTTTCCTGCCATCTGTATGCACAAAGCTTGCCAGTCGCATGTACAAACAGTGTGGGGAGCATGCAAGTGCGCTCAGATTTTATTCATGGCAATTCCTCTTAAGGGAAGCTGCTTATTCTGTTCCATCTAGGTTCTCCTACTCTGAGAGTCAGAGCACCTTACACGACCAACCTCCTAAATAGATCGATCACATAACTATATTACCTCTTTAAAAAACCTCACTCTTGTAATGTTTTCTTTTTGATATTTACATGGCATAGATTTGTAAACCTCTTCAATTTTCCTAAATAAATAGTAACAAAAAAAACCTCCACTAAAGGGTAAACAGCTACTTCATTTTGAGACCCTCATCCAGACTGGAAATGTAGAGTGAGTAAAAACAGCAATGAAACAGACCCTTGCCCAAAGGAGACCATTAGAATAGGTTTTAAACCAAGACCCAATACTTCCAGCTAATAGCAAATCATCAGTGAAGCATTTCTAGTGTATCCTTCATTGTGGCATCCATTCACCTAAAGGATTCCAGGTAAGCCACTGAGAAGGATTATATTCTAAAAAGTATAACAGATGGGTGATATACTTGACTTAAAAACAAAAAAGACTAGGGAGCCCTACTAAGTATTTAACAAGCCACCTTGATAATATATCAATCTTAGGGCTTGGTACCCATCACCACAGTATCGGAGTGAATGTTCATTTATATTTTGGATGAGGCAATTTATGAATGTCAGGTTTTGATTGATAGCCACCTCTGACATATTGCACTTTTCATCATGACCAATCTCAGACATGTACAGAACTCTCACCAAACCACTGCTGAACCTCTGGCCTGGAACACAGCAAGGTGTTGAACATTAGCACAGTTTAGGAGGACAGGAAGTGAAGAAATACCATAACCTACTGAAATACAGAAGAATTTCAGGTAAGTAAAATGCAATTATCCAACCTCGAATCTGCCCAGGAAATTGGGGCAAACACCATGCTCATTAAAAAAAGGGGGAAAAAAGTACCATATGGTCTTTACTTAAAAATAAATTTATGACCTTGATTTTATGCCTCAATTGAGACACCTCCATCTCCATTCAGTACACTGATCCCCGGTACCAAGCACGATAAAAAGAGAGAGTTGCCTTCAGCTGAGTCACCAATCTCCCCTCCTGTTGCCGCTATGCAAGTACCTGACTCGGTGAAACACTTGTCTCAAATGCTGAGCACACTAAAAAACTATTAGGACAGATTGTCAACCTACCACTACCCAGGATAGGGGCATGTGCTAGAGATATTGGTTTCAAGAGGGGTCTACAGCATAGGTTATAAATATATGAAATGGAGAAGAAAAATAGGTGTAGAGGTAGGATTTTCAAAAGCCCTCTTCCCTGTTTGAAGGAGCACTTTATATCTACAAAATTGTAGTCACGCTTTATCCCTGGAAAAATTAATTGTGGGTGCAAATCAGCGTGCTTGCCTCGCTCTAACTTCCTGATTTGTACTTAGAAATAGACTGGCGTTGCAAATTGCATTTGCAAAAACAGCAGGGTTGGGTCTTTTGAAAAATCTTGCCCACAACGTTATCAGTCTTCACGTGTCCTAAAGCTTACTAAGTTGTGCATGCCTCAAAAATGAGGGGTGTATCAGAAGAATCTACAGTCTTTGTAGCTGAAGTAGGAAGCACAGAATTATACTTGGGGAGTCTGCTTTCTAAGGGGGAAAATAAAGTAACTGTGGCTAGAGTCAGAGGCAGTTTCACAGGCACCACATTTTAGGCAAGTTCCAATATTCAGGGATGGCTTCCATTAAGGGAAGTCATTCAACCAGGAGACCCCTTGACTGCAGGAAGAAGCTCCCTTCCCTAGCCAGGCTGAAGTGAAGGAAGAGTGTAAGGGTTAGGATGAACTTGGCAACAAGAAAGAGGCAAAGGAAGACGGTGGTTGGGAACCTTGCTTTGTTCACTTAGAATTGGAGAGGTCTCCGTTATTTTATCTGAGAAGTCTGCACTATCAGGGTTGGCTTTCCAGTGGCTACTGTAGCTTCCCTGCTGATTTCACACAGCTGGGGCAATATTTACAATGCTTTCAAGGAAGAGGCCTTCTCAGAGCATGGTGGGGGGCTGGGAACAGTAGGTACAAAGTGTGCTCTTGCTTGCATAGCAACGTACCATACACCCACTAGCTTGAGCATTCAAGTCTGTGCTTCAGTTAGTGAGAAAATCTTAAAAGTCAAAACATGCACCTTTGTTCTTGAGGCATCCCTCGATACTGCCTATCAATACCACAGAAATGTCCATTAAACTATTATAGGTATGGGGTGATAGTTATTTATAATGTTCCAGCACTAGCAACATTTTTAGCACAAGCTACATTAGGACAAATGGTGCCTACAATAAAATAAATGCTAAGGCACTCATAAAAGGGGAGGAATGTTTTTCCTCCATAGTGCATCATAAAAAGGACATTATCTCCAGTACTTCAAAGCAGTGGAGTCAATGGGTTACATGTGTGGTTTGACCAGGAGTTTGAGATGGACTCTGTTTACTGTATTCACCTTGAAAACAACAATAAAAATAACCATTTTCCTTGTGGGTGCAGATGAAAATCTGAAAGATATGGAACAATAATGTGAGAGGGGAGGGAGAGGAAGGCAATGAGATACAACAGCACCTTTCTGCTCTCATTCAGCCTTGAGGGATTAAATGTTCAGCCCTAACCAAATCACATGGAAAAAGAAAAAGCAATTTAAAATGTAAATTATTTATTTAGATTATGCCCATAGGTGTGGTATGTAACTTTGGGTACGTCTACACTGCAAAGAAAAACCCGCGGCACCAAGTCTCAGAGCCCAGGTCAACTGGCTCAGGCTGCAGGGCAACAAATAGCAATGCAGATATTCGGACTGGACTCCAGGCTCAGAGACCCTCCCCCTTCACCAGCTTTCAGAGCCCAGGCTCCAGCCCAAGCCAGAACATCCACACTGCTATTTTTAGACCCATGAGCCCACATCAATTGACCGGAGCTGCAGGTTTTTGTTGTTGTTTTTTTGCAGTGTAGACACACCCTTAGAGCTCACCGGAGAACCAGCCCTTTCCCTGGAGAGTTCTGAGCTCAGTCGTAGGAACAGTCCTACAGATTAGACCAATGGTCCATTTAGTCCACTGTTCTGTCTTCTACAATGGCCAGTGCCCGCTGATTCGGGGGATGGTGCAAAACCCATGCAGTTGGCAGCTGGGGATAACCAGCTCCCAGGGAAATATTTTCCCCATACCTCCAAAAGTTAGAGGTTGGCTACATCCCTGAAATGTAAAGGTTAATATCCCTTCTAAAGACGAGAGATACGAGAGGGTAAGTACACACAAAAGGAAGGCCAGGGGAATACAAAAATGAGAGGAGATAGGAAATGAAAGCCAAGACTGTGTTCAAAGCTCTCTGTGGCACAAAACAAATAATCTGATATTTAGGGTATGTCTACACTAGAAACATTTCAGCAGGTGCACCACCACACTGTAGATACTTATAGCAACAGAAGGGGTTCTTTCTGTGGCTGTTGTAAATCCACCTCTCGAAGGCAGAAGCTAGGAAGAATTCTTCCATTGACCTAGCACTGTCTACACTTGGGCTTGTCTCTCAAAGGTATGACTTTTTCACACCTCTGAACGATGTAGCTAGATTGACACAGGTACGGACTGGGCCCACAATAACTTGGAGTGGGGGAAAAGGTCAAGGAGAATAAAGAAAGAAACTCTAAAGTACAACTTAGTTCAGCACATTTAGAAGCAAAGGGAAGAGGAGAAACGGGGCAGTAGATAGAATGATAAGTTGGGTTGAGAGCTGGGTTTTTTTTAGATGGACGAGAATAAACACATTTGTACTCAAAGAAATGGGAAAATTTAATTTTGGATGAGGTGGCACCACTATTGTTAAGCAATGTAACTATTATTTTTGTGTTTTAGTACATCAGCGATGTAACTGAACATCATTTAAGAGAGTTTACTCAGAAACCCCACAGGGAAGATCGGCACAATAGCTTTCACTTCATATTGGATGGTTACTGTACTACTCTCTGAAAATATTCTATCCTATGCATGTTCATGTGAAAAGTAAGTTATTGCATTTTACTCCTGTTAACACTACAAAGCCATCATAGGGAGCAAGCTGGATTATTTTTCAGGTCACAACAATATTTTTATTCAAGCTCCACTTGCAGAATTTAACACTGGTGGTGATGGAAAGAGCCCAGCTTGACTTCCGGGTCCCAGGTTCCAGTTGCCATTATGAAAAATTATCTGATTGTAAATTGACCAGATTTGTGGAGTTGCTAAAGGGCTAAAAGCATGAAACCTCACAATGCCACTTTTACAAAGTTACTTTTTAAAGCATAACAGCACTTTAAAGCTCCCACAGAACTTTTTGAAGAGAGTAACAGGGATAACTAGGATATTGTCTCCAACACCTATCTCTTGCACTGAGACAGGTTCTAACGTGCAAACTCAAATGCAATTTGATGCTCAGCATGTAATGACTACACAGTCACTTCACTATCAACATCTATCAAAACAGATCTGTAACAAAGCAAGAAGGCTAGTAACTATTTGAGATACCAATCTCCTCCTATAGATTTGTTGATTTTGGGTGTTTTTTTAATAATAAAGTTAAAGAACATCCTACGCTGTGGTTCATGCAGGTAAAAAAATAAAAACGAAAGGTAAACCGCACTGTCTTGTTTACTGCACACAGGAAAAAAAAAAGAGAAAAACATTCAAGTTTGTGTGGGGGAAGGCTGTGGTTTTAACTATTAGCACAAAAATGCAAGTCCTCTTACACAAAGAATTGTGTAAAGCCGAATTTTAAGTTGTATATGCTCTTAAATAGAAACTCTCTTCTTTATACTTCACAAATAGCACATCTATAAGCAACAGTAGATGGCTAGAGTTATTTCTTGCAATAGTAACAATCCTTTAGGAATCTGAAGTATTTCTAAATTGCTTGGTAATTAGTATTTGAAGTTACTCATTAATTTGGTAATTGCTGTTCTATCAGATGCTGCAGTGGGTCAGAGTCAGACAATTAGAACATTCAGGGATGTTTGGATCCAGGGGTATTTGTTCAAGTCCAGCTCTGTAAATAGATTAATAAATATCTAGGCAACTTCAAATTTATTTTATAATAGCACTAGTTATATATAAAGCATGCTTCATCCAACTATCCCTATTTTACAGAGGAGGAAATTGAAGTACAGCAGCGATATGGGTTGTACAGCTGAAGAACAAGTCAAGTGTCTTGTTTCCAAGTCTTGTGTTCTATCTTGCTTCCGTTAACTATCCCTGATGGACTCACTGGAGGTACATAATGAAAGGGCAGAAATAAGTAACTGTGGAACTCCAGTTGAATTTGACTAAATCTCTTCTCCCACCGAACAAGGAGTAGGTGAGCTAGTGCCAAACTGCTGACCGTTGTAGCTAAAAACATTTAGTTGACTTTGTTTTCGCCTCACTTTTGTATGACTCTGCATGGTCTAGCTCTGGCCCAGCCAGAAATGCTCTGACAACTACCACCTCTTTGGCAGCAATGCTCTCACCCCATTCCAAAATAGGGTAGTATGTCCTCTCAGCATAGATCTAGCCTATTTTCCCAGCACAAAGTGTGTCAGAAAAGCATATAATCTTCTGGAGCCTCGAGAGAGAGCTGTCCATCTCTACAGCTCACCTAAGCAGTCTAAAGAACAGGATTAGAAGTTGGCTTGAGAACCCCAGTGTTCAGAACTCAGCTTCTGCCAAAGTTTGGAAGTGTCTGGGTCCACCTCAGTTAACTAGACTGCATCTTCATCCTGGTTCCCCCTACTTTATCCAATTGTGATTTTGTAAATGAATTAAGTCCTGACCCCAATGAAGTCAATGGAAACTTTGCTATTGACTGCAATACGGCCAGGATTTCCCCTACTATAACACACTGACTTTGTGCGATGCTGCTCTCTAGTGGTTGAGACTACAGATATAAGAGATTACGAGTACTTTCCCTTCAAAACTGGCTCTAAAACAGAAGCCGAGATCCTCAGAGAGGCGCTTAGGTGCTTAACTCCAACTGATTTCAAATCTGGACCAGAATCCTCAAACTGCATAGAGTCAAACTCATCCACTTCCTGGGACCCAAGATGAATTTTTTTTCCTCTCTCTCTCTCCCTAAGGTTCCTCCCTCATGACTGCTCAACCCACACACTGGATATTCTCCTTCTCACCTCCCTAATGATTCAATGGGTCACCTGCACAAAGAAGTCAGCAAAACCCACTTCTCAGGAAAATCAACCCCTTTCTCAGGAGAATCAATGCTTGCTGACAAGGTGGGGCTCCTCAGGCAAACAATGCTAGCCTGTAACTAGTACCTACTACTGTTCGCTAAATGAGATCTCCTTTACCTCAAGTGATAGAGGCTTGTATTTGAGGGGGCTGATTAACTTTCTGGTCTAATGTGTGATTTTTACAGAGTAATGTTTGCCGCACATGGATGTGTCGCAGCACAATGTGAATTTAGATGCCTACAAGCTAAGTGCTAAGCCATAGTGCTTCAGTTTCCTCTCTCTCTCTGTGGTCACTTCATACTTGGTAAGCAAGTTGTTTCATAAGCACATGGGTGTGTTCTTTTAAAACAAATGTACTTTAAAAGTTTCCAGCATTGTAGCTACAAGGTTGTTTAGTCACACGTGCTGCATGGGGTCTCCTTCATGCTGGGTTACTGCACTGGGAAACACGTACTGTAAACAATGATTTTAAAGCCTGGTGCTGGTTCCAGAACTGATACTTGTCTGCCCTCCATACTTTATTGAGCCTGTCTGCTGTGGCCCGTGTCTCAGTCAATCTGGAGGATTCTCTCTGCTATGTTGCTTGCTGTGCTCAGATTCCCAGTCCTCCTAAGCAGAGACTGGAATAAAGAACAGTCCATCCTCTATGGTGGGACACAGCAGATAGCACAACTGAATGAGAGGCAGTGGTTGCAGAAACTGGCTTCTACAGCAGATTTAAGCATAGTGAACTAGCAGAGTTTCCAGAAAAAGGTAGGGAGCCATTATTTTAGGAAATGTTTTATAGAATGCTCACTTTGCGCCATGCCTATTACATGGAAAGGAATCCAATTTTCTCTAATGAGAGGTTGCAGCATTTGAAAGCTTTTTCAGTCGCTAACATCCTTTTACTGAAAGTGAAGAGACCAAGCTGCAAGTCTGAAGGTCAGGGAAGTCATCCTCTCAATTAGAACACATAAGCTGCTGTAGCTCTTAAGCCTTCTCTTTCTCACAGGAAGGAAATAGAGAAAGAAAAGGCCCATTATCAGTGCAAGCAGAGTTGAGAGTTATGGTCACATCAGCTTCTTCCCACTACTGGATTAATACATGTCTGCATTGTCTAACTGCCCCCTAGATTCCATCAATATTACCAGGGAGCTGATTTTCAACTCTACCCATTTTTAAGGGATTGTAAGTAGTATATATTGCACATGGTGTATTGGGTGATAGAAGAGATCTTGTGACTTTATACTGTGTCAGACATAGACTAATAGTTTATGGTATTTAGAGGATAATTTACCAAGGCCTATCATGCTTTCCTCACACAGGGCAATATATGATCAGTATTGTCCTCTACCAAAAAAAAAACCAACCCAAAAACCCCAAAAAACCACCACCACAAATTTTAAAAATCTTTATGCCACTTACAATAAGCAGATTACTACCTTGAAGGTACAATATCCCTTAATGGAATAAGAGAGTTAATTGTAACATGAGAGACACGGTGGGTAAGGTAATATTGTTTATTGGACCAACAGCTGTTGGTGGAAGGCACAAGCTTTTGAGCTACACGGAGCTCTTCATAACTGGGGAAGAAAGTGTCTGCTTCCTTCCCGAGACTTGAAGAAATTTCTCTGTGTAGCTTAAAAGCTTGGACCTCCCCCCAATAGCAGTTGATCCAATAAAATATTATCTTACCTACCTTGTCTCTCTCATATCCTGGGGCCCACACAGCTTCAACACTGCAAACAATTATAAAGTAGCATTTTAAGAAAAAAGGTAGTTGGTATGGATTTTTAAAGAAATATTTGGCATTTTCACAGGCATTAGACTATATGAGAAAGCCCAATAGTGCATCTAGACCAGTATCTTTTGTCCGACGGGGTGAGAGGAAGTGTTTATTGCTAGTTTGTTCCTTCAGTTCAATAGTTAAGCTGCATCTACCTCTTCTGCACAGCGAGTCATTGTTTATGTTCTGCCATCCATGAGGGAGGCAGTGCATGCCAAGGCTTTGGGAGGCAGATTCCTGGCTGCAAGACAGCACAGAAGACATTAGGAAAGTATTTTAGCATTGGCTGGCCTTCCTGACAAGTTCATTGTTGCTAGCTCCTGACTGAGGAATACAAAACTCCATGGTGCAGAACCACCTTGGGGGGGGCGGGAGGGGGAGGGGCTTAAAGAAGAAAGTGGCCTTTTTTAAAAAAAAAGGGGGGGGGGAAGTTTTCATCAGTTTATTTCAAAAAACGTATTTTGACACCCCCTAAAAATTGTTTTCCCCTTTTTCAGTGACAACAGGGTTGGAGGAAAAACATTTTTTTAAATGAAATATTGATCTTTTCAAAACCTGCAGAGTGGAAGTCTTGAAGCTTTCTGCAAAATCTTTACCACTATTTGACCAGTCAAATTCCCAACTGTCCTCCTTGCTTTAAGTTCAAAAGTGTCCTGGATCATTCAAAAAAAGATGACTATGAGCCACTGGCAGGTAAAACTAAACGTCTTATTTTTCATTTTCAGCAATTGGAAAAGGACTTCTGATTAGAGGTGTGTGATGCAGCCACTACACCAAGGCCAGGGGTCAAAAACACAGGCTCAAGAACCCATCTACATTTAGTATCAAAATGGAGTCTGACGGCATATTCACCAGGTCTCTTGTGCTTTGTCATTTCATATGAGATACCCTCCAAGACTAGGCGTCACACAGCATAAGAAGCGCTTTCCCTTTTGAATCGGTCATCCATCCGCTTTATCAGAAGGGTGCCCCATAACTGACAGAACCACACTGTGAAGGTCTGCTGGAGGGGAGAAAGGTGGTCTGTTTATTTCCAATGGAAAGAGTATCTGTCAGGCATTAGGTGGGAAATCAAGTGACAAGTGGCTCTGTGGCAGATCTGCATCTGGGTAGCAGGACCAGATTGTCAAAGAAAAACCAAGAAACATACGACAAGGGTGGGGTGGAAGTGCATGGGATAGGTATTGAGGACAAAGCGGGGGGCGGCAGAAAGACACCCAAAGCCTAACTCCTCAGTCAAGGATCACCATCCTGGCCATCCCACAACATAAGTCTGAATAAAAACCCAGGGCATGTAACAGTAAAGGGGCAGGTGGAGGGATGCAAGAATTACCTCTTTGTTCTCTTTGACTTTTCTCCTATCTTTTTATTTTCCTCCCACTATCTCTAGACCTGGCTCTTTTTGATCCAAGACTTGCAACCAGTGCCCGCGTTATTTTGTTCAGCTATCTCCATTGGATTTATGTTTTAAAATTCCCGGCTTTAATTTTTGTAAAAGCTATTGTGGTGGATTTAGAGTTACTCTAATCTATGAATGCTTTATGTGGGCTCGCTTATTGGATATTTACTGTATGACTGCAGTGGTTTCATTTAATAGGGAGTTGTAAGGAAAAACAAGCAGGCAAGAGAATGGCTCAAGATGAGCCACTTTTCTGCAAACTCTTGAGGGTTGTTAAGAAACAATGCCAAGTCAGAAAGAGGCCTTGGAACACACAATAAAAAAACAACAAACAAAACCACCCTACTGTAGTGGGGTTTAAAAAGGAACTCATTCTCTCTTGGGGGTGGGAAGGGCTGTTTGGGAGACTCAGACTGAGACACATCTGCTCTTAACTGGAGGTGACTGAAGAAGTTAGGCCTTCCTGGGTGACCATAAGGGGATGGTAAGGCTTAAGGAAAGACAGATATGCCTGTAGACTTTTTGTTGTTTTAAATTGCTTACAGCAAAAAGGGTTTTATTCCTACTGCAAAGTAAACAGCACTTTTGTTTTAAGAAGTCTGTTTTGTTACTGTATGATATTGATCAAAGGTGCCTACAGAAAAGGACCACAGGTGCCAGAAAGTCAAATCTGTAGAGTAAGAAGGGTTGATACACAGGGTACTGTAGCCCAGTCTGCAGTGGGGGAGGGAGAAGATGCCCATAAATGGTGGGTTTTCTGTAACTTGAAGTCTTGAAAATCAAGAGCTGAAGACTTCAGTAACTCAGCCAGAGGTTATGGGCCTATTGCAGGAGTGGGTGGGTAAGGTTGTGTGGCCTGCGAGGTGCAGGAGGTCAGATTAGATGATCATGATGGTCACTGGAAAGGGGTGCACTCAAGAACTCCAGGAAGGAGACAGAGGTGCTGCTAGCCCTGTAACCATAACCAGCATTTTTTTTTAACAAAGCCAAACATTTCGGGCTAAACTGGAGAAGTCCGTACCTCTAACAATTTCCAAAATCTGAGGCCACAACTTGCAAGTTCTAGAACACTCCTACCAAATATGCATGAATGCCAATGCTCCCATGTGCAGCCAGCCAGAGTTCTCCAGCTTGCAGCCAACGTACATATTACGTTACCTTTTAAATGAGGAGGAGGGGCATGAGGAAAAAAGCAAAATAAAAATGAGAGAGAATTGGATTTCCCAGAAAGTTGCTGCCTTTTTTTCTTAAGACTAGTGGAGAATTATACTAAAACTATTGTGCATCATCTCCTATGGAGGTCATTCCTTTTTCTATAATTACAAATATTTCAGGAGTCTCTGCCTAGAGCTCACCCCTTTAAATTTCAACAGCCCTACCATTTGCTAACTTTAGTCTGAAGGGGACATCTACTGGCAGCAAAGATTAATGTAAGCAAGAAGCACAAAATTGTAAGAGCTTCTGGAAATTAGAGCAATGCAATTTAAAGATCCACTGCCTGTCCTAGAGACTCTGAAAGTCAGTTCTCTTTCCCTTCCCTCACTAAGAGAGAGCTCACTGGTTTGTATTTTCTATTTTAAAGCAGCAGCTAAAGTTGCTAAGATAGATCACTAACTAGAGCCCTGGGAAGTGACACACTATATGTGGAAAAACACTATATCAGAACCCTCCTTTTATACTATGATCAACTTTCTTGGAAGAGGGTGCTTGTTGGAATGTGTGTGCAGTAAAATGACTGACTAAATAAGCAAATTGGAGGAAGGAAAGTGGTAATATAGCAACACAAGGCATTGTCGTATTCAAAATGGGTCCAGCAGTGTGTGTTTTACTTGAATCTTTATACAGGGTAATTGGTTTTCAATGCACTGCCCTACACCTGAGACCGATCTGGGATTCAGCCCCATGAGTCTTTTTTAATCAATGGATACAGCTGGGTGAATTGCAATTCTTGGGAATTCCATTTTAATTAGAGTGGTGAGAGACTAATGGGGAGGCAGAATAAGTGTCTAATTTTTTTACAAAAAAAACTCCGTTTTACCTTAATTTTTTCACCATTTCCCAGAGAGAGAATAATTTCTCAAGCAAAATAGTTTAATTTGGGGTGGGGTGGGGAGAGACTTGGAAAACACTTACGTTTTGCATACTTGCACAAACTGAGTTGTTCCAGAATGAGATTATGCTGTGAGGAACACACGAGGGAGATGGAGCATTTTCAGCTTGGCATGACACCTCATAAAAAGTCTGAAGCAGAACATGGTGTTGCATACAGCTCTAGTAAAACTATTCCACAGGGGAGCTAAGCATTTTGCTCCCTGAGCTTCTTAACCAGGCTAAGGCTGAAGATGCTCTCTCAGCCTTAGTCAAAAGCTAAACTGCAACACATCCTAAACTGAAGTTCTCTTTATATGGGTGCAACATTGTTCGTGGGTACTGTATTACAGAATTCCCACACACAACAAAACAAGAACAATTTACCTTAAGGCTGAGAGTATGCATCATGCATTCCAGAGTCGAATAATTACAAAAAGTGTTATTCCTTAAACTAAGTATTATAAATCTAGGAATTTCAGAGTTAAGGTTAAAGAAATCCAGATGTGTTAAGGTAAGAAATGCAGTCAAGCCACCAAACAAGCATAACTCTGTCTTGTAGTGATGTCAAGTACTAACAATACAAGTCTGATTAAGGTATTTTAGTGTTTGTGATTCCAGATAAGATTAAACTGACTTTTTAAAAGCATAAGGTTGAAAAATAACCTTCAGCAGCTATTAATCTTTAAATTACAGTAGTTGTCTGAAGTACAATTCCCTCCCATACTCCAACTTTCCTTTTTAATAGATGAAAATATTACATCTGAATTAGTCTTTTTTACTGTGAAGATCAACTGCATTTTAAAAACAAACAAACCTCACCACAGACAGTTCCTGTTTTAGTGTGGTAGAGAGACAAGTTACCAAAATTGTGTAAACTAAACCTTATTCCAAGAAGATATTAGTATATGATATACTTGCTACAGAAAGAAATGCCTTTAAAAGCCTTCCCCCAAATTGCCACAGTCTAGAAATTCAGTTGCAAAGAATAAATGCATGCTTCAAAGAGAAATATTTAGGCCTTACCCCCAAGTTGCTGACCTTTTCAAATGATGTAAACTGTAGCTGGAAGGAAGTGTGATGAACATGTTTATATTCCATTCCTTGAGGAGTGCAGTTGGATTTGGAAGCAAGCGCTGCATCCATAAAATCTATCAATAAATCCCAGAGAAGCAGCTAACTGCCAGGTACTGTATTTGGAATGCAAGCCTGAATAGGGAAGATGGTAAAGACATTCCTGGCACCGGTTCCAACACATGCTGTTTCCAGAAGTTGAGTGAAAGTATTAAAGCAAACAGGCTTTAAACTTTCAGAAGTTGCTGGTTTTACTTGAGATCTCTGGCACTTAAAATACTGTTGCTCTGAAATGACAAACACACAGTCTTCCTCATGCTTTAGCAGACCCTATTCCTGTGCAGTGGTATACACAGCTGACTTACATTAGCCTGGATGGGCCAGTTTAATTGAAGCTGCATCAGCCCCAATTAAATGGGACTGCTTTATTTCACAACATTTAACTCTTTACAACACAAAGGACTGTTCAAATACCAAATGTATGATCTTAAGAGGAACATACCAAAAAAGGGAGCACTACTGTCTTGTTACAGAGTGAAATTCACTATTTTCAGTGTGACGATACCAGATGTAGAAGCCCATCGACGCTGCAGCAATTGGCAAAATTCAGCTCCAACTCTCATATTAAGTGTTTTAAAGCCTCAGCAGCTGGACTCATGTCATTTTGAGAAAATCTCAGCTTGCTTTTTTCCCCTCCCTTCCTCTCATGGTTGTGGAGTAGGGTTGCCAGGCATCCAGTTTTTGAGCGGAATGCCCGGTCAAAAAGGGACCCTGGTGGCTCCGGTCAGCATTGCCGACCAGGCCGTTAAAAGTCCGTTCAGCGGTGCGGCAGGTCTGAGGGAGGCTAGTCCCTACCTGTCCTGGCACCGCACTGCACCTCAGAAGCGGCCAGCAGCTCTGGCTCCTAGGCGGGGGGCCCACGGGACTCCGCACGCTGCCCCTGCCCCGAGCACCGGCTCCACACTCCCATTGGCCAGGAACTGCGCAGAGCCTCCTGCCCCCCCCCCCCCCCAAGAGCCCGACTGGCTGGCTGCTTCTGGGATGTGCACAGCGTGGAGCCAGGACAGGCAGGGAGCCTGCCTTAGCCCCAGTGCACCGCTGACCAGGAGCCACCTGAGGTAAACCCCCACCCCAATCCCGAGTCCCAGCCCCCTGCCTCAGCCCTGAGCCCCCCCAAACCCAGAGCCCCCTCCTGCACCCCAAACCCCTCATCCCTGGCCCCACCCCAGAGCCCATATGCCATCCCACACCCCAACCCCCTGCCTCAACCCATAGTTCCCTCCTGCACTCCGAATCCCTCAGCCCCAACCTGGCACCCCCTCATGCACCCCAAACTCATCCCCAGCTCTACCCAAGCCTTCACCCCCAGGCAGCGCCCTCACCCCCTCCTGCACCCCAACTCCTTGTCCCAGACCAGAGCCCTCTCTCTCACCTTAAACCCTTCATTTCTGGCCCCACCCCAACCCCTTGCCCCAGCCCAGTGAGGGTGGGGGAGAGCGAACCACCGAGGGAGAGGAAATGTAGTGAGCAGGAGGCGGGGCCTCAGGCAAGGGGCTGGGCTGGGGTGTTCACTTTTGTGTGGGTAGAAAGTTGGCAACCCTATTGTGGAGAAATGTGAAAATACAACCTGAGTGACCTCTAGCTGCTCAAACCAGACAGCAAGTAAAAAATTAACCTCATCAGGATTTAATCGTTTGGGTTAGCACTCCTGACTTGCACAGCCTTTGGGGGGGGGGGGGGGAGGGTGGCAAAAAGCTGCTCTACACCAGCGGTTCTCAACCAGGGGTCCACACACCCCTAGGGGGCTGTGAGCCAGTTTCAGGGGGTCTCAGGGCCCCATGGCTGAAGCCTGGTGCCCCAAGGCCCTGTGGGGCTGAAACCAGGAGTGGAGCTGAGGTGAGCCCTGAGCCCCAGTGCTTCCCCCCTCCCCCTCCCCAGGGATAAAGTCCTGAGCCCAGCACCCCCCAGGGGGCTGAAGTGAGGAGTCCCGGGGCCCTCCCCCCCTGAGCCCTGGAGTTTTTATAACGTTTGGGGGGGGGGGTTGTTTCAGAAAGAAAAAGGTTGAGAACCCCTGTGCTATACGATAGCAACTCCCCCTCTTTAATTGCATTGGCTGCACGTCACACATAAGCCTGTCATCCTGTGCGCCCGTTCCATGTGTTACAGTTCATGCGAATGTACAGACAATGCCCCCAGCCGGGGCGGGGCAGGGGGATGCAGCTGCAGTGAACTGGGGCTTGCGGGGGCCTGCTGTGAGCAGTGGGAAGGTGAGGAAGGAAGGGGAGACTGTGGTTAAGCCAGGTGGGCTCTCAGTGGAGGCTGGGATGTCTGCTGAGGGTATGGGGGTGGCCAGCACCTGCTTCCCCGCCTCACACCTGCCTCTTCCTTCCCTGATGTGACCTAGCCTGGTAAGCATGACTAGTGCGACCTCTGCTGGCCCAGAGCAGCAATTTCAGCCACTCCTACTGCTTAACTGAATGCGCCAGGCCTGTGAAACTTGGCAGCTCCGTCCTGTCCTGACATGGCTCGCAGGTCCTGCACATGTAGACCTGTGCATTCACCCTGCCTTTCTGCGTGCAAACCAGGAAGCTGAACATCCAGCTATCGGCTAGTCATGCACAGCCATTTCTTAGGGTTCCAAAACCTTGCTGGGCAAAGTTATCCCTTGTTGCATGTACTAAGTAAATGAAACTGGCGCTTTACTAAGAAGTTTGCGGGGGGGTGGAGGGCTCCAGATGCTATATTGACTTCCCCACACCTCCTGCACCCTGTGTGCCTCCATTCAGGTTCCTAGAGAGGCCAAGCAGGAGTCCCTTTGAAAAACATAATCCATAACGGCTCTAGCAATAAATACAGTGGTGTAGGCACAAAGGAAGTAAGGGAGACCTTCTCCTCACTATCATATTCTCCTCGACCCATGCCATACATGTATTTTCACACCTTACCCCCCTCCAGGTTTTTATAGGGGTGCATATTTGTAAAGTTTGTTTACTTCCAAGACAGGAAGTGTGGTGCTAAATATTTACAAATCAAGATTAAAATGGGGAGCATAGAAGTACCTTTCAGGCTTTCTATATAAGAGAGTGTTCTGTGAGCAAGACCTTCCCTTTAACTGTTCCCTTGCAAAGGGAAGGGGATGAGAACTCTTCCTGCTGGAAGAGCAGCAAACAGGAGTTTTGTGAGGGAGTTCTCCAGGTGAAGGAGTGCTACAGAACTCCTGGGCTGAGTGTCTCTCTGCTTGCTTGCAGTTTACAGGTGGTCTGGTTGGGGGGCAGTGTGCTAAGCCAAGATCCCTGCTCTACGAGAGGTTACCAAGCAGTTCCAGTATGTGCTAGCCTTTCATCCCTAATCCCTTTAGGAGCCGCAGGGCTAACTCACAACAGGGGTTTAAAAATCTAGCTCCTATGCAACTGGAGAAGCTAGTGAAGATGGGGGTCTAGGGAGGGTGTGAGAGAGGCAGATACTCAGGGCTGGTCTACACTAACCCCCCAATTCGAACTAAGATACGCAACTTCAGCTACGTGAATAACGTAGCTGAAGTCGAACTATCTTAGTTCGAATGAAAACGTACTTACCCGGGGTCCACACGTGGCGCGGAGGCTCCCCCGTCGACTCCGCCTACTCTGTTCGTCGAGCTGGATTACCAGCGTCGACGGGGGAGCACTTCCTGGTTCGATTTATCGCATCTAGACAAGACGCGATAAATCGAACCCAGAACATCGATCCGACGCCTCCGATCCAGCCGGTAAGTGTAGACCTACCCTCAGAGAGTAACAAACATACTCTAAACCAGGGATCTCAAACTCAAATCACCACTGAGGGCCGCATCACTGAAACCTTTTCATACAAGGATTCAAAAGTATAGTCAAAAATGGAAAAAACGAAGAGTAATATAGTATTCTATTAAAAGTCAATGTATTTACAGGTTTTTTTTAAGTTATGCAAAGAGGGGTTTTAATAAAATATAAACACTCAGTAATGTTTGGAGCTTGGCTGCCAGTGGAGTCGGTGCCTATGGCGGGCCGCAGGAAATAACTCCACGGGCCGCATGTGGCCCACGGGCCGCGTGTTTGAGACCCCTGCTCTAAACGTTAGGCCAATAAATACTCCCCCAAGAGTTTAAAAAAAAATACAGGCAGAAGTCCAGCGGCAGAGGGAGGTGGGCGGCTATTCCCCTTTATTGCCCTGAATGCTCCATGTATGGTTACCTGGCATGTGGGAGACGGAGGATGGGCTCTTGAGACCAGACTGGCAGAACTGGAGGAGCTAAGGGAGACAGAAAGGGATGTAGAGGTGATTTTCAAGGATCCACTCCCCCCATTTAGTCTGACAGGCTCTGTGATATTGAGGAAGATGCAAGTCTTGGAAGGAAGACACCAAGCTAGAGCAGAGGGAAATGATTCCATAGGTAGGACCCTACCCTTCTGGATGATGTCCTGGTATCCTCTCACACAGAGGATACCTCTTTGGATCAGGGGAAACCTGTTATTAGGAAGAAACAGGGAATAGTAATGGGGGATTCAATTATTAGAAATATACATAGTTGGGCCTGTGATGAGCAGAACTGCCTGGTGAATTGCCTGTTAGGTGTAAAAGGTTACAGACCTCTCAAGACACCTAGACAGATGTATGTGCAGCGCAGGGAAGGAGCCAGTGATCGCAGTACAGATAGGGGACTGGTAACTGCTGATTGGGGGGAGGGAGGGGTCGCACAATGGCAAACTTCCTCTCACCACCAGAGCCACGGTCAACTTCCTGGTGACTGCCTAGGCACCCTCCAGCAACACCCTCTTGACCACAGCACGCTGGGCCGTCCCCCACCTTGGCCACCCTGGGCAAACTTGCATTTTGGCACCTTAGGCCCCCACTGCCTCCCCAGGCTCCTCCCTCCCTCCCCAGTGCCCCGGGCTCCCCACCCCACCCCCAACTGCCCTGGGTCCCACTGCCCCCCCCCCCCCACCAATTGCTCCAACTGATTCCCTGAGCTCTCTTCTGCGCACCCCAGACAGGCTAGTCCAGACATGTACTCAAGCAGGTAACTGGCTGCTGGCTGGCAAGGGATGGGACTCAGCAGGCTTCCCCCCGCCCCCTTGGGCAGAGAGCTGTGCTGCCAGCCTGGTCTCATTTCCCTACTCTGGGCACTACCTAGTGGGGCTCAGCAGGAGCGCTCACGGCTGGTGCCTTTCCCAGGCACGTCCCTTCACCCACGCTCAGCCCAACTCTACTCTAGCAGAAATTGGCGGGGGGAGCGCGCATGTGAGGCCACATGCTCCCCCTCCCCCACGTCACCTGTGCATGTAGGTACCAATGACATAGGGAAAGTGCCTTCCTGGCTGGACAGCAGAGGAAGAGGCAAAAAGGCATCCTTTAAAAACTGGAAGTCAAATTCTACTGAGGAAAATAGAAAGGAGCATAAACTCTGGAAAGTCAAGTATAATTAGGTAGGCCAAAAAAGAATTTGAAGAGCAACTAGCAAGAGACACCCCCCCTCCCAAAAAAAAAAGCTGTCACTTTTTGTAAGTACATCAGAAGGAGGAAGCCTGCCAAACAAACTATCAGTAGGACAATGGATGATACAGGTGCTGAAGAAGAACTCAAGGAAAACAAGGCTGCTGCAGAGAAGCTCAATGAATTCTTTGCGTCATTCTTCACTGCAGAGGATGTGAGAAACATTCCCACACTCGAGCCATTCTTTTTTGGTGACAAATCTGAAGAACTGTCCCAGATTGAGGTATCAGTAAGAGAGATTTGGGAACAAATTGATCAAGAGTAATAAGTCACCAGGACTAGATGGTATTCACTCAACAGTTCTGAAGGAACTCAAATATGAAATTGTAGAACTATTCATTGTGTTATGTAACCTAATCACTAAAATCAGTTTCTGTACCAGATGACTGGAGGATAGCTAACATAATACCTTTTTTTTTTAAAGGCTCCAGAGGCGATCCTGGCAATTGCAGACTTGTAAGCCTAACTTCAGAACCAGACAAATTGATTGAAACTATAGGAAGAAACAGAATTATCAGACATGTAGATGAACACGATTTGTTGGGGGAAAGAGTCAACATATCTTTTGTAAAGGGAAATCATGCCTCAGCAATCTATGCGAATTCCTTGAGGGGGGGTCAACAAACATGGACAAGGATGATCCAGTGAATATAGTGTACTGGACTTTCAGAAAGGCTCATAAGCAAAGTAAGCAGTCATGGGATAAGAGGGAAGATTTTCTCATAGACCAGGAACTGGTTAAAAGATGGGAAACAAAGGGTAGGAATAAATGGTCAGTTTTCACAATGGAGAGAGGCAAGCAGTGGGGTCCCCCAATAATCTGTACTGGGACCAGTGCTGTTCAACACATTCATAAATGATCTTGGGGAAAGGGTAAACAGGCAGGTGGCATAGTTTGCAGATTATGCAAAATTAGTCAAACTAATTAAATCCATAGCTAAGAGTTGCTCACAAAACTTGGCGACTGGGCAACAAAATGGCAGATGAAATTTAGTATTGATAAATGCAAATCAATGCACATTATATGTATAGTTGGGATTATGTTTTCCAAAATGATAACATCTAAATTAGTAATTACCACTCCGGAAACATCTTGGAGTCATCATTGATAATTTTCTGAACACATCTGCTCAACATTCAGCAGCACTCAAAAAAGCAAACAATCTTAGGAACCATTAAGAAAGGGATAGGTAATCAGACAGAAAACATCATAATGCCATTATATAAATCCATGAATACTGCATGCAATTCTAGTTGCTCCATCTCAAAAAATATTAGAATCGAAAAAGGCACAGAGAAGGGCCACAAAAATGAGCGGTATGGAACAACTTCCATAGGGGGCCATTTAGAGATCTGGGGCAAAAATCTGTCAGGGGACAGTACTTGGTCCTGCTATTGAAGGCAGGGGACTGGACTCGATGCTCTTTCAAGGTACTTCCAGTTCTAGGAGATTGGCATATCTCCATTTATTTTTATTTTTTTTCCATACAAGGAGAGATTAAAAAGACAGGGACTGTTCATCTTAGAAAAGAGATGACTAAGGGGAGATAGAGGTCTATAAAATCATAAATGGGGGGGGGGGGGGAGTGTTATTTACCCCTTCACAACACAAGAACTGGGGTCCTACAATGAAATAAGCAAGCAGCAGGTTTAACACAAACATTAGAAAATACTTCTTCACACCCATGAAACTAGTTGTCAGGGGATATTGTGATTGCCAAAATTTTAACTGGATTTTAAAAAGAATTAGATAAATTCATGGAGGATAGGTCCCCTAAAGGCTATTAGCCAAGATGCAATCCCATTCTCTGGGTGTCCCTAAACCTCTTACTTCCAGAAACTAGGACTGGTTGACAGGGGAGGGATCACTCAAAATTGGCCGGTTCTGTTCATTCCCTATGTATCTTCTGGCACTGGTCACCATCGTAAGACCAGATACTGGGCTAGTATGGTCGTTCTTCTGTTCTACTGAAATAAAAAAATAAATAAATAAAATAAAAAAGTTCTTGCTGGTGGATGTGCAATGTAAGAAAAGAACCTTGAGGTGTTCTCCTCCCTTTGTTCCAAGCTCCAGGAACAAACAGAGGTATAAAGCAATCTTCCTATAACTGGCACTAGCAAAGTACACCATCCATCAGCACTGCGGTTTGGCTATATCAAACGCAATCAGTGAACAAGAGCAGAGAAGCCAAATATTATATGGGAATGGCTGAGGTGGAAAAAGACAAACAGATTAAAACTAAAGAACATTCTTAACTCTTTAGAGTCATGAATTGCTATTGACACATACAGAAACATTTTACAGGAATACTGGAAGAGCAGATGCAGAATTGAAGAGGTTCAAAGAGCGTGAGAATTAGAAACCATCACGAGCAGCTCCTCCAGAGGTGCCTGTCTCAGTTGACCAATACTCAGCTTCTTCTAATTATCTTCATGTTGCCTTTAATGCATGGAAGGACCTTCCAGAGTTTATTCATAAGACCCATCACTTAAAGAACAAAATCAGTAACATTCTTTTAGTTAAACTTAAAATATAAATGTACTATGTATATTTTACATAGTATACATTTAGCTGAACAGTTGTTGCTTCCCCTACCAAGATATGTAGTCTCTCTCCCTCCTTTAGCAACTGCATAATTTTAGATAAGACCAGACAGTGTTTCCTCTGCAACTCAGAGAATGAAATACAAGTGTATTCACAAGCAGCTTCTCTATTGGGCTTCTGTAGCCTTACCCTAGCAAAGCCTTTTTTCCACACACCCTTTTTGCAAAGATGATTATTTGTCATTAACATCTTTACTAGGTGCCTGGTTTTCAACTGGAAAGTCCAGTTGAAAAGTGTACCAGACAGTGTCCAGTCAGGTCTACTGACCTGACACCCAAAGCCCAGTTAGTGGATGTGGGGAGGTGTTGGGTCATCACCCGCGCCAGCCCCTACTCAGCTGGAGCTGCCTCCTACCTCCCATCAGGCAGCTACAGCTCGCAGGCCTGGCTCTGCAGGTGAGTCCCTCCTGATCCGGGGGGGGGGGGGGGGGGGGCGAAGCAGCAAGTGACAGGGGGGGGGGGGGAAGAGGAGCAAATGGGAGCAAGGCCTTGGGAGGGAAGGGGCAGGGCCTTGGGGGGAGTTCTGGCACTCCTGCTGGGGAGTCCAGTTTTTAAATACTACAAAGTTGGCAACCGTAACTACCACCCTATTATAAACCCAGGGTTGTGAGTTCAATCCTTGAGGGGGCCATTAAGGGATCTGGGGCAAAAATTGGGGATTAGTCCTGCTTTGAGCAGGGGGTTGGACTAGATGATCTCCTAAGGTCCCTTCCAACCCTGATATACTATGAACATACTATGAACTAAGAGCCCTGTGTGTTTAATGTTTATACACACACCCAGCAGAAACAAACAAGCTTGAATCACATCTAACTACAGTTTTTGTGTCAGCCAGATTCCAGTGGCTTAAATATTCCAAGTGAAAACATCATCACTTCACAGTGATGGCTGGCAGCAGGATTCTCACAATATGGGTTTTAATCAGAGACTAACAACATTTCAAACTGTGAGGCATTTACACACAGAAAAGGGTTTGGCATTAGCTTCCAGACCATTACAGGATGGTGTTTCATAGACAGTGGAAGGAGGTAGATTAGCACTTTGGGGAAGAGAGAATCCAACTGCTTGCACTCACTTAAACATCCCTGCCCTTCCATCAGTACTTCAAACCTACCAAGGAGTTAACAGGTTATTTTGAAGGAAGGTAGAGCTACAGTGCCGAAGCTATGGATCAGATTTCCTAACCTGCGAAGGGAGGAGTGGAATAGCATACAAACAACAATGGAAGTTGCTGTAAAGTTGTTTATAAATAGATTAAGCATAAGGTTCACATGATTTACAGCCAGAAGTTTTATAAAGGAAGTTAAGAAGAAAATAAGCTGCAGATTCTTGCCACCTGGTGTGTGGCAGGATGCAACACACTAATGAACTGGCTAGTGGCTAACACTCCCTTCTATGGGGAAGATTCTGAACTGCTCAGCGATGTTTCAGAGGTTGGCCTCTGCTCTAGCTGTGGGGATTTTATTTTTATTGGAACAGGAGGATCAGACTTCTAGACTCATGCTCCCCAAGTTTCTCAGGGATGTAAGCAAGCAGCATTCAGTGACAGTGGTACAGTCCTAGCTAGATCATGGATTTGTTACAATATTAAAAGACAGGCATACTAGCAGTAAGGACCTGCGACCTACTTTTTGCAGGATTTGCTGAGACAAACGTTGGGAAAAGATAATTCAATCTGGGTAATATAGTTTGAAAGAGGTCATGCCTCTCCAATAGTAAGGAGCAAGCTTCATCATCCCATCACATTTAGTCGCAATATTGAAACTTCATCTTGCTAGTTTGAGATGGTGTCCATCATGGAAATATTGTAGCTAGCAAGGCAAAAACTCAAATATCTAGATCTTGCTCTAAGGGAACTAACGGGACTATGGGAAGGCTGTCTTCCTTGACTGTGGTGAGGATGTCATATTGTGGATTAGGTAAAATAAAGACATTAAATCGTCAGATTTTTTTTGTTTTTTACCAGTGGGTCAAGTTCAATAGTCAGTTTGCTCGTTTCTAATCACCAGGACAAAAAAACCTAACCAGATACTGTGGTTACATTAAATTGCCTAGGAAACATTTAATTACAAGGGGAAATATTTACTGTATGTATTCCCTTGCTCACAAACATATATGACACTAGAAATTGTTTACTACAAGCAAACAGAAAACTCAGGCTGTCTGTTTTTTTTTTTCCCCAAGCAGAGAATGGTGCCCAATATAGTCTCACTTGCCAGTTACTTGGTTGTTATTTCACCCTCTTGTTTAAGTGGTACTGGCAAGATAGGCCCCAAATTAAAATTGTAAACAACCCCCTCATCCTCACCCAATGAACTGTTTTCTTTAATTGTTACATTTGTCAGGGTTGTATGTTGATACTTATTGGATTTATTCAGAACTCAAATATATAGACACACACACGTCTTACATTCTAGATTCCATGGCCAGAAGGGACCATTGTCATCATCTAGTCTGACCTCCTATATAACACAGGGTGCCTTTGGGATAAGTTTTAGAATCAAACTAAAACCATCAGCGACCCCCAACAGCCAAAAACAATTTTTGACCTCCACCAAATCAACAGAACACACACACACATACACACACACACTTCAGCCCCAGTCAAGCCCCTTCCTCCCCTAAAGCCCAAGTGACTGGATAAACTATAAAGCACATCCTGAGGGTCAGATCAGGGGAAGAGGGTAGGGGAACCCTTAGGGGACTTGCTGGGCCACCACCAGTTTCTTCTTTAAAAAAAGGGGGGACATCAAGTCACATGCTCAGCTGATTGCCCCTTGCTCACAGTTGCAATCTCAGACAGGCAGGTCCCAGCCCATATAGGTTTTTAAAAGTCAAAAGCAATACACTACTTAGTAAATATTATATATTGCTGTTCATCTCTAGATCACAAAAGTGCTTTACAACAAGAAAGAAGGCAAGTGCCATTATCAGCATTTTATAACGAGGAAATGGGCTTTACCTCTCTGTACCTCAGTCAGAGGGTCAGTGACACAGCTGGAATAGAACTCAGGTCTCCTGACTCACTCCTGGATTACACCTTCCCAATTAGAGCCTCTTCTGTGGTGCTGGAATCCGAGCAACAACCAAGCTATCTTGATTAAGTAGCTAAGAACTAGAATGTTAAAGTGACCAGTCTAGTTTCACTATCTAAGCAGAGACATAGAAAAAGTAAAGGGCTAAATAAATTAGAGACTTTTCAACATTAACTGTTACTTATTTAAGGTATTAAGTAGTAAGAGCAAGGGGGAAAATGATAACAAATTTGCAATTTCTCATTTCACCTGTTTTGCTACTAGCCAAATTTCACCTGCCTGGATTAACTTTGAAAAGGTCTAAATCTCATATGTACTCATTATATGCCTTTATGAAACTGTACTACAAGTTACACAGCTAGATAATGAATTGTTTTACAAAATCCATGTATGCTTGATTCCAAGACTGCAAAATCTGAATTTGTTTTACAAAATATACATACTCATAGCGTACTTAGAAAAATAAGTTGTTGATGGGCTACACAACTTGAGTTAATGACATTTACTAAGAGGTAGAAAGCTGCACGTCTCACAACTGCATCAGAAGCTTCCTGCAACTCCAGTTATGGCAATTAGATGTTAGATATTTACAGTACAATTGCAATGAACTGCTAATGAATTGGATACTGTCAAGCCACCCTTTTGCTTTGGGTTCTCTTTCAAAACACCTTCTGAACATATGAAGGCTGAGTTACAGCTGCTACTTGCCAACAACTCTGTGCATTGTCTCTTCTGCAGAAGACTGGGCCTGACTGTTTTGTATTATGTCTGAGCTAACTACTTGGATGAGTACGAGCCTTGTTTTATGGCTTAGTTTAGCTTTCCCCATTGTGAGCTATAATTAGCTATTGTAGAATAAATAAACAAAGAAGCTTACCTTTTATACACATGATGTATTTCAGTATTCTCCATCAGCAAGATATCCTAAGCAATGGTCACACCACCAACACTTTAGTGGGGGACTACATCACCCTGATGTGTTTGGATGAAGGAACAGAGGCAACACAATAAGCCAACACACATTGTAAGCATCTCTTTTATTTGTTGTAATATAAAGAAGCATACATCATTCATTCTTTTCAGTACAACTCAAATTGTACACCAACAAAAAAAAGATCAGTGTACACAGACATCCATGAGCCTGTCACAGCAGGACTCATGACATTTTGCTCTGCTGGTATTGCACTTTGAATAGGCTTGAATTAAGGCACAGTAAAAACAAAATCATTTAGTGCTTCTACAGCAGATGTCTTTTTAAACACATGCTACATGACAAACTAGTTTTTCTAGCTTATGTATATACACACGAAGAAAGGAAAAATGCATGCACTAGAAGGCTTAGATTTCAACAATTTTGTTGCTTCATAATATACAAATAAAGTAGTTTAAAGATGTAAACAAATTGCATGCACATAAACTAGAGCAAAATCTTTAATACAGTATCTGAAAGCTATTAGGCTTAAATAAAAAATATAACTTACTAGTACTCAATGTTTATGTGCCATTTTTGTCCTGTAGAAATTAAAAGTTTGGGGTTCTTTTTGCTTCACACATTGGCAGCATGTATGTTGATAGGAAAGACTGATATGGCTTTTGCATTACACAACACAAGAAGAAGCAGCAGCTTCTCCTATTCCATTTGGATGCGGCATCCTGGGTATTTTCCAGTCAAGGAAAGCAACGACAAAAAATCCAATAGGATTTATGCTACAATTTGGGAAAGCTGCAAGTTTCAGCAGCCTTTTCTGGAGACATTTTGCTGAGGGTAAATTCTTAAAACCTAAAACAAAAGAATCTGAACAAACCAAGTTTCACTTTCCACTTCGAACACTACAGAACAAAAATTAAGTCTCCCCCTCTCCCTCCGTGGCTGTGATAGCTGAAGTGCTCTTGGATTGACTCACGGGTTAACTAGGTGGCAGTATTTCAACAAGTACCCGGAAATCAATCTTCCTTCTCTTTCTTAAGGAAATTAGGTGTATAGTTTTTATTTCTCTTCTTGGTGTAGGGCAGGAGATTTTTCAAATTAAATACAGGAACAAGCATCACTCCCGCACCCTACCACGTCAGGCTGAGATGGCACATTTACTGCTGTGTGGATAGCAAGGGAAGACTTTTTGTTTTATTAAAAGGCACAGTGTTTAGTATTACTTCCCTCCCCTCTCTTCTCCCTCCCTCCCTCCCCCCCAAGAGTCTTTTGGTTAGACCAGATAGAGTTCTATATAGCGACTTCCCAGGAGCCGTCCATTTTTCTCAGCCACTGCTTTCTTAGCCAGGTCCAGGCTTGGAAAAGTCACCAACGCTTCTCCACTGGGCTGGCCACTAAAGTTGTAAAGCACGAGAATGGAATCTGTGTGGAGCTGCAGGGATAAGAACACAAGGGAGGGGGAAGAGAAACTTAAAACCTAAGACCACAGATGTAGGCTCTGTCCCTAACACTATGTACTCTTGCTGGTTTCTTTAATTGCTTTAGATCAGCAGAAAGGCAGTTCAGAGTTTTATATCGTGGCTGCAAACAGCCAAGTCTGGCGGAGAATAAAGGACTGAAGAGACTGAACTGAGAGCTGTTTTTTAGTTCACAGCAGAAAGAACTTGAATTCTGCTAGTGTACGAGTCAGAAAGATTCAAAAGTAGCTCCAGGAGGAGAGTCCAGCACAGAAGTACTGCCGACTACTTAGATTTGAGGTTAGCAAGGCCATGTGTCTACATTATGGGCACTACAGTGGCATAACTACTGCGCTGTACCACATGGTATAGATAAAGACAACAGTGACAGAAAGGGTTTTTCCATCACTGTAGGAACGCCACCTCCTCAAAATGATGGTAGCTACGTTGTCAGAAGCATTCTTCCATCGACCTAGTTGCATCTACACCGCGGGCTAGGTTGGCATAACTACAGCACTCGGGGGTATGAATTTGTAGCTATGTTGGCCTACGTAGACTAGCTCAAGACAGAAAAGGTATAAAATTTAGTAAATTATAGGCCAAGCAAGGAAGGAATCCTTAGCCTGCAGTGAAGTATGCTTGTGCTACCTGGCTTATTGGCCAAGAAAAACAGAAAGAGGACTATTAAAGCAGAATGAATACTAACCCAAAAGAAAAAAAGGCAGACAGTGACACCAGAAAGGGAAGTATGGACAGAGCAGCATGAGAGAAGATATATCAGAATTAACAGAACTAAATTATCCCCCAAAACCAGAGAAGTAAAAGTTGTAGTACTTCAAATGAATCAAAGGAACCTTTGTTAATATGGAAGGAAGGGGGCGGAAAGAGTGGTGGGAAATGAGACTATTCTGTCAATGTAGTTAATTTACTTGGGGTGACACCCGGGCCCTGAGGTTCAAGGATTTAACCTCAAAATATAGAGTATAAAATCCACTCAGCAGATGTGCCCCGGCTTGTCTGTGCCCCCATACCAGACATCCTGGAAGCCCTTGCAGGGTAAATTTGGAAAAAACTCATTTGTAAATTTTATTTAATAAATCTGAACCAAGTTAAGAAATCAAAAGTTGAAGCAGCAAAAACTCTGAATACAAGAGATTCATTTGCTGGAAACTTAAGATGGGGTCAACTCATTGCCAAAAAGAACACAAACACTTGGTAAATTAGAACACCACACAGTTTTTAAAGAAAAGAAGAAGAAAAAAAAAAAAAAAAAAGAGATCAAGCTTAATACTTGCTTGTGGAGTCTATAGCCTTCAGATTTAAAGAGGAAAAACATTCACAGCCCCTCCAAAAAATGATGCTACCATATATGCTTGTTACAGTCAGAGAAATGGCAAAATGCTCACTTTTTGGTTACCTCCCATACTAGTTTCTGACATGTAGAAATAAAGCCAGCACATACCGGAACTTCACTCACCCAAATGCTTGATAGGCAATAAAAGCATTCTTAAGTTATAAGCAACAAATCATGTTAGGAACTAGAAGTACTTAACAGGGCAGTTAGCACAGACACTATTAGATCCACATACTGATACATTTCTCCCTCCAGAAACAAGATGTATTAGGAAAGCAGGATGCTGAAAAATCTTCAGGAACTTTAAACAAAAATTCCTGTAAGAAGCCCAAATTAGGTTTAGAAATCAGTTTTATAGGTTTCAGATTACTAATGCACTTAAAGAGGAAGAAGCACTTCATTTGGGTAGAACTTCTGACAAAATTATATTGAGTCTGTTTTAAAACAGACCCAATGTTTCTGCACCTACATCTGTGATTGCTAACCTCTGCCAGATTAAGTCACCGCTCCAGTATATTGGGGTCAGTCAGTCATGAGTGAGTTTTATTCTCCAGACCCAAATGCAAGGAGAGCATATGGGACGTATGGTTACACCACTGAGCACAGGAGACAGCAAAAAGCAGTTTCCGGAGCAGCTTTGGTTTTTAAATCAATGTATGAGATAGGATGCCCATAAGAAAAATAGTGTAGTTATGATAGTATGGCATGTGCTTTCCCACCCACCCCCCAAAAAAACTTTTTATTTATTTATTTTTTAAAAAAACAAGCAATATCAGTAGCAGGAAACTCGTTTAGAAAACCATATGGAAGGCTAACAGAGCAGGCTGCAGGTGCTGCAAGAGGCAGAATTGCCTATGTTTGTTTAACTCTTTTCTGAGCTCATTTGAGTTCACTTTAAGACACTAACCTAGGGTTTTAATCTAGATGCCTTAAGTAAATGTATTCATTTTGGGAATTACAACTGAAGATTCATTCAGAGGAGGGGAATGATATACTCACACATCGTGGCAAATATTTATTCTCTCTGGATGGTTTGCACCAGAGATGTTCATACCTTGGTACCCGAGGCTGCATAAAGTTACTACACCACTGATTTTGTAGTCTGTTAGTCTGAGAGAACTCAGCTCCCATCTGGCTGTAGCAAGGCCCAGTTCCTAACCCCATTTTCCAGATGATACGAGTGAACACAAGAGCAGGTGAATAACTTGCCCAGGATCACAGAGAGTGAGTGTCTATGTATCTGCTCAGAATGAACCAGAGATTCTCCTGTCCCCACCCTTTTAAACACTACACCACGCAGCCTTCAGATGACTTGCTCCCCAGCAGGTGTGATTTTTCAAAGCCACAGCCCTTATCGTGAAATCACATGGACATGAATGCCTTGATACAAACGGCTTTACAGAAAAGCCACTCTAACCTAATGACCTATTCACTCAATTCTTTGTAAGTCATCTATTTCCAAATGATATTAAACATACGGGGGGGGGGGGGGGGCGGCGGGGGAAAGAGACGGAGATGAGACCAGCAGGACTCTAATCAGTAGGATTTTTAAAAGGGAGAGACTTCATATTATGGAAGTCATTAATACTTTCTAGGTCATATTAGAATTATGCATTACAACCACACAAATGCCAAAATTCATTATTGTCATTACAATTAATATCAAAGCAGAGGCATAAAGTGTTGTCTCTTGTTACTGTGCTGAAAAAACTTGAACATTAGCAGAACATTTAAATGCATAAAATTTAAAACAGTACCATTTGAGCTCTCAAATGATTGCTTTGGTTTCTCTTCCAAAAAGTATTAAAAATAAATTATTTTTAAAAACAAATCTAAGCGTCTTTAGGAAAAAAAAAAGGTTGGTAAGCTTAGTATTTAAAATTCAGGAGCAAACTTTTTACATGGGAAAGAAGCAATACATAACTTAATGCTCTAGCATTCAGCAGAGGGCTTATACAAAGCTTATGGACATGAGGGCTTAAGAGGTACACATCATGGGGTTGGCCATGGGCAAGAGTGAATTTCATCCTGAAGAAGTAACCGAAGTTTTCAGGCTCCAGGGATAAATTGCCTCCCCTCTCCTACTTTGTTTTCTTTTAATTTCTGAAGTTGTTCCACTCATACTGCTAAATCAGAAGAATACTTTGAACCTACAGTTATAATAAAAAAGTATCTTATCTTAATATTGCTTTGTGCCCTCAAATTGCACATTTTTTTCTAATTATATGCTCTTTTTTTAAAAAAAATAGGTTCATTGAAGGATTGAGTAGTTTAATCAATATCCATTACACTTTTCAAATGTCTGTTATTCACATATAGTAAAGGTGATTCATAAGAAGTCCCAGCTCAGAGGCCAGAGTGTAAGCGTGTATTGGGGAAGCCGAGATCAGACTGCAATGGACGACTGGGATAGTTCACCATTAGCAAGTGAACTCAGTCATATAAAAGAAAACAAACACCCTTATTGACAGAGCAACATTTCAGACCCATTCTAAGGAATGGGGATCTCACTGGTGCAAAGTGAGCAGGAGATATCAGAGAAGCATTCATGTCTAGACAAGTTTACCGTGTAAGAAAGATGGAGAAAGGTGTGTGTGTGGGGGGGGTTTAAAAAAAAGAACCGTCTTCCTATTTTTTTTAAGTCACGGTTAGAAGACATTTTCTTGCTATGTTCAACAAAGAAGAATAAAAGCCCTGAGTTAAAAGCCTCACATGGAGCACGCAGCAAACGGTAATAAACCACTGTGAAAGTTGAACAGAAATTTCTTTGCACAAAGCCAAGCTGTCACATAACCTCCACCATTTACCACTTCTGTCCCATCAGCCACAGATCACAGGAGTAGCCTCAGTTTCACCAGATTAGTTGATTTTTTTTTTTAATAGGACAGGAGCAGGGAAGGTTAGAGCAAGGTTCCCACACACAAGCTAGGAAGGAAAAAAACAAACAAAATCTCCACATCACCAAGCCCTTCATTTCCCTTCCCGTTCACCATTGGAGACCCAGCTTCTGCCAGTCCCATCTTACCTTCTTCGGAAGTTACAAACAGTTACAAACAGACCCACTCTTTCGGTGCTTGTAACACACTCCTTGCTTGATCGTTCAGCTGAATAAGGCCATTGTAGTCATCAGGTGCATACTACAGTACAAGTGTGATACATGATAATCAGCAATAGAAGGAACAGTTCTTGTACAGCAAGCCACACAGATGACATTTGCAACCTTAATTAAGAGCATCAGCTACAGTAACTGGCAGGAGACAAAGTGAATTTGACACACACAGCTTATATGCAATCAGTAAAATACATTACTTGAAGAGTTGGTTGGAGGTAGGTTTATGGAAGAAATATGGGGGAGATTATATACTGCATATAGTAGCTTTGTGTAATGCAAGTCTTCTTTAATAAGGACATTTAAACAATCAAATACCCTTTTTTCCTTAATATTCATAGAACAGCACGTAGATATTGAGAATTATGTGCCAGGTAACAAATGACAAAGTCTACATATCCGAGAGTTATACTATGTTACAGCAGAGAATCTCACGAGGATTGAAGAGCATGCTTTCTAGACTGCACAAATTGACATGAGGAGAGGAAGGATTAGGAGAGACCAAGGTCCGAATTCTGGTCTCACTTACAGGGGTGTAAATAAGAAGTTAACTCCACTGAAGTAGAGAGAGTTACACTGGTGAAAAGCCAGCGTGAGGCGTTGTCCATGCACAAGAGCCAAAGCTGTACCTCTGTGCCTAACACCAGCATAGCTAATGCCATATCACTCCCGTGTGTGGATGCATTTATACCGGTATAAAAGTGCTTGTATAGGTATAGCTAGGGTGACCAGATGTCCCATTTTTATAGGGACAGTCCTGTTTTGGGGGACTTTTTCTTATATAGGCGCCTATTACCCCCCAACCCCCTGCCCCATTTTTTCACAGTTGCTATCTGGTCACCCTAGGTATAGCTTACCCCCATGCAGGAAGGAGAATAAGCTATACCAGTGTAAAGCACTTTTATACGGATATAACGAAGTCCACACTGGGGTTGTGCCAGTATAACCATTTTGGTAAAAAAAAAAAAAAAAAAAAAAATCACATCCCTAACCAATAAAGTTATACCAGTACAACATAGGGTTGCCAACCTTCCAGGATTGTCCTGGAGTCTCCAGAAAATTAAAGATCATGTCAGGTGATGAAACCTCCAGGAACATGTCCAACCAAAATTGGCAACCCTAGTACAAAAGCGGTGTATAGACTAGGCCAAAGAGAGAAGAAACAGGTCAAAGATCTTAACCATGCACGAGAAGGGCTTGCTGTTATAGGGGATGGTGCAAGTCTGTGTCTAAAGTCAAAACAGATCTTGGCTGAGGAGACCAAATGCTGATTTATACAGAATCGCTCCAGAAGCGCACATACTGGAAAGAAACAAATCCCAGAGAACACCTGAATATGTTGTGGAGACTACTGGAATGGTTCATGCTATGTTGCAGCAAAGAGGTACGCATAACCCAGTTTACATTATGTCCTTTCTGCAGTAAGAAGCAGAATTTTCTTTTTTGAAATGGCTTCCTTTACATTGGCAGATTACACTATCCCCAAGCACACAACGTTCTATTGCTATGCTGCCCTTTGTTTCTTTTGATACAGAAAATGTCTCCTGCCAGTTTATAGGGAAGAATAAATATTGTATTTATAAAAGAAAATAAAAGACACTTTATAGCCACCTATAGTGATATTTAAAGAACATGTAATACACCTACCACACAGAGCAACATCCAAGAGCCCAAAGACCATAAGAGAAAGAACCCCCACAATCTTCACTACAGATTTCTAGCCACCTTCACATCTAGACCCACTCCATTAAGTACAAATAAACGTAAGACGTTTTTTTCTAGATAGTCTCTACCAGGGCAACCAGGCTGTGCAAATATTAATTATCAGCTACCAGACCTGCCCTTGAAACCAATCTACAAAAAGTAAGTTTGTTCTTTGGAAGGAATGTCTCAATATAGTACATACTTTAGATACTATAGATTATCAACAGATTTACTGTAGGTAAAGCCCTGTAGCCTCTAGTGAGTTTTTTTTTTTTTTTTTTTTTTTAAAGGTACTTGGTATGCATAAGCAACAAGAAAAGTGAGGAATGGAAAAATTACAGTGCATCAGAAACAGCAAGAGATTGGTATAAAGCATGAGCTCAAGTGTGCAGGAAACTTGAATAACTATTGTGGGTTTTTTTTTTGTTTTTTGTTTTTTTAAAAGAGTTATTCATTTAGAGGACAGACATGTAAGAGGAGAGATTGTATTAAGTTAATTAAACAGAGGTTATGGAATAGTAAATGCTTCTGAACAGCTCCAGCGTAAAAAAACAAAAAACCAACCAACCAAACAAAAAAGACAAAAAGGCATTATTGTAAATCAAGTTAGGGAAATAATGCAATAGGAGAGGTCATACAAAACACTATGTCTTTGGAGTAGCTGTCATTTTCTCACTAAACTACTTGAGATAGAGCATTAAATGAGTGTTTCAGATGTTGGCTATATTTCAGAAGCTCCTAAACCAGCAAGGCCGAGGTACACCACTATTGGACTGGATGACCAAAAGTGGAAGAATCGGAGGTCAGCTCAGGTGTCCAAAGTGGAATTGCAGTGTTGCTAGCTTTGAATGCAGGGGCATGTTATTAGCATTAAGCCTCTTAATTTAGGCTCTGTACTTGTGCTTTACCAGTCCCCTACCAACTTGAGATTGTGAAATAATTATACAAGAAGGTAAAAATGCACTATTCTGGATTTGCCAGAAGTCATCCAATGCCACATATTGTACTGATGACAAAAAACAACATTACATAGGTCAAACTCAGAAGCAGACAGCTCAAAAAACTACTGCCAAAACCCATTTCCTGCTGTTGAAAAGCTGTCATGTACAATAGCACGTTCTTTGCCTTTGTTCATTCATATTGGCAAAAGGTGAAATTTTCAAATAATTCAAAAATTCTGCTTCCATTGCAGTCAATGGCAGATAAGCCAGTTTGAAAATCCCAGATAAGATGACCAGCTGTGAACTCTCAGAACTGGAAGTCATTTCGAAGAGCTTTATAAATCCACGGACATATCAAATTTGACCTCAACACATCTAACCTGAAAATAGATGTTGCACTTTCAAAGACATTCTCTTCAGTGGGCATTTTTAACTCACTCAGAAAACTGGAAGTTTTTGAGGAGAGCTTATTGTCAACTGCACGGCGGCAGCAGCTTACCCTTGTTATCCAATTATTCATCAACAAAACAAGCATCTATTGAAAATGTTTTTCAATCAACCAGTGTTTCTTTTTCCTCTATTTGACAGAACAGTCTTGTTTATTGATACAGATGAAGCGGAGGGTGCTGCTGCTTAGATTGAAGGAAAATGTAAAGGAAAAATCAGTCTGTCAGTGACAAAGTGATTCCTTTTTCACCCTGAGGTGGCTATCAAGTCCAGCTGAAGTTAGTGGGGAGAGGGCTCATAAAAAGAGCCAAGAAGAAGCTGCACACACATCACCACTATGGGGTTTCTTTAAAGGATTCCTCATTTGACCCTGATCTCCAGGGCAGCAGGAAATGGTACTCGGTGGGCCCCCTTGTACTACAGGTCTTCCAGTGGGCAGGTAGGATTGGAACCAGGTATGGAGTAAAGTTCGCACCAAGAGGGTAGCTTGGAAGCAGAAAGTAATGCAAAGCAATAGCAAGTGGTGGATCTTTACGGGCTAGAGAAAAAAAAGGCAAGTTACACTGCAGAGTGGCCACAAACAAAAGACTGAGAACAGGTGAAAAATGCATCTGGTAGGAGTAGAGTACTGGTACCAAGGGGAGTGGATGCTCAGTGAGTAGCAAAGCTGGTTTGAATAGGGGGAACAAGTTGATCCTTTTAGCAAGCAAAGGTAAGGCTGAATCATTTTATATGGGAGCAGGATCAATCTCTTATTGACTAATGAGACAGAGTAGGATTTTCACATTGAGAAATCGCCGTTGGAAATCTAGATTTATGAAGGCTGAGGGAGGAGGTAGCAGCAACCCTATTTGACCAAATCAAGAGGATTTCCAGACTCAGTGGGCCTTTTCTAGTGTCCTAAGAGGAAAAAAAGTTCATCCATCCCTTGGTTGTCAGAGGTTGTTAAGTTCTGTCTCTCAGATATGTACTGTTAAATGAGTAGAGTTCTACAATTACTTGATCGTGCACTGTACATTTAAAGACAGTCTTGTACCATTGTTTCCTTCTCTCTTCTCCATGTTCGTCTATTTTCTTGCAGTTCCTCAGTATGAGGGTTTTATGGCTTTTGAGTGGCAAGTTACAGCATTGTAAGTACTTGTTCCAAGTACATTCATGTTCCAAGGGAAAGTTGAACCAAGAGTTGCAAACCCATGTGCCATCTAGGTGGACTCGCCTCTCCCTCACTAGCAGTAACCAAGGGCTATTACTTTTGCTGGTTTACCTCAGTCCATCCCAAGAGTCACATTCTCTGGCTGAAAAATACTCCCTCTACTGTTTCAAAGGTTAGTTTCATACACATGATATATAAGCAATACCACAAGCACACAGCTCTTCCAACATTTACTGACTCACAATAATTCTGCTATGATAGTTTATCATCTTATGCAGAGATTATCTGTGCTGCTTCCTGAGGAGATTATGCTGCTTTTCCACTCCTTTCCTAAAAAATGAATTTGAACCTAAATCTTTAGAAGCAAAAAGTTAGTGCACTACTCTCACCATGTTACTAGCCCTACTGAACTCCACTTTCCCCTCACCCTATCTTAGTGCCTCTGCGAGTATCTGCCACCTAAACAGGAGTAAGGGCTTGGCTGCACACCGTTTGTGCATTGGTTTAATTAAATGGTTTAGAAACTGATTTTAGTTACGCCCTAAGGGACTAAGGAAATTAAGGGGAAACATAATAGGAGCTAAGAATAGTTTCTAGCTAGAAAGGAGGTGCAACTGGCAGCCGTTAGAGGCAAAATGGCCACTTCAGGGATGCAGCTGCAGCAATTCTATTCTGGATTTACACCAGTCACCAGAAGAGTTTGCTAGGAAAGTCTCCTCTGAAAATGTGAGCCCACACCAGAGAGTAAGTCCTAAGGAGGGGAGGAATCCCTAAATGTCCGAGACTCTGATTCAGTCTAGATGTATTTGGTATTGAAGCGAAGTGCCATAATACAGCAGCAGAGACCAGCTTGAATGTTTGGTGGAAGAGGTAGTAAAGGAGAGACCTGTATCATTCCAATTACCCACCATAATAGTGGTGCCATTTAACTGTATTGCTTGAAGTGCAACAAGCAGCTAGTTGACAGCAATGGTCAACAGCAAAATTTACTATCCCAATTTTTAGAGAGGCTCTCTCCTTGCGGGCAGTGCTTCCAACTGAAAGATCAAGCTAAATTCAGAACCAAAGCAGTATATGTGAGCTAGGGCTGTATTCCATTTTAGAGGGGGAAAGTCATACAATATTGTCTACTGCTTGCTAGCTTGCCTGCAAAGCTATGCTAAGCAAAACTATCCCCCCACTACCATCACCACTACTCCCTCCCACTCCTACCCCAGAAGGTGATGTGACTAAAATTGCCAGCTAGAGGATGCAACAGACATGGATGAAGAAGCTATCCCCCTAGGACTGTGAAAGGTGTCAGATTTCAAAAAGGACCCATAGGAAACAGAGAATACTTTCTTTGTTCAAACATACATTTCAGGCAAAGCTTAATCCAGGGGAAGTCAGCAACAGTGAAGTCTGCTGTCCTGATATTAGAGAGAGATGAGTTGTTAAAGCTCTTGGAATTTTGCCATTCGTCCATTTCCCCCACCTCCTCATTACTGCTTTTTTTTAAAAAAGCGATTAGCCTTGAATTCTGTGTCTATGAAGAGTCAGAGGATAAATACATTGCAAAACCATCTATAGCTACAGATGAGGAATGGTATACATAAACCCAGTACAGGTTTAAAGGAAATTCATTTTATTTTAAGCCTATCCTATATAAAAACAGTAAAACAGGCACCAGATTTCCACACTAGCCCTGTTTCAGCAAGGAGGGACTAAAACTCTCACAAGCTTTAAGCAAGTTTCAGATGTTGACTGCAGTCCCTCAAATTCAGTCTTCCCAGCTCATATCATTTCTGACTGTAGTTCTGAATGAAACACAATGCTCTAGTGAACAGGACTACACTGACCTCCAGGCTAACTGGGTTGATAAGTCTGCTTTCTATTCCAGAGTATCACAATTCTATTAATGGCACACACACACTCCTATGAAAGTAGCAAGCATCAAAAGCTTGGATTCTTCTTGGAGTCTTGGAACATTCCCCTTAATCTCATTGGTTCAGTTAGTGAGCATGAGTCGACTAATTAACCACTAAGCAAATGTAAGGATAAAGTGTACAATACACAGCAGATTTAGCAAATACATGTTACATAAGTAACTAAAGAAATAGAGGCAAAAAGTACCTTTGCTGCCTTGGTATGTATTTACCCTCGCATAAAAACACCACTGTGTTTTTACAAGTGCTAATGGCTGTTATCCAATCATTCACTTACCATTTACTTAATTCGTCTCAACTTTAATGACAGCTGTTTAGAGTATTGTGCTGCAGTGACCTAAATGTACAGTTTATTAGTGCTGAATATAATCAACCACCTAGGTTTCCCCCATTCCTTCTCCCTGATAGAGAGTGTGTTTCAGGAGCTGAAAAGTGGATTTTTATTTTTAAAAATAAATTCCAGTTCTCCTTGAAGTAGAAGATTTTCAAGTTATGCTAGGAGCTCGCAGTAAATATCCAGACTGACTCATAGTCTTCCTTCAAATCCCTCCAAAAACTAAGAAATGATTAGGGAGCTGATGTGCTGAGACCACTGCCAATCACGCTGACCAGTATGGTCTCATTATTTCCTTGCGTTTCCCCATCTGTCTATCTAGATCCTCCTATTGTCTCGTCTTATACTTTTGCTATGTCTACACTACAGACCTTACAGCAGCACAACTGCACCGGCGCCACTGTAAGGTTTCCTGTCTAGTGCTCTTTGCCAACAGGAAAAATCTCTCCCGCTGGCATAATTAAACCACCCCCAATGATAGTGGCAGCTATGTCAGTCGGAGAGCCTCTCCTGAGAACATAGCGCTGTCCACACCGGTGCTTGTGTTGGTGAAACTTATGTCAGAGGGGTATTTTTTTCACACCTCTTACCAACAAAAGTTTTGCCAACAAAATTGCTAGAGTAGACATAGCCTTAGACTGTAGCTATCCATCTTTTTGTTATCTGTACAATGCTTAGCACAGTGGCGTCCTGGGCCATGATGAGATCTCCCAGGATTCACTGCAATACAATAATAACTAAGCTACATCATGAATTATTGGATGGTAACATGCTAGCATTAAACATTTAAATTCAGAAGCGTATTGCACATTGCAATACAATAGAGAGGGTTTTTTCAAGCATCTCCAAAGACCATTATATTAACTGCTCTGTGGATTTTTTGTGAGGTTAACTGAAAGCATCATGTATGTTTAACTGTGATGGAGGAATTCTTAACTTAATTTTAAAAAAATCATAGGAGCATTTGATTGTGCTTTAAAGATTAAACCAATTTACTGGGCTATTAAATAAAAGAAGCCAATATTAATAGTCAAATTGATGAAAATATTGAATTATAATTTTAACACTATCTATTGTTGGAAGCATGTACTGATGTTGAGACCAGCTTGTTCAAGCACATGGTAAGCCAAGAGTATCTGTTACGAGGCAGGTCTGGTGTGAAAGCTGCTTTCAGTTAAGTAGCAATGTGTGCATACATGCAGTACATGAAGCCCTTGAAGACCAAAGAGATTCAGACAAGGAAACAGCAGAAAAATAAATAAAACTTAACTCATCCCTTCCAGACAGGAATACACAAAAGATAAAAAATCACCCTTTGTTCTCAGCATCTCAGATCCAATTTCCGTGTCCACTGAAAATCAACTTCAATTATTTTCAGAAAGGGATTAAGATCATACCCATGCCAATGGTGGTTAACAAGGGCTCACTTTATAAAGGACCAGAAGCATCGTTCAATACATCCTCTGGGTAGCAGTAGAAAGAGAAGAAATTGGGGAGCGGGGGTGGGAGGGAGGAGATAATGTTAGATTTTCTTACCAGAGACAAAACACTGTCCCAACACAAGAAGTTATCAGACCTTTTACTTACAAAAGTATTTTTCCAGATTACTGCAGGAGTGAGTGAGTGCGTGCGTAAATAAATAAACCTGTACTTGCACATGCATCATGTAGTGATTTCTCAGCTCCTTTACAAGACTGAACTCTGATCTACTCAGAGCAGCATTTTCTAAAGACTTAATTCAATCAGTCACTCTCTTTGATCAGCAGTAGCTGACGACAGTAAAAAAATGTAAACTTAATTATCTTGCTGTGTTCCTCACCTCAAACTCTAGAAAAATAATTCAACTGGGCAAATGATGAAAGACACACCCGAAACCAGCTCCTTAAATGTCATAATGACTAAGCTTCACTGTTAAAAATTATTTTTGGGTGGAGTAGGGTAGGGATTTATTTCTTGTGATTAGAGAACAGGTTAAAGTAGGAGCATACATCTAGTTCTGATTTATAAACACATTCCTATAAATTTAAAAAATTAGATATGCTACACACACACACACACACACACACTTTTTAATCTACCTTCCATGAACTGAAGCCTGTATACTATAAACATAAGGTTTAGTTAATATAGGGTGACCATCAGTCCCGTTTTTAAAGGGACAGTCCCGTTTTTGGGGACTTTTTCTTATATAGGCGCCTATTACCCTCCACCCCCTGTCCTGTTTTTTCATAGTTGCTATCTGGTCACCCTAAGTTAATAACACCCAGTTATCAGAAGTGGAAATTTCACTAATTCACAAACAATTGCCTGTGTAGTCCCATCCATGGATGGGGGCAGGCCTAACTTCACATTTTCTTGTTACTTTTCCACCTGAGATTTGATGCAGGACATAATTCTACATTCTCAAAATAAAATCTCATGTTAAAAAGCTAGCAGGAAAAAAATGAAAATAAAAATAAATGTAGTTTTAAAAAGTTAATTAAAATCAATATAAATGAACAAGTAGTAGCTGAAGAGTCACGGTCATCTGAAAAAACAGGTACACATTACTTTGATTTGAACTTTAGAAGAAAATTTCTGAGACAAAGCGAAAAACACAGCTGATTAGAAAAACAGTAAGATGAATTTCTTAGCAGAATTCAAGAGGATGTGCTTGATTTACACAGAGTTTTGTGGGTTTGAAGCTATTAATTCCCAAAACTGTGTAAAATCTGCAAAATTCTTTCTGAATTAGCAAGACCAGAGCAATATGATTTCACTAAACACGAAAGAGGCCATCTCTGCTGTTTAAGCAACACTAGTTCTGGAGAAGATTTGGTTTTCTTCCCACCTTAATTATCAGAGAGATAGCTCCTAAGATATATAGCTAAATGTTTTCTCTGGCCCAGATAAGATCACATGGCTGATACCATGCTTTATAAAACAAAGTCTACTATAGATTTATAAGAATCTTGGAGAAATTAACGTACAATGATTGTCTCCTTATTCTGAGTATTTTCCTTGCCTGAAGATTGCCACTACCCATATTAAAAAACAACAACACACACACAAAAAACCCCAACCATCTGCAATGCAGTCTCCAAAGGAGAGTAAAAGTCAGCAACAGAGCTGGTATGGCTGGACAGTCTCCTTTGCTTTCTATTTATAAGCCACACAGATGGTAACTTGAGACCTAATGTAACCTAAATCAAGTTTTACATTTTTCCAATGTTTCAGTACAATTGAATCCCTACTATCAAAGGATTGGAATCTGTACCATTGATTGCTATTCACAGACATTAAATTATCTCTTGAATAATGTTATTTTTGCCTTTGCAAGTGTTCAGTTACAGAAGATAGATTTAGATAGCAAGTGTATCAACAAAGCTCATCTGATGTGTGCAGGAAGATGTAGGGGAGTACTAATCTACACATTCAAATATGTGGATATCCTATGGATTGCAGCTCAGATTCTTTATCTTTAAAAAAAAAGATATGGTAGATTGATGCTCACTTGCCCATTAACTGGAATTCAGTTCACTTGGTCATTATTTAGATAACTACTGAGGGTGTATAGAGAATTTGTTCAAGGTAAACCATGGTTTGGAGGATATATTTTGTTGTTGACAAATTAGTTAGGCCTTGTAAAATGCCTCTGAAGTAGATGTATAGATTGGTATCACCCTCATTTTACAGATG
Organism: Chelydra serpentina; assembly: GCA_037349315.1. Lineage (NCBI taxonomy): Eukaryota > Metazoa > Chordata > Testudines > Chelydridae > Chelydra > Chelydra serpentina. Next base: position 10,566,579 of record JBAIAC010000026.1, on the reverse strand, counting down.
CATCTCAGCTCCTCCCCACCTAGGTCACAGAGGGAGCCTTTCAATGCTGAAATTATCATTCACTCCCGTGCTCCGACCACTAGGCCATGCGTCTAAAATTTGAAGAGAGAAATCAGAATCGCTATAATTAACAAAAATGAAATTTCCACAAATCTACTTTGGGATGTGCTTGTTGTAAAACTTGCCTTACTCACGATGCAACACTACACCATTGGCTGACCATGGGTACATCTTTCACACACCATGGGTACACTGCACACTCCTTACAGCAGTGTGTAAGTACAGACCCTGCATGTCACCCTAGCATAGGTATAAACAGCCGTGTAGATGGTGCGGCACTGCTTAGGCAAGCAAAAACACACCTAAACCCCTGGCGTAAGTACACTACATGGCTCATTATGCACCCAAGCAGTGCCATCCCCTGCCCCCTGCCACAGTACTATTTTTAGTAGTTTAGTGTGCTGCTATTTCCCCACTGCAGGGAAAGACGACGGTGATGGGTAAAGGCTGTGGCGGGGAGGGGCAGTGGGGAAAGTTTCCAGCAGCTACCGGTTGCCTCCCCTCTGCCAGAGCCTTTTATTGACACATGTAACTAACTCCACACCGCAGTGTGGACTCAGCAGGCTTTTCACTGTGGCGTGTAGCGACATGTACCCTACCCCCTGCCACCAGTGGTGTGCAGCACAGATACGGCCCATTCAACAACAAATGCACAGCCAGCCAGTCCCTTCCTCTTCTTCCCAAAGCAAAAATTTACTAAGATTGACACAGAACAATAGCTATCAAAAGTCCAAGTCACAGAAAGGTAGATGCTGAGGAGAGGGACTGGATACTAACCTGGTATCCCTGGAAGAAACTGAGAATTTCCTTCATTCCTGTGTTATAAGGCAAGCCCTGCATACGAACTAAAGCTCCAGGCTGGGGCAGCATTGGAGTGTGTGTGGCTGAGGCAGCAGCTGCTACCGCTGCAGGAGGAGCTGTAATATACCCCACCGTGGTAGGCGACACCGGAGGACTGAAAAGGAAAGAGCGAAGCTGAATGGTTATCAGGGACCAATGGGTGGCTTTAGGGCTTGGGGTAGGAGACAGGTTTGAGATGGGTCAATTTCACTGAAGTTTCAATAGTAGCTTGGGGGAAGAGCTCCTGAATGCTCTTCATTCCCAAGCCTACTGCAAACCTACAACGTGCTACATCAGAGTAAACACAAATCAATAGTTCTAAACCACCGGGCTAGCAGATAACGGCTCTTCCCAGTACAAGAAACTGGCTATTTAAAAAACTGGCAACGGGTACGTCTACACTGCAACTGGAGATGGGACTGCGGCTTGTGTAGGCATACCCCCCCAGCAGCCAGGAAGGTGAGGTATCATGGACACAGGTAGAGGCTACAAAGGCGAATATGTATCCAGGGTTCTGGGTAGGCTTGTACAGCCCATGCTGAAGGCTCTGCCAGCATATGTGCAATGCTATTTTTAGCCACGCTAACTAGATTAAAGCTAGCGCCGGTATGACTACTGAGCTGCAATCACACCTCACATAGCACTGTAGACATACCTAGTGTCTAAAACATCCTTGCTTGCCTGAAGGAGGCGCGATCCCCTCCGGCCATAGGCGCCGACTCCGTGGGTGCTCCGGGGCTGGAGCACCCACGGGGAAAAATTGGAGGGTGCTAGGCAGCTCTCTGCCCGCCCCGCCCCCGGCCCTGGCCCCAGCTCACCTCCGCGTCCCGACTCGAGGCGCTGCCGCCAATCCACTTTTCCTCCCTCCCAGGCTTGCTGCGCGCCAGCTGTTCGGTGCGTGGCAAGCCCGGGGGGGGGGGGGGGGGGAAGAGAAGCCTCCGCCTCCTCCTCCTCCTAGCCTGGGAGGGAGGAAAAGCAGATTGGCGGCGGTGTCTTGAGTCGGGACGCGGAGGTGAGCTGGGGCCGGGAGCGGGATGGGTGGGGAGCTGCCGGTGGGTGCCCTGCTGCTTCTCCCCCCTCCCTCCCAGGCTTGCAAGGGGGGGATGGAGGGGAAATGCAGCACCCTGGGGGAGGGGGTGGGGATTTGGGGAAGGGGTGGAATGAGGGCGGAGCCGGGGGTGGAGTTGGGGAGGGGCTGGGGGCGCGAGCACCCACCGGCGCCGACTAAAGTCAGCGCCTATGCCTCTGGCAAAGGCTAAGTCCCCATTAAGAGGCCTAGATAAAGCCACCTATGCAGTCATTGCCCCTGTTGATAAACATCAGCAACTCTCAGGACTGCCAAGATCAGAAATACAAATTCAAGGTATGCACAGGTGACCCAATAGTTTCCTTCATATAAAGAACTGGGTTCTGAGATCAAGTAGCAGAAGGCAGCCACGCCGCACTGTACCTGGGATAGTAAGCTGTGTAGTTCATATAAAGCTGAGCCGCCTGAGCCGGGTAGTAGGTAACAGTTGGAGGGGCAGCAGCAGAAGCCTGGGGAGTCCTGGTTGTTGATAACAGGGCTTGTGGCTGGTAAAGTGCTGCTTCTGCTGGGATCACTGCTGCGGCTGTTTGGAAAGCAGCATATGCTGGTGGAGAAAGACCTAAAAAACAAACCAGAAAAACAGACCAATCAAAACAGGAATTGGCCCGGGGTGGGAACAAGATGGGAGGAGAATTATTTACTCCAACGTGATTACTATCCATGCTAAGAGCATCTGACCACAATGAACTAAAGCTCACACAACGTCTGCTCTAAACCCTCTCTGAATGGAGACACCTATCATGTCAGCACGAATGACAGGATTTCTGGGATCCTTGGAACAAACAATACCTACCCAATGCATGAAGATGAGTAGCCTCAGCCATATTAAAATGGATACTAGGAAGCTGCACAGTTAGTCAAAGAAAGTATGAAGCCACGCGAATAGATAATGCAGGGTATTGGACGCACATGTGCGCACACTTATACTTTCTGTTCCTTCTAGCAGAAGTTGCTCTCTGTGGGACAGATTTTCAAAAGAAGTTAGGTACACAAGCGTACCTTCAATTCTCAACCAACAGTCTGCATGCGACTACTGCAGCCTGACGAGACTATCAGGATACTGTAAATACAACTGGCTAATTAGATTCATTTGCATGCACAGATACCTGTTTTTCATATGAAGGTTAAGCATGCTATTGCACCCCTAACTTTTTTTTTTTTTTTTTGAAAATTTGGCCATCTGTATTTTAATATGTTTTGAAAATATACACCACTAACTGCATTGCGATTGGGAAATCAAACAAGTTTGAATGGAAATCATCAGCCCACAGTAAAGCCCCAAATGTTAAATTATAATCATTGTAGTGTTTATATATTCTTAAGAAAGAGACAAATTATTGTTATTCGCTGGAAGTGTTCAGTACATAGTAGGGATAGTAATACTGTTCACAGATGACAGCCAGTAAAATCCATCCAATTTCACCACCCCCACTCCATTAGAAGTGTATCCCAATGGATGTTTCCTTCAAAAACAAGCTATCCCCAAGAGTAGCACCTTCTCAATGCTCAGAGGCAGAATAGCAAGAACATTCACTGGCAGCTATAGTAAAGAATTTCTTCCAATTTGAAAACAAAATAATCCAATTCCAAACAGGTTTCACTACAGGAAAGTCTACTGCAGAGCTCAGAAGAACAGTACACCCGTAAAAGCAAAAGTGCGCAACATATTCACTGGCAAGGCATCTCTGACATCTATTCACCACCGAAAACATCATAAAAATGCTTCAATCACTCCCGTTATTGCCCAAGGGAACAACTTCCAATCTCAGCTATATACAGATGGATGATTATTGATCACGGCAAAACCCAAGTCAAAAAGGTGAAAGGCCACAGAGCTTGAGCACCTACCACATATCAGCCTTTAGCAGCAGAGAGCAGAAGAATTGGAGACTTACATGGTAACTTACATGGCGGTGGGGATAAGCCACTACGATTTAAAGTGCCACCCATTAAAACAAAGTTCATCTCCTCTCCTGAACACTGGAACACTTCCACGTAGCGGTCCTTCATCATTTTCTTGTGACACTTCTGGGCCACCAAAAAGGCTCTATCAGAAGATTTCATTTGGATAAAAGCATCACCTGATGGTCGTCCCTGTGGAATCGGGAACAGATCATGCTAAGAGTCACTCCACTTCCCAGAGCAGGGGTGGGCAAACTTTTTGGCCCAAGGGCCACTTCTGGGCATGGAAATTGTATGGCGGGCAATGAATGCTCACGAAATTGGGGGTTGGGCCAGAAACGAGGAGTACGGGGTGCATGAAGGGGCTCCAGGTTGGGGCAGGGGGTTGGGGTGCGGGTTCTGACGGGGTGAGCACTCTGGGGTGCAGGAGGGTGGGACTGAGGAGTTTGGAGGGTGGGAGAGGGATCAGGGCTGGGGTAAGGGGTTGGGGCACGGGAGATGGTCAGGGGTGCAGGCTCCGAGTGGCGCTTACCTGAAGCAGCTCCTGGAAGCAGCAGCATATCCCCCCCTCTGGCTCCTATATGGAGGCGCGGCCAGGCGGCTCTGCCCTGTTTGCAGGCGCCACCCCTATAACTCCCATTGGCCCCATTTGCTGGTGGCAGCGTGCGGAGCCCTCTGGCTTCTTCTACAAGTAGGAGCCAGAGGAGGGACGTACTGCTGCTTCCAGGAGCTGCGCAGAGCAAGCCCCCGACTCCGCTCCCCGGGAGGAGCTTGAGGGCTGTATTAAAACGTCTGAAGGGCTGGATGCGGCCCCCGGGCCATAGTTTGCCCACCCCTGTCTCAGAGCATAAATAGGGTTGCCCTGTCCCAGCCCGGTGAAAGTGAGTGAGGGTGGGAGCGAGCGAGCAACGGAGAGAGTGGGGGTGGAGTGAGCAGAGTGGGGCCTCAGAGAAGGGGTGGGGCAGGGCCAGGACCAGGTTGTAAGGGTTTGTGTGATTAGACAGTTGGCAACCCTAAGCATAAGGGATGCATGAATTTCAGACGAATGTTAAGACCAAGTGTTTATTGAAACCCTGCAGCATAATAATTTCAAGGAGTGAATGGGCAAAACTTACTTCATTAAATCGTTGGTTATATAATTTAGTAAAGGAGGCAAAACACCACACTACCAATTCCTTTGCCAATAAAAGAGTACAGTTAAAGCCTCACTTCATAAAGCCATGTTACAAATTGATTCCCAGGTTTGTGGTGCACAGGACACCATGGCTCTTCTCAGAGACAGGAAAAAACCCCTGATGAAAAATAGCTTTTCAAAACAATAATAATTTGATTAAAAATATATTTTTCAACAATTTTTTTAAACAATTTTTTTTAGGGGTTTCTCTCTCTCATACTCCCTTCCCTTTAGTAGGGAAAAAAAAGGGGGAGGAAGTAAGACTTATTTAAAAAATATTCTCCCAGTTTTCTGCTAGTACAAAAAAATGGAAGAAGCTGGAGGGGAAGACAAAAATGTAAAGCTCTAAAATGAACCCAAAAAAACAAACAGAATTTGTAAATTAGAAATGCACACTTTGCCATTTCAAATTTTTCGTCAAAACCCTCCAAAATCTTGAGACTTTTCAAACCAAACTCCAAATGTTCTTCTTCCAAAAGGTTTCACAAAAGCTAAGATTTAATCTTCAAACCAGTCCCCATTTAGCTGCTATACAAAAGGGAGGGCTCCCTGTGGACCACACCCAAAAGTAGAGATATTATGATAACTCCCTGGAACAGGGCAAAGCCACTTGCTGTTCCATCTTGTGCTGCTGCTGCTTAGGCAGCCAGACCAGGCTCACTGTTCCCATTGCAGTTCAGTGAACCCAGCGGCCAAGCAGGGATGCTATTTAAAGACTCATTCCTACCCTCCATGTTTCCCATAGCACTGAACCTACTTGTGGGAGAAGATTTAAAGATAGCCACCAGTGCAGATAGAGATGACGGATCACAGTTCCATCCCCTACCAATCCTGGAAGGGGTAGATCTCCGAATCATTGATTTCATCCTCTCCCCGGCCACCCTTATGTCTGACTCCATGCAGCAGGAATCAGTGGTCACCATTAAAAGCTTCACAATGCCAAGATCATAGTAAATACTATCCCTGTTTTATTAAAAGGAGAAGCTACTTTTGCAAGGTCACACAAGATCTGAGACAGAGTCAGGAAGAGAGATCAGGTCGGACTCCCAGTCTTGGTCTTTAATCAGAAGGCTAGCCATTCTCCCTGTAAAGTTCTGTTACCTGTTGATTAAGGACCATGTGGACTCCATGTGGTTTGATATCTGCTGTCGCGTCTCCCATGAATTCCAGGATGTCATCAATGCCAGCTGTGTAAGGAAGGCCTCGGAGCCGGACACAGTCACGGATGCTGCCAGCAGCAATGGTGTAAGGTGGGGGGATGACAGGAATGATGGGAGTTGGAAGAGTGGGGATGAGAGGTGTTGACAAGTATCTGTTAAGCACCTAATGGCAAAAAACATAAGTGGATGGATAAGAGTTAAAATCCCATATGGGATGCAAATAGGTCTTCAGCATACATTCAAACATAACAAACTGTTTTAGAATAGGCAAAAAATATTGTATATATCAAATAGTCCCAGTATTATTTTATTGGGGGGGGGGGGCTGTTTTGACACTTTTCAGTTTCAAATAGGGGGAAGATTTAAATAGAGCCATTGACAAATTTAATTTAGAAGGGTCCATTTGGGTTTCTACCAATATCATTAAATAAAAGACAAAAGTAGATTATAGTTACTTATTTTACAAGATCCCAAAATGTAGCATTTGAAAACATCAGGCTTGCTGATAAACCCAAATTGGTACAATCATCAGTTACAGATACTTCATTAAATTAAGGTAGTTCACATACAGCTGTGTGTCTTTATTTAGTTTTTTATTTTTAAATAAAGAAGAGTTCTACTCTCCGGCTTTCCATAGTAAAGTACTTTGTAAGAGCTAATTATTATTACTACTTAGTCAATGCTCTCGTAGCTACCGTGTAGAGTTCTTGAATAAAGAACAGTAAAAGCGGTGGACAATCCCTCTCTCTCAGTCCCCCATTGCTAACATTTTATTTGCTCTCTGATCTCTCCCAAAGGACAAATATAGAGAGCGACAGAAAGAGATAATTGGAAACATCTTGCACTGCCAGAAGATGCTGTTGGGACTTACTGTTCAAAAGCTAATTACAGAGTATGAGTAATAAAATAAGTTAGGACAGACAAACATGTTACACTGGTAGGTGTAGCAAATAAGAGGCAAACTTCAGTGGCAGGCTTCAATTTTGTCAGCAGTGATTCAACCTAGACTGCTGTGCTTCATTAGAAGCAGTATAAGCAAGCTAATGCTCTAAATATACACATTACTAAAGGGAAGATTTCTCAACTCTCAGATGGTTATTGTTTTGACTACTGCAATTTTGTCCATTTTGACACTAGCCAGTAAGCTGCTTCTATGGTTAGGGCTCCCCATTGCCATGTGAACAACGGGACTCCAATTCCCAGAACTGAACTATTGCTCCTTGGATCAGCATGATGTACGAGTGTCTCACTCAAGGGACCGCCCCCCGCCGGTAAAGCAAGCAGCAGAATATTCATCTAGTATGAATGCAGACCTATGCAGTTCTCCTTAGCCAAGCAGACTAGAGTAGCAGGACTTGAGTTTTTAGGTGCGCAAAGGGATTATCCTCCCTCAAGGACACAACATCCAAAAGGAAACAATAACCAACACCACAAGCCAATGCTATTTCATTTACAAGATGGGTTTTACTATAGCTGTGTCAGATTTAATAGACTATTCTTATGTTTATGGGCACAGTAGTGTTGGTAAACGCCAGCAACTAACATGTAGCATAGATATTCTTCCACTTGCTTCACTGCTTACTTGGACAAGAGTATACCATAGCTCAAACAGAAAAAAAAAAAAAAAGCAGAAATTACTGGATGAAATTCTATGGCCTGTGTTATGCAGGAGGCCAGACTAGATGATCATAATGGTCTCCTTTTGGCCTTAAAGTCTAGGAATACAGTATCCCCAAACAGGTAGTCTGACATATCTAGAAGTGCTCTCTCCTTTAATGTAGTAATTTCAAAGGCTCAGCTTGCTGGTAACAAGATATGTTGTTACTTTCTGAAGTGATGTTTAATTGAGGTGGGCCAGAGTTAATTTTTACAAATATTACTAGACATCTATGAATATAGTCAGAGAGAAAGTAAGTGGAGTAGCGGCGGGAGGGAAAGTCAGGTTGTTGGGAGGTGGGGGTGGAGGTTATTCCTTGGGAAATTGAGAATGTAATTCCTATTCTTCAAAAATCTATTAGGCACTTTTCAAAAACTCTAGGTGTCCCTAAAATGACCAAATTTTAACAAGATCCTTGACTGTACCTGAGTTTTAATCATGTTACAGTTCTATTATAGCTCTTTATAAACCATTTACAAATGGATGTTACAAACATGTTATAGATATGAGCAGTATGTATTATAGATGGGTTATAAGTAGAGGGAGTTATAAATGGTTATAAACAACTTGTTGGATTCTAATGATTGATTAACCATGTAGTAAAACATCAATAATTTATCAACCCTTATCATCGATTTATAAAAGTAAACATAATATAAGGTGTTTGGAAGAATTTTGTTGTTAGGCACCCGAATTTTTGAAAAATGCTGCAGATTTTCAAGCAGTCCAACCCCTTAGGGATCCACTGTTGAATATAAAAATAAAAGTTAAATAATTAAATCAGTCTCAGACTTGCCAGGCAAGTGGAGGAAAAGAAAGATATCTGATGATTTCTATGTAATGATATGGGCAGTGTTAGAGGGGGGGGGCGGGAAATCAACGCAACAAAGGTGTGGAAAACTATGCAATCAATAATCAAAATGTCGTCTTTGGTATTTGATTTATGTAATAGAAAAGCTGCTCCCACTGTACTGTTTCTGCAAGACCTAACGTGAGGATCAGCATTTACAAGTAGAGGGTAACATTAGAAGATGACTGGAAAAGGTACGTTTTTTTTATTTCATAGCCAGTAGTTACAACCTGCTGGACTTCTGCTGCTGTGCTCCTGAAGAGTTCAATGTAACGTTTTCCAAGGATCTCCTTGTGCTTTTTAAGTGCATTCTGTGCATATTCTTCACAGGAAAACAACACAAATGCATCTCCCGTGGGTCTGCCATCTGGGTACTTGACGAAGAGAAGTCCCTCTTTCCCTCCTGTGACTGGACACTCAGGCCCCAAGAACCCCAAGACATCCTCCAGAGTGGCAGTGAAAGGAAGGCCCCTCATCCGGATGATGACTTGATTCTCCTTGGACAAGAACTGGGCTACTTCATTGGAGGTGCCTGGCAGGACGGGAAATAAAAGTGTTTCCATTTAGTTTGGAAACAGTGAGGAACCAGCACAAATAGACCTAGCAACACAAGGTGGGTAGAAACTGCAAGGACATCTCCTGATAAACTACCAGTCCTGTACAGCCTGCAGTAGCAGAGACTTGCTCAGTAACCACATCTTCATGTGAAGCTACCCCTAAGTACATTGACTGGTTGCTTAGAGCTGGGGAGCAACATGAAACCATTAAAGAACGAGACAGAAGGATTAATAGCTGGCACTAAGCAACAGAACAACTGACAAGCATGGAGACTTCTCTCCCCTCCCCCATTCATGCTCCTGGCTATACTACTTTAAAAAAGCGCCACATTTTAAAACAAAAATGTGTATGAAAGTATTTCACATCATTCTATTGGAATTAGAGAGAACCACGAACTTGTACAAGATACAAGGAATCTCCCACAGCAGAAACAGGCTTCTCTCCTCCCTCAAAGGGTGTGTGCGCAGCCCTGGGAGCGAGCAGCTGGGACCATGTTAGTTATGGCTGTTCTGTCTGTAACCCCACAGGGAGGGACTCGTTAGAGGGGTACTGCCACACAGCAACTGGGAGAGCTCTTCCCAGCACAGCTAGCGAGAGAGACAGACAGGCACTGGTTCTGCTAAAGCTAGCGCACTAAAAATAGCGGTGTAACTGCAGCAGCACACGGGGCGGTTCAGGCCAGCCACCCAGCTACAAACCCCAGAGGTCGGGTGGGTTTGTGTGACTAGCCAGAGCTGCTGTGGCGATGCTGCTGTATTTAGTGCACCAAGGCAAGCACAGCTAGCGCCTGTCTACTTGTGCTGGGACGCACCCGGGATTTGACCCTATGAACTTCTGAAGTGCAAATGGAAAGAGTCACTTATTAGTCCCGTATGTTCTCACCCACCTGAAGAGCAGGAGCAGACCATGTAAACGTTACACTTTAGTACATAAGGTTTAATCTTAAAATTACTCACCTCCGGCAATCTTTAAAAATTCTTCTCCGGTCGCTTTGTAAACCTAAAACCACAAAAATGGTTATATTTAAACAAACAGAAAAACGTTCAAGTGTCAGTACTGAACTGAAAAGTAGCATTTTCCAGAGCTCTGTAACATTTCAGAATGTCTCGTTTTTTATAGCTGTCCAGCTTTAAACAACCAACCAAAGTAACTTAAAACTCAAATGAAGGATAGGATTTCCAGAAACAGCTAGTGAGGGCAGAGGTTCAGTTCTCAGTGACTGCCAATGGGAGTTGAGTGTCTAACTCCCTTAGTCTCCTTTGAATATCCCACCCAAAGTTAATGACAGACAATTCCCCCCTAGTTATATAATAAGTCTATAGAGCACAATACTGCACCGGGGAATAACCATCTGCACTAGTTTAAAACTGGCTTCATTCCCAGCATAGTCGTGCGGATAGGTTGTCATGCTGTAGTTCTTTACCTCAATGTATCTGCTACCCATGTGATGCTTATGTCTTTCCAATGCCAAATCTCTCTGTTCAGGGTTGACAAATCGCACTAGGGCTTCCCCATTTCGCCTTCCTTGAGCATTCAGGCAAAGGGCAACACCGCCTCTGAAAAAGCAAGGACCAAAGTAAAAGATAAACTTGAATCATCAGTGCCTTATAATACATCATTGACATAATTCCCCCACTCTTTTATTCAGCAGGAAAATACAGAGGCAAGGCTTTAAGAAAGTGCCTGTACTTTCAAAGTTTTTCCACCACCACCATTTATTGATCCAAAAATCATTTAAAACAAAACAAAAAAAAGGCTCTGCTATATAATCCACTTCTTTGGTAGATTAGTGACGCAAGTGTTTTACCACACCATACCATCAATACTTTACAGTGCTTCCTACAGGCAGAAAGCATTTTAAAACTTCACATGCTTGATGTACAGTTAAAAAGTGAAGTAAATTCACAAAACTGAAAAAGTGGATTTAGAATTGTACATTCATATTGGTAATTTAGGAAAAATCCTTGAAAGAATATGGAAGTTAAAAAGCCAAAAAATGTCAAGTTAAACAAATAAACCTGCAAAATTTGGAGAATAATATATAAATATAGAGTTACGGTACACCCAAACAACTTCAGTTCTGATCCCCGTAGCTATAGCCCAGGAACAACCAACCAGACCATTATAAATCAACTTGACTTGGCCCCCTTCATGTATTTAAAACAAAACAAAACAGAAAAGGTAAGGGGCAATTACTCTGTACTGTTCCCCAAAGGCATGTACTTCTTAATAGAGAAATATCGTTAAATACACAGCTGTGTTATCTATGTATAAGCCTCCTAACAGAAAACTCATGTACAGTACTGTAGGACATTCTAATGACTGCCACAGTGCACTAAATTGCACATTCAATCTCTATTAAACCTATGTATCACACGAATACTGTAGGCTTACTACCTTTTGTATTCAAGCTGTAGAAATAGAATAGGTTCCCAAATGTTAAAAGATTTCAAAATCTTTAGGGAAACTTATTCAGAGCTTTGTGAACTTATTAATGGGGGAAAAAATCACATCTTACAAACTAGGTAAGAGTATACCAGCTGGAAGATGAAAGTACGGAGGTGCCGCAGAACCAGAGGAAAGGTTGTTCTGGGTACCTTAGCTCCGCCTTTCTAGAGCTTTCTGATTTTTCCCCTTCTTAAATTTTGTTTTAATGTATCACTTCCTGACTTTCTAGTCTTTATCATCATTAATAAAACTGCTCAAAACTTTTCCGCCTTCTAACTGATATATATTTATAACTAACGCCTTCCTCCAGCTTACTGTGTTGTGTCTGGGAATTTCCCTCACCTTTTCAAATGGAAATATGCTGGTACCGTCGCATAATGAAGTATATATATTCACCTCTAAATATGTAAATTAGATAATATCAGTTGGAAGCTATGCTAAATTAGCATATCTGCGAGTTAGAATTATGCAAACATTTCTTCCAAACCATACTTGTGGGCTTCTGAGTCCATTCTTCCTAAGAGCTAGACTAGAATCCTGAAACATTAGCCCCAAATTTATTCTTCCCCAATTAGCTCATTTTAATCTTTGACTGAATCCTGACTACTGCACTCAGCTTGTACCAATAGTGATAGCAACAAGTTAATTTGTGGTGCATGTACTAATGAAAGAAGTCTCCCTTCTTCATTTACTTGTTCAAGAAATGCTTTGTTTGCTTCACAGTATTGTGAGGAGGGTGAAGATGGGTATTTTGTTTAAAGGCTAAACCCTAAGAATGGGAGTCGGGAAACCTAGATCAGTTCCTCACTCTACCACAAGTCCTGTGTGAGGAATAATCTATTTCATCAATGACAAAACTGGACACAGAGGGATTGTGTCTTGCCTAACGTGATGGCTGGTAATAGCTCCAAGTTTGTACTCATTAGTGCACACTAGAAAGAACAAATTAGTAAAGGTAGGGCAAAATCTTTTGTTGAAACCTTTCCTAATTTTGTGAACTGCACGGATGAGAAAGACCACACAAGGCTAGGACTTCCTTTACAAAATAAAGACTGATGATAAAAACAAAGTAACACAGCATTAGACCAGATCTAGCACTCTTACTTGGCAATATTGAGTCCTTTGAAAAAACGGGCAATATCTTGATCTGAAGACTGCCAGGGCAAACCTCTAGCACGTATTACTGTTTCACTGTCTACTGCTTCAGATTTACTACTGCAGAAAAAGAGAATAGTAAAATTCAAGGTAATTAATCCACATTTCCTTTTACACTATTACTACCAAATTTCATTGTAAGTACCAATTCAGCACATGGATCACAGAGAATGTTTTAATACCATTGGGATATTTGCTGTTGGGATTCTTCTAATCATTCCCTTTCTTGACTGAAATGAGAAGCAAGCTACTATGAATAATACCTATATACTACCCTGAAATATGCTGTGAGGCCATCACCCAAAAAGGTGTTTTGTTTTTGTTTTAAATAGCTAGAATGCACAGTAACAAGTCTGCAGGGAATTGAATTACATTCATGGGATTATTAGAGATGATTTAGGGTCAGCAATCCATTGGAAGATGGTTTGCACACCATCACTAACGATAAGTTTGATCAAGCAGGTTTTAGACAGCAGAACATCTGGTTACTGCAATTTTTTTCAAAAGCAAAACACATTTTAGATCTCCCCCTTTTCTCCCCACAAGCCACAATTTAGAATAGCACAAAGAGGCAAAAGCTTAACTCCTCTTGGAGGAAAATAAAGGAATTACATTAATTTAGGAACAGTTTGTCGAGATAGAGTGAGAATCTCCTGGCAAAGAGAATGGTATCCAATCGAACTTGAGACATTTCATGGTACAGTTACAAAGGGCAAGCTCATCTTAATTGCCCCTTTTGATTGGAAGGGGGGTAGGTTTTCCTTACCCATATCCCTTCCAGTCTCTTCCTATAACTTGATTGTGATTGGAAAATTCCAGCAGAGAGAGAGAAAAATAATTCCCTGGTCCCCTGTGAATTATCCACACCAGATGCTGAATGCCCACTCATTAATATACACAGGACACCACACAATAGGGCGTTATATGAACCTAAATGCACATTGCTAGGGATACCAGCAACTAAAGTGAGAAAGAGCCAAGGTGCAATTTATGTCGGTGCTAATCGACAACTTTTGTTTAAAAGTTTGAGTGAAAGCAGCAATCTACAAAGGTCAGAGAATCTGTAGGAGATTTCTAAACAGTCTCTGACTGGACAGCAAGTAATCAGCATTTACATATCACGTAGCTCTCTCACTCTTTTTGCTGTAAGAGTGCACAGGCTCCCTTCTACCAAGGTCCCAGAATCCCTCAAATTATCTTCTGTTCCTTACATTAGCTTCAACTGCAGTTTGTAAGACAGTTTGCAATACAGTGTACAATACAATTGCTCCCTTTTACCATCCCTCTGAACTGAAAAAGAAAATGATATACAGCATGAGAGATTACACTGGTTTAGTGTGTACAAGATACTATCGCTGTCCACGCTAGAGAAAGTTTCTAAATATTTATCTTCTACTGACTAAAGGGTTTCAGCTCCACTGATGTTAGTCTAGTCCATCAGTAGTGTATATGGACCATCAGCATTTTATGCACTATAACAATTGCACATACTCAGAGCAGGGCTAGATGACCAGTGGGGCACCCTGTCTACACTGGGGCTTCCCAACATTACTACCACCAGTGGGGCTGAACTGGTTAGCAATGATGGAAAATGTTTGCAAAGTGTTCCTAGTGTAGCTAAAACCCACATCAGCTAAACAACTGCCGCAACAAAGGCACTTACCAGGGACCTGTTTCATACTTGTATTTCACAGTTTCAGGGTCAGTAAATCTGCAATCTGTAACTAATAAGAGATTAAGTTAAAATAGAATCCTGAACAGCTATTTCAGCAGCAGTGAAAATGCCCTTGACAATTTATTGAGATATTTTGCCTCTACCCAAGAGCATCCCATACAAATATCCCACTTACTGCAGGTTTCAGAAAGCATGCTGAAAATAATAGCCACCATGGTTTTCACTTGCCATACACCAAAGTCCTCCTCTGTTTCATCTGTCTCTAAGCCTATATCTATGCAGCGAGTCAAAGAAAATAAAAAAGGATTTCACAATCATTTGTCAACAAGTTATAAGGCTTGACAATCCAATTGGATCAACTTTAACAGCGACATGTGACCACTGCATGTGTGTCACTCTGCTCTTAAACTGGTTAATATTCACTTTACTGGTCAACATTCTGAAAACAGCATCTCAGCCTAAGACTTTACAAAAGCGGGAGTCGTTCCTACTATCCCTGGTAAACACACCTGAATTTTTGCTGTATTCATCTGGACCACAAAATTCCTCCCTGGGAGTAAGGGTTTGGGTTTTTTTACATTAGCTTCCCTCTGGGTCAGACACTCAGAACTATTACTAACTGCAAGCAATAATGCACTTGGATGTGTAGCTTCAGGTGCTCAATTCTAGAGAAGATCATTTTACTCAAGTGCTAGATAAGTGCATTTTCTTATAAGGCAACATTTGTGTCACTATCTCAAAGAATTAAAAAACCCTATAAGTGTATTGAACCCATTCTAAATGTCATTACTAGACAGAAGACTAAAATGTGAAAAAAAGTGTTAAGAGCTGAAGCTTGCAACACTATCTTCAGGGTTATGTTAAAAACTCCTTCAGCTCTATGCAGAGATGAATTTTTAAAACCAGCTTCTCAATTAATTTAATGGGATGAAAACTATAAACAATTGCACGGAGAATTATGGTTTAGAAGTGACATCAAAAGGATACACTCTGCCATGGATTTGATAGTTTGATCCTTCACGGAGGCTGAATTGGGGTAGCATGTGTGAAACTCTTTGCGTAGATCATAAAATGAATAAAAGCAGTCTGACAGCAGGAAGTTCTACAAGGAAGGAAGGGAGAAAATAAATTAACATTATGAATGCCACATCCCAGTAAAGGACAATTAGTTTTTTTGGGGGTTGAACAAGGATCTTATATCTATAGGGGTGTGTGTGTGTGCGCGCGTCTCTTTATATTTTTTTTTTTATATATATATACACATATATATATATACACACACATACACATACACACATACATACATACACATATATATAAATAAAAAAAGAGAGAGAGAGAGATAAGATCCTTGTTGTATGATTATAAAATCATAAATTTTTATTTTATACCATATCTACTCTTTCCCTGTCTGATTACAGAGCTGCATCTCAGTCATTTGATTAAGACTGACCAATTTAATTTCTCTTATCACCAACTTCTAATAGTTGGTGTCACTGACTGCAAGGATATATGCTCCGTTTTAAAAACTGAGTGGGTGTGTTATATTAAGGTTCCCATTTAGAATATTGTATCTTTTTCTTCTGTGCTCTTACCAAAAGCAAAAGGACTCCAAAAGGTTGAAACTATATATATATATATATATATATATATATATATATTTTTTTTTTTTTTTTTAAAGAAAAAGGAAAATTGTAATCGTATAGAAAATACTTCCCAATCACTTCGTCCAAAGAGGATACAACAGATTTCTGGAAATAAGTGCTACATTAAACATTATTCCTCCCTTCCTACAAATAAACAAGCTAAGTAGACAGATGGTAATCCAGGTCTATTTCAGCAGTCTCTCTCTCTGCTAGTGCTTTGTGAAATTTGATTTTATTCCAAGCAAAATAGCACTCACCTTTGTTAGGATCAAATCATTAAGAGAAGTCATGAGAACCCTATTGGGAAGTTACAAAAGCCAGGGTCTGAGGGTTGTAAAGAGGTTTTAATAATGTTTGAAGATAATGCAAAAATATGTTGGGGACCAGGGAGGGAAGGAACCTCACAACTGAGTGAGACCCATCCCTCGATCTGGTAGAAACAGTAGTTGTGTCTCCAGTATTTTGGGGGGAGGGAGACATGTTTCTGCTTTACACTCCACACCTTTGGTGCCAGATTATTGTAGCCACCATCCTCCCAGCCAAGAAGCAGACTCTTCCTACAATCAGTCAATGCCACTATTTTACTAGCTACAGGGGCCACCAATAAATATTACTGAGACATCTTACTTCCCAGAGTAGGATTATGTGTCTCAGGTATAACATGAAGGATATTTTCTTTGTTAATTTGAAATAGAGGACTGCCTTTCTTCCACGCGCTGCTCATATACCTTTTTGGATGCTTCTGGGTGGAGGACCTGCCGAATAAGCAACTGGCCATCTGTGCAGAGTGTATAAGAGCTTCTTCCCAATAACTTCAGATCACTGGAGACCAGCTGGCTAAGCTAAAAATAAAGTGGTAAAGTTTATTTTTATTGATGGTTCAAGCTTGTCAGTCCATCTTACTGCTTTGCCATTTTATTTACCAAATGCATTTCCAAAGATAAAAAGGAAATTAAACACAATGATAATCTTTGAAAGATCACAACTGATAGAGATTGGGGCTCCCATTATCTGAAGGGCAGACAGCCAGCCAGCCATTAGGCAATTGCAGGACAGAGATTTATACCACAAGGACAAACCCCCCCCTAAAACCAGAAAGCGGGCATTTCAGGAGAGTTAAAATTGTTGGAAGTTGCTGTAATTGTAACAGAAAGGTTCAAACATTTGGACTCCTTAATATCAGTTTTCTGTTGAAAGTAACAAAATATTAGACCAAGCATAACAATGATTTTGCAACACCACTTCTAGAACTAAATTGGACACAAGTTTTATTTGGTTTTTAAGCTTAATCGAAAAAAACATGAAGAGCTAGGACACTGCTCTTTAGGGTTTATTGGTATTTTAACAACCGCATGCTAATCAAAACCAAACAAATTGAGATCTGATGTCTTGAGTAATGAATTTGTAAGAGTCTATCCAAAGGCAAAAGAATGTTAGTCTGAGATATGGTACAGTAAACATTAACACAAAGTTATCCCATCTTTTCAGGCTTCTCACAGTGTTGATCCTCACTAGGAAAAGGATTGTTTGCTCATAGTTTCTGGATTGTTAAATGTTATTTTCCATCCTTGTACATAAATTTCTATCCTTCTGATCAATCTATATCAGTGCTAGAGGCCCTGATATAGGCATTACCATAACTAACAAGCTATTTACTGATTTGATAAGCAGAGATAATTTTCAAGGGGACAAACATAATTAGTTTAAATTTCCCCCTGATCCAACCCCAACCCTGCAAGAATGTGTGCATTGTACCACAAACAAAGCGATAGTTAATAGCATGATTCAGCATCCACACAGCATTCTCTCAGTCATGGCTTTTCCTTGCAGTTTGCTTTGTAGAATAATGGTTCTCTTTGCACTATGGCTTCGCCTATTCATTTAGCCAGGCATACATGGCACTATACAGATCCACAATCCATCTCTGCTCTTCAGACATTACAGCTTAAAGGCTTGATTCTGCAGCTATCACACAAGCAATTAGTCACATGAGATCACCTTTGTGAGCAAGTGTTGCCGTATCAGGCTGTAAGATGCAACAAGGAGAGACAAGGCCAGAGGATATGGGTGGTTAAGGCGGAGTACTTTTTGTAGCACCTTCGTTAGAAGTTTATTACCAAAAATTAGACCTTTTTTTAAAATGTTTTAATTAATTTGAGTCAGGTGAGCTTTGCAGACAACGTTGAAAGTGAACTTGAAGGCGGAGGCAGGTTGTTAATATAAATGTGTTACAGATTAACGTGAGGGCTACTTCTGTGCACAAACTGGAGGTTCAGTCCTGGTTTGAATGGGTGCAACTTCCATCAACGCCAATGAGTGTTCCACCAGCTTATGTCAAGGCTGAATTTTGCTCTATATGTTGGAATGTGATCTGCTGAGAGACTCTGCCTGAAAAGAGAGACATGCACTTCTCCGAGTGCCCAGCACAGAGCCACTGAGCCTTGTCGAAGGGAGGGGTAATGGGCTTACCCTATTTCAGGTTCCCCAAAAGAGGACACTGTGGGGAATGGGGAGCTGGAGGGGAGGTACAGTTGGCAGAGGTAAAGGGGGTACCTGCGGTGGGGTTACTCACTGGAGGTGGGGGGGCAGTGTCACTCACTGTCAAAGTGGTAGGGCGGCTGGCACAAGCCCAGAACACAACGATAGCCGTCAATCAGCGCTTCCCTGCGGGACCCCCTCCCCAGGGCTGGGAGCCTGCAGCTGTAGCTGCAGGTGAATGAACCAATCCAGCTGCTGATGCAGGGGAGGGAATGATTGGGAAGACGACCGATCGGGGCTATTTCTGGAACTGCAGCTTTTGCTCTGCAAAAACCCTGGACACTTCTTGTTAGTTGAAAAATCCACCCGGACAGAGGCTCAAGTGAGAGGCAATATCCGGGAAAACCCAGATGTATGGTAGCCCTCACTGGAGTCAGCCACAGGGAAAGCTTTTCATCCCCCACACTGGCTTTCATATGCTTCCTCTCCCCCAGAGCTGCGCTCTTCACCAACAAGTCACACTGGCTTTTTTTCCCCCCCAGAGGTTGCTGCTGCAGAGTGCCTCTCCTATTCCTTCCCCAGAGGGGATGTGTGGATTAGGAGGGACACAGGAAGAGGAGTTTGTGGAAGCCTCTAGTAATAACTAAAGTGTGCTGCATCCTGGGAGGAAGGAAGGTGACAAGTCTGCAAACATTCCTTTCCCTTATTTCCTTCCTGCTGCAGGCGCTATAGGTAGGCAGGCCGGCACCCCTCTGAGTTTCCCTTCAGTTCCCCCTACTCTCCAGCAGACTCAAGATTCCAGTATTTTGCCCTGACCAAGCCTCTCTTGCACAGATGGATCATTAGAGGCAAAGGAAGAAGATTAAGTACTTCCACATGCTCACAAACTGTACAATGGCAGGCTCCTAGCAAAGCAGCCAGATCACCAATGATGCTTTTCTCCCTCCTAGCACTTCTCATATCCAGGATGCATTTGTGCTCATCACTATAGTATCTAGGCACCATGTGGAGATGGCAGCTGGGAACTCAAAAATGACTCTTTAATCCCTTTCATTAAAACAAAACAAAAACCACACGAATCCAACTGGGGGTTTGAGTCTGAAGGGGATTTGGTTCTCATACCAAAAAAGTACACGTTTCTATCTTGGACGTGCTACTTTGACCTAAAATTGCTACTTCAGCAAGATAGCTGCCACAGTAGTAGCCTCAAATTATCTTTCATGCACGCATACTAGTGAATCGAGCAAAACGATAACCTTCCTCCTTTAATAAACAAACACTACTGGAGATGCTGTACTCTTCTACAGTTTGTTTTATAGGTGTGTAGCATGGCACAGAGAACATTTGATTCATTCTGTCACCACAGAATGAGATCCAGGGGTAAGAGTTCATTGGGGCAGAAGCTACTGTAGAGAGCTAGAGTAGCACAGAAGGCACGTACACACAACGTCTTGAGAAGACAAACTCTGTGCTTCAAGACTAATATGAATCCCCTCAAAACATGAACTGATCTGCTTAGTAAACTGCACAGAATCTCTCAGCCTGTGAAACCTAATCAAGTCAATAAACATAATTGTTTCATGAACTGTCACAACTGTTTTGAGGCATATCTCTTCGTGCCACTCTATACAAAGACTATTCATAGAATATCAGGGTTAGAAGGGACCTTAGGAGGCAATCTAGTCCAACCCCCTGCTCAAAGCAGGACCAATCCCCAATTTTTGCCCCAGATCCCTAAATGGCCCCCTCAAGGATTGAACTCACAACCCTGGGTTTAGCAGGCCAATGCTCAAACCACTGAGCTATTCAGCATCAATACTCAAGTTTTCATTCCCACCTGGCACATATCTATCTTAAGCATTTATTAATCCCTGGCAACCACTGCAAACTGTAGCTTAAAGGTTTTAGGGCCAGCGTTTCAGACATTTTACATTGGCAAGTGCATGTCTTAGTACCACAATTTCACACACAAACCAAGTTCTTTGGTTTTTGAATTGCAATGCCCAAAGGCCCAAGTAAAGATCAGGGTCCCATTTTGTTAGGTGTTGCGCGCACGCGCGCGCGCACACACACACACACACACACACACACACACTCCTGTGAAAATGCATGTACTGAGCTCACTTTGCTTGCCACAATAGTAACTGCACAAGCAAATTGTACAAGGAATTGAATGCCTGAAGCTTCTAAAAACTCTGCCCTGCCCTTCCCCCTCTCCCAATATTCACTGGTGTTCAGTTGAATTGCACATTCAGGTAGGGCTGAATGAAATTTACACCAGGAAAAAGATGATCCAAAATCTTAAGATGGTTCTGTCACATTTTGCACCAATAGCACAGTCTCACTATTCATTAAAGCAATCAAATCAACAACAGGTTAACCAGTTAAAAGGTTATGTTACAAAAGCAGGTTTAACGTTTTTTCATTAAAAAGAAAAAAGTTGGCCAAAGAGTTTTTCCACCAAAAAACATTTAATTTGATAAAAAGGGGGAAAAAAAATGGAAAACAAATTTCCAATTTCTTTTGGGAAAAAAAAATAGTAAGACGTTTCTCCCATCTCTCAAAGAATTACTCCCTCTTCCCCTCAAAGGAAAACAAACAAATTAAATAAATAAATAAAGGTGGAGTACACTGTTCTTTTTTCACTTTCTAATCTTAAAAATCACCCTCCTTCCATACATTCTCCCCCCCCCCCCCACACACACACACTTTTGCAGTGTAAAAAAAGAGGAAGGAGGATGAGAAGGTAAGTTTGGGAAAAATACTATTAGATGTCTCACTTTTTCCCCTTTGCCCACAACCCCCATGGGAAAAGATTATTAGTGATTCTTTTTCCACTATTAAAAAAAAAGGTAAGTGTTGCTTTTCTCCACACACACTTTTCCAGGTTTTTTTGGGGCGGTGGGGTGGAAAATGTTATTTTCTTTCCATTTTCATATTTAAAAAACTGCGAAAGGGAGAGAACATTTCCACACACACCCGTCACTATTTTTTTCTTCACAGGAACAAAATAGAAATAACTCTCTCACAACAAAAACAGCCACCACCACCACCACAAGTAAAACAAAATTTTCAAAATTAAAGATTTTTTCATTGTAAAGTAATATTTCTTCATTGTAAAATTTCAAACAAAACAAACATTGTCTTTTGAAGTTTCCACAATAGTCCCTCCATCTACCCTCATACACGCACAAAAATTTAACCAGCTCAATCCACTATGGGCTCAGAAGAAGGGTCTTCTCCTAAAATATTTAGCCTGCTGTTTAAGAATTCATGTTCAGAGCAGATGAGAGTCAAAGGTCTGAAGAACATGAAACAACACAGCGGCTTATTGTTTAAGGAAGACTTTCAGCCACTGCAAAGAACCCAGAGATTAAGATCTAAGAGTGCTCAAAATACCTCAACTGCAATATAAACACCAGCAAGACAAGCAAATTCCAGAAGGGTGGAAGCCCCTCAGAGGTACAGCTCTGGAGACTGCCACAGCATAGTAGCAAAGAGCCTCCCTGTAATAATGGAAAGTGGGGAGCTGTCTGTTTTTTCATTCGATGCACCCCCTTACTATTTTTCTGTAGCTACTGTCTGTGATAGATACAATAAAGGAGAACAAATATTTGCCCAAAAAAGGGGGGAGGGAGAGACTAGAAATAGCTGTAGGGTTTAACTACAGATCCTCATTGAAAGGAAGCCAACAGTGAGCTTTGTGCCGGATGTTTCTGAAGATGCACAGAGTCCATACAAAAGGAGAGCAAGCAGGAGAGATTTTAAATGTAATGGAGAGTTGGTGAAGGAGACAGATGCAGGACAGTGATTTCATGTGGCAGGAGCCTTAAAGGAGAATGAGGAGTGGTTATATAGAGTGACAGATGAGCCCAATACTACATGAGCAGAGGGGATAAGGGAGGGATTAGAGGGAGTATTTGCAAAATGGGTTGAACCAAGTCCTTGGAGGATTATTTTTCTAAAACGATCATAGGGTGTTTACACTGCATCTTTATAAACATTAACAGTGAAATTTAGTGTAGCAGCACCCATGTCCACTGCTAGAGATATGTTGATAAAATCACCCACCCTAATTAACAGAGCAGGAGCCGATTTACCATGAAACAAACTGTGTGGCGGCCCAACGACGGCGGGCCCAAAATGCAGGACAAATCTCATCTAACAATCGGCCCCCCGAGTCCCGGCCAGCGGCGCAGCAGGGCTCAGGCAGGCAGCCTGCATACTGTGGCCCCACACCACTACCGGAAGTGGCCGGCTGCTGACACGTCTCTGGTGAGGGGGAGGCGGCTCCGGGCAGCGCACAGAGACCCGCAGCCCCCTGCCCGCCCAAGAGACGCACAGAGACATGCCAGCAGCAGGGATAAGGTGGCTCCCTGCCCTTTCTGCCTCCCTCCCTCTGTGCCTATCCCAGACGCGGCCGGCATGTCGCTGCGGCCCCTGGGAGGGGTGTGTCTCCACGCGCTGCCCCCGACCTAAGTACAGACTCCGCAGCTCCCATTGAACTGCAGCCAATGGGAGCTGCGGGGGTGGTGCCTGTGGGCAGCAGCACATGGAGACCCCCTGGAGACCCCACCTAGGAGCCGGTGGGGGTGCCAGTCGCTTTGGGAGCCACACCGCCCGAGGTAAGCGCCTCCCCCTGCGCCCCTCCCACACCCCAACCCAGAGCCTGCACCCAGCACCCGCTCCTGCAACCCAACCCCCTGCCCCAATCAAGGTACCTCACTGTATTTTAATTTACTTCCCATTACTTGTAATATAGGAAGAGGATGAATAAAAAAAAAAGAATAAAAAAAAAGGAGACAAGAGAGAATGTTCTTTTTCTTGGCTGGGTCCCGGGGGGGGGGGGGGGGGGCAAAAACGAAGCTGTGCACAGGGCCCCACTAACTCTAAATCCGCCACTGTCACAGAGGTTTATAATATACCAGCAAAAAAAGATTGCCTCATGGAAAGTTGAGAGTAATCAGATTAAAAGGCTAATTTAATAAAGACATTAAGCAACGGTTAGAGGAATAGCAAAAAGTAGTAGAGTCTTATCCCACCAGCCTCCTCCACCCATAACAATCCCAACAGGCACCAAGGTCTGGGGAGTTTGAATATGAACCGCACAGCTCAATCCCAACTCTTGTTACCACAGACTCACGTAGGGAACTACATGGCTCCAAGAAAACAGTTATAGACAAGTCCAATGTCTTTTCAGATGGAGTTGGAGCACATCAGTGTAGAAATGATGATCAAACCACACTGAAATAAAAGCCAAGAAATTCAGGCGCTCAGTTAAAATGCCGATTTCTGTTTCTCTTACCACTTTCCGCCTGTTCCCTTGGCTCCAGTATTGAAAACCACCTCAATCTCTTCTCACTCATCTTTACACTTGATTTCATGATGCCCCATATAGGTGGCACACCTTCATTTTAACTGAGAGGGTATGTGCCTTGCATGTCAAAATCCCTCCTTGAAACTCACTTCTTCCTCGAGTCTCACAAACACTAGTGTCTGTTAGCAACACTCTGACACCCATAGGTGCTGGAACACGGGATGCTGGGGGTGTGGCAGCACACCCTGGCTTGAAGTAGTTACCATCATACACAGGGTTTACAGTTTGGTTCAATGGCTCTCAGCACCCCCTTTATACAAATTGTTCCAGCACTCCACTATTATAAAAAGACAATTACATCATAATCTAGGTGTGTCAGCTCGTCTTCGTCTTTTTAGATTGTAAGCTGCTCAGAGCGTGGAGAGCATCTTTGTAGCGGGTATTGTGCAGGGCCAATCATTTATTAAAGTTATTTCATGCATCGGGAAATCGTTTAGCAGTTCAACTTTGAACTAAAAGTTCAACAAAAATAAATTCTGTGGCAAACAAGCTGCTTTGTACTTAACCTCTCTGAAGCCAAGAGGGGAGGGAGGAGGGAGAGTGTTTGAATGCCAGATTGAAAAACTGGCTGAACAGGATTCTGGTCAATCAGCTGAGAGTAGAGAGAGAAGCAGAGAGAGACATGTTTAGCCAGCAGCATGCTGGATGGGAGCCAGCACAGACTGCTGTGTTCTCTGCAAACCAATCCCAAGTGGCTGAAATGACATAGCCCCCTTCGTGTTGCCTTAACTAGGACTGAACAAACAAACTGTGGGTCTTCGAGAAACGTGAGAATTCTTCAACAGGCCCCTTTCCATAGTTATGATTTATAAAGAGCTAATAAATATAAAGAGCTAATAAAAGAAACTGGCTGTTTGGATTTCCCTTCTCCCCCACCCCCCCAAAATACTCATCCTTGAAAGGCCACCAGGCATCTGCATCGGTTTCATGCCGCATCTACAGTTAGTGTAGAAGTGCTGCAAGGACATAGTTCAATTGCATAATCCTTCCATACCAGCCTGATAGAGGGTGGACCATACCTAGCAGTAGGGTGACCAGACAGCAAGTGTGAAAAATCGGGACGGGGTGGGGGGTAATAGGAGCCTATATAAGAAAAAGACCCCAAAATCGGGATTGTCCCTATAAAATTGGGACATCTGGTCACCCTACCTAGCAGTAAGACACTATCCCAATCGTGCACATGTGATTCTATTAGAAGGAATGGCAGGAAATACATCAGCTTCTCACTCACCAGATGTATATTGAGAGTTAGATCTACTTGTTTGAATGTCTACAGCAAGGGTTTGGTTTCACTCCTGTTAGCCCTAAAGAGCCAACACAACTACAGCAGAGCAAGCGGTGTCCTATTCCAGCTCACACAAACAAAACTTCTAACGAAGTTCCAGGCCAAGTTCTGTGCTCTTGGTGTAACCCAGAGTGGAATGGGGCTGTAGAACCTTTCACCATCGTGAGACACAAGAAAGATGCAGAAGGTATTGAAACTCAAGTTGTGTTCTAAATTTCAGCTACATGGTGACTACCCCTGTGTAAGTGCACCCAGGGTGTAAAACACCTTCCCAGCACCTTTTGTTCCCCTGCACTCTGAGCACATGAACCTAGCAAGGACAATGGTGAGGATCAAAGATAGGACAATGTCCATGGCTCCGCATGCACCAACCAGTGCAGTTGGGCAGAGGGATCACAGTTGCACCCTGTGAAAGGGTGTAAGCAGGGGCTATTCTGGCCTACACCTTGCTAAGGGCACAATGCCTCCAGGAGTTGCTGTCAGGCACGCTGCCTCTGGAAGCTGCAGCTGGGGTGACAGTAGCTGATATGCCACAAGCTTCCTAGGCTGGCAGTTGAAGGGTAGGGGAATCCAAATTAAATAAATTCACGCTGGAGGCAGACACGGAACCCATGGTTTTACATGCACATGCACAATAAGTGTTCAACTTTTCTCTTAATGCAGTGATATATAGCACCTTGAACAGGGATGAATGTCACACAACTGAATAATATAAATCGTCATATATTTAAGATAACCATGTGATTATATCCAGCTACATTCAAGTTAATTTAAAAGCATGTACATTTTATCCTTTAATGTGCATGTTAGTAATTTTGATTTTGAGTCTAACTTCAGCGTGGGTCACTTTTTGCTTGTAGCATTCTCATGTATTGTCTACTTTTGCAATAAGGAGAAGTGGGAAAGAACAGAATCAAATTGTTAAAAATACATCAGCCATAAGACAGGCCTATTTTGATGGTGTCATGAAGTACTATGTTGTATTCTGTAACAAGTCACAGGGTGTGTGCATTTTAATGTGAAAACTCCAAGATAAGAAAGTCATTGCAATCCTACAGCTTGTGTTTGGATAGGCAAACTATCACAGCCCTTGTGCCAGAGCAGGGGTGGGCAAACTTTTTGGCCCGAGGGCCACATCTGGGTATGGAAATTGTATGGCAGGCCTTGAATGCTCACAAAATTGGGGGTTGGGGTGAGGGCTCCAGCTGGAGGTGCAGGCTCTGGGGTGGGGCTGGGGGATGAAGGGTTGGGGGTACAGGAGGGACTGAGAGGCTCAGAGGGAAAGAGGGGGGGGAAATCAGGGCTGGGGCATGGGGTTGGGGTCAGAGGTGCAGGCTCCGGGAGGTGCTTATCTCAAGCAGCTCCCAGAACCAACAGCATGTCTCCCCTCCGGCTCCTACGCGGAGGCGCGGCCAGGCAGTGTGCGCCGCCCTGGCACTTGGGGTGGGGACAGTGTGTGGAGCCCCCTGGCTGCTCCGGCTGCCTCCGCATAGGAGCGTAAAGGGGGACATGCCACTGCTTCCAGGAGTTGCATGGCGTGGGGCAAGCTCCCAACCCTGCTCCCCAGCGGGAGCTCAAGGGCCGGATTAAAACGTCTGGAGGGTCAGATGCAGCCACCGAGCCGTAGTTTGCCCATCCCTGCGCCAGAGCCTGATCTTGAGAGAGACCAAATAACCATAACTTCTACTGCTAAAAAGTCAATGTTTATGGAGTCACAAGTACTGCGGTCCTAAGAGGAGACCTCCTTTGCTCCCTCCATTGTACAGTTTGCTCATGCTCCAGCTGGGACAAGGGTCCATACTTGAAGACTTAAAAAACAAAAAACAAACAAACAACCCACTACACTGAAACTACACTATGAGAGCCTCAAAGAGTCTTCCACTGCTTCTCACCAATACAAGACCTGATGTTTCCAACAGGAGAGCAGAAACCGCTCAAAAATTCCAGTGGCCCTTAAATGAGTCAATTAAGAGTTACAGGCAATGCCTAAGCACCCTACGTGCAATTCATGAGCTTGCTATTAGTCAGAGGTATGAATATATTCTACATTCCAACACCCCTTGACTTCAGGAATAATCTCATTTGGACAGTGTGCGTTGGGCCCCCTCTTTATGAGGGGTCCACATTTCAGAAACAATCTGAACCAATAGTTTTCTGCTCCTTTACTCTTTAGATCTTAACTACCTCTGCCTTATCCCTGTAATGAGGAATTTAAAGCATGTCAATACTATAAAGAGGTGTGTAGCTAGTGTTTCAATAGTATTTGCAGGCATGATAAATCTTTATTATGTTAGGTAACTTTTTAAACAGAATCTATAGTAAGCCTTTTCCTTTGTTCATCTGTTAACTGTTATTCCATACGGCTGACAAAGGGTACATGGTGACCTTGTATTGAAATCACCATGTGTAAAAAGTGTAATCCATCAAGCTGTGGCTAATTTCTTTCTGCTTCTGGCAACATAGAAGAGCTACTGTACCTGGATACTACTCTGGGCCTCGTTGGCACAAGAAGAAATATTCTAGTGGTTACAGTCCTCCACAAGGGGGAAGCTTCATGTTAACAACATAATTATAGGAAGAAAACACACAGGTCAAACCCTCCCACTTTAAATTTTATTAGATTTTCCTTCTCAGAACTAAAAAAGAAATTCTGCATATGGAAATGCCCTGCTTTTGCCCTATTGCCCAGAAATATGGGAAGCACTGTCCAGAGGGTTAGGGTGCTAGCCTAGGAAGTAGGGAAATGAGGGTTCAATTCTCTGTTCTGCCATAGATTTCCTGTGTAATTTGGGGCAATTACTTAATCGCTCTGTGCCTCAATTCCTATTCTACCTCACAGAGGTATTGTGGGAAATACATTAAAGACGGTCAGACGGTCAGATAATACAATAATGGTAGCCATAAACACTCATACAATAGGTTGATATCAGAATTTATAAGTTTAACTAGAGTAAAATATGACCCTAATCTCAGATAGAAGCAAAATTGAGCACTGTTTCCAGCCACTATAAATATCATCTTCATTGAAAAATATTATGTCACTTTCCAATAGACAATCTTATCTCTTATTACTGTTCCAGCTACATTTGCTGCCACTCCAATGCCAGTAAAATAGCTAGCGTGCAGTGGAGTTTCTGCTCTTCTTTCAAGTCAATTTCATCTACATCCAGGGTTCATATGAAAGACAAAATGATTAACGTATCATGGAATCAGTTATTTGTGAAAACCCATTTCATCTTCCTTTATAATTGGCATATTCTTAGGGATAATAAACATCTCAACATTATTCTTATAAACATTAGAGTAGGTTTAGAGCTCTGATGTTATAGATTCTAACAGCAGCAAATTTTCTTCAGTGAAAATAATATGAATTGTTTGGGTTGTTTTTGATTTTTAAATTCAGAACATAAATTTAAAAAAAAAATCTGTTTATGGATATTTTTCTCAATGTCAGTTTTTAAAAAATTGATTCCTTCTCCCTCTTAAATTTTCCACCCTTTCCTCATGCTCAGGTGCCAAGAAACTCACTTTCAGGAGTTGATATGATTGACATCACAATGCCTTACTACTGGGGAAAGAGTAACTATGGAGTCTTGGGAAAAATAAAATAAATAAATAGCACATGTAGCTCTTACAATGGTGGGACAAAGTCCAAGGAAAAAGCTATTAAGGGCATTACCCAGAATAAAGTTTTGTCAGATCCTTTCAGTAGAAAAAATACAGAATTACGAAGGGAAACTTATTTGAAAAAAAGTGTTGGAAGGTTAGAAGTTGAACTGTGTTGGGACTAATGTAATACTAGTTTGCTAAGTATAGATAGGCAAGGGGGAGAAGTAGGGTAGCACAAAGTGGAGACTGGTGGAAAATGTGGGGATAGGAAGTTCATACAAAATGGATCATTAGAACGAATTGTTTACTTGCTGCTGTAAATCTACTGTGACTCAAACAGCATAAGGCAACAAGATTACCAGAGGAGCTTCCATTGTGTATACCTTTCTTGCTTCATTTTAACTGGTTTTGGGGTTTTATATGGTTCTCAAAAGTAAACAGCAGCTGGTTGCTTAGCTTTTAATTCTTTCTGGGAAAGAGTGTCAATCTAGCTTTTAAGTTACTACCTAAGAGAAAAAACTGCCTGAGTCCTGCCCCTCTAGAATATTTATGGCCAATTTTGATTAATTATTTCTTAGGTGGAAGTTTGCAAGAGCCAGAATATTTCATGCCTGTCAACTATAGGCATCTATGGCATTCATCCAGCTCAGGTAACACAGTAAAGCACAAAAGGCAAAATTAGGGTTCAGGCCACCGGAACTTCATGGTAATCAAAATTCAAAACACACAATCAGGTTATTTTAATATCGAATGTTGGAAAAAAATATAGATGGAAAAGGCCAAAGATAAGTCATTTGATGTGGTACTTCTGTAAGACACACACATTCCAAGGGTTTATAAAACAACAAGGCTATGTTCCATTATTGTTAGTCTTGTTTTGCTACTGTACTATCATGATGGTAAGCAATTGAGAACTACTGAAATGTTTGCTTATTGAGAGGTGGGAGAGAAATTCATCCCATCTTCAAACTAATTCATTCTCTCTCTCTCTCCCCACCTCTCTTGTGGATCAGGTAATGGAAACTAAACAAGCTACTGCACAAATTTGCTAGAGAAGTTAGGCTCAACACCAAGTTTCAGAGAAGTTTTGAGGATTCTAGTCTTAGGCCTGGTCTACACTGGGGGGAGGGGAGGGAAGGTATCATCGATGTAAGGTACGCAACTTCAGCTATGTGAATAACGTAGCTGAAGTCGATGTACCTCAATCGACTTACCGCGCCATGAGGACGCCACAGGGTCAACTGCCGCCGCTGCCCCATCGACTCTGCTTCTGCCTCTCACCGTGGTGGATTACCGGAGTCGACGGCAGAGCGATCAGGGATTGATTTATCGCATCTACACTAGACATGAAAAATCGATCCCTGAAAGAGCGATCACTACCTGCCGATTCGGCAGGTAGTGAAGACGTACCCTTAGTGATACACACAATGGAAGGCTTTTGTTGGGACAGAAACTAAAAAATTTCAATCCTATGAGTTTACTCTAAGCTCATAAACTTTGCATAAAAGGAGTGAGGGTGAAACAGATTGTGCGTGAAGAAGAGAAAACTGTACTGCATATCTTTCTGGACTTACCTTCACCCCCAAAAACAAATTTTAAAACCCCCCACATCCTGGTAAAACACCGTGTGCTGAAAGTGAGGTTAGTTTCCTGGTTAACATGGAAGTTGATGAAGGGAAGAGTTCTCTCTCTCTCTCTCCGCCCCTCTCCCCACCCCAAACAAGATATTCACAGCCATGGGAGGCAGAATTATTTGGAAGATCACCACTGTAGAGCTATACATAGTATCAAAATACTAATTCCCTTCCCCTTCATGGGCCAAAGTTTAAACCTGGATAAAGTTATATTTATGCCCCTAAGAACATATTTTAAGAATGTTTAAGGTTAGGAAGTGAAGCAGGCTGGGTTAGTGCAGTTGAAGCTCCTGAACAGTGGCCGCAAGGACCTTCTCCATAAAAGTTCTAAAAGTTCCCTCCAGTTTCATGATGCTACATGCTCTACTGAATACTACCCGCTAGCATGAACATTGCTAGCTGTTGAAGGCTGCATGCAGATTACACAGGGACACACACGCCCTTAACAAGTTCCCAATAAAAAGCAATGGGAAACAGTAACATTTTATGGCGACACTACTTCATGCTTGATCCACTTTCATATGCAACTATCTATCCACACACAAAGAAACCTAAACTAAGAACCACATTCAATAGCCTGCTCGTGGGTCACCTCTTTATTTAAGAGGAGACCTGAATGGTCTAAGAGTGTACAAAAGAAATCACCCAATACCACACCTTTAAAAAAAATCTAAGGATTAGTGTGCATTTTAAAAGTTTTACTGGCATAACTATGTTGCTAAGGCTACGTCTACACGGCACACCTTACAACGGTGTGGCTGTGCCAGTGCAGCCATGCTGTTGTAAGGTACGCTGTATGGCCATTCTATTGCCAGGAGAGAGCTCTCCCAGCGGAAAATACATACACCTCCAACGAGGAGCAAAAGCTTTGGCGCCAGAAGTGCGGCTCCAAAAGTTTTTAGCAACGAAAGTGACAGTGTAGACATTGCCTAAGTGATGTGATTTCCCGCCCCCCCCCCCCCAATATAGTTATACCATTTAAAGCCTTACACTAAATTCAATCATATCAGTATAAATGTGCCTTACCAGAATAAGCTATATGGCCATAAGCACTTTTATACTGTGCCCTCACTAGGGGAGTTTTGCAGCTTTAACTATGCAGATATAGTTAAAGCGGCAACACTAAGAACAAGGCCTAAAAAAAATAAAAATTAACCAATCCAAAAAACTCAGCTACAAAAACTACTCCTAGTAGGGGAAAAGCCAGTAACCAGGAGGCAAGTTACCCACTACAAAAGGGATAAAATCCCCATTGGCATAAGGCATGAGACGTAATAGCAGATGAAAATCCTAAAAACCCAGAGAGCTGAGAAGTGTGTCAAGAATAAGACAATGGGGAAAAAAAGGGGGGAGGGTGCCTTCCAGAACCTCAAAGTCTTCTAATGGGGGGACTCTTAAGTACCATCAGTGTTCCCAATATAAATCTTTGTTTATCCTTAAAGACATCTCTCCCAGGGAACGCAATTTCTCTTTTTTTTAGCTGCAAAACCTATGTAGTATTTCCAACCTTTAACCTATTTCTAGGAGCACTATAATAGCGTCTCATTGCTCCCAGCAGTTCGGGGCATTATCAGCAGTCCTCACTGAACATGTTATTTCAGCCTGAAAGACAAGGTTGAACACAGTTCCCAAATTCTGTGTACTAGTTAATATATTCTGGTTGTTCTACCCCTAAAGTCAAGTTTTGGGCTAAGTACAACTGTGCTCATATGGTATGCAGTATTCCCTCTCCTCACCCATCTGTGTTTCAAGGACAAACTTTCATTAGCAATGTGATCTTTAGCACTGGGTCTATTGATTGCAATGCATAGTGGTACTGCTGTGTTTACTCAACACTGTCTCATTGTTTGTAGTGCAAGCTTAACCAGTTGGAGGACGACAGCCAATACCTGTAATGAGGGAGAACACAAGTATGTTTTTCTCACTGTAGTTTTTAAAGGATTTCTCTACCCTTCTCCACCTCCCCCATAATTCTTTTCTAAAATCAGAAGCTAAAAAAGGATGGGTCTTTTCAACCCCCTCCACACACTGCCCCCCACATACTTTCATCTTCTCAGGGATTCTCTCATGCTTCTGCCGCCCCTTACATCTTGCCAAAGGAACTAAAGCACGCATGAGCAGAAGGGGGCTCCTGGGTACACACCCCGCCTTTGGGTCCATGAAAGAATCTCTCTGCTTCCCCCCCCCCCCCAAAAAAAAGTTTTCTCCCTATTCTTTGTGAAGAGCACTGGAAACGTTAAAGAGTGTAAACTCACTGAGGGTTAGAAAATAGGTGGGCTCTGCTATGGCAGCAGCAGATTTCCCTTCCCCTGAGCTCAATACACTTTTAAAAAACAAAATAGTTCAGTTACGTTTCAGTTGCATTCCAAAGAATCATCATATTATCACTCTCCAGAATCCTCAGCCCAGATCTGGGCTGGGCAGTGTGATCTTGGGGGGACAGGAATTGGTTGTATCACAGGGAGAGAGCAAAATAAGTTTCAGAAACAAAAATGGTAAGGCCGGCTGTACTTGCTAAATGTTCTGCCTTCTCTGGGAGCTCTTGTGTTGTCCCTCCCCACAGAGCACATGGGATATGCATCACATATCTTTGCACCTCTCCTGATACAGAAGGGGACAGAAAGAGGGGACAAGCTTCTGTTCCCTTGATTGCCAGCCCTATAGAATAGCCCCAATGGTAGCCTTCCTGTACAGCCCCAGCTTGAAACTTGGGAAACTGGTACCAGGGGGAAACTGGAGCACTGTTCCCCTTGAACTAGCCAGAGACTCAACTCCCTCCAACCCACCAGTCAGGAGCATCCCAAACACTTCAAGAATCACACAAAAACCTTCCCCATTCAGCCACTCCAGTCCAACTTGTTGTGGCCAGACACCACTGGACAACCCACCAGCCACCACCATTTATTGTTCCTAGAGAAGGACAAAATTTAATTCACGAATATGTAAAAGACCAGCTATCGAGTACCACATTGTTGCAATATGTAGTAAGTCATGCAGCTCCTCAGAGGTCTACTCACAGCTGTTATAAATAAATTTAAGTACACTGACAGCTGTTGCCGCTCTTTTCCCAGTCTTCCTACCTCCCCCTTTAAAGCCTGGTGGCTTTAAAGTTCCTCAATAAGCAAGAGTTCATCCTCTAACAATTCTGATTTGCTATAAGTAGTAACACTCCAGCTGAGACAATGGGGGTAAAAATCTTACTTCCTGCAATCCTTCAGAGCCCTGTCCTTACTACCACTGCCCGTGACCCACCCTCACAAACACACACTCTCCTCCCTCCCAACCAAGAGTTATTCTAATCTAATACAGAACACTTCCTCTCCCAGGATGCCTGAAGCGTCAGACTTCCAAAAACAAGCATAAGGTTTTTTCCTCAGCTGTAGAAGATGCTGTGAGGTCAAAAAATCTTTAGAACCAATCCCAATATTAGGCCCTGGAAACAGATATATAAAGATTTACACTAGGAGGAAAGCCTCCCTACACTGTTTTCCATGTTTCTTTAGTCAGTGGTCTCCACATTTGATTGCTATTGCTCTACTATAGCTTTATATGGTTGTACACTGAATATCAATGTAATGGAATTTCTCATTAGGTTCCCATTCCTGCAAAGTCTTCTGCGTGTGCTTAACTTTAGATGCTGTGCTTGCAGTGAATAAAGTTAAGCACATGCATAAGTCTTCACAGGATCGTGGCCTTAGCCTGGTCATGTCATCCTTTGGGGCTATCCTAATGAAAGATTAAGAGCCATATTACTAACAGCTAACAGACGTTCTCCTTGAGCTCACGTGGTAGAGTGTGTGTTTAGTCAAAAGATCCAGAACTTTCATGGGAGCCAGACTTAGACTCTAGAACTCACTCCCACAAGAGATAAGAATGACCTCTAATCTCGTGTCTTTAGTTTGGAAAGCCATAACTAATTTCTTCAGCTTCTCTTCCTCATTAGCGCTTCACAGTCTACACAGGTGAACCAGAGGGGGAAGAAGGGGGGAAAAAACCCTTTTGTTATCTTTCAATCTACTGCAAGAGCTGAAGTGAGGGAAATTTTGTTTGTTTGTTCTTTTATTAAATTATAAAGTGCTCTTATACTAAGTATTTAGGCTTCTACTTCCAATATTTTACATATACTGTTTAGTTCGTTACTAATGTCTATGTTTGCAGCACATGGATACACTGGGATGAGGAGCAGCTTGGCAAAGCAGCTATTCCATTTCTGGACCAATAAAAGACAATACCTCACTCACCTTGTGTCTCTTTTACAAAGCAAGACATTTGCTAAAAGAGTGGAATGATCATTCTGTAAAACTAGGAAACTAGAGTAGAGTATGGAGCTGATTCGAGAACATCAACCCAAGGAGACAAATGCATCATAGAGGTGAGGTAAATAGGCTACCAGAGGGAGGGTACCAAGGCAAGCATCTTTCTAATCCAGTGTCTGCCAATGATAGATACATGACGTTGCTTTCAAACAATCCAGTCCCCACCTTTTGTACTGAAGCGAAGAGGTAATTGCAATAAAAGGAATAAGAACAACTGGTCATGCCCAATAGAAATGGAGGACCGGGTGTGGCTCTGGAATTTTATGCAAAGCAGCAATTATAAGGAAAGAAGCTTTTCCGGGAATATATGGGAGGAAGAGGGCCACTATTTGCAACAAAAACATAGCATTTATGAAACTCAAATCATCATTTTTCCAGTGACTTAATGAGGAGGAGAAGATAGAATTGATCTTTCTGTGGAGTTTTAGAAAGAACACTAGGTGAGTTTAGCAAAGACTTGTTAGTCAAGATTTCTCTCTGATGATGATGTGTCAGGAACGAAAATCCCACACAACTGATATACTAGTAAACCCTAATCCTTCCAATCGTAATTCCTTCCCAAATCCTTCTACGAGTGACCAACTGCAGCAGCATAGGCGCCGACTTCATGGGTGCTCCGGGACTGGAGCACCCACGGGGAAAAATTGGTGGGTGCTCTGCACCCACCGGCAGCTCCCTGCCCACCCCGGACCCACGGCAAACTTACCGGAGCACCGGGAGACATTGCGGGGCCCCGCCCCTGACGCTGGGCAACGTCACGTCGGCGTCCCGCAACGTCACGTCGGCGTCGGGGCCCCGCAACGTCACATCGGCGTCGGAGGCGGGGCCTGGCATCGAGGGGCGGGGCCCCACGTCACCCGGCATCGGAGGCGGGGCCTGGCGTCGGGGGCGGGGCCCCACAACGTCACCCGGCGTCAGGGGTGGGGCCCGGCGTCAGGGGCGTGGCGTCAGCACCCACGGACATAACCGGAAGTTGGCGGCTCATACTGAAGCCCCAGGCCAACTCAGTTGTGTATTAGTATAGAGCAAAGGGATTATTAAATGTATAAGAATTTATTTGATGTTTAAACTTCATGAAACCTAAAGGGATGCTACTTGCATTGTTTTCATTTATCCATATCAGGTTATACACAATGTAAATGTTTGCTACTGCGTTATATCCATGTAATGAAATATCCCATCAAAGGAGAAAGAAGCCTTGTAGAATGCAGGTGAAGAACTTCAACAGAAAAGAGCCAATTTCAAAGCAAGTGGCCAGCATGTGAGATGATCGAAAGTCAAAGATTCAAAATGCATTCCCTACACAATCATCAAAGGAAAAGCCTACATGGGTAGTGACACTGTCAGCTTGTTTACTGTGAGAAGAAGCTATAAGTATGGATTCAAGGAAAACCTTCTTTACAGGTTTTTAAGGTCAGGCTTGACAGAGCCCTGGCTGGGATGATTTAGTTGGGGATTGGTCCTGCTTTGAGCAGGGGTTGGACTAGATGACCTCCTGAGGTCCCTTCCAACCCTGATATTCTATGATCTCTGGACTGTTTGGACGATTACAGGGAAGTGAACCAGATGCAAAGTGGAGATACCCAGAGACAATCCAGGTACCCTTACAGGACTTTTGGGAAACTGGCAGTTTAGTACATCAGTGCCATAATTTGGAATGACAAACCGTGACTCGCCTGTACATATATTTTATGTGCTTTAACCACTCAATGACTCTCACTTCCTTTAGTTAGTTTAATATAGAATTAGCTGCCAACATTATCATGGTATAAGATCTAGAATGCCAACTGATCTGGGGTAAGTGACTGCTCTCAGTCCCAAGAGACCAACCTGATGTGGTGTGATTTTTGGTTTAAGTGACCTTTTATCACAAACTCCCGTTTGTCTGGGTGGCAAGATACACTGGAGAGTCTAAGGGGACTGTCTGTGACTCCATGATAAGACTGGTACCATGATCCAGGATTTCACATTTGTTACTGGCTTAGTGAAATCTAATTATACAACATACCACCATCTTGGGGTGTCTGCCCTGAGGTCAGCACTCATGGTCAGGAGCCCCTCCAGACAGCATAACAATTGTCATACAGAATTATGCCACGTTAAGACTGCAGAGTTACTCCTGCCAGAAAAGTAGGGATTCACACACATCAGGCACTTTGTCTGCATTTGTGGATTATCAAAATATTTGTAGGTTGCTAAAAACTCTCTCCTTGTAGTCAGACCTCCAGATCAGGATGTGATTTAGGATAAATGTTAAATAGCAAGTTCCTCACCCATTCATGTGCATTAAGATTCCATGGCACTTTTTGCAAATAAGCCACAAGGTTCCTCTTAAATTAAATAAAGTTACGTTTTGTAGTTACATTCTGCCCATCTAAATACTCTCTGCAATTTCAGTTACATATAGTATTCTATGCTTTTCATCCTAAACTTCTGTGCAGTGTTATCAGAGTTTAAGAACAGAAGAGATCATCAGATCATCTAGTCTCACCTCCTGTATATCACAGGCTGCCGCCACCACCCCCACCCACACCTTCTAACCACACAGTAGACCCAGCAACTTATTGCTGCTCTCCGTCCCTGAAACGGCAGACTTGATAAGAGAGGAAATCACTGAAGTTTGGAATCGTTGTATGAAAGAAGTTTGTCAGTGACACACACCAATATCTATGTAATTACAGGCATACAATAGAGAGAGAAATAGAGGTTTCATTTCTATAAAGGGAGTTTTTAGCTTAAAAAAAGGAAAGGAGAGTCACAGGACCAAAATTAGTCTGAAAAATAAATGGAACTATCCCTAGATTAAGCATACAAAAGTATTAAATGTAATAGTTTTGCATAAAGCAAGCATTGAGGGCAGTTACTCTAAAACCAAACTCCAATTAGCCTTTTTATAGCTCTCTCCATAATACTGCCTTGCTACCTCTGCCAATAGCCAGAGTCAGCATCTAGGCTTTTCTCTTAGACTGACTATTTAACCTAGATGTGCCCCAACATGTTGAGCAAGGTGTTGTTTTCATTTAGCTACCCATGTTCACATGCATGAGGCTTAGAACACTTAAAGTGCTGAGTAGAGCAACATCCAGAAGTGAGAGCTGTGCAGTCCTCTGGACAGCTGCCACAGGAGCCGGACTGTAGGATCATAGGGAGAGTGGTGAAAAACAGAAGCTCTAGAGCAAGGGTGGATCCAGAGCCGCATGCGGCTCTTCAGAAGTTAATATGCGGCTCCTTGCAGAGGTGCCAACTCTGAGGCTGGAGCTACAGGTGCCAACTTTCCAACGTGCCAGGGGTGCTCACTGCTCAACCCTCGTCTCTGCCCCAGGTCCTGACCCCACTCCACCCCTTCCCCCAAGGCTCCTGCCCCTCCCCCTGAGCTTGCCGTGCCCTCGCTCCTCCCCCTTCTCCTCCAGAGCCTCCTGCACACCATGAAACAGCTGATTGTGGTGGACAGGAGGCACGGGGAGGGGTGGGGAGGCACTGATCAGCGGGGCTGCTGGCAGGCGGGAGACGCTGGGGGTAGGAGGGGGGGAGCTGATGGTGGGGCTGCTGACATATTACTGTGGCTCTTTGGCAATGTCCATTGGTGAATTCTGGCTCCTTCTCAGGCTCAGGTTGGCCACCCCTGCTCTAGATTTATAAGATCCACAGAAATAGTTTCTCAAGTTGCTTCCCTGTTACCCTGTGCCAGAGCTGATGGAACCATGTCTCACATAGCTTGTGTGCTTTTTTTTTTAAATAAAGGAAGTAAATATTGTCTCAAGTTCTGCCTGACACAATATGAGCATGTAAGACTACATTAGTGACAGATGCCAGTGAAAAGCTACGTGGCTTCCAAGCACATCAATCTATCCCATGTAAAGATATGAATTGTTTGAGTGACTCTACACAGGTTGTTGCAATGGTTTGCTATTTTATAGCTGCTACTCCACCCCAATCTGATAAGAGGCTTAAGTTACTGTTTAACTTTAACAGATGTAGGCAGCAGCATCAGATAGGAGAGAGTGTCCAAATTCTCCCTCCCCGTATTAAAATGATCACTCACCAACAGTGACTAATATGGTCCAGTGGTTAAAGAATGACAGCACTGGTAGCCAGCACTACTGAGCTTTATTCCCTTGTCTGCACATCACTCATGATGCAGCCCAAAGCAAGTCATTTAAGCTACCTACGTCTCAGTTTACTCAGCTGTAAAATGGATCTAAATATACTTCTTGGCGGTATACAAGGCTTAATGTTTGTTCAGCATTGAATCACTCAGATGAAAATATAATTTTTAGTCATGCAAAAAATATTACTGTGCCCCAAGCCTCTGTGGAGTATAAACCTTGCCAAACATGTGACACGATGGTACTTTCGAAGAAGCCATCTTAGGTATGAGCTGTCGTCTGGCCTAGCTGACTGTAAAGCAGAAAGTGTTCCAAATGCAACCTGTAGGGATTTGGACAGCGCAGAGGATTAGCAAGGAGGAAAAAAATGAGACTCCACCTACAGCATCAAAAACAGAATCACGGCTAGATTTGGGGAAACTACGTTTTAACCATCCATCTCCACTGCTAATCATAGGAAATCCCACTATATAAACAAGAGCCTGGAACCAGGCAAAAAGCATAAAGATCTGAAGGAGCTACAGACAATCACTTTATAGACTGCTGAAGCTCCAAGATTAGGTGCAAGAGTTCACCTAAACTAGCTATATTTTGAATTTAGCAATGAACTTCCAATAGAAAAGACAAGATGCAGGACCAGAGTACTGCACAAAACTGCGTCCTGTAGATATGCCAGTAGTAGTGCTCAGTATAGCAGACCATCCCAAAAAGCTCTAAGCAAACACAACCAGTAATTTAAAAATAAAAATGGCATATTCCCTATAGATCTTGCCAGCAATTCATAACTCTTAGCTCTCACACTAGCCAGTGTCGTGGCAGCTGAACACTCAAGGTTGCACACAAGACAAGAAGTTTAGGGGGTACATCTGTACGGGGATAAAAGACCCATGGCACAGTAGCTGCTGGCCAGGGCTTGAGGCTAAAAAGCATTGTGTAGATGTTTGGGTTCAGGCTGTAGTGCAAGCTCTGGAACCCTCCACACCCGCAGGATCCCAGAACTTGGGCTGGAGCCTGAGCCCGGATGTCTACAGTGATTTTTCAGCCCCGGAATCAAGTCCCACAAGCCCAAGTCAGCTGCCTCAGGTCAGCTGCAGGTTTTTTATCCCTGTGTAGAAATACCCACACAGATGCATTCTGTTGGGCTAAAGAACTAAAATACTATTTAAATGGCCTTTAAATTATGTATTTGTTTAAAATCATTAAACCACCTCTTTAAAAAGGAAAGTCTTTCCCCTTTCCCTGCCAGTCTCCAAAACACTTTCCTGGGAGGAAAATGGGCCAGGATGGGACTCTGCTCCCTTATTGCCCTCCATACCCCAGCCACGTAAGTGCCAATATATGATCACCATCAGCTTAAAAGACATTTGAACCATTGTTCTCATTCACT
This sequence comes from Chelydra serpentina, assembly GCA_037349315.1. NCBI lineage: Eukaryota > Metazoa > Chordata > Testudines > Chelydridae > Chelydra > Chelydra serpentina. Next base: position 10,526,175 of record JBAIAC010000026.1, on the reverse strand, counting down.
CGTTTCCTAAAATAAGTTGTTGGGTTTTTTTTAAAAAAGGTCACTTTGTGGAAGAAAATATAGAGCTAAGGTAGGAAGTGGAAATGGGAATCTGAACGGGCTACCTGATCAATATGTATTGCCTCAGAAGTTGGTGAATTTTTTGCCCTAAGACTTGCCTCCACTTCCTCCCACCCTTGTAACATCCTACACTTCATTTTGCATTGATACCCTGAAGGCCACCTGATTGTTCAAAGATGGTTTGGCATCAGGAATAATTCTTGATGCAGATCTAAATATCTGCTGTAGAAGAAACAGCCTACTTGGTTATATATCCAACTACTCTCCAAAATACCTGGTCTATGATCCAGGGCAACACCACAATTTTAGAATACAGATATGCCAACTACAGAAAATTCAAATTCATTTGGATAAAGGGGTCACAAAATTAATCAAGGTTAAAAGACACAAAACCATAGATCTCATTTTTAGAATTCGAGATTTTGTGGGCTATAAGTTCGGGACTTGAGAGAACCTATTTAAGGACAAGTTTTTACTTCAGAATTAACTTGAGTTATTTACACTGCATTTGTTTCTATTGAGTTAGCCTAGCTCAAGTGATAGCAGCCACACTGCAAAGTAACACTTATGATGCTGTGTCCACATTGACACTGCATTTGTGTGTGGCACTAAGACTTCTGGGAACATATTCCATGGTTCTTGAAATGCAGTAAGATGAGCAACTTTATGAATTGTTTCACAGTGAACCATGGGAGAACTTGTCTGTCCTTTCTTGGCATGGGGGGATTGTGGGAAGGCACCGGAGGACTAGCAGCACTTGAGGTGCAGCTAAAGGCAATGCTCAAGTTATCACTCATGTTAACTTTGCAATGAAGACAAGCCTGGAGTGGCTTGGATTTACAGTTGCTCCAAAGAGCTAATGTGCCCACATGCAGTAGTATTATTTTGCAATTTTAATAATAGAATATGCTTCATATATAGGCAAAGACCTGAGATGGGGACTCCATCATATTGCTTTTCCTGTGTTTTGTCAGAACTAAGGCTGGGGAACAATCACATGATTGCAGAGTGAAACATTGCTGCTATTTTCCTTCATCCATGCCAATTGCTCTTTAAAAAAAAAAAAAAAAAAAAAGTAAGTGTAGGAATTAGATTTTGTCAACACTGTTGATACCATTTTGGTATGAAGAGTAGGGAGTATGGGTGTTAGATAAGCCACGAGGAAAAGACAACCCACAACAATGTATCTATTTTGATTTTATCAGCATTGACACTAGCAAGCGTTCAAGAGTCAGATCCCCAAAAATCAAGAGATTGGCACAAAAATTAGATTTGTCAATGTAAGTAGTTTGGGATTCTTTTTATTTGCCTTCTGGCCTCTGAGGCTTTACAGTAAAAATCAGTTCATGTTTTCAGGTTTTTCCTCTGTGAACATATGGGTTAGAAAAACTCATTTCTTAAAAATGAAAGCTTCAACACAGCTACCAGATATCACCAGATGCATCATAAAATCACAAGAGTTGAGAACAATAAAATGGGAACAACCTTTACCACCACACGATGGAGAAGAGGCTGCAGAACAAGTTTCCCTTTAAGTTTAGTTCTAACTGGTTAATCAGGCTGCAGGAATCCACTGGTTCTACCACCCCTTGTCTTTTAAAGGCTCAACCAACAAAGGAAACCTAGTTTGTTTCCTGCTAGGGTTACCAGACCACAAGTGTGAAAAATCGGGACGGGGGTGGGGGGTAATAGGAGCCTATATAAGAAAAAGACCCCAAAATCGGGACTGTCCCTATAAAATTGGGACATCTGGTCACCTGCTGACTTGGTGGATATTTGGCGAAATATACCAACTGTGTGATTCTATTGCTTGATCAACAAGAATTTAAAAACAAATATGCAAGTGTAAAAGGAGCAATTTGTTTTTAAGGCCACTTAACTTAATGGCAAAGCCCTTAGTATTTTCAACTTCTGCTCAATGTAAGAGAAAAAGAAATTGACATGTTGCTTGATTCCAAGGTCTTTAGGCCAGAGAAGACAAAGTAAATTTATCCCTGGTCTAGTTGATGCAATATATAATATGATAAAAGGCCAGCAAGTTTAGGACAGTCCATCAGGCAAGTATTTGAGTGGAACTAAAAGATGATTTCATATCATTCCATAACTTAATTTTGGGGGAACATTTTCAAAAGGAAAGAGTCACATACACAACTCCCACTGAAAACTCATGTTTTATGACTACTTCTCAAAGGAAATCAATACCTGGGAATGAAAGCCAGAGAGTATCTTCATATCACAGGCATTTCTCCACCATAATTACTAATTTTTCTTCAGCTTTTTCCTCTCTCAGGATGACAAGCAATAAGGCTTAAGCAAGGTGAATCAAGTTGACTTAGGTCATGCCTTTGAGGGGTGTGGAGGAGTTAAGATATTTGCAGTGCCACCAATTCTCATAATAGCTGTTTTTCCCTCAACGCCCCAGCTGCTGGAATCAGGACATTGCATGAAAATCTCAGCTTTCATTTAAAAGCAAGAGTAGGCATCTAGCCCTCCTGGTTGCAATGAAAATCTTGAAAATATGAAGTGCACCTCGAAGGCTCAGAAACCAGAAGGGAAATAAAATGATTCAAAAATGTATTAATTTAAAGAAAGTCTCATGATTTGTAAGCCATTCATGATTTGTTGGGAGGTCCAATTCACAAATTTTGAACTTTTGAGGTTGGAAATATGGCATGAGAATGACTGGAAGAAAACAAAGTCCATAGCTAGCCATACTTTCCTTTTAATGTCTAGACCAGGTACTTAGGATGCTTTCCTCTTTGTAAGAGAGCTACAGCTATTTTTCACCTGATTATATTTCAAAATGTACTTGCTGGGGCATTTCTATATAGGCAATGACTGCTTTAAAAGCTTACATCACTGGATCTAGTGCATATCATTTGTGATAAGTATTGTGCAAAGAGCTTCCAATCTGTTTTGTCTTTTGAGATGTTCAGTTCCACTATACCATATGACTGCCTAAAACAGTAACTACTTTAGGTCAAAAAGAAAACAAGAAAAATACCTGTGGCACCTTAGAGACTAACAAATTTATTTCAGCATAAGCTTTCGTGGGTTAAGAACCCACTTCATCGGATGCATAAGAAGTGGGTTCTTAACCCACGAAAGCTTATGCTGAAATAAATTTGTTAGTCTCTAAGGTGCCACAGGTATTTTTCTTGTTTTCTTTTTGCTGACACAGACTAACACGGCTACTACACTGAAACCTACTTTAGGTCAGACTGTCCAATAGGATTCTAGTATGGAACATAAAAATTCCTACAGTTCAAAACATTTTTAGTTAAAAATGAAATCAGTCTGATTTTATATGCCTGGACATTAATCTCTATGTGCACTCGACTTACTGAGATATTTATTATTTTAGAAGAGTTTGAGACTTCATACTAAACTTGCATTGAATATGAAAGGAAACTCTGAAGCTAGGACAATGAAGCCGAACCAGTAAGGAGCAAATCATAGACTTTCCAAGACTGTAAGGATGTCGCACTTGAAAGTTATGTCTTGGAATCATTTCCATTTTAAATTCACTGAATACACAAAGCAAACTGACTAAAAGGGTGCAGATTCAGGATTTTGGAATCCCTCACAGAATTTCCTCCACTAAGACAAAAAGATACCTATACACACAGTGTTATTGTGCACTGTGCATCATAGAATGCAATCTAGCCCTTGGATCTACAAGCATTGGATTTTGTTACTGTGAGCAAGGACAAATAAGTTAGAGACACGTTGTAAATTGATCATATCATGCACATTAAAAATATTCGTTATTTGAAGATTCCCTTTGATCTTCAAATACTGTTTTTAAAATAACAAAACTTTGTAGAATAACTAGTTTATTCATGACCATACAAATACAGTTTTCCCTGCACTGCCACCACAACAGGTAAGTGCATAAAAAAAATAAAGCCCAATTTTGATTTAAAGACATCTCCTTAAATTGTTAAAGCCTAGTCCACTAGTAATATATAACTTGAACCACAACATGCTTTTAACGGACCATGTGCCAGTGCTGGAAGGAGAACTGCTGTCAGTTGTTTGAATTCTGCCAGAACAACAACAAAAATAATCCTTTCAGGCTCAATGAAAAAGCTCAGCCACCTGCAATTCATCTGTTTTTGTCCATGCCTGAAGCAAGGCTGGAAGTTACAATATATTTATGTTTGGAAATTCTCTCTCCCCATTATAGGTAGAGATTGGGAATCCAAAAAGCAAGATTTCTATTTTAAATATATTGCTTATATAAGTTGTATAGCCACCCATGCATCTAATTCAAAATCAAATGTGCCTTTTAAAATGTGGGTGAATAAACGTGCAGTACTATTATATTATATTGTATTTCTGCAAGCAGGGCATTCGGGATCTGGTCCAAAGAAGTGCACTGAAGCCAGTAGGAGTTGAGGTCACTCAGATGAGGCTCATTCTTAGTGCAAACTGCCCTTTCCCAATGCTCCTGACTACAAACAGCAGCTCTGGGCTACTTTTCAGCAACAAATGTCAGTCATTATAAGTTTGGGGTGGGAGGGGGCTTCAGAGGGACCAGATGAAGACGACTAGCTTTGTGATCTCACCCTCCCTTTGCAGAGTTTGCAATAGTGTCTCCAGAGGTGAATAACGTTTAATAGACTGATCAATTGCACTATCAGGTTCTCTACAATGTGCCCTCAAATCTAAGTATAATTTGTTTTTTTTAAATAACCACTTTGCCTAACTGCACTTTTAAAAATGCATTTTGATTAGCAAAATAATTAAATTTTTTTAAAAATCTGCATTAATTGACAATACAATAGAACCTCGATTTTACAAACACCAATCTTATGAATATCTAATTACACAAACCATTTTTCTTGACAGGGGTTGGGAAAAACAAAACAAAAAAACCCACAAAAAACCATGCCCCACCCCACACAACAAAATGTTGATGAAGAGGCAGTTGATATCCTTTCACATTCCGATGCCTTGAACACGCTGAAAAATCACTTCCCAGTGGTTTAAAGGACAAGAAGAAAGCAATGAGTGCACCCGACTGTGATTTATGCACCATACTTATTATAATTTTGAGATGTTCAGTTTAATGAACTTCTCAATCCCCAATTATTCCAGGCAATACGGCTTCTAGCATACCTGAAGGCATCAAGTAATTTTTAAGAACCTAACAGAACATGCAGGGATCGGCTCCTATAACTGTGGACTATAGATTCTACTTTTACTACCATAGTACATAACTATCTCAAAAACATGAATTAATATATCCTCACAACACGCATCTGACTTCATTATATTGTCAGTCTCTTTTTACAGGTGGGGAAACTGAGGCACTGAGCTTACGTGAAGTGCCTAAAGTCACACAGGAAGACAGTGACAGAGCCAGCAGTTGCACTCCAATGCTTTAATCACAAAAACATTCTTCCTCAACTGCCAAGATATGCCACCCAAAATGAAAAAAAATATATTTTGCAAGTCTCCTCCACACCCATACACAAAAGCTAATATTTCTCTTTATATGCTAGGAGTAGACCCACCTACAGCACAGTTTACGGCAGTAAGATACAATCGCTCATAAAAGTATTGAATATAATTAAAGTGTGTTCTATAAAGGTAAACAGGGTGTACTTTGCTAAGCTGTTCCAGATGCCTTTAGTGCAAGAACTGGGACAAGCTCAAACCTGCAGCTTCACATTTTCTCAGAGTTATTTTGAAGCTATACACATCACTTTACACTCCCAGCGCTAGACTCTTGTGAAACTTGTGTAACATAGAAAAAACAAAGTGTAATCCACATTTAATTTTGAAAAATAAATGATATTTATATTTAAGAAACTATTTAGTCCAGGTACAGTGAATTGTTAACCATTCAGCATTAAGTAAGGTTAGTTCCTATTCTGCCAAGTTGTGTGTGTCACCAGAAGTTACAACATGAACCTGTCCTACTGCCTAAGCAAGTTTCTCTTTCAAAACACACCCACAATGATTCAAGCAAGGTGTGGAAAGATAGTTTTCATATACTCCACAAAAATGCACTATTGTATTTTTCCAGTCAAGTTCAGTTTACTAAGCTATCATATTTTAAAGAGACAAAAAAAAAACCCATGTGTATATACTCCACACACTCTAAAAATTAAAAGTAACTAGCTGCCTCTTAAGGATTATAGGAATTTTCAGGGTATCATATTGCCTGAAATTAAGGTGATGCAGAATGTTTCAAGGAGCAAAATGCAATAATAGCAGAAACAAGTTTATAAACAGAAGGCAGGGATTTTTGTATTATACATTTGGACATACAAACTCACCTTCTATCTCACTATAATTAAGCACTTCACTACCTATTAATTTAAGATCATTCAGTTCAACTTTCTAGAGAAGTCTTGCACACTCTGCATGTGTGGTATTTTACAGAAATTATAATTTGGTATGTGCAACTAATTACCTTTAGGAGTGAATTATTTTTCTTCACAACATGAGAAAGACAAGGTCTTATATTAGCACTGATAAGTTTATGAATCTGTATCTTTAGTATAATGGTATTTCTTTGCTCAAACTTCTCTGAAAATTTTTTGTTAGTACCCTAATAATTTCTGATACATTAATTATCCTGCTACATCCTGTTAAGCCTTGAATAAGAGAACTTTAGGGTAAAAATTGGACATGGGCCTATCAGAATAAATCAAAAAACATAGATCAAAACTCTCAAAACAAGACCACCGACTCAAATGTTTTGCCACAATGTACTTGAGCTATTCCCATTTTTCTCCAAGAATCCAATTTCGCATAGCTCAAGATCTCTTTGTGGGGTAAACCTTGACTGAGGTATTGCTAGTTTTGAAACAGTTTGCTAGGGATTTCAAATTGAAAGGCAAAACCAAGTCTATTTGCTTTATTGCATCAGTTCAATCCTGCTCCCAGAGTTAACCCTTAAATGCCCTTGCTGGTCCTCACCTGTTGGAGAACTCGATCCAGAGGCTCAGCTTTGCTCAGTCCCTCGGGTGTTAAGCCACTCACTTCTCGACATTGGTCACTTAGCTCCAAACTGTCTGCTTTCACCAGGGATTTGTGCAATGTCCCTACCTGAAAGCATGTTAAGTGGGGGAGAAAAGTGAGGAGCAATGGAATGAGTTCGTTATTACAATGTATTCAATTGCTTAGCAGAAATGTCAGAAAGGTTCAGTGTCACTTTCCAAAAAATGTATTTGTTAATTTCACAAATCAAAACCCTCCTTAACTTTTCCTTCCCTCCTGCCCCAGGAGAGGAGACTCCCAACACTGGATACTTGCTATGGTTCTCATACATTCTTGAGGAGAACATGTTTTCCACTCAGCATTGGTTCGTTCTGTAGCTATTAGTTTTGGTGGGAAGATCATATAGCGTTACACAATTTGAAGACTCTGCTCAACCAAATTGACAGCTGGATATATTTGTGTGTGTAGGGGTTAAAAACAAGACTTTACATCTAGCAGCTTCTGACTCATTTACATTACAGTAATAAAAATAAAAAACGACCTTTAGAATGGCCTAAAATAAGACACATTTTTTTAAAAAATAGCTTGATCGTAAGGGAAAAAAAACAACCCAAGGCCATTCAGGATCTATTTTCCTTATGGAGATAGTTCCCACTAAAGCATGCTCGTTTGGTGTACCACGCGTGCATGCGGGGAGACGGAAAGAGGATTAGAAGTCTCCAAAAATGAGGAGAAATCTAACATGAAAAGAACAAACGTTTAAAGAAAAATAAGTAACCTAATTTTAAAAAGCGTAGGGAAAAAATAAGAAAAAGCAAAAGGCCTTTGTAGACTTAACCTGCCCCCCCACCCCCGTTTGGTGCATTTGTGAAATGAACAAACAGCCCCAGCGGAGGTGGATAAGTGATACTGACCACAATGCCTGCACCCGGCCAGCCCAGGGCTGGGGGGCTGCTTCGCCTGCAGTTACGCACATAACACAACCTTGTATCAAGACTTTGAAGCCATACCTTCTTGCTGTGTAGATCCACAACTTGCCACACCAAGAGAATTAGTTCCCTCTCATCCGAACCCAGTTTAGCCCCATATGCACCAGCTGTTGCCCCAAACAACACCACCAAAGAGTCACTGTGCGAAGCCGTCATGACCACAGGGGGAAACAACTACAATCAAAAGCACAGGTCAAAAAAAAAAAAAAAAAAGACAAACGAAAATAAAATAAATCCCACAGAGACTCACCCCTTCTCCCAAGTGATCAAAGGGGAAATAAAAGGACAAGGAGTAATAATATCAAGAGAAGAGAGCGCGCTATTGGGGAAAGGGGGGCTGAGACAAAAATGGAGAAAACTTCTTACAGCTCTACCTGTTCCCAATGATCTCCTTCTCCCCGGGTCTGATTGGGAGGTGAAATTAACAAGCTGTGGGTTTCTCTCCCTCTGACATCATGGCAGGAACCCAGCCTGGGCTTGGGCTTTTTTTTTTTCCTCCTCCTCTCCTGAGTTACCTGCCCTTGATTCAGACCATGTGACTGAAGTCAATCTCCCAAAGAGACAAAGCCATTGGGTCTTTGGAAAAGGTGTAGGAGGGACGTGGGGAGAATCAACGCCTGGCTGACCCTGCCTGATTGGTTTTTCAGAGAGATCAGAGGAAAACTCCCATTCTCTATTTAATTCTGCCTCCAGGAAGTGCCTTTACCTGCCTGCTTTCAGTTTTACAGGCTTCCTTTATCAGCACCCAGCGCGTGGAATGCAACATACAGCTGAATGTTAAAGAGACATGAGGCCTCTCTGGTTTGTTCACTCAGTTCTAAAGGTGTTTGGCTACGCAATTTTGTTGGTCTAAGTTTGTCTAGAGATCGTTTTCACTTGGACTGAATCTACTACGTGGAAGTCTTAAGTATTTATTAATATAGCTGCTTTAACATGGTGTATTCAAATCTCCAGGGACAGCTAGCAAAAATAAATACAAATTTCATACTGTAATATTATAAGGGAAAGATGTTTAATGGATGCCACACTGTAGCCAGGAAATATACATTTAGGCCCTGATCTTAAATATAATTCCACAAAGGCAGATCCCAATGTAGTCAACAGAATTCTGTATTGACATAGGGGTATGCATGGAACAACTTGATATATGCTTGAAATGTAAGGCACTCTGGAAATCTTTTAGGTTATTGCCACACTGTACTGAGCAGTTCTGTAGCTATTACTTGCAGCCTGGTTACAATAGTTAAGTTTTTCTTCCTTGTGTAGCCATATGTAACTTTTTTTTTCTGCTTTACCAAAAATAAATTGGAAAAAATTCTTTTTAAACTGAGGGAAACACACCAAAAATGAGGATTGAGAAAATTTACCACTGTAAATAGTTCCATTAACTGTGTCTATTCTGGCTAAAATTGGATGCACAGTTTGCTACCAGTAGTAGCAGCTGTGGGATTTGTAGTGTGGAGAACTCAGATGATTTTAGCATCCTGTTGAATAACCCTGCTCTAGTTTTAAAATAACAAACAAACCCTATATCTCTTTTTAGCAACATCTTCAACTATTGCTACCACTGCTGGAAATGTGCTCATAGTGAATTATGTGTCTAATTAGACATTAGGAAAAACTTCCTAACTGTCAGGGTGGTTAAGCAGTGGAATAAATTGCATAGGGAGGTTGTGGAATCTCCATCATTGGAGATTTTTAAGAGCAGGTTAGATAAACACCTGTCAGGGATGGTCATAATACTTAGTCCTGCCATGAGTGCAGATACATTTTATTTACTGGACAGTGGTGTTGCTATAGTGATAACTGATCTTTTTCATTCTGGGAAAAGGCATAGTTGTACATTTATTTATGGTTATCTGATTATTAAAATATGGAGAAAATTTAACTTTTAAAAATCTTAACCAATCTATTGTATTTTTAGGCTTTAAAAGACTTAGAAACATCCTCCAAACACTTAAGTCTGTATTTAACTTCATCATGGGTCATGAACTTTACTCCCCTTGATTAAAATTGAAGTTAAACACCTGCTTAAGTGTTTGCAGGATTGGGGCCTATGGATATAATTTAGTTTGCAAGTATTTACACAGTAAAAGCCAGGCAGAGAAATCTCACAATGCACAGGAGTAACTCCTTGGAATTACAAAATACACCAGTTAGAGCAAGTAGCTGACTTACTGCCTTTCAGCCTCTGCCATTGCTGCTTCTGCTAATCAAGTATGCTGCTACTTGAGACGCAGTCTTAAGGACATGTATCCACCACATCAAAGAAAACAGATACCCACAAACCTTTGGACAAACAGGCTAAAAACTTGATTGCATCCATAATATATGAATTTAGAAAAAAAGCATATTTTCACTATCCTGTTCTGGGATTGTGCTTGTCTTTGTCTCTGTACTTTAGTACATGACAAGACCTCAATAGAATTATAATTCCATAATTTAACCAGATGGTCAGATACCATGGTGATGAGAGGGCATACTCCCCTCTAGACCAGTGGTTTTCAACCTGTGGTCCTTGGATTCCTGTGCAGTCTATGTCTAAGATTTTCAAAGGGGTCCACACATCCATTCAAAATTTTTTAGGGGTCTGCAAATGAAAAAAGGCTGAAAACAACTGCTCTAGACAATAAGAGAAGCCTATCGTTTACTCTGTATGCAATATATGAGCACAGTTAAAGGCTGAATCCCTTTCATGTGAGTATGTACCTGTGGGGATCATCCTGCTCTCACTGAAATCCGTAATCAAAACTATAAAGTCTATTGTCTTCAATGAGAGCAGCAGCCGGCCGTCTGTGTACAATCATACACAAAGTGTGTAAGTTATGAAGAGAGACATCTGATTGGGAAAAATTCCAGTTGTTCAGCTATCCAGTAAGTACCTACTCAACCTGACCATCCCGTTAATTCCAACATTGTTGTTCTAAACAAAGATATACCTGCTAGGGTAGTCTGAAATGTTTGCATGAAATGCCCCATCCTGTTAGCAGGTGTTGATCCTGCTGTGGTGAATAAGTGAGTATTTCTTGGATGTGGGTTGAGAAGCCTTGTGAAAAGAACTGTAGCAATAGCCATGCCCGCTGAGACGTTTTGAGCTGAACTGCGCTGCATTATTTTTAATTTCTGTTTAGCAAAACCAACTCCAGAAAAGGAGTAAGCCTAGAGTCTAGGCTGTGGACCACATTTGAAACCAGATTGGGAAAGGCAGCAACTCACACAACACTTCAGCAAAACCTCTTGTACAAAATTCTTCTTCAGCATCTGTCTGATGTTTCTACTCTAACTGAGCTGCTACAGGTAATCATAAAGTTGATATTGTTATAATCCGAATTGATTTTCCAGACAGACACTTCAAAAGAGCCATTTACCTAGTATTCAGTGTAGTTTCTTCTAAAATATTCACTTTTTTATGTTTGGGTTTCCTCTTTTTGTGCATCATGTGCACAAATCTGTTACACATAGAGCTGTGGTTAGAGTTTTGAGTGTGTCTACACTGTGATAAAAGACCTGTGGCATGGCTGCGACTGGCCCAGGTCAGCTGACTCGGGCTGTGGAGCGACAAAATTGTAGCATAGATATTTGGGCTCGGGCCGGAGCTTGGGCTCTGAGACTCGGTGCTGCAGGGTTTTTATCGCAGTGTACATACCTTATCTGTCTAACCTAACTAATTAAGGTATTTCTGATTTACAACAGTGTAAATGAGAGCCCCTCAACTCCAGCCTTCATGTAGCTTATGATGATGTTGGAACAGGCAATAAAATCATTAGAAGACTATAGGTCAAACTTTTTCAAACGTGCCTACATGTCTTAGGCACCTAAGCTCCATTTTCAAAAATGACTTAGGTTGCTTATGAACTTAAAGGAAATCCTATACATTTTAAGTCCAGATGACACCCAATTCACAGAGAAAATATTCTCTAAACTTCTTTCCTTCCAGTTAATTGTATGTCAAACAAGTCTTACAAAACGCATCTAAACAGCACTGATTTCTATAGCATTTCAGATGTTTTCAAAATATCAGATTATGCAGGTAGTTTCCCATTTCCCCTCTACACACAATCTCCACACACGACTCAAAATAATGATCTATACAATATTATCTATTTTTAAAACTCAGAGGAATGCTATAGTATGTTTCCAGAAAACAGGATCCACTTCCTGAAGAAACACATGTGCTAAGTCCTTGTGCATTTAGTGCCAGCAAAGTTAATTTGTAACCAAGATCTGGCTGAAATAAAGAGTGACTGCTCACCTTTAGCTTTAATTCTGGTAGTCATATTTACAAAGGTTCTTGTTTGCACGCTGCACATAAGGATAACGTCCCACAAGTTTTACTGACTGCCACTAACTGTTGTCCATGTTTAGCGCTGCAGTTATTTTCTATCCATCGGAATGAAGCAATCCTGGAAAATTGAGATGTTTTACAGTTTTATCACGAGTTTATAATGATAGAGACTTATTAGATGGTTTATGATTGTACTAGACAAATCTGCACTGAAATCTTCAATTCTTACAGTATGTATTCTACATTCCCTTGAATGTTTAAAACATTTCTTTAAAGTCACACTGCTTTTGAAAAGTGCTGAATTGAGAGCCTAGGACGTTGAATTCCTGTAGCTATGGTCTAGTTGAGAGATCATGAGCCTAGGAGATGAGATCAAGGATGAAATCCTGGCCCCTTGAAATTCCTAATAACAACCAAATACGTGGTTTCCGTTTTTAGCACGCCCATTATAAAAATTGAGACAGTAACCCTGCTACTGACTTTAATGAAGCCAAGTTTTCAAACCTGTTCTCTATTCCCAATTTGTGTGACACTGGGCAAGTTGCTTCTTTATGCCCCACTTTACTTATCTGTGAAAAGGGAGGAGATGATACTGCCTCATAAAACGGTTTGAAGACTAACAATAAAATGTGCTAAACTCATTAAGTACAAAGTCTTATTTATCTAAAACAAGGATCACGTGGACAGTAACAATATTGTATTGCTTCTAGGATGAGCCTTTCTGTGCTAGTGAGGTTTGTGTTTTGTTTTTGTTTTTCAAACACTTTGTTTAATTCTTAGTGGACAAGTCAACACGATCAGGATTTTCCTGACATCCTTCTTTTGACAAGGAACTATCCTGAGACGGCATGGGAACAAATCCTTAACTGTATTCCTTGAGTGACTGTCTCAGATGTTTTGAGACATCAGTTTTGCCCTGTGCTATCTAGCTCTGCCATGATTATAATGCAGGTAGAGCCCTCCCAAATGCTTGCACCGAGACCTGCACAAAAGTATAAGAATACATGGAAATACTCCAGAACCATGACTTCCTGATGAGAATGGCACCGGATGCCTTTGCTCTCTATCTAGCACTGCTGCAGGCACTCATTATGCTGGCTCTGACAATATGATGCACATGCTTACTCAATGTATGACTTGCATGCTAATGCTACAGTAATAACAACAAAATGGGTGACTAGCATTGTAAAAAAAACCTAAAATATTTCCTGCATTATTTTACACAGCTCCTTTCCCTTCTCATGTGTGGGGAGACAAACAATGTAATGCCCTGATCCTGGAAACACTTCCTCATGTTAACTTTATGCACATGCATAGCTCCATTGGCTACCTTTGGAGTGCACTGTCTGACTATCAAATATACTGAGCACATTATTTTCTGTATCAGTCCCGTGGAAATGAAAAAAGGCATCAGGGTTGAACATCAGACAGATCTGAATCTTCACTTTTTATCAGAAGTTTGTCAACAGAAAACATGCATACATCCCAGCAGCAAGCTGTTTTTCTGAAGTAAATCCTTTACTTAAGATGCTTATAGGTACATAATTGAGCTAAATAAACAGTTTGCAATGAATACTTTATCCAGTGAATTTAGACTTTTCTCTTTCCTTTTGAATGTCTGTGAGTAGATCAGAATTTTTTCTAAATCATTTATTATACAAATATTTTCTGCACAGTTTTCTGTTTTGTTTTTTTTTACTCTGTAGCTTGATTGCAAATAGTTCACTAACTACTCCATACTCGATATTTGAACTTTTGAGTTCTGATTGGTCAGGCAAGTCACTTTGTATTGTTTCTGTTACATGACTGGATAAGTGTATAAGTAAGTAATTATGATTTTGATTTTGAAATCAAATAATCAATCAGTAATTTGATTTTGAAAATTCACTTTCTCTGAACATTCGTGCCAGTAAAGTTTGATCAAATAAATGTTTGTGGAAAGCAAAATCAAATGGAGGCCAGCACAGCAAAAGAAAATTCACTTATACATTTGAGCAGATAATTTGAGCCTTAATCTACAAACCTGTGGGAACTAGATGGCAGAGGAAAATGAAAACCAGAAATTGAACCTATCATCTGTAAATCACAGGTTCAAATGTGGCCCTGGCTAGCCAAAGTCCTAATCAGTGACCCATGTGAACAAGTGATGGTGTGTAGTCCCATTCTTAGCACCTTAAAGAGGTTGCAACTTGTAATGATAGTTTTGTGAGATCCCTCATTTGGTAACCTCTTTGATGGTCTCAGGTGAGACATGGAAAATTGAATTCATTTGAAGATGTTAATTCCATGACCGGATTGAAGCTCATTAGTGGGGAATTGTTGGGAAAAGCTCTTCCTTTCCCTGGATAAATGGAGGACATCAGTCTCTAGGGCTGTAAATCTGACACCAGATTCACCAGAAACAAATTTGCGTTGCTTCTTTGTAAATTAGATTTAACATAAGTTACCCGCATCTGTTCTCCACCCCACATGCTTCCACCCGTACCCACAACTATTACACTTTAATAAAAAAATCAAGTACAAACTTGGACAGTGCATTTCTGACTTCTTAAACTTTTTGGAGAAGAGTACATTTTCTTCAGAAGACAGAAAGAATGTTCACTTTCATTCGCTAACATAATTGCATCAGCCCATTGCTCTATTAACAGTACAATTTAAATGGACTTTAGTGGTATAAATTTTACATCCTGTTGCTGAGAGACCAGCTGGATCAATATCCCTTCTAATAGTATCTGAAAATCAGATTTACCTGAACAGTTGATGTCCCTATGATGAACAACTTGGATTGTGCCGTTTCAGACCCTGTGTTTAATGGACAGACTTAGAACTTTCAATCACATGGATAGACAGGTGAGAAGTTACTAACTTTGTCCAGCAAGCCTTTCACTTTTGCATATGTTCTCACACATTTTAGCATACCTTTACACTGCACTGATCACATCCCACCCCTATGGAAATGTAAAGGTTTCAGCAGTTCGGGTCCTATTGCAAACAACAGAATGCCAAGACATTCAAAGCCATCAACAATTTGGCCACCCAATTCCCATTACTTCTAATGGGCGTTCAAATCTCTTAAGCAGCTTTGAAAAAAAATCTCTCCGTATCATTCCCTGGTAACCAGAAACTTCTACGCTTAAACTCTGTACCGTTGTTTTATTTTTAACATCATCTTAATAAAATTCTTGCCCCTTTCATCCAAAGAGGGCTAAGAAGGAGCTCTGCAGTGTGCTGGTCATGGGAGAATAAGGCCCCAAGTGAATAAATAACTCCATGCAGTGGAAGTCAAGATTGCCCAACTAAGAAGTACTACACCCAAATAGCAATTTAGCACTTCTCAGGCTTCACTGACAATTAGGTGATGATGAGAGACAGTCTTGGCATGGATCAGTCAAGTAAAGCTTTATCTTTTGATCCAAGTGGTGCCACATACCTCTTTCAGGCCTTTGTTTCCTAATCAATACTAAGGGGTGTGTGTAGGTTGGTGGTTGTTTCATTCCCATTTGATTTAACTGCTCAGAGGTGAATAGCTTTCTCAGGTTTCCCCCATGTATCCCTTTCTTATAATTCAGTGTATTCTAAATATGGACAAAAACAGGCAGACCCAGGCTGAAAACCAGTGTTCTGTGGTAACGACAACCTTGAATGTTTCACAGACCCCTTAGACTAACGGCTTGTCTACACTTACATTTTACAGCACGCTAACTTGCTGGCTCAGAGATGTGAAAAAGCACCCCCCCCTGATCGCAGCAAGTCTGAGCACTTTAAAGCACTCGTGTGAACAGGCTCCCCGCTTGGAGCTAATCCACTTGTGGAGGTAGATTACCAGGAGCGACCACACTCACACTTCAAAGCGCTGCTGTGGGAGCATCAATGGAACACAGGTTTACCTCCTGGAAAAAAATCCCTGCAAAAACTTGGTTAAAAACCACTGCTGTATGCTCTATATGTCTGGAGCCATTCCCGTACCTCCTCAGCTGTCTGACTGTCCTTCCTGTGCCAGTGGAACCGGATGCTTTTCCAGTTTGTCTGATGGCCTAGGCTGATGATATCTCAGTTTTCATCATGTCCAACAGTGAAGAGCAGGAACTTTGCGCTTGTATGAACAAGCCTCTTCTGTCTGCACTAACTGGGCTAAGAGCAATTTGATCTTACTGGACTCTTGCAGTGTTGCAGTCCTCCTTTGTTGCCCCAACAATTACAATGGGGCATCTCTGTGATTAAAGTGTTGGGGGTGGGGGGGTTGTCTTTTTTTGGATCTGAACAATATATGCTAAGGAACTGGGATGAGGCTGAGGAGAAGGTGCAAGGCCACGTGCAGAAATGGTGCTGACTCATTCCTGAACTTCTTTTTTGGGGATGGGTTTTCATTGCCAACTACCTTATGGTCTCAATGTTGTGGCACCAGCTAGTGTGTCTGGACCCTTTCCTGGACCATTTGGACCAGATTCAGAGGTATACTAACCACAGGCGCCGACTTTCTCTGGCGCCGGTGGGAGCTCACGCCCAGTTTTCATCATGGTGACATTGCGGGGCCCCGCCCCCGATGCCGACGCAACGTCGCCCAGCGTCGGGGGCGGGGCCCCGCAACGTCTCCCGGTGCTAAGGTAAGATGGCGGCGGGCCCCGGGGTTGGCGGGGAGCTGGCTGCGGGTCCCGGGGATGGCAGGGAGCTGCCGGTGGGTGCAGAGCACCCACCAATTTTTCCCCGGGGGTGCCCCAGCCCCGGAGCACCCACGAAGTCGGCGCCTATAATACTAACCATATTTTTTTGAAGTCTTACCACTGGTTGCACCCTGCTTTGCTGTTCCTGACATTAGATAATGGGGGCCAAGCTCACTGATTTAGTCAGCAGGGTGGTGGGCTTTTGCCTGTTCAGCATTTGCTATACTCGGACTCCACACACGCCTGGAAGTCCCTTGCTTTTGCTTTCCTTCTTTGTGATGGAAGGAGGTGCTTTGACTCTCACTTATTTTTGTTGGTGCCTGGTCAATTACACAGTCTAGATTTGCCTCCATTCTATAATTATTATTTTTAAATGCCTGGTTGCTAATGCAATGTGTGCAGCCAGACCAGGTGTTTTCCAGCTTATGGCTTGTGGGAGAGTTGCTATATTTTAACCCACATTTCCCCTTTGAAGCTCTCTCCTCCAGGAGCCTGTTTTTTGCCTTTACTCAGGCTGGGTTGACTAAGGTGTCCCATCTGATTGTTCCTAGCTGGACAGTGACAGCTCTTGCTGTTCAAACCAGAATCTGATCCATGTGGTTTTTTTTGGTTAAGGTCCTCTCCGAATTCCAGGCTGTGCTCCCTCAGTGGGCTGCTCGGTATTTGCAGAAAGTTTTTGCAGGGATTTTTTCCAGGAGGGAAACCTGTGTTCCATTAGCTCTTTTCGGTGGGTGAGATCTTTGTGCAACCAGGCAGATTGTTGCCCTGGAAGGGTTTGGTGAATCTTCCTTTTTGCAGTCATGACCAAGAAGCAGCTCTATGGTATATATATCAAGGTGCAACACTATGCCACCTTCTCTGATCTCCATGATTCAGACAGGAGGCTGCCTCTGTCCCTGGGTGACTGTGTGCAGGGCTGGCTCCAGGCACCAGACGAGAAAGCATGTGCCTGGGGCGGCGCCTTGTTAGGGGCGGCAGTCCGGGGTTTCTTGGGGCGGCCGTTTTTTGTTTGTTTGTTTTGCTTCGGCAGTCTGGCAGCGGCCTTTTTTTTTTTTTTTTGCTTAGGGCGGCCAAAAAGCTAGAGCCAGCCCTGCCAGTGTGTCCCCAGCTTGGAGGACATTGTACAAACCTTCTCTTCCTAAGCGCTCCACTGACTTTCAGTGGAGGTTCCTGAATAGCATTGTAGCAACCAATTGTTTTGTGTACCATATTACCCCCGAGGCCTCTGCGCGGGGACCCCTTTTGTTTGGCTTCAGACATGGTGTTTCATTTTTTCCTCTTTCTGTGGTGTTTTTTTTTTTTTTTTAAGCTTTTGGGGTTTGAGACTTGTTTTCTCCAAGCCCCTGTTAATTCTCGGAGTGAGATACTTTGCTCCTTCAGCCAGCTGCCTGTCTGATTAACTTTTTGCTGAGTCAAGCAAAATTAGCCATTTAGAAATCTCATTAGGACAGAATGGCTGGAGAAGAGCAAGGTGATGTGCTAGGGCTGTTCTGAACACTGATTATGGCCTGGCTGTGGATTGATTACACCATATATAAATTGACTTGGACATTTTTTAGGTTGAATTAGTGTGTTAACAATATTTTGAGTGAACTTGGTAATGATGATGCTTTAATGATCCATGTTTAATGTTTGCTTAAGACATGTTTTGCTTTATTTTATTCATATTTTATGTATATATTTATAGTTTTTAATGTGATTTTATGTGAATAAGGTATTTTTCATTTTCTGTCTGTCTCTTTCGGGGTTGCACAAATATAAATGTAACTTAATCCTAACATTAAGTTGTTAGGCTTTAACGAATTTCCTTTTCAGAATGTGCTAATGAGTGAAACTTTGGGCAGCCCCAGCAGACATGGATAAAATGTTTACCTGGGGAGGGTGCCTATCACTCAGTAGTTCCCCCCACTCACTGATCAGTATGTTAATTTAATTCCTTTCCACCACCAGAAGCTGCTCCATGCTTTGGATCTCAAACCTGAGATTCAGATTGTCAGATGTGCCCTCTGCACTGGTTTCTATCTGTTTGGGAATGGGGGAAAACTTGTCACACTGCTTCAGGCCACTGCTCTACGTGCAACAATCTGTTTTTATTTTTACTATCTCCATGCTGAAAGAAGTACTGGGGTCCTGAAAATGTTAGGTCACATTCTCACCAGACTGGTTACCAGCAGAC
Organism: Chelydra serpentina; assembly: GCA_037349315.1. NCBI lineage: Eukaryota > Metazoa > Chordata > Testudines > Chelydridae > Chelydra > Chelydra serpentina. The sequence goes on along the minus strand of JBAIAC010000026.1, from coordinate 10,507,047 downwards.
CCTGAGAATGGGTATAAATCCATCTCTGGAAGCCTATAGAAACTTATCTTCTATTGTACCATCTGCATGATTAGAACATGCAGGAGTGTCCAGGACACATCTAGTTCTCACAGTGGGCATCTGACTTTCGTCCATTATACCATACTAGTCTAGGTGCAATTTAGTAACTGCCGTTGTGGGCTGATATTACCGGGTGATGTGAATTGCTCACAAGCAATGGCATGATATGTTGCCTAGTGAGTAAATGTAGCAAGGTAGGGGTGCCTATGCAGATCCCGTGCATTGTGCACTGCAGGAATTTGAAACTTAAGATGTCAGATGATGCAATTCAGTGCATTTTATCCCTTTATAACCACTGGAATTGCTCTGTAAACATTGATAATAACTCCCCGCATGGCAAACAGGTGCTGTGAGTTCTACCTTCTTGTCCCTAGTGAACTGGAGCTGTGCTAAGGAGATAGAAGACTTTTGTCATGGTATGTGGCTTCACCTGCCAGTGCCAGCCTACCTCCTTTCTCTGCCACCCTGCTAGCTTGGCATACCCTTGTTTGACAGGAAATACAACATAGGCTAGGTTGTTTCTCTGATTGTAGTTAAAACACTTTAAAACATGTGAAATATTCATAAACTACAACTTGTCTGTTTCATAAAAAACTAACATTTTTGCCCTTATCACGTAGAAGCTGTCTGATTCTTGCACTTACTTCACAGTGGGTCCCTTTTGGGATAGGCATGTAGGCATGACTGAGGAAAGCCTAAAGCATGTCAACGTGAAGGAGGGGATGCTCCACACACACCAGGCTGCTGCCCGGTTTACTCTTCCTAGGGAGCCTCTGGCTCCTGCCACATGCCCTACAGGTGGGAGTACTCTATACACACAGCCCTTTCTGCCGGGTGTTGGTGCAGAGGATCAGTGGAAGATGGTAGGCGGAAGGAGTGCTAGGGGAATGCTTGCAGTCCCAAGGGGTGTGGTGCCTGGCACAGCCTGAGACTACATGGTGGGCAGGGTGTGTGTGCTTGGCAATGCTGGGGGAGTCCCTGGGCTGCAGAGGCCTCTCTTCTCCCTGTTTCATCCTGCATTTATTGCTGGCGTTTCCCTAGCTGCTCCTCCCTGCAGCTGGAGCTGTAAGTAGGGAGGTGGAAGCCACCTGGTTTCCTGCAGAATATAAACCAGAGGCATCTGGATGCCAGAAGAGAAGGGATTGCTACAGTAGCTGTTCCAGTCTGTCCAAGAAGATCATGGCTGCATTCCCCCCTGCACCAGGGGAAAGGAAAAGTGGATGCCTTTGCATTTACCAAAAGTAACCCCTGATATTACACAGCCTAGCACTGTATGACAAACATAGATCTGTGGAAAGTGTTGGCAAGCAACTGCCCACAACATGAAACGTGCCCAGCTTCATGTCTGATTGCAAACTCAGAATCTCAGCCCAGGTTTGCTGAATGGTTCAATACAGTATTCAGATTTTTCAGGTAACCCTGGCCCAGTTTGGAGCCCGCATGGACTTCATGTTGAACACAGGCACAACTTCGCAAGTTTGGCTGAAACTCACTTTGAGGTTTTTTTTGGCTTCATTCAAAACAAAATTTGAGATTTGAAGCTCTACAGCCCCAGAATAGCTCTGGAAAAAACCCTGCCAACCAAAATCACTAGGCTCCTCAGAGCTTCAGTAACAAGCTTTTAAAACAGTGCACAAGGCTACGGGTTCCACATCAAACCAATTGAAGACTGGTATATTCTGCGAATACCCTACAATGGTTCACTAACATTAATCCCATTTGTGATGGGGAGCAGCACATGGGTCAGAGGGCTGGTTTCAATAAACAGTAAAGAATGTGGAGGCACCCCAAACCTCTGCTTTGCAAAATTGGAAATGCAAGATCATGAGAACATTCTCTTGTGAGATTTTTATTCCTTCCTGTTTCCAGTGGGGCTAGCAATAGCATGAGAACAGTGGCTCTGGTTGTATTTTGGTATTTCTATTTCTGGTGACAACTATAAATGAGAAAGCAGAGGCTTGTAAAATAAATTTTAAAAGGGGGGGGTGGAATCATTCAAATTTTGGGCATCAAATAGGTTCAGCCAAACTGTTCAAAGGATGGGGCTGGCCATGACACTGGGGTAGGTTCTGATTCTCTCTGAGCAGGTTTGTCCATCTCTATGTAGCATCTGATCTGTAACTTAATCTATAGGCAGCTCCGGTGAGAATCAAGAGCCTGAAGCCACCAAACAGGTAACATAGCTACATACTTTCTGCCATACCTGCCCTTCCTGAAAAGCCTGCCAGTGTTGTTATGTTATATACCTCACCCACCTTATCTGTCTAATGTTATGTTGTTAATTTAAGTGATATTTTAAATAACATTGGGAAGCCTAACACTTTCCTTGCCTTTATTTTTTTTCCCCTGTTACTTGATGGCAAAAAACCCACATTTTTATTGAGCAAAATTCATTTTTGGTGTACCTCCACTGAGTCCAAGGATAAATTTGCACCTATGTGGGGTTTTTTTCCCTTCAAAATAAAATGTTTGTGACCTATAGTCTTCAAAAAATCAAACTCCAAGGTAACCGCCCATTTTTATGAGTATCTCGCATGTAACAAGTCTATATTACTAAATGTATCTTCTAAAAGATGGTGGAAAATGTATTTTGTTATAGAAAAAGATGTTTCAAGTTTCCAAGGGATTATTACAAACAAGTCTGATCTAAAAAAAATTGAACACTTTTAAAATCGTGAAATATTATTTGATAAGGTCCTACAACTGTAGCAAAGAGAGAGCAGTTTGTAGTTTTTAAACAGGCTAGCAGGTTGAAGTAAACTACAAACTGCATGTCTTCATCAGGATTTTGCCGTGTTAGTTACTTCATGGTGAGAACCATACCTTTTATCCTTGTGAAGACAAGGCCAATGATAGTAGTACAAAAAAAGGAGGGGGAGGTAGGGTTTTATCTTGTAATTCTGCCACTTAAAGTGTGCCATTAACTATGGGACAATGGGTTTACTGAGTAAGGGCTGTAGATCTGTTCGCCTGATTTAACTTAGTGTTTTATGATGATTTAATTCTGAAATAATTTCCTTGATAAGGTATTGTGTAAAAATGATTGATTGCGTAGAGCGTTTTTTGTGGGGCTTTTTTTAAACATTGCCTTGCACTGCATCCCAATGCACAGGATTTAAAATATTCAAATCTGATGCATTTGTTGGGGGTAGAGAGATGAGGTGGAGCCCACTTTCTTCAATCAGAGAATAGCTGCTTTAATCAAAGAGATGTGAACAGCTTGCATTCTCTGCTTTTTGACTTCCACAAAGCCTGTTTGTTTTACTTAAGGCTATATTGCTACGCCCCTGTTTCCATGGAATTGCTAGGGAGCTAAGCCACACCTTTATGAACACCAGGAGAGTGCTTCCTGAGCAGAGCCCTTTATGAGTATAGGAGACTCTGCTCCTCAGAGTAATTGGAGGTTTTTTTTAAAAAAGGCATAAATAAACAGCTAGATCTTAAGACTTTGGCCTGCAGATGATCTGCCAGTGCATGTCACCTGTCTGTGTATATACTGCTATGGCCAGTGGTGTTCACACTGAGAGTCTGGCCTGTGTTGTTATGTAACATTTAATAACATTTCTTTCAGGGGTACTGATAGTTCGGGGAAATGTTAATGAGAGAAGGAGCATTTTTTGCAAACCATTTATAGGTTCAAACCCAGTTCCTCTGCTCACCCCTAGTAATGATCCCTCCTGGTAAGGTTCAAGGTATATTTGCAGGGCAGCATGAGGGAGCCTGTAAAGTTGCTGGGCTGCACATTTTATTGGCTCCTGTCCTGTTCATTTATGAATTAACTTCTTATCTTTGTCTAACACAGATGTCAGTCCTGAAAGATAGCAAGATGCCTAATTTCTGGAATTTTTACGAATATTGCAGTTATTTTTACAGAGTAAATTTGAAAGAGAACATTTTTTCCAAACACGTAGAGATACTATAAAAACCAAGCACAGAAATCCTTAGTCATGAAACTTAAGTTGTGCAAATATTCCCTAAGCATGCTAAGTATTGATATTAAAAAGCTTCTCCTGTTGGTGAATCATTGCAGAGTTTGTGCAACCACCAAACTTGCCACTCCCTGTGATTCAAGGCATAAAATCATGTTTGGTTGCTTTGTAGCCATTCCCTATTGTGAATGGGCTAGTAAGAGAGTTTAAGTGAAAGCAAAGAGGTAATGGTGGTTACTATTCCATGAGTTCTATAAAGACCCATGACTGTAGGTTATTGCTTGGTATTTGTAAGTGATTTTATTGTATGTTTTACAAATTACAGCAGCTTCTACGGTCTCCGGGTAGTAAATATACACTTTTTAAACTGGGAATAAGGTGGAGTAATTGTTTTCGGTGGGAACTTATCCAGCATTCTCTAACTCATGAGGGTGAAAGTATTTTGTAATCACTGCAATTAAAAATTCTTAAGCATATTTATGCTGCCTATAGGATTTTTAGTTTGTCTTTTAAACAGTGGAATATCTAAAAATTTGCATCTTAGAATACTGAGAACTTTGCTAGGCCTGATCTACACTAGGAACTTATGTCACTATAACTATGTCGTACAGGATTTTCCACACCCCGAGAGACATAGTTATTCCAATTTAGCCCCCCAGTGTAGACGGTGCGATGTTGATAGGAGGGAGTAAGAACCATCTTGGCTAATCGCTGCAGCAGTGTAGCTGCGCTGCTGTAAGTGTGGACAAGTCCCTACTCTTGTGTAGGCTAGATGGTACACACTCAAAGAACATTTGCTTACTCAGACTTTCCCGAGAGATCTGCTTTAGGTGTGTGGCTAAATAAAACCATCTCAAGAAGTTATATAGCATCTTTGATTCCAATGAGCAAAATGCTGGAGCATTCTTTCTGGGCACATAAGGCCCAAATGCATTGGAAAATGTTCCATGTTTTTTAAGTGTCATTTAGTCACATAGGGATAAAAGCAGCAAAAGCAAATCTACACAGCATGTCTTAAATGCCCCAGGGCATCAGAGATATACATAGCAGATAGCCACAGCTCATCATTAAGCGGGGGATGGGGGGGGCAGGGAATCATGGTCAGTGGATCTATACACAGTGTAGATCTACTTGGCCAAAGCCAGAGGGTGGGGGAAAGCACCCGGCAGCATTTACTTGTGTGCTATAGCTATACCCGGTAACAGGGGCTATGGCCTGGCTGTGCAAAGAGCCTGGATGGTTGAGGTGGAGAAATCAGTTTCCCAGTTCTGCAAAGCAACACCTTTTTGTGGGGATTAGCTCTCTTTCCCAAGATCATACTCAAAGGGATTTAGATAAACACTATAAACTCACAATCTGTCATACAGCCACTTCTCTGCTGCCTGTCAAACAACACACTACACAACAGTGGGAGGGGAAACTTTTTGTCCTAGCACATGGGAGAAAATCCCTACTCTTAAAGTGCCATGGGATCTTTAATGTTTGTGCAAGACTGATAGGATTATAAAGTGACAAAGGTAAAATCTTTTATTGGACCAACTTCTGTTGCGGGGAGAGACAAGCAATCAAGTGCTAAACAAGAGTTCTATGTAAGTTTGAGTTGAAAGCTTGTCTCTCTCCCCAACTGAGGTTGGTCCACTAAAACATATACCTCACCCACTTTGTCTCTCTAGTATCATGGGACCAACATGGCTAGAACAACACTGCCTATAGAAATTATAAAGTCTCATCTGAAAAAAAGAAATCAGTCTGCCTCAGGAATGGAAAGCCAACCCTTCTGCAAGTCAAATCCATGGGTCCGGGTATTTCATACCTAATGCTTGAACCACAATGCCATCCACTGTGACAGGAGTTGCTATTTATTAGAGATTTTGAGTTTTCATTTTTCTTTCCCACAATACATCCTGCCATAGGAAATCAAGGTCAGATAACCTGAGAGCACTCTTATATTCCATACAACACTACAGTTTTGTTTGTGACATTTTATGTTTTTTAAAAAAATCCTATAATGTTGTATAGATTTGCTATAAATACAGGATTTGGAAACGGATAGTTGATGGGGCCGAGGTACAGAGAGGGTGTTCTAGATAGCAAGAGCTGCATGGGAGAAGGGTCTCAAACCTACAGCGCACCTCTTTACACCCTTGATTACCATCTGAAACTTGCATCTTTGACTTTAGCGGGAGTTTTGCATACATAGAATGAGGGTAGAATATGTACGACTGTATTTGGCCCAGTATCTTTGATGAAGAGTTACAAATGGTTTGTGATATTAAAATCATGGTCTATGTAGGAAGATAATGGGAGGAAAAAACCTATACCTTGGATCTCTGGAAAAATTTCTAAAACACACATACTAAGCTGCTCTAAATTATGTTTCAAGCATTCCAATGGCTTCGTTCTCAAATTGCTAGGAGTTAAAAAACAGGTGGGAAAATGGAACTGCTGTTCTCTGAATAAAAGCAGGACATTTCATCTAACAGATTTTTTTATGTCATATCTATAATAATAAAAGCTGCTCTAAAATGAACTTGTGTACACAATTCATGCATACTATGTTCCTATATTACACACAGTGGGTCATGTTTATATGTTTTCTTCTTAAATATCCAATACAGGCCACTAGTGGAGACTAGATGGACCATTGGTCTGTTTTGGTATGGACTCTTCTGCATTCCTACTTAGCTATTATTCATTTGTGCTTCCTCTCAAACACCTGAAAATGGGAGATATAAATAGACCACTGTTTTGAGAGAACAACTGCTATTTAAAACAGCCACCTCAGGGAATACAGTGATTAGTGCTCAAAACCAAGCAAAAGGAAATGTTACTTGATCATAAACACACCCAATGGGTCAAATTCATCTCTGCTGTAACTACATTAAAGTCAGTACATTTACTGTAGGGTTGAATTCAGTTTATTAACTCTTCACCAGCTTTCTTAGGAGCCCTTCCTATTCCAACATCACTTTCTCCAAGGGAGACACTCCCTCTACATACAGCACCTGATTATAATGCCCTTCCCCTATGACTCATGTTCCTACATTTAAACAGCTTCTATCTGGGGAAATAATACAAAGGCACCTGCTATTCATTGTCCAGCCCTTAACAGACTAGACTAGACTATTGCAATGGGCTGTGTGAGGGGCTACATCTTAAAACCATTTGGAAAACGAAGCGGGTGCAGTACGCAGCAACTTGCTTACTGACCAGGGGATTTCACTGGCAGTATGTGCAGTGCTGCCAGCCCCGAATGTTAAAAAATCATGAGTGAGGGTCACCAAAAATCATGAGATTGGCTTTAAAATCATGATTATGTAAAAATAATAGAGTTGGTGTTCTTTTTATTAGCCTTCTACGTTTGTGAGCCTTTAGGGTGCACTGGGCTAGAAACGTATTTTTTTCATTAAGAACGAAGGCTGAAATCATCACGCATCCACCTGACTCCAGGAGCTGGGGCTTTAAGGAAAACAATAATTATCATGAGACTCATGACAAAATCATGAGAGTTGGCAACACGGTTTGTGACGCCACTGCTCTGGGATCTGCATTGGCTGACCGTGAGTCTCGTGTGACGTTTAAGGTGTTGGATATGATCTTTAAAGCCCTAAACAGCCTAGCACAGGCTGTCTAGGGGTTGCCTCTTTCTCCATGCTGTGTTTGTCACAGCTGCAGCCAGCAAAGGCACCTGACCTCGATCCCAATTTATAAAAAAGGGGCTAGGTTGCAGAACATTCTTTGTGAGGGCTCTAGAATGTGCCAATCCCTTGATGTGAAATAGCCCTGAATTTGATGATGTTCTGGGCCTGAGGCAAAAGACATTTGTCCAAGGGGTTTTGGAGAGGGGTCAGGATACAGTTCCCACAATGAGGAAGGGTAGAAAGGAGTTTCTGTAAGTGACTGAGGGCTTGTCTACACATACAGCTGCGCCATGGTAGCGCTTAGTGACGATGCTACCTATACCAATGAGAGTAACAATTGCAAACACCAGCATCGCGTGGTTGGTTTTGTTTTTTTTAATTAAGCATCATATCAGAAATTTATACTTCACAAGTTTCACTTTCCCTTTTTATTTCATTCTATTCATCCTCAATCTCTTAGAAGAAGATAGTCAAATGACACCTAGGAATTAGAATTATTTTTAGGTTTTTCAGGTACCCAGAACTTTTGTGGGGGACGGGGATGGACGGACCCAAATGTACCAAAACAAGTAGATTTCCCTAAAAAATACAAGGATAGTGTTCAAATGGCTGTGTTAAACTTCATATGCACTACAAAGGATACCCTGCATAATAGCAGGCACATCCAATTACATAGCTGTATGTTTAGGAAAGATATGAAGAATAGGAAGATGCCACTATGGCTCTATCAAGAGCTCTTTAATGACCTTAAAATCAAAAATGAATCCTACAAAAAGTGGAAATGTGGACAAATTACTAAGAAGGAGTACAAAAGAATAGCACAAGCATGTAGTAACAAAATTAGAAAGGCTCAGGCACAAATGAGCTACACCTAGCAAGGGACGTAAAAGGCAATAAGAAGAGGTTCTTTAAGTATATTAGGATCACAATAAAGATGAAGGAAAGTGTCTTAGCAGCGAAGAAGAGCTAATAACTGGTGACATAAAAAAAACTTGATGGGTTAGGTTTAATACCTGTTTTGCTTCAGTCTTCACTAAAAAGGTAAATACTCAGTACAATTAATATTAACAACAAAGGGGAAAGAACAGAACCTAAAATAGGGTTCAGGTTAAAGACTATTTAGATGAGTTTGATGTATTCAAATCAGCAGGGCCTGACGATATTCATCCTAGGGTACCTAAGGAACTAGCTGAAGCAATCTTGGAACCGTTAGCAATTATCTGGAGGAGACGCTGGAGGACAGGTGAGATCCCAGAAGACTGGAGAAGGGCAAACATAGTATCTATCTTTAATAAGGGAACAAAGAGGACCCAGGGAATTATAGACCAGTTAGCCTAACTTTGATACCGGGAAAGATAGTGGAACAAATTATTAAACAATCAGTTTGTAAGGACCTGGAGGTTAATAAGATTATAAGAAATAGCCAGCATGGATTTGTCAGGAACAGGGCGAAGCAGAAGAAGCAATATATCTTGATTTTAGTAAGGCTTCTGACACAGTCCCACATGTCATTCTCATAAGCAAACCAGGAAAATGTGATTTAGATTAAATTACTGTGAGATGGGTGCACAACTTGTTGAAAGACCATACTCAAAGAGTAGTTATCAATGAGTCGCTGTCAGACTGGTATGGTATATTTTATGGGGGTCTTGCAGGGGTTAGTTCTGCATCCAGTCCTAATCAATATTTTCATTTATGTCTTGGGTAAGGGAGTGGAGAGTATGCAAACTGGGAAGAGTTGCAAAGCAATTTAAAACAACCTTGACAAATTGGAGAATTGGTTTGAGTTAAACAAGGTGAAAATCAGTAAATACAAGTGCAAAGCACTTCACTTAAGGAGGAAAAATCAAATGTACAGCTACAAAATGGGGAATAACTGGCTAGGTGATAGTACTGCTGAAAGTTGATCACAAACTATAAGTCAAAAATGTGATGCAGCTGTGAAAAAGACTAGTATTCTGAGGTGTATTAACAGGAATGTCGTGTGTAAGACACAGAAGGTAACTGTCCCACTCTACTTGGCACTGGTGATGCCTCAGCTAGCGTACTGTGTCCCATTCTGGGTGCAACACTTTATGAAAGATGTGGGAAAAACTGGAGAGTCCAGAGAAGAGCAACACAAATGGACCATAATTTGAAACCTCAGAGAGGCTAAGTAAAGAGATGAGCTTTATGTCCCAGATTCAGGTTGTGTCCCACAAAAGTGCAGAGCTTCTTTTACTGACAATATCCAGGCTGCACCTAGATGTGAATAGGGAGCTAGCACAGTCTATGCAGATCTGATATTAACAATTACTCCAGAGACAGAAGGCAACACAACACACCATACAGAATGGGAGGAGACTGTCTAGGAAGGAGTACTGCAGAAAGGGATCTAGGGGTTATAGTGGACCACAAGCTAAACATGAGTCAACAGTGTGATGCTGTTGCAAAAAAAGCAAACTTGATTCTGGGCTGCATTAACAGGTGTGTTGTGAGCAAGACACAAGAAGTCATTCTTCCACTCTACTCTGCGCTGGTTAGGCCTCAACTGGAGTATTGTGTCCAGTTCTGGGCACCGCATTTCAAGAAAGATGTGGAGAAATTGGAGAGGGTCCAGAGAAGAGCAACAAGAATGATTAAGAGTCTAGAGAACATGACCTATGAAGGAAGGCTGAAGGAATTGGGTTTGTTTAGTTTGGAAAAGAGAAGACTGAGAGGGGACATGATAGCGGTCTTCAGGTATCTAAAAGGGTATCATAAGGAGGAGGGAGAAAACTTGTTCATCTTAGCCTCTAAGGATAGAACAAGAAGCAATGGGCTTAAACTGCAGCAAGGGAGGTTTAGGTTGAACATTAGGAAAAAGTTCCTAACTGTCAGGGTGGTTAAACACTGGAATAAACTGCCCAGGGAGGTTGTGGAATCTCCATCTCTGGAGATATTTAAGAGTAGGTTAGATAAATGTCTATCAAGGATGGTCTAGACAGTATTTGGTCCTGCCATGAGGGCAGGGGGCTGGACTTGATGACCTCTCGAGGTCCCTTCCAGCCCTAGAATCTATGACTCTATGAAAAACCATGTCAGCAGTAGAAGAAAGAGGCCAAAGTCAAAGTATGACATGCACTAAGGAAGCAAAGGCTTAGAGAAAGCTTGTATATAGAGAGAACAGGGAGGCATTTGCCTTTGTGCACCAACTTTGATGATACTGATAGGAAAAAACAAACAAGGCTGGTTTGAGCTTGTTCTTTGACAATGCCAAACACCACAGCCTTCTGCCAGTTTGGTTGTTAGTTTAAACTTACTTATGGAGGGAAAAGGAGGAGCCCATCTCACATGCTGTTGTTGCTGTCTAACCATTTTGTTTTGTGTTTCCGCTGCTGTTGGCTTTGGGAACAGTGGCAGCCTTGTCTCAGTTAGGGTGACCAGACAGGAGGTATGAAAATTCGGGACAGGGAGTGGGGGGTAATAGGAGCCTATAGAAGAAAAAGACCCAAAAATCGGGACGTCCCTATAAAATCAGGATATCTGGTCACCCTAACATTCTGTTCTTGTCCACACTGCTGAGCCTGTCAGTAAAATGGCTAGTTACCCTAATAAAAGAGCACTACAGTCATAGATTGAAATGATAGTAATGATACTGCAATATTTGAGTAGTTATTGGAGTATTCTTCTTTTACAAATAAGATCAGTGCTACATGCGTTGGTGGTGTTGTGGATAACTATCCACTGAGAAATTGGGTGAGTACCATTAATGCATTTCACAAGCTACTGAATAGCCATTGTCATAGCCACTATCAGTCACTATGCCAACCTGGACTGGAAGTGCAGGCTCTCCCCTAGCTGATCCTCTGAGAGGAGTAGTTCTGTGTTGCCAATCAGCATCAACAGCTCAAAGGGTCCAGAGGTTCAGTTTGGATAAGCACCCGTGACCCACACATTCAGAGGCTGCTCCAAATATGCTGGAGATCTTATGAAACTAGGCTTGGCCACACTGGTGGAAGAACTTTGATGTATGTCAGTATTTTTTTACTGGTCTAGTCCTAAACCAACAGGTGAAAGCAAAAATAAATATTTTAAAGTTTCAAGACAGATTTTGGACTCAGCTCTGTCCACTCTTTCTGATGAAGTTTCAATTAACTCTTAAACTTTATCCAAATCTGTTTGCCCAACCCTAGTAGAATTAGAAAGGTAGCTACTCTGCCCACTCAGCTTCCAGTGTCCGAGTCCCATGGCTCTGTCAAACCGCGGCTTTGGGTGCGAGTGTATCTGGCCCCCTCACTGCTTTGTCAGATTCTCTTCCCTATTACAGTTTTCAAAGATTTGTTGTGTGACCTCACTATCTCCTTCTTGTGGGTTAGCACAAGCAAGCAGTGTCTCTGGAATGATGACAGTGATGTGAGCTCAGTGACAACAGAACGTGTATTTAGTACTGACGGAGAGGACAGAGGCATCTCCCTTCCTGACGCTGACTCGTACCAGTGGTTCTCAAGCAGGGCTACACGTACCCCTGAGGGTGCTCAGAGGTCTTTCAGGGGATACATCAACTCATCTAGATATTTGCCTAGTTTTACAACAGGCTATGTAAAATGCACTAGCCAAGTCAGTACAATCTAAAATTTCATACAGACAATGGTGTGGTTATACTTCTCTATAAACTATACACTGAAATATAAGTACAATATTTATATTCCAATTGATTTATTTTTTAATTATATGGTAAAAATGAGAGCATATGCAGTTTTTCAGTAATTGTGTGCTGTGACACTTTTGTATGCTTATGTCTGATTTTGTAAGCAAGTAGTTTTTAAGTGAGGTGAAACTTGGGGGTACGCAAGACAAATCAGACTCCTGAAAGTGGTACAGTAGTCTGGAATGGTTGAGAGCCACTGTCCTAGACACTTTCCCACAGCCCCAGGCAGAAAGCACCCTCTCCCCTCTCAGGGTTACTTCCTGGACTAGAGGGAGAAGCCACATCTTTTGGGGGGCTTTGTGTGGATGTGGCACAAAGAGCCAGCCAGCACAGCAACTGTATTAGAGATTTTCAGCATTGATTCTTTTCTGACAGTTCCACATTCCTTTTTTCTGCTTTATAAAAGAGGATTAATGTGGTCCAGGATGGCTCTCTAATGAACTGCATATGGCAAATAATCAGACAGATAAGTCCAGTTTTTACCATGTAGACTTGGCCTAAGTTACTAGTTTGAGCCACCTACACTTTGGTGCTGCCAGGTCACAATTGGGGCATGCTGGACAAGACCCTGTGGGGAAGCTTGTATAGCTGCTTCCTGTGCTGTATTCAGTCTGTAGGTAGATGCCATGGGAAAATATTTTCACTCTCATGGGTGGCAACTTTCACCGGCAGAAAAAAAGCCTTTCATTGGAGTTAATAAATTCTAATCAAACATTTATAAAAGATAGTATTAAAGAAAAATGAATTTTGATGTCAAAAAAATTAATTCTCAGTTATAGTCCGAAGGTGCATCAGCTATTTTAAACATTCATCTTATGACAGTGAACTGTTTAACTTTGGAAAGTGACCAGTGAGCATGCTTTCTAGGCTTTTCATTCTGCATATGCTAAGTATGCAGTAATATATGCAGTGTGTATTAACAGTCCTGTGGGGATTTTGCACCGTAAATTATTTGCATTGAATTGTTGCTTTCGCATATCCTGCACTGGTCTGCAGAGGAGACAGTGTACAGCATCATCAGTTCAATAGAAAAATTATACGCAATGTCTCCATGAGTGCCAAGGGGATGCTTATTACTATTGGTACCAGTATCTTTACAAGTGGTGAAGAACAAACACTAAAATTTCTATGGGACAGATCCAGTGTTTTGTAAAAAGCTAAACCAACCATGAAATTGCAGGATGTAGCTAATCAGGCATCTTCTGTGTCTGAGCAGCATGGCAGGCTAGAAACAGTATAGTTTTTGGATGAAGTCAGCACTCAACACAATTGTAAACTAATTACTTAAATGAGTCACAGGGTTTTGGGACCTAAATTTGCATGAGTAGAGAGACCTTTTCTCTTAAGCTGTTTGGTTGTTGGATTTTTTGTCAAGTTTTAACTACAATTTAACTAGAATATTCAAAAGGTAAATAAAAGTCAGACAGTAGAGCTCGTGATTTGCTTTTAATATGATTTCCCTAAGCCTTATAAGAGCTATTATATACAATTGTCTCCAAGGTTTGTGGCTCATCTGGCGCCTCACTCAAAGGAATTTAATATGCATAGGTTTTCTCAAATGTTTGATGCCATATCTCTGTTACAGAGGAGGATAATCCTCTAGCTCAGGAAGGAAAATGCAAAACATGAGTTTACTTGGGTTTTTTTTTTTTTTAAATAGCTTCAGGTGAATGATTGGTTCTGAGGAGATTGCATCCTTCTAAGGCTGAAAAATAAGAGCATTCATCCATTGATTCATGGGTGCAATATAAATTGGAGCACCCAGGATGTCTGTGATGAGGTTCTTATCTGACACCTATCAGTATTTTCAGGTATCTTCAAACGTTACAAGTAACAATCTTCCCAGTAGTTTGATGTGACTAGATTCACTTGAGTTTCTGTCAAACTTCACTCTCAGGCATGCACTTGCAAAGATTAATTTTTCATTTAGTTCTCAACACTATAAGATTAGTAGTCAGTCCTCTTATCCAGAAAGGAATTAGTCTCAGTTTAGCTTCTGTAAAAGTTCTATCCCAGGCACTCATGAGTGTTCCCCTACTGGTGGACAGTTTCCTTTTCCTTGCCGAATGTAGCTGTTGAAAGATTCTTTACTGTAAGAAATGCAGTGTTTTTTATATCAAAATACATATATAAATAAAAATATAATAGAGAATAAAAATCCAAGGCTTTCCCAGGGCAGGCATTTGATTAGAGAGGTTCCAACTAAGGAAGGCAATCCATGGTTTTTCTGAGCTCTAGGTCTCCTCTTCTGCTGATGACGTTAGAAAGGATATTTGTTACTGAGGCCACTGTTGAACCCCTAAAATACAGGGCATTAAAAGAAGTCACTGATTTTGCTTGTAGTTAAGGTCAGCCCTGGAGCTTTGAGGAGGAGATAGAATTATCACCAGCAAGTCATTAACTTTCCTTCTCCCATGAAACTTTAGAAATCTTGTTTGTACATTGTAGCAATTCAAAATGTAAATTAAGAACAAGAGCGCAGCAAATGTTTAAAAGTAGAACAAACATGGGAACCTTATTACAAAGGGTGTCACTTGTTTCAGTCTCAAATTTACTTCTGTCCCACCCACACCTGCTGGCAGGATTCCCATTTTAGCACTATATGCTGTATCAGTAGTGCCAAATGAGTCATGAAACAGCCAATGCCATTTACGGCACAGAGATTAATCCTCACACTCAAAGCCTCCTGAAATTACTACCTGTTATAACATATCCAGGCTGTGTGGTTTATGGGTTAGCCCTGGGGGGGCATGGGGAGGAAGTGGGAAAAGACACATTTTCCATCAAAGACCTCATGTTCTGCATCTGAGTTAAGGCTCCTTTAGACGTCAGTAAAGTTACTACAAGGGCTTAGTAGAACTCCCCTGCCTAACTAGGGAAGGGAACAAAACAATACAAGCCCCTATTCCCATCCATACACCTCCAATCTCGCAGACAAGCAGAATAGGAACTATTCAGTTTTCGTTCCTGTTGGGGGAGACATTTGTGCTTATTACACCAGCACTGCCTCCCCGCTTCTTGCCTATGCCTTTCTTCCTCGCTGACCCCTTTTTTTCTTTCCCCCCAGTCCTTCCCCAACAAGGGCAATCTCTCTTCCTTCATGTCTTCTCTAATTCAGTAGAGGGATAATTATTTACTGTAGTCCCAATGGGTGAGTGAGCTCTCCTAGTATCCAAGCTGTTGACGGTGCAGTGGTGTAAGATGAGCCAATTCACTGGAAACCACTGCAACTCTGTAGTTTGGCGACTGCAGTCCTCATTTCACAGTTACCTATTTCAGCTAAACCCTAAGTCTTAACTCATTTTTTTCCAGGGAGACATTCCCCTCCTCACCCCATGCCTGTGGTCAAACAAACCCCAGGGCAACATTTAGGCTATGTCTACGCAATAGCCTATGTCGGCAAAACTTATGTCACTCATAGGTGTGAATATTCCACCCCACAAGCGACATAGGTTTCAATGACATAAGCGCTCATGTGCACAACATTATGTCGATGGGAGAGCTTCTCCCACCGACATAGCTTCTCCCGCTCGCAGAGGTGGGTTTTTTTTAAGCCGACAGGAGAGCTCTCTCCTGTCAGCATAATAGAGCCTCTTCACCAGATGTGCTGCAGTGATGCAGCTGTATCTGTACAGCTGCAGCGCTATACTTCTAGACATACCCTATCAGGTAAACCAGACCATTTCAGAGAGATTCATGCAGTCAGGTATTCACAACTACATCCATTCTGAATTGGCCTAATAACCTAAAACACTATAATAACATTAGTATAAACTAGACTGTTGAGTGACACTGCTGTAGCTAGCTCTTGTAGCATAAAGGAATTGGATAACTTCCCTTTAAATTATTTTTGAGCCCTTTCCTGGCTCTCACTGTCTGTTTCAGAAGCCACTGGAACTCTGCCAGGGCAGCAGCAAATACTGTAGCTAAACCTTGTTTGTTGGTTATAGTTAGAAAATACAGTTATTGGGACTCACTGTACGCCCGTGGTTCTTCCATATTGTGTGTGTGTATAAAGAGCAAAAGACAACAATTCTTTTTTAATTGCCTTGAGGTTTTTTAAGAATAGAGTGTACAACAAAGCATTATACAAATTAGCTCCCCAAATGTTCCACAGTTTCTGTCATCATCCAAATCTAAACAAAGATCAAAAACCTTACTGTTCTAGTTTATCACTTAAGCTTTGCCTTTTCTTCTCCCTAAATAAATGCTTAAATAATTCTCCATTTTATTCTCCAAAAGTCATTGCTAGCCTCCTAAGAAGCTTTTGAAATAAACTTTTGTATATGTGTAGATTTTACTTATTTACTTATTCAACAACTTGTCTTTGATGCCAGGAAATTAAAAACTAAATCTTAAATACTTTAGCAAAGAATAAATGTGTACATACAACCCTGCTACTTTTCATCACAGGTTTTCATGTAAACATTTTTATATGGAACCTTAGAGTACAGATGAGAGTTTTAAATTTGACCAAATTTGAATGGTGCTGGAAATGTTTCCCCGCACACCTGCTCAGAGTATCTGCCATGTCCCTTGTCCCCTGAGGCCTTTACTCATTATCAGCCTCTTTTTGATTCAGTGCATTGTTAAGGGACCCAAAACTCCCCAACCTCACTAGAAAGATCAGATGACTGGAATCAATTCTGGAAGTCTGACAAAGGGATTGAGAAAGAATTAACTATTTAGCCACTAATTCATTATGTTGCTTTTAAGTGTCAATTATTCTGCACACTGCAATATTTATGGATTTTCTTTTGTGAATCAAGAGAGCTGGGTTTCATTTCCTTTGCCACAGATTTCCTATCTATGACTGTGGTGAGCCACTCAACATCTGTACCTCCGGTTTCTCCCCCTGATAAATGGGGATTTTTGTTCCCTAGCTAGCCATGGGTTCAGTAAGTTATTTTACTAATCTTTTTGAGGTGCTCAGATATGATGGGGATAAGCACCACAGAACTGTCAGTAAAATGAAACACACAGATAAGGGGCACAAGGGAGGATGAAGTGGGGCAGTGCAGTTCCTGGGATGAAAGATTGGAGTTGGAGAGAGAGAAGGGAAGGAAGCAGAAGCAATATAGGCAGTGGGGCCCTGAGAGCTGGCTTATGTGGTTACCAGCTACAGCTCTACTAGCCAGCCAATTCCAGAAACAATAGCTGTATGCCGGCAATCAAGGGGTACGGCTGCATGCCATTCTCCAGTGGGTTTTGTGTGTGAAAGAGAAGAGAAAAGCCTAGGGGAAGAAGAAAGGTGGTCTAGGCAGCTAGCACATAGAAGTGCTGAAAACGCTGGTCCAAAAGCTGTTCCCAGTGCACTATTAGAGTGGCCTTCAAGAATTAAAATCTTTTTTTTTTAAAGATAAATTTCATGTTGGTGAAACGTGCCCACGTTGGGAAACTAAAATTCTCTTTATCCACAGATGGGATACTTCATGGGCACTGGCAATATAAGCTTCCTTACATTGCCCCATTAATGTTGTTCTGCTCCTGCTAGCCGTGACAGGGTTGTTCAGTCTCCAAGTACACACAATTTATGGCTGTAGTAGCATCCCCCTCTGTGCAGGGGATAGGATTTGCAAATGGATCTGTGGATTTGCGATAGGCATTGTAAATCCAGATCAGTAACAGCAAGTTCTGCATTGACTGTGATAGTAGAGAACAGTCTAAGGGCATGGCTACACTTGCAGATGTGGAGTGCTTTGAGTTAAACCAGCCTTCAGAGAGCACAGTAGGGAAAGCGCTGCAGTCTATCTACACTGACAGCTGCAAGCACACTGGCTTTTGCGGCACTTGCAGCGGCATTGGAAGCGGTGCATTATGGGCAGCTATCCCACAGGGCACCTCTTCCCATTCTGGTACTGTGGCTTGTGGGAAGAGGGTGAGGGGGGGCAGGGCATTCTGGGTCCTGTCCCAATGCCCCGTGATGCATCGGTTCGCATCCCAGCAATCCCTGTGCTTCCGTCCACTTTTGGCGCCATCTTTCAATGTTTTTTGTGCTGCGCGCTCTGTCTTCCCTTTCGGTCTGCGGGAATGGAGCCCGAACTGCTGAGGAATATGCTGACGAGTCTCGCCAGCACATCACGTTTGGCAGTCGAGTTACTCCTTAAGATCCAAACTGACAGTGAGGACTCGGTCGATGATATCGACTCAAGTAACGCATATGACACGAGATTGCTTGTGGCATTCACGGACATGCTCACCACCATGGAACGCCGCTTTTGGGCTTGGGAAACAAGCACTGAGTGGTGGGATCACATCGTCAGGCATGTCTGGGATGATGAGCAGTGGCTGCAGAACTTTCAGATGAGAAAAGCCACTTTCATGGAACTGTGTGATGAGCTCACCCCGACCCTGCAGCGCAAGGACATGAGATTGAGAGCTGCCCTGACGGTGGAGAAGCAGGTGGCTATTGCAATCTGGAAACTGGCAACTCCAGACGACTACCGATCAGTCGCTAACCAGTTTAGAATGGGAAAGTCTACTGTTGGAATCGTGTTGATGCAAGTTTGCAGGGCTATTAATCGCATCCTGCTCAGAAGAACACTGACTCTGGGTAACGTGCATGACATTGTGGCTGGCTTTGCACAAATGGGTTTCCCTAACTGCAGAGGGGTGATAGATGGGACGCATATTCCAATTCTGGCACCATCCCACCAAGCTTCCAAGTACGTTAATTGGAAGGGGTATTTTTCTATGGTTCTCCAGGCGCTGGTGGATCACCGTGGGCGTTTCATTAACACAGGCTGGCCCAAAAAAGTGCATGACGCACGCATCTTTTGAAACACTGGCCTGTTCAGGAAGCTGCAAGCCGGGACTTTTTTCCCAGACCAGAAGATCACCGTAGAGGAAGTCGAAATGCCCCTTGTGATCCTTGGAGACCCCGCTTACCCTTTAATGCCGTGGCTCATGAAACCCTACACAGGGAGCCTTGACAGCAGCAAGGAGTGGTTCAACAACAGGCTGAGCCGGTGCTGATTGACTGTGGAGTGTGCTTTTGGCCGTTTAAAGGGCCACTGGCGCTCTCTGTGTGGGAAGCTGGACCTGGCTGATGACAGCATCCCCACGGTTATATCCGTGGTCTGTACCCGCCATAACATTTGTGAAGGGAAGGGTGAAAGATTCACTCAGGCATGGAACACGGAGGTTCAACACCTGGAGGCTGAATTTGAACAGCTAGAGAGCAGGACTATTAGAGGGGCCCAGCATGGGGCTGCAAGGATTAGGGATGCCTTGAGGGAGCAATTTGAGGCTGAAAGCCACCAGTAATGTCTGGTGCCCTGCACAGGAGTGAAGTGCAGTGGTTCCAATGTTAGTAGGAATCTGTGTTTGCTACGGTGACTTGAAGTGCCTGTTGCTTTCCTGGGCTAAGGTATCTTTTAGTTTATGCAATAATAAAGAATGTTTTCAAAGCCAAAAAATCCATTTATTGAAAAGAAAATTCATTTATTGAAAAGAAACACAACTGCTTGGGAAACAGACAGGGCAAGGGGGTGGGGTGGGGAACGGTTCAATCACAGATTTGCATATGTCCTGTTATCATACTCAACCTTCCTGTCTGGAGTGCTGTGCAATGAGTGCTGCATGAGGATGGCTATAATGAGGATGGCCCCGCCTCCTCCCCCGAGCGCACCGCGTTCTCCCTCTTCCCCCCCTCCCTCCCAGGCTTTCGCGTGGCAAGATTGGGAGGGAGGGGGGGACAAGTGGGGTAGCAGCACGCCATTATGCTTATCAGCCAATCCGTGCTTTGCTGCCGGAGCACCATGCTTTTGTGCCGGTGCTCCTCATTCTGCTGGCGGTTCCTCCTTTCACTCTTTCTCCACTCCGGCACTTTTAGATTCTAGTTAAGTGACTGCTGCATTGCTTCACGCAGCATGTCTTCTTTGCTTCTACGTGGCCTCTTCCTGATTCTTTACAGTCTCTCGGCTGGTAATAACAGGGACGGCTGAGATCTCAAGGTTGCATCTGTAAAGGCAAAATGCAACACTTAACAGAGGCAGCATCGTTCACACCAGACAGAGCGATGATTCCCCCATACTTAAGGAGGGCAAGCACAGTCTACACAATAGCATAATTTGCCCGTCCCAAAGCAAGCGCACATAACCCACGGGAGCCCCAAAATGGTGAGTAAGCACAGAGTCAAGGGGGAGTGATTGTTTCATGGCTGTACAGTCCTCTGGGTTTCTGTGCCTTGGGGAGAGCCAACAGCTGCAGGGGGCACCTACACTGAACACTGTCCCCACATTTTCCACAGGAGTTCGTCCTGGAAGATATCTCACTGCTGAGGGTGACCTGGGAAGCAAGGGAAGGTCTTCTACTACAATGCGGCTTCTGCCCTGGCCCATAAGCAGCTTGCCTGTGTGCAGCAATGGTCCCCCCGCCCCTCACGGCACAGTGGCGCGGACATGTTAGCCTGACTGGGACAAGGACCACAGTGGCTTTCCCAAGAAACCTGCACAAGCGCATTGCCCAAGCTCTGGATGAGACCTTTGAAGAGATCACTAAGACCGATTACTGCGATGTGAGAGAGCACATCAACGCCCTATTCCACGTCTAGGCATGCATTCAGCCCTAACCCTCCTCACCCGCACCAAGTAACTTTCTTCCCAAAATAAAAGCCGCTTACCGGGAACCTCCTCTGGTGTTTGTCCTTCCCCAAGCACCAGCCGCCGCAACTGGCTACCTTCCTCCTGGCTTGAGAACAGCTCCTGGCTGCATGCATCTAGGGATTCCAAGGTGTCTTCCTCTACCTCAGCACCCTAGCTCCCGCTTTCCTCTGCCTCCTCCTCCTCCTGCCTTGTTGGACTGGGCTCTGAAGTGTCCCCGGTGGTCCTCGGAGTGGAGGTGGGGTAGTATCGCGTCCAGCTCTTTGTAGAAATGGCAGGTCGCGGGGGCACCACCGGAGCAGTGGTTTGCCTCACGGGCTTTGCGGTAGGCATTTCCCAGCTCCTTCACGTTAACCCTGCACTGCCGTGCATCCCAGTCATGGCCCCTTTCCATCATGTCCCTTGATATCTGCCCCAAGGTATCATAATTCCTACGGCTCGAGCACAGGTGGGACTGGACAGCTTCCTCCCCCCAAACACTGATGAAGTCCAGCAGCTCACCATTGCTCTATACTGGGGATCGCCTGGCATGTGGAGGCATGGTCACCTGGAAAGATGTGCTGAGAGCACTCCACGCCTGGCTGAGCAAACAGGAAGGGGATTTTCAAAATTCCCAGAGAATGTAAAGGGCGGGTCTGATGGTTGGTCACCTGAGGGCAGAGCAGTAGAGTTCAAAGTGATGACCAGAGTGGCTAGAACAGGCATTGTGGGACACTTCTGGAGGCCGATCAGAGCGCATTAACAGACCAGGGCATCCAAACTGGCTCTGTGGTGCTCCAGCAGGGGCGCATCAAACGTTATTCCACTCACTGAGGTGGATTACCAGCAGCGCTCTAGCCGTGGAGTCAGAGCACTCTACGTGCCTTGCCAGTGTGGACACATCGTGAGGTAGAGCGCACGGGGCTGCTTTAATGCGCTCTAACTCGCAAGGGTAGCCATGCCCTAAGGCTGTGTCTACACTACCACTTATGTCGCTCGGGATGTGATTATTTCATCCCCCTGAGCGACACAAGTTACACAGGCATAAGCACTAGAGTGCACAGTGCTATGTCGACAGGAGAGTTCTCTCCCATTGGCATAGAGCAGCTACTCGAGAGATCTTACAGCTGTCTTATCCACCAAGCCCAGGGGCGGCTCTCACAATTTTGCCGCCCCAAGCAGGGGCGGTGGCCCCGCCCGCGACGCAGGCAGTCCCAGTCCGCGGCGGCAAGGGAAGGGTGGTGGACCTGCCACCCCATTGCCGTCGCGGCAGGCGAGAATGGGGCGGCAGTCCGAGTCCCGCAGCAGCAATTCGGCAGCGGGAAGAGTGGACCTGCCGCCGAATTGCCGCCGCGGGACTTGGACTGCCGCCCCATTCTCGATGCTGCCCCAAGCACCAGCTTGGAAAGCTGGTGCCTGGAGCTGGTCCTGACCAAGCCTAGTTCTTAAGTAAGACCCCTTACTAGCAGCAACTGCAGGAATATGCAACATGTAACACAAAGGGGAAGGGCAGAACATATCTGAAAGTCACTGTGCTAACTCTAGTATGCAACAACTGACATTCACACACTAGAAAAAATCCATTCCTGTTTTGTGCTCCCCAGTGATTATTTAGGACAGTATATACATGTATATTACAGTTTCTTTGGGAAAGTAGGTGAATGACTTGTTTGTGCAGGAAGAGGAGAGCTCCATAGAAATCCTTAGCCAGATTCTGATCTCATGTTGGGTTTACACCCAAGTAAGTAAGAGCAGAAGTTAGTTCCTGGGCTTCAGCAAAGTGGATCAAGGTTATTCATGGTGTAACTTCCCTGGTGTCACATGGAGTTATTACATCAGGAGTAAATGTGGTGCTTTGTTTTCTGTCAAAGGTTTGTGAGCCCCAGCAATTTGGTAACTGCTGACATTTCCCACCAGTGTATAAGCCCTCAGGCAGAGGCAGATAAGACTGAGCTCGTTCACATTTGATTTTATTACCTCCTCCTCCCTGTATTCATCTAGCTCACTAGTCAAAACATGTCCATATTGATTTTAGTTCTTGATGATCAGCCTCATACAAATCGAGGTGTTTCCCTATTTGCTTCTAATTATGATTTTAATCACTTTCAAATTTGAACTTTTCAGTTATCTTGTCACACGCTGAATACACACAGTATGAATAGAGGCTATGGAGCATGCTGGATGTTTTGATTAAGACACTGAGCAAAAATATAGACAAGATTACATTGACGTATATATTGTGGAACTGTGCCTGATATAAGTGACTCCACCCCAGCGTTACTGTCTGTACATTATGGAATGATCTTACTTTTACATAATGCTTGTCATCCATGTAGCCCAGACACAAAGCTTTACAAAGTAATTACAAAGTACATACAATATACAGAGACTAATTTACCCCTCACTGAAATGCAATGACTCCTAAAGTGAAAGACCACAGCCTTCAGAGAGGGCCAATAACACTAAACATCTTAGGCTAGGAAGTGAAAAATACCTTGTCTAATTGAAATGAGAGGGAAGAATTTAGGTTGGCAAAATGTAATTATCCAACTGGAGTTTGACCAGGACACGGGGGTTAACTCTCTTCTTACAAAGAGTGTCAGGGGATCTTTAAAGATCACATGAAAAGAGCATCTTTGTTTTGAATCTTCTCTGGAAGATAGCTCCTCCAGCAGCACTTTGACACCTGACACCATCCTGGGTAGAGCAGGTCAGAAGATTTTTCTGTGGCTAGCAAAAACATTTAGATGAAAAATGAAAACCATTTTTATCAAAGAACCCTAAACAGAAAATTTTTGAACAAAGTCTTTGTTCAAAAGCCAAAAAGCTTTATTTTGTGTGTTCGTCTTACAAAGTGTCAACATTTTCTACAAAAAAGCAGATGCTTTCTGTGAAAAGTTTACGTTAGTCAAAAATCCACTTTTTATCAAAAACAGTTTTAATGGAGGATTTTTGACCAGCCCTAATACTGGTGAATTGTTTAATACTAGTTCAGAGGGAGGAGAGCCACCTAGTGATCCACCAGCACCATTTCCTGCAGCATACAAATTTTTTTCTTGGCAGATTCACATCCACA
This sequence comes from Chelydra serpentina, assembly GCA_037349315.1. Taxonomy (NCBI): domain Eukaryota; kingdom Metazoa; phylum Chordata; order Testudines; family Chelydridae; genus Chelydra; species Chelydra serpentina. The sequence goes on along the minus strand of JBAIAC010000026.1, from coordinate 10,483,090 downwards.
TCCCTACCAGCCAGTTTTATGATAGAGAATTGCCCCAACAACTTAGTCTGTAAGACAGGGGTCGGCAACTTTTCAGAAGTGGTGCGCCGAGTCTTCATTTATTCACTCTAATTTAAGGTTTCATGTGCCAGTAATACATTTTAATGTTTTTAGAAGTTTTCTTTCTATAAGTCATACAAACTATTGTTGTATGTAAAGTAAATAAGGTTTTAAAAATATTTAAGAAGCTTTATTTAAAATTAAATTAAAATGCAGAGCCCCCCGGACTGGTGGCCAGGACCCAGGCAGTGTAAGTGACACTGAAAATCAGCTTGCGTGCTGCCTTTGGCACGCATGCCATAGGTTGCCTGCCCCTGCTGTAAGACATCATTCTTTACTTCCAGAGAGAGAATGGCATTTTAAAAGGTAATTTTGATATCTATGAAGAGTGCGGTTAAGTGAACAATAAAAATGTAGGAAAATTATCTTTTTGGTTCCTTCTTCACCAACACAACGAGGACCCTATTCTCCACTGCCTTGTGCCATGTGTGGTCATTTACAGCTCTGCTAAGGGGTGTAAAACAAACCAGAGCCAGATCAGTGTAAAGTCACTACACAAAGCAGTGGAGAATCAGGCTCCATATCTGACTTTCACAAAAACTTTCTGTGCTGGGAGATACGAGTTGAGGGAAACAGAGACTTCACAGCTTTTGGGGGAAAAGGCTCAAACAGTCAGTACAGCCACTTGTTATCCCAAGTTAAAAATGGCATCAGTTCTACCCCTTAGAACAAAATGACTGTTTCCTTCAGCCAGCATGAGACTCACATAAGCCCAGCTCCAGCTAACCAAAAAAATAAAACTCCTTGCAGTTCAGAGACAAAGGTGCAAATGTCTAATCGCTTCAAACTGCCAGCAAAGTCTCTCAAATCAATTTATATCCACAACAGACTCAAGTGTCTGCTGGCAGTTAGCCTTGATAACCCAACAGGAGCTTCCTGCAGGTGAGGTGAGGATGCTGATAAACCTAATCTCTGGTAGCTGTGAGGTCACTGGCTGCCTGTGATGGCTGTATCAGGCCATTTGAGGCCCCCTGCTGGAGGCCTCAGGGTTCTACTACACCCCATCCCAGGAAAGAGCAGTAGAGATGGGCCCTCCAGGCTGCATAGAGAGGCTACAGGGAAGCAGCTAATCAGAACCCAGCATACTCATATAAAAGGAGTTGCTGGACCGATCAGTGCTTGGCTGGAGCCAGAGAAACAAGAGGGATGCTCCTGGCTGATGACTGGGACTTGGACAAGCCTTTGGCCCTGAGGCAAGGGTGAAGCTGAAAGTGGTGGGACTAAGAAGGGAAATTGCCCAGGGAAACACAGCAGCAAGCAGTTAAAGGGTAGCAGCTGGCAACTGCTATTTATAGGGTCCCTGGGTTGGGACCTGGAGTAGTGGGTGGGACTGTGTCTCCCCACCACCGGCCAAGCGGACTGAGCCTAGAGCAGGGATCTTAACTGTGCCCAGACAAGGGGGCAGAAGACCCCGAAGAGGGTCAGCATTTAGTTGAACGATGTTCACCCTGGAAGGGGCTCAGACTGAGCTAGTGCCTCAGCAGGGGTCAGGAAGGCTTGTTACAGAGCGAAGAGTCATCAGGAAAGGGCCCTGGGGCACTGCTCCATAACAGAGCAGATAACATTGGAAACTAGCCCAGGAGGAGCTGAGGCTAATCTGGGTACTGTGATAGGCCCTGTTAGACTGACTGAGAACCAAGCCTGGAGACAAGGCTACGGACTGAGACGTTACAGAGGGCACCATGAGAGGCCGTGTTGGACTTGTACCCCAGAAGAGGTCTGTTTTATTCTACACCTACAGACTGTGTGTGACTCAGCTGGAGGGCTGAGTCACTGAAAACCTGCTCAAGAAATTTAAATATCAAGGGGTCATAGCAAGCAGAGCAAAGCTGAGAGTGCAGATGCAGAAACCCCCTTGCCAGCAGGGGCACTCGCATGAGGTGAGTGGCTCCATCACCCTGCCCAAGACAAGGTTTAAACAAGTAGTTGCCCAGCAGCAGCATGCTAGGGTCACATAGCCCATAAATTTAAAGATAAACCTTTAAATTAAAAAAAAAAAAATTCCCCTGTGTATTTTATTACATTCTCTAAAGAAATATAGCATTGTATTTGGCCTGGATCATGCAAACACTTATGCACTTAGGGAGGAAGGATGGTCTGTTTATTAAGTTGATGGCCAGGGACTCTGGAAACCTTGGTTCAATTCCTAGGTCTCCCTGTATGACATTCGGCAAGTCACTTAGTCTACCTGCTGCCTACATTCTCCTGTCTGTACAACTGGAAGCACTATGAAGAAGAGCTCTGTGTAAGTCTGAAAGTTTGTCTCTTCCACCAACAGAAGTTTGTCCAGTAAAAGATATTCCCTCACCCACCTTGTGTCTCCAATTGGAACAGTACTTCTTTACCTCACAGGGGTGTTATGAGAATAAAACGCACAAATTGGGGGTACTTAAGATGGTGATGAGAACAATATAAGTACCTAGAAAGATACTCATGCTTAACTTCAAGTACATGACTTCTACATACACAACCTCAGAATGGTCATTTTATATTTGCTTTATACAGTGTAAGTAGCTACACAAAGTGGAAGGCAGTGAAGAATCAGACCCATTCAGTAAATTTACAGTTTTCTTTTCAATGGAGGCATTTCCCTGGATTCATATTTGGTAAGGTTGCTGAAATAAAAGGTTCACCAACTCCTGTGCCACCTTTATTTTGGTATTGCTGGACACCATCATGTAGGCCAGTTGCCTGAAGTTGACTATCTTTAAATCGCACACAAATCAATCCCAAGCAGTTTAATGGTGTGACAGATATAAAATGTGCTTGCTGGACGGACCTCACATATTTGGAAGACATGCATGTTCCTGGCAGTTTAGCCATTTTCTACCACTTAGAAAATATAAGTATAAGCCACTTTCATTAACCCTACAACTGATCTTGTGCCATGGCCTAGGAATTCTCCCCTGGCTCTTAGTGGCTTCTTAGCAACCTATAGGGGCACAGCCAGGGGTCAGAATAGGGAGTTGCTGTTTTGTCAAACAATGAGAAGACAGGATATTGTCATTATATGCTAGCAAGCAACTGCTTTGTTTTATGAGAAATTACAGCATTTCACAAAGTTTAACGAAGAACCTTTCCATCCCCTATACTGCAATGAGTACTGTGCAAATGTATCTCTCTGTACCCATAGACGACATCACAAGGCAAGAGCCTCTGCAAGAATAAATTGGAAAACAGGTTTCTATTGCATTGGTGTGCCACCATTCTTTTATTTGCAGCACTAACATTTAGTTATTCTTTAATTCTCTCCTTGGCTAGGCAGCCTAACGTTATAGCACTGTAAGTACAAGAGCAATAAGAGGAAAACTTCTTGGAAAACAGGTAGTCTTGTACTCGCACCTTCATTAAGTACTTTTTTATATTCTCCTGATTTACAATTCTGGGGAAGAACACCGATATAGCTTCTGATTCTGCACCCACTGGAATCAATGGAAAAGCTTCCATTGAGTTCAGTGGGCACAAGATTGGGGCTGTACGGTCCTAAAGATAGAAATGCCATGGGATAATATTTTTATAGTATTTAGTAAATTAAAGAGAATCAGCATAGGCCTCAAACCCACAAACTCTTGTGAATAAAAAAATCATATTCTAAACATCTACTTAAAGTGTGACTTCACCCTTAATCCCCTTTATCATTAAACACTCTATACGCTTAATCATGCTAATTCAGTGATATATATTTTTTTTCTTCCTGGAGCTCTAGTTAAAGATTTTTTTTTTCAGTTGATCCTAAATAAAAGAGGAAGAGGTGATTTCTTTGCAAACCTTGCCAAACCCATGGTTGAAGCAAGTTTCCCCCTGCAGCAATTACTCAATGCAACAGACATGTTTTTACCATCAATTGCTGATCCACCCTCCCAGTCCCAAGGCAAGAATGCTGCCCCACCTGTCAGCATGCAAATATGTTAGGTATGTTCAGTGGACTCATTGGTGTGGGGCGGGGGGGGGGGGGGTGGGGGGGGGAGAGAAGCAACATCCCAGACTGCAACAGACCTAGATGTTTCCTTAATCTGAGTTTGCTTAAGGCTTCTCATTACACATGTTTCTAAGAGAACAAAAAAGTGGTCCGGAGAGATGTTTTGGAACCAGAGAAACTCATCTTGCAAGACTCTTGATACTCCCCTGCCATACAGCTATCCCTGCAAAAAGCTACAAGAAACCAATAAAAAAACTACCCCGTGAGTTTCTGAATCCCAGATGTAAAACAGCCTACCGGCTTTTCTGTTAACTGTCCCTCATCTGAAATGCAAATTTGTTTTCTGCCCACATGAGCCTAGCATTCTCTAGCTTATGATTGAAGACCATTTCTCATAAATCGAGAATCACTAAACAGATCACGGAGCATTAGTTGTGCTAAATAAGCTAAAGTCACAATATTTTTCTGTTTTTCTTGTCATTTTATGTAATATTTTGTCCCACATTTGTACACAGACACTGAGAGGCCGTGTGTCTAGTGGCTAGGGCTCTGGACAGGAATTTAGGAGAGCACGGTTCTATTCCCAGCTTTACCACTGTTTTGCCGAGTAAGTAATTTATTTCCCTATGTCTCCATTTCCCTATCTGTAAAATTGGGATAATGTTCCTGACCTCCTTTATGTAAGAGCTAGGTATCATTTACAGAGGTGCTGGTGGAATCTTCCATACTGGAATTCAAGAAATTAACAGAATGAATTATCTGGATACTAATGGGATATAAATAGGGTCATAGAAATTTGAAATGGAAGAGACTTTTTAGAACTTTTCCCATAAGTGCAGGATGTCACCTCCATTTCTCCATTATTCTCTCTCCTACCCCCTGCCACAAGGTAGTGTCATATCAAACTGATACTTCACTTCATCCTAGTCAAGAGAGTAGATAACACTGGTTTACAATTTTTGAGACGTCGTCTGTCTTGTGAGATAAAATGTGCTATTTAGTATGTATTTTGATGTCCTGAATTCAAATATGACAATTAAAACAACTGATTGGCTACTGTTTCTAAGATATTTAAGTTTTTACATTTTATGTCTATGTATATTGTGTAGATAGTAGAGTTTTAATCATAAATTGTAAACCTAGGTCTTTTCATGTTTTTATGGTTGCTTTACATGATACTATTTCACCTGTCCTGTTTATGTAACACTTTAAAAATCAGCAAAGGGGTTATAGAAATAAAATTTATTATGAAACAAAAGGCAAAAAACTATTATGTCCATAGTTTAGTCCTATTCAGTGTCTACTCGGTGCTTCTTGGCTTGTCTCTTGTATTCATTAAATGGAGCATCTCTTGTCACTGTCCAGCAATAGTCTGCAAGCATTGATGGGCTCCATTTGCCCTGATAGCGTTTCTCCATTGTTGCAATGTCCTGGTGAAATCGCTCGCCGTGCTCGTCGCTCACTGCTCCGCAGTTCGGTGGAAAAAAATCTAGATGAGAGTGCAAAAAATGTATCTTTAGTGACATGTTGCAACCAAGGCTTTTGTATGCCTTGAGGAGGTTTTCCACCAACAACCTGTAGTTGTCTGCCTTGTTGTTTCCGAGAAAATTTATTGCCACTAACTGGAAGGCTTTCCATGCCTTTTTTTCATTGCCACGCAGTGCATGGTCAAATGCATCATCTCAAAGAAGTTCACGAATCTCAGGACCAACAAAGACACCTTCCTTTATCTTAGCTTAACTTAACCTTGGAAATTTTCCACAGAGGTACTTGAAAGCTGCTTGTGTTTTGTCAATGGCCTTGACAAAGTTCTTCATCAGACCCAGCTTGTTGTGTAAGGGTGGTTACAAAATCTTCCTTGAGTCAACAAGTGGTGGATGCTGAACACTTTTCCTCCCAGGCTCCAATGACTGTCAGAGTGGCCAATCTTTCTTGATGTAGTGGGAATCTCTTGCACAACTATCCCATTCGCAGAGAAAACAGCAGTACTTATGTATCCAGTCTGCAGAACAAGCAAGAGAGCAACAACCTTCAAATCGCCACAAAGCTGCCACTGATGTTGGTCATAGTTTATGCACCTCAAAAGTTGTTTCATGTTGTCATAGGTTTCCTTCATATGGACTGCATGACCAACTGGAATTGATGGCAAACCATTGCCATTATGCAGTAAAACAGCTTTAAGACTCGTCTTCGATGAATCAATGAACAGTCTCCACTCATCTGGATCGTGAACAATGTTGAGGGCTGCCATCACACCATCGATGTTGTTGCAGGCTACAAGATCACCTTCCATGAAGAAGAATGGGACAAGATCCTTTTGACGGTCACGGAACATGGAAACCCTAACATCACCTGCCAGGAGATTCCACTGCTGTAGTCTGGAGCCCAAAAGCTCTGCCTTACTCTTGGGTAGTTCCAAATCCCTGACAAAGTCATTCAGTTCACCTTGTGTTATGAGGTGTGGTTCAGAGGAGGAGGATGGGAGAAAATGTGGGTCCTGTGACACTGATGGTTCAGGACCAGAAGTTTCATCCTCTTCCTCTTCCTCGTCTAACTCAAGTGAGAATGATTCTGGTGCATCAGAAACCGGCAGTCCTTCTCCGTGGGGTACTGGGCGTATAGCTGATGGAATGTTTGGATAATGCACAGTCCACTTTTTCTTCTTTGACACACCTTTCCCAACTGGAGGCATCATGCAGAAGTAACAATTGCTGGTATGATCTGTTGGCTCTCTCCAAATCATTGGCACTGCAAAAGGCATAGATTTCCTTTTCCTGTTCAACCACTGGCGAAGATTTGTTGCACAAGTGTTGCAGCATATGTGTGGGGCCCACCTCGTGTCCTGATCTCCAATTTTGCAGCCAAAAAAAAGGTGATAGGCTTTCTTAACCATAGTGGTTATACTGCGCTTTTGTGATGCAAAAGTCACTTCACCACAAACATAGCAGAAGTTATCTGCACTGTTCACACAAGTACGAGGCATCTCTGCTCACTTTGGCTAAACAGAAATGTGTCCCTTTGCAAAATCAAACACTGACAAATAAGAGAGCGCGACACTGTATGATTTCTAGAGCTGATATAGGGCAATTTGTTCAGCAGAGTGATGTAAGCTTCGTTATGATTGCATCATCCATGACTTCTAGGAATAACATGATGCAATTCATATCATGTATGACGCAATACCAGCTTCAGATTGCATCATTCATTGTTTTGCCTAAAAAGCAAGTACTGTCCAAACCCAGTCATAGATTTATTCATAGATCCAGTCAAAGATGTATTTTAGTCATTTCTGGTTTAAATTGAGATCCCTTCCCTTTATAACTCACTTATCCTCCGCCATTCCCAAGTCAAGGGTCGTATATACTGACCCAATAGCATGTCTTGAAAACTAGAGCCAATCAACAATTTTAAGCATCATTTTCATTTTCAGTGACCCAGAATTAGTAAAGTTTGACTACATTTATTTCAGAAGCATTTTGGCTGTAGAGCAGTGTAATTGATCGTGTGCATGTGAGCACACAGATGACCATAGTTTAACCTAGTCCCTAAACCTGGGGTCAGGAAGGAATCTTCAATCCTAGAATACTGAGAGGAATCTTGGTCTGGAGCATTGGTTATGTGCTAGGATCAGATCAGACTACCTGACATGACCAGTTTCCTAAATTCACTAAGGGAATGGAAAAATGAGGGTACTTGCTCTTTATCTTCTTTGTATGAGAAAGTGATATATCACCTTACTGGTAATGGAGGTGTAGTCCTCTCTCGTTTCAGAGGATTTACACTGGATTCATACTGGCAGAACTGAGATCTGAATCTGGCCCTTAAACTTAAAAAAGCCAGAGAGACCGATAGTTAGAGGTAGGCCAGAGGCACTAAGCTCAGATCCAAATTTGAACTTTCAAATAAGTAAGGGCTGTTTGGATCTACGTTTTATAAATTTGCTGTACATTTGTACATTATTACTGTTTAACAGTGCGATTAATTGCGATTAATTTTTTTAATCGCTTGACAGCCCTAATATATATATATAAAATTGTCTTGAAGCCTGTTAACTATGCAAATAACTAGCCCTATGTTCCTAACACTATTGTTTTCATTCTCCATTCCCTCTGTTAAACCAGTTTGCTGCAGCTTAACCAGCAAAATGAGCCTCCAGTCTTTACTGGGTCCTCTGAACGCTACTGTAATACAAATAACATAAGGGAGGATTTGACCCCTAAAAACCATACATCATTTTTTTGGTACTGTGCTTGTACGTACTAGTGTCTTCAGGGTAGAGCTGTTTGGCAAAATCACCTAATGTACTGAACAGTCACTTACGCTCGTGGCACTATATACAATTTGCCACTGTTTTTCATGCATGCTGGTTTGTAATTAAATTTGGAAGCAAACTTGTTTTCTCCTTCACTTTGTTAGTGGCATATAACAGAATTTACTTTTATGTGGTGGCAACCTTACAAACCTGGCTAGCCCTCACTTCACTCCCTCCCCTGCATCCCAAGGAAAAACCTCAACGATCTGTTTGATAGGATAGGCTTTGCCTCATTATTTTGCCTGTCAGAGCAACTAAGTGCACCATAAGCTTACTAGACACTTTATAGTGTTACTTAATATAGACCACCCGTCATGAGAAAAACAAACTAACAAAACTAGTCACTGTATGATGGTATCACTGTGTTTGTACAACCTCTGCAGCGGTTCTCAAACTTCATTGCACCGTGACCCCCTTCTGACAACATAAAGTACTACATAACTCCACTAAGGAGAACCAAAGCCTGAGGCCCGCCCGCTACCCTGTGAGGGATGGGGAGGGAGAAGGAGGCAAAGCCAAAGCCTGACACCCACTGGCCTGAGCAGTGGGACTCTGGCTTTGGCTTTGGCTTCAGCCCCAGGCACCAGCAAGTCTAATGTCAGCCCTGGTGAGCCCATTTTAATCCACTTTGTGGTCCTGACCCACAGTTTGAGAACTGCTGCTAGCACAATAGGGTCCTGGTCCAAGGCTGGGGCTCCTAGAGCTCCAATAATAGATGGATGCAGTAAACCTATTAATAACACTGCCCCCCCACACACACACACACACAAACTGGTCAAGGACCACTCCTTGCTTTGTGAATATATGAAATCTTATTGCACATAGAGAGAGGATTTTATAAAATTACACTGAAACCCAGGGGTCTCCAAACTTTAGGAGACGAGGGCCACATTAGATTTTTGACGGGGCTTTGCGGGCTGGCTTTAGGGAGTGCAGGGACTGATTTTGACGGGGCCCTGCCGCCGAAATACTGCCAAGGCGGCAGCAGCGTTTGAGCTGCCGCCGAAGTGCTGCCGAGGCAGCAGCAGCAATTGTTTGGGGGGTCGGACAAATTGAAGCCGCGGGCCGGATCTGGCCCTCGGGCCGTAGTTTGGAGACCCCTGCTGTAACCTTTTAAAATATTAAAACTCGCTTAGACACCAACAGATCAAAACGGTTGCTTTGGGACCATCTAACATGTTAATGCTTAGCACATGAAGGACTCCGAGATATGCACTGGCCCAGAAAACAGGGTAATTCGTTATGGTCTATTATGTCAATAATCCATGGATAATAGGTCATTGGGAGATTCCTTTGAATCCCTGCTTCAATGTGTCAAGGCTGTAGCAAGGTATGTAGAGGGTCAATACATCTCAAAGCATCCACAAAATACCTAGCCTAAAATCACATTTACTGGGGCCCTGTCAACACTGGTAGGAGAGTCATGCTCTGCAATTGACAAGCTGTTTTTAAACAGCTTCAAGGTCAAATTACGAGCCAATCTCAAAGCAGACTGATTATGTGAATACAGTGTAAACTAACAAGTGGGTACACAAATCTGACAACTAACTGCCAGTTCGTACATGACATTACCCTTACAAACACAAATTGTAAGCAAGGGGAGGCACACAAAATATTGCAACTGCAGAATTAGTCTCCATCTAGGGTGACCAGATGTCCTGATTTTATAGGGACAGTCCCAATTTTTGGTTCTTTTTCTTATATAGGCTCCTATTAACCCCCATCCCCGTCCCGAGTTTTCACACTTGCTGTCTGGTTACCCTATCTCCATCTGAAAATTCAGCCCTCTGTGTGTTGACAGGTTCTCTCCCTCTCTCTCTTTTTAAGTCTTGTTGGTAAAAATGGTGACCCAGAGTGGCTTCTATCAAGCATAGTATGTGAACCTAGAGTAGCTTACAGGTCTGTCAATTATGGAGACAAATCATGTTATCAAAGTGTGAAGACTGGTTTTTGTTTGTTTGTTTGAACACTTTTTTACAAGGCTTTACACCAAGGCTGTATTTGGCTCACAAAGAAAACTACAATAATCCCAATGACACAGAAATTCAATTAATCACAGCTATGTTTTCACCCTCTCCCCATATTTTGACAAAAATCCATGAAATCCTGTAGGATCCTCAGAAGCAATATCAGAACTGACTGAGCAGATAATAGGCAAAATTTCATAGTTATTTTAATATTGGTGTGTGCACCCCCCTAGAAGTGAGTTAAATGCTCTAATAGCTATTGATTAGGCACACTCCAAGGAGGAACTGTCTAGATCAGGGGTCGGCAACCTTTCAGAAGTGGTGTGCTAAGTCTTCATTTATTCACATGCCAGTAATCATAGAATATCAGGGTTGGAAGGGACCTTAGAAGGTAATCTAGTCCAACCCCCTGCTCAAAGCAGGCCCAATCCCCAATTTTTGCCCCAGATCCCTAAATGGCCCCTTCAAGGATTGAACTCACAACCCTGGGTTTAGCAGGCCAATGCTCAAACCACTGAGCTATCCCTCCTCCCCAATGCATTTTACATTTTAACGTTTTTAGACAGTCTCTTTCTATAAGTCTATAATATATAACTAAGCTATTGTTGTATGTAAAGTAAATAAGGTTTTTAAAATGTTTAAGAAGCTTCATTTAAAATTAAATTAAAATGCAGAGCCCCCCGAACAGGTGGCCAGGACCCAGGCAGTGTGAGTGCCACTGAAAATCAGCTTGCGTCTGCCTTTGGCACGCATGCCATAGGTTGCCTACCCCTGGTCTAGATCTAGAAAAGACATATACATTTGAGGCTGATATAGAAGTAGGATTAAGATTCAATAGCACAAAAATGGGAGGAGGTCTGAATGATTTGTACACAAAACATTAGAAGAATATTGCATAGCTCGGCTGGACACAGAGATAGAGTAAAGCAGTGTCCCTCAGACAAGAATACTAGAATAGTGGGCCAGCCCAGATTCTAAGCTGTGCCTGAACTACACTTTATTGTTCAGGAAGTGGGGACAAAAGTTGAGTTTAAATCAGCTTTGTAGCCTCCAGATTCTGGGGCAGGCCAGAGACCCATCTGGTCCCTGGGATAAATTAGAATACCCCAAATGCTACTGTTATGCTTGGTTGGCCATAGACATAAAGAGATAGCCCAGCAGCTGGGACTACTAGCCAGAGGCACCCTGGGGATGTCCTGTAACTTGGTAGCTGCATAAGCCTGCTTTCCAGATGCTTTGCACTGCTGAAGCGAGGGTCAAATTGTGATCTGTAAATTCTAGTGGGTAGTCTAGATGTTATGTTCTGGATGGAAGAACAGTGAGTATTAAGATTCTGTGCGAGGAAGGCTCACAGTCAAATGGAGAATAAAGTGAGGAGAATGAGGAATGGTAATAGTGACAATAAAGATAAGGAAGCACACTAGGTTACAGGAAGAAATTGCTGCTTCTCTGCCCCTGGATACTGTCTGTGGTGCAAACATGTTCTACTCTCCGTTTGTAGATTATTAATTTTATCACTACTCTTTCCTAGGAACTGGGTTCAGCAAAATCTTGCTCACGCAACGCCATTCATGTCCACAGAGCTTCTCAGGTAAGAGCTACTCAAGTGCAAAGATGGTAGCTAAGTCTGTGGTGTTTTACCAGCAACCTTGCCCAGTAAATTAGATAAGGACAAATACATTTATTTGTCTGTTCCCTTTCCCCCCCCTCTCCTGAATTTGGTCTCTTTGACTGAAAATTGGTAACTTTGAAGAAACGTGGAAGTTCTGATCTAGCCTTTTTTCAGTGCCCAAACAAAATGGGGAAAACAAGTTCAGCTTGTTTAAAAAGCATGGTCTTTTTCCCCCCCGGAGGCTTTTTCCTAATTCCTAGTAATTACTTATTCTGTCACAGCTTCCAACATCTCTTGCTGAAAAAGCAAGACTGAAAAGAGAAAGGGTGGAGCAAAATAAACATGTACAGAAAGTGAACAAACAGAGAGAACAAGATTAGCAAATAGCAAACCAAATACCTACTGGAAAATTCAATCATACACAATCAAAATAGGTAAAGGAAATAGTGTGAAAAAACTGAAAAATTCTCAGAGGGGAAATACTGAGAACAAAAGATACTCTAAGTGTCAGTGAATCATGGGGGTAAGAAGAATTGGAAACAAAAGTAGACACTGAAAAAAAAAAAGTAAAGAAATATTGAATGCATGAGATAAATAAGAAAAAAGAAAAGAAAACCAACCAGGAAACTTGAGCAAGAAAAGTACTGAAAAAAATCACCATCTTCAAAATAACAGAGAAGATATCAAATGGAAGAAATTATCCATTTAAAAAATATTTACGGAGGGCCAGATAATACTTATCAGCTTGCACTGCACATTGGATCAGGACTTTTGACATTGTGTCTGTGTTTTAACAACTTGACAGTTATTTGCATATATACTGGAGGCTCTGCTAGTATTATCCTGGGCTTTGCAGAGGCGGGATCTTCAGACCCACATGCGTTCTGCATTTGTGTTAGTAAAGCCACCCCAAAGAAGTTTGAGCAAAGGGCAATGTCTTGAGTCTCTGACTCCTGGCCTTTCACTCCCCACATGCTTACTTTCGTATGACACCACCTGAAATATTATAGGTGCTTAAGTGAAAGCTAAGATTAGAGTTGTATGCTTGTGATTTTAATGTGAGTCTCCTGACTTTTGGTGTTTTTATTAAAGCCCTGAAGTCATGTGAATACATCAGAATCTCAGTTTTCATTTTTAAAAAAAGTTTCTAATCCTTTTTGTTGCAGCAACAAGCTTTAAAACATGAACCCTAAAGGCAACAAGCCATCAGGTAGATAAAAAGAACTCAAGATGTATTTTTAAAATCTCATTATTTCTAAGGCATGATGTTTGGGGCCTTACTCATGATTTTTAAATACTTAAGGCTGGCAGTTCTGAGACTTGGGTGATAACTGATCAATCCAATGTTCTTGATATATAGCCAAAGGCTATATGGGAACAGAATAATTTGCTTCTGAATACACAAAGACTTAAAAAAAGAAGAAGATGAATTCAGTAAGGAGTAGCTAATATTGTAGTCACGCTATTATACAGTTGGAGAAGCTTTGCCTAGTACAAGAAAACAGTCTAAAGTGGGATTCATCCTAAATGGCATTTTACCTACAAGGGTCCATCTATCCTTTTTTACAACTACTTTTTCCCCTAGTTTGTCAGATGAAAGGAACAAAAGCCAAAGCCACCTGCATGCTCATTTTCACTCCGGCCAGGTCTACCCTGGGCGTGGGGGTGGTCGACCTATGATATGCAACTTCAGCTACGCGAATAGTGTAGCTGAAGTCGATGTATCGTAGGTAGACTTACCTGGCTGTGAGGATGGCGGTGAGTCAACCGCTGCTGCTCCCCCATCTACTCCGCTTCCGCCTCTCGTGGTGGTGGAGTTCCAGAGTCGACGGGGAGCGCGTTGAGGGATCGATTTATCGCGTCTAGACGAGACGCGATAAATCAGTCCCCGATAGATCAATCACTACCCGCCGATCTGGCGAGTAGTGAAGATGTACCCTCAGAGGTGGTTCTTTTCCCCACTCCCCCACTCCCAATTATTGCTGGGTTGTGGTGGTAGCAATGTGGCTGGTAGTTTGAATGTTTGGCCTTTGAAAGTCACTTACCCTAATTGTGAGCTCAACTGTAAAAAGTGAATGTAAGTTCATAAGATGTCACAATTACCTAGACCAACAAATGTGGATGGGGAAAGGTGCAGAAGTGAGACAGAGTGAACTGGTCTAAACAAAAAGGCCTACTGATATAACTCAAGAACAGTTAAGATTATGCTTGGTAAACAAGAAAAGTGTGGAAAAAGAAATCAATGTATCAAAATTGTGTGTTAGAAAGTAGGCCTACTTGGTGGACACAGTAATGAGGGGATGGGTTATACCTCCCACTGCTCTTGTTTTGGGTCCTTAAAAAAAACAACAAATTTTGGAGAGAAAAATGTGGCTACTGGAATGAGCGTCACACACATGGCTGCCATGCCCACAGTCTCCTGGGACCCCCGGCCCTTGTCATCCTGATCCTAAGAGATGTCCTGACCAGACCAGGCTAGAAAGAGGGACCCAGATGACATCGCCACCTCTGGTGGCTTCAGTTGAATTCCAAATTCCACCTGGGATGTGAGACTTTGTTTCTCTCTTCCCCTGTCTCTCTCTCCCCACACCCCCTCCCAGTATGTCCTTTTCCTTCCCTACCTTTCTCTCTCCCATCATTCCCCTTTTCCTTCTATCTAATAGGAGTTGGCTTAGCTGGCCAAGAGTGGCTATTTTGCAACACTGCTGTAAGCCTGTGATCAGAGAGGTAGTTAAAGACAATGCCCTAAACAGCCCGATGCTGGTACAAGTTTGCCAGGTCTCAGAGCGCCTGATAAGACCATGTGCTGGATCTGTGTTTTCCAGCAGTGAGGCTGGGCGCCAAGATCAGACACAGAAGATGCATTTCTATCTTTGCTGTTCTTCTCTGCACTTTAGTGTGTGCGCGTCTTGTTTTGTCTGCTGTGAAACGGGATTGGACTTTAACAACAAGAGCTTCAGCCCATCGTAACCAACTCTTCTTCTCCCCAAAAAGGACAGTTATTACCATCTAAGAGACTGTCAGACAAGAGACTTTTTCCTTCTAAAGACTCTCCAACAAAAGGGAATAAAGGATGTTGTTAAATGAATGTCCTCCTTAATACTTTACATTTCTAATGCTTTTCCTTCTTTTTCTGTAACTTTAGTAAAAGGTAAATAAATTCTTAATGGTGTCTGTGTCATGGTGCTAAACAGGCTGAGATCTCTACACAAAACCCCAAATTTTGTTTTAACTATTTAATGTTGGACAGTGACTAGGTTACGTTAACACCTTTGACTCTTTGGGCCCATATATTCCATCGGAATTAATACAACAGGTCCCTTCCAGCCTCAGTTTAGAATATCTCTCTCCTCTTGGTGTTTACAAACCTTAGGTACTTTTGGATAGTTGATTCCACACATACACCCTTTTTTTTGGGCCTTCATTTGGTCGAACTATACATATTTAGCTCTTTTTAATCTTTCTGTCATCCCCTTAAGCAAATTTGTTATTAGTTTCTAAATTTTCCCCTGTTTCTCAACATCTCTCTAGTGGCAAGGTATTCAGAATTTACCACAATATTCTAGGTAAAGCCTCACCAGTTTCATATACAGATGAATCTGTCAATTGACTACTATCTGTGAAGAAAACCTTATTGGAGACAAGATATCAAAAATAAAAATGGGCTAATCACACCCTGAACATATTTTATGGACCTTCTGCAAAAAAAAGTCATTAGTGCTAAACTTCTACCCTATTTAAGCCCAGAAATTATCAGTTTTAATTACACTGTTGTGAACAGTTATTTCGTTTCTACTCCGTATCCAAACATAGGGGCCCATTTCTGCAGACTTAAGCAACTGCCTAGTTTTAAACATCTGAGCAAAAGTATTACAGTCAATGTGACTAATTTATGAATGCAGAATTATGCAGGAACTAAGTCTGCATAGGCTTAGGACATTATTTTTAAGGAATGAAACATATATATTTGACTGGACTATAACTTTCCTAAAAACAATATGGTTGTCCTATGAACTATGAAAAATGAAACGCATTGCAGTACTGCATGTACTGTGCTAGTACGGTATACTGCCTGGTTCCTTGTACTCGTTAAATTATGTTTGAACAAAAGGTGAAACAAGGATTCATTAAGTCTGAAACCTTTGCATAATCTGCTCCAAAAAGCATAAAAAAAGGTTATGAAAGAAAGAAATGCCTTGGGCCACCTGATAGTTGTGAGCATATAAATGCAAGGGAGGGAAGAATACAATGTGCTCTCTGCACTATACCAGCCTGGTTCAGTGTGGGGAGCATCAGAATGAATAATGGAGAGCTGTCAAGTTAAGACATGAAGAATGTGTGGCAGACAAACTAGTTTCACATCATTTTTTTTTTCTTGTAAATGTAATAGTTCATGTTAGAAAGTTCAACTTGGAGTGAATGTGTAAACACTCAAAGAGAGCTGTGAGAGAATCACCTGAGATGGTGGGCCAAATTTAGAGGGAGATCTCATTATATCTGGTAATATATAAGAAGGAGTCTAAGTTGGTGCAACTTGCACTGTTTTTTTGGCTTCCTCAATGTACAAGTTATACCAGCTTAGATTTACTGTACAGGAGTTTACCTTGCTCACTACCTCTAAATGTGGTTCTCAGATATAGCTTTAAAACACTTCCTCCATTTGTAGAGCATGATGTGACAAAATCATGATACAGCATAAAACAAAATACATTTTCATAACTTAGTGAGCTATAGAGGATGATAAATTAAATTGGGGTGCTAATTGCATTGGTCATTTTAAAACTGAAAGCTTGTTCTGTAAATGAAAAGATATAAAACATCACTGAATATTTTCCATTTGTTTTTAGTTGTAGTAATATATATATTGTGTGTGCGTGTCTCCTCCTCCTTTTATTCTGTGGCCTTCTGATATATCTTAAGGAAGTCTCTAGACCCCCCCTCTGAAAAACAGGATTATATCTTATGGAAATAAATAGCCTTTTTGTATAATCTTCTCTGTAAATGTAATAGGTAATAACTTGGAATTCATGGCTGAGTTCTGGGATGTATTAAAATCAAAAGCCTAAAGGACGTTTTAATGGGGAAGACAGAAAGTAAACACTCACTCTGGAGACTTTTTTTTTTAAAATGACATACAATAAAACACAAAGGTCATACAATTAGTCCTAGCTAATTTACATTTCCTTGCTGTTTATAAGATATTGTTTTGGTTATTGTCCTTGGATACAGTCTTAAGGACTTTTTTCTTTCATTCTTTTTCCAATAAGGAGTTTTTATGTATGCCTTCTGTATTCCTTGCTTTTGCTGATTATCCTCCTCATTAGAGATTTTTGCAATTTTAAATAATTGTTTTAGATTAAATAAGAGTTCTGGCTTTAGAACTGAGGAACTTTATTCTGAGAATCCAGTAGGCCAGATAACTAGTCAGTTTTTCATACTAAGTCTCCCTTGCTGAGTTTTAATTAATGTTACTTTCTCCATTAAGTCCCAAGCCCGTCATGAGCTTAATGCGGGCACACCCAGGTGGAACCCTATTGATGTCAATGGTGCTCCACGCTGGCACAGCAGCTTGCCCACCTGTGGCTAACTGCAGGATTGGAGCCTGTGTGTTTTCTGAAGACCTTTACTACTAAGACTTTAAAAAGCATTGTGGATTATTGTGTTGTGCATAGGGGCCCTGATTCAGCAAAACACATAAGCATGTGCTGAAAGTTTGAGGGCAGACGGGGTTTCAGAACAAGCAGCAAGAAAGGCCTTCCGATGTCACTGGTCCATGAGATGTGTGGGAAGGGCAGCATCAAATGTATGGTGGCAGGAGCCATTTTCCATGCTCCAATAAAAGCCAGGCTGGTGTTGGCAGAGTCCTCCTGCAGCTGCTCAGCAGCAGCTTTGAAAGGGGACTCTATGTTTTGTGGCTGCTTTATGCTGTATTAATTCCGTCCCTCATTTCCTTGTGGAAATCTAGGAGTTGAGCATGGGACAGTGTCATGGAGACTAACTGGTCCTGTGCTCCAACACTGCCCGACTCTCAAAACCAGGTGGAGTACCTGCATGGTCACAGCAAAGGAGGGGATGACGTTTCCATCTACATAGATCTACTCCGGCCACGTAAGTGGAGGGAATAATCCAGGCATAAATTTGGCTTCATTTTGACTAATGATGGAATTACTATAGAGTGTGACATGGACAGATAGATATCCATACTTAATCTAATATTGGTCCATTCAGTCCAATATCTTGCATCCATTATCTGATGTTTCTAGGAAGGAAAAACAAAACCTCCCTCACCAGTTGTGCAATGGTAGGGGTGATGAAGGGAAATTCCCTCCCGACTCTTTCGGTGGTCAGCTTTCACCCTGAAGCAGGGGACTGAGTTACTTTGTAACATTGCTTTAGCTTGCATAACTGGTCATAAAATTATAGCCCTCTTAAAATTCCTGCCACACTAGTTGTTTCCAGGACTACCTGCGGCTCTGAGTTCCATGGGACAACTATAATTTGAGTAAAGAAATATTTCCTTAAATTCACCACCTTTCAATCACATAGTGTCCCCTTGTTTTCATATTGATAAGATACAATGGAAAAGAGCATGCCCTCGGTTTTACCAGCTTAACCTTTACAGCACTGAAGATGAGGCTCACCAGTGATACTCCTCTACCTACTGATAGTGAACCCACTAAGGATCCTCTTGCCTGTCTGACCCCAAATCCTGAAACCAGTGCACAGTCAAACTCCTCCATTCTGCCCTGCACCCGGCTCTGATTCTCTGCTGATTTTCTCCTCCATCTCAGCAGACATGTACTCCCAGCTGATCTTCCACCCTGCACTTGGTTCGAGACCAGCAATTCTGTTAGGGACTGACAGCAGGGGTATGGAGGGGTCACTTACAAAGAGGTAAAAGTAAATGTCAAGCAATAGGGCACCACTTCAGGAAAGAGACTGAACCTGTCTAATTTTCCGCTGTTGGTAACCTTCCGGATTCTGGCATATTACTCTTACTTATTGCACCCCCCTCTCAAACCCTTCCCTCTCCTGCCCGCCTCAACAGCCAGTTTCCTGAGCATTTATAAAGAATTATATGGGTTATAATCAGTCTTCCTTTTATTTTATTTTTTACCATATTACTCTTTACATCATATTAGTTTATTTGCTGTCATTTAAACATTAATCAACCCATACTGAGTTATTAGAGTTTGAAAGAGAGACTCTACAATAGAGATATGTAAGCAAACTGTTTAAAGCAGCTCATGGTGTTACAGGGTATGAGATAATCCTTAGGATTGTCTATTGTGTTAGATTCGTTGGTAATTGCTTTGAATTTATTTATATGCGCTGCTTTGAAAAATTAATAAACCCTATTTTTTTTTTTTTTAAAGGAGAGGGGAAGTGGATAGTTCAAGGGGCAGGTAATATGAAGTCTTTCCCTTCTAGTTCCTTGGTTCAATCCCAACACAGTTTGGCTTTCCATCTGTTTGGTGGCTTCCTTGACTTGAATCGTGTGGTTTCAGGTCAGTTCTCTGAGGATAAGGTTCCACATCACAAATTTCTCTTCTCAGTTGAAAGCTGTTACAACTACCTACTCATCCCTAGACATGGGCATGGCTGTAGGTTACTATGGAGAGGAAGCTTGCCCATGCTCTACTTGACCTGAAGGTAGCAGAACTTCAGTATCCAAGGCTGTCAAGTCAGCACCTTATATGGATTTAGTTTGCCTGTAAACCTTAGAAAAGGAGTGTGGGGGTTTCCTGGAAAACTGAAGGTCATAGCAACTTGACTAGGGTGACCATACATCCCGTTTTGGCCGGGACAGTCCCTTTTCTAAGCCCTGTCCTGACCGTCCCAACATTTTTGGCAAAAATTGGCAATTGTCCTGTTTGCTCTTGCCAACTTTATCAGCTGGCAAGAGCAAATGGGACAAATGCCCACTTTGTGGTGTGGCGTGCAGAGGAAGGTGTATGGTGTGTGTGTGTGGGGGAGGCAAGTGGCAATGCCAGCTCCATGCAAGGGGCGGAGGCAAGGCTCAGGTGAGCAATGATGCCAGCCCCAGACTTGTGCAGGGGGGCAGGCAAGGCTCAGGTGACACCAGCCCCAGCCTTGTGCGGGGAGAGGGGCTCAGGTGAACGGCTCAGGCCAGCCTCGTACAGGGGGCGTTCTCGGGTGTGCAGCTCAGGCCAGCCTTGCACGGGGGTGGGGGCTGGAACGAGTGGTGTGGGCCAACCCCACCCCTTGTCCTGTTTTCCCTTTTGGGAAATATGGTCACCCTAAGCTTGACTCGCTCTCCTCACATTAATGTATATATCTATTCACCAGTATTTTGATGTTTCACTAATACACACTGAAAAAGTAAAAGTACTTGCATGCTCTTTAGCAAGTCAAAGATGGTTCCAAATAACAAAGAGTAACACTAGGCTAAAGCCTAACTTACCGAAACAGGTGCCTCGGGATAGTGCAGGATAGTAGTGAGGCGGGCCTAGCACGGGACAAAGCAGCTCTGACCAGCTTTCTGAGAGGAAAAGCAGGCCTGTCCCTGTCAGGACAGTGGTTTCTTCAGAAATGATGTTTCAGATGTCACTTTGTGAATGTCTGCCTTAAAAAATGAGTTACAGAAAGCAGCCATTGAAACATGGGATGAGGGAGGGGGAATGTCTTACCTGATTCATTCCCTGAGCGTGTATGAGGCCAAAGCAGGTAATTTGCAAAGCAGGCCAAGAATAAACAGTCTTTGTACACTGTTGGTTTGGAAGGTCGAGATACCATCATTACCCTTCAGAAAATGCTCCCACATCACCTCAGGTTAGTGGCACAGTTCCCTCCTTAAGACAATGTGCACTGAGGTGGTGGAAAAAGGCGGGAAAATGATAAACCCAGGATTTACTATTTAAACTGCTGAAATGTAGTGCTGAACTCCCAGTTAATGTGGCTGGGAAAGTGGGCGCACTGAAACACAATGGGGTCAGGATTTTCTTTTCCACACTTTTCAGTGGAGCTTTACCACAAGAAAGCAGCATTTAATGGGCTAAAGCACATTTCCGGCAGCACTGATGTCCAATGTGGCCTCAGATATCCAGCTATCTTCACTATGGATTTGGCTGGGTCAGCCAGATTCTTCAAGATTTCATCTGTATAATGGTAAGTGCTCCAGGGATAGAGGCCTGAACTGGATAAAAATGAAAGAATGATCATCTGCCTTAAAGCTGTCAAACAGTAAGCATTACAGAGATGCACTCTTTGTTTTTCTCTAATGTTACTGGTAACACAGCATGTTATGCCACAAGGCTCTGATCCTGTAAATTGCTCTTCACAGGCAGACTATATTGACTTCAATAATCCAGAATCCAAAGCTAGAATGTTCCTTCAAAACTTCAAAGTATCTAGTCCTTATATACTGATATATAGCAGCAGTAATATTTGCAGTATATACTTTGGGCCAAATTCTGTCACTTATTCACATTGAGCAATCCCATTTTCTTCAAAAGGCCTACTTATGAAGTAAGGTACCACTGAAAGCAAGTAAGGAAGGCAGAATCTGGCCCTATGTAAGCTTGCAAGGCTACCTTCTTTGTTTGGCCAAATCCACACACAATTTTGAGGCAGGAAAATATCATTATATGTACAGTAGAACCTCAGAGTTATGAACACCTCAGGAATGGAGGTTGTTTGTAACTCTGAAACGTTTGTAACTTTGAACAAAACGTTATGGTTGTTCTTCCAAACATTTACAACTGAACATTGACTTAACACAGCTTTGAAACTTTACTATTCAGAAGAAAAATGCTGCTTTCCCTTTTTTTTTAGTAGTTTACATTTAACGCAGCACTGTACTATATTTGCTTTTTTGTGTGTGTGTCTCAGCTGCTGCCTGATTGTGTACTTCCAGTTCCAAATGAGGTGCGTGGTTGACCGATGATCATAACTCTGAGGTTCTACTGTATTTCAAACATGGAGAAACTAAGGTACAAAGAGTATACATTTAGAATAAAACTCTGGTGTTCTCATATTAAAATGTTTAGATAGATAACTAAATACTTAAAAATAACAGATATTTAACAATAACAAATATTGATCAGGAAATATGTGGAAGTTTAACCTTTACTTTCTGATCTTATTGCTTGGAGGCTGCTATATTCATCTCCTTTCCTCACTAAAATAGGCTGTCCTGACCATACCTCACCTTTCCATGTAACCTACTACATCCTTCATTCCTTCCTGGCACAGGTCTCATTAAACATCATCCTTTCAGTCTGACCACACAGCCCAAATAGTTTGCATCCCAGCTGACCTCATCACTGGATCCTGATAAGTTTTCAGGCCTGCTGTAGCCAAGCATTCAGGTTTTCCTGCTGAGCTCCCTTCTTAAATCACTTTTCCCTGCTGTTTTTGACAGGTATTCTAGACAGTTCTCAGGGCAGCCTTGGCTTCCCCTCTCTCTGCCTGCAACTGGACTTTCAGGAAGTTTTGGAGGGAGATGTTTACTGGCAGGGGTGGCTCTATGATTTCTGCCGTCCCAAGCATGGCAGTCAGGCAGCCGTCGGCGGCGTTTCTGCGGGAAGTTGCCGGTCCCGCGGATTCGGCGGCATTCCTGCGGGCGCTCCGCCGGTCCCGCACTGTCGGCGGACCTGCCGCCGAATTGCCGCCGAATCCGCGGGAATGGCGGACCTCCCACAGACACGCTGCTGAAGGCTGCCTGACTACCGCCCTCACGGCGACCGTCATGCCGCCCACCGCGGCTTGCCGCCCCAGGCACACGCTTTCTGCGCCGGTGCCTGGAGCCGGCCCTGTTTACTGGAGCCTAGTTGGTGGAAGGCAAGTTATTTTTATTAATGCTGGGAAGGAAGGTGGTAGTAGCAGCGGAAGGGAAGGGAGATGAGACATGACACTCTGGTAAATATTAGGCAATCAGCAGTATCTGTCATCTGAACACAATGTACACTAGTTAACCACCTTAATATCGAAAGGAACATTTTCTTTATTCAGTAATCTTCTCTGAATTGAAAGATATCTCTTCAAACGTACACAGACATAGGTAGATATTGGTTTCTTTCCTTCAAGGGCTCCTTCATTCTGACAACCTTGGAATTAAGTACCAGAAGTGAAATGGAAGAGGAAATGCAGTCCAGTGTTTCAACTTTGTCCTTAGGAGCATACCTAAAACATATAGGGTCAGATTTTTCAGAAGAGCTCATTTTCCTTTTAGGTACCAGAATAAAAGCTTAGACTTTAAAAGAACTCTCAGTAGGTTGGGGGCAAGGTGCTCTTGAAAACCTGGCCGTATGTATCTTACTGGGAACTGCTGAATTCTGAGTTTTGTCATAAATCTGACCCTTATTTATGAGCCTAAATGGGAGCTGAGCTCTTCAAAATGTGGCCCATACTATAATTAGCTGTATCTAAGATATAAATGATAAGCAGTATTGACTGCGAGAAGTCAGAAACCACTTTTTCATTTAGTTTCACATCACCAAACATAAGGGACTTCTTCGGCTATTGATGCTTATGAGCATTTTTTTACACTGCATTTCTGTCTTGGTCTCTCCTTAATGGTGGGAATTTTACACACACACAATGAATAGATTAAGTACCTTGTTAACTCCGGACAGTCACAGATCTCTAATTTTAGTGTTCCCTTGAAGGCCAACTACAGAGAAGCTTAAGACATAAATTTCAAAAGTATCATAATGTTGCTTCACTCCTTACACAAACCAAGACAACCCTGGGAGTAAATGATCCATTGGGAATGACACAAATGGAGGCAGGCTATCAGTTCATGTGTTTATTCTCCTACAATTGCTTTTGAGAAGCTGGTTGGTCAAATAGGTTTCTAATGATACTGAATTTCAAAGTGAAGGGGCTACTCAAATAGAAAGATACATCTCAATGTGATTACGAGTATGAGCACACTGTGTCTAATTCTCCCAATGTAATTGGAAAATATGAAGACGTTACAAAAGTAATACATAATGATAGAGGAAGAAGAAAAGGAACTTGGTACAATTTGCTGGCCCTATAAACTCTGTCACTGACTAGTGGGATCTTTGGAAAGTCATTTAAAATTGGATTTTCAAATGAGACTAAGGCAACTATAGCCATCCAAATCCCACTGAATTTGAATGGGATTTGGATATTTAGTAGTAAGATCAGGCCCTGAATTAGCAAAATGAAATGGCCACATGGGGGCAGGAGAGAAAAAGACATGTAAGTAAAAGGAATGATTTACTTAATAGCTTACATTGAGAACTGTTCTAAGTTTAACCAGATACAAGGTAGGTAAGGTAACATTTCTCTCACCAACAGAAGTTAGTCCAAAAAAAAAAAAAAAAGATATTACCTCACCCATCTTGTCTCTCTAAAATCCTGGGACTGACCTGGTTACAACTACTCTGCATACTAAATTTAATCATGCATTCTTGTGCCAGCATAATTAAAGGTTCACTGCAATATTTTAAAAAATTGCTTAATAATAGTATTTAAGAAACAGCTAAGTTTTCTAGCACCTGGTATTGCTCAAGAGGGCCCAAATCTGCACAGATATTGAGGCTCCTAACATCCACTGATTTCAATGGAAATTCGGAGCCTTAATACCTTTGGGGATCTGCATCTAGGTGTTTTGCAAATAACTTCAATGGTTGCAGGAGTAGACTATATTTTTGCAGCATAGACAACATGTGGAATTTGCTGCAGCAGAAGATCTGTCTTAGGGTTTTATGCTTGCCACAATACATACAAAACATTTTACAGTGTTTAGGCAGCTGGTGTTCTGAGACCACTTCCTATCATGCTGACCAACATTTTCTCATTGCTTCCTTGTGCTGCCCATCTGTCTCTAGCCACCTGTTGTCTCTTGACGTACAAGTTCTCTGAGTCAGGGATTGTTTTTTGTTCTGTTTGTACAGCACCTAGAACAATGGGGTCCTATCCTGTAAGTGGGACTGTCACAGGCTGACTGGCCCTATAAACACAGTTGTGCTCAGCCTCACCTGTGAGGGATCAATACTCCCCATCCCCAATCTTGCTGATCCTGATCATCTGGGGATCAGATGACTCGGCTCAATTATCAGAACCAGCTGGGAAGGAGTTGGGGCTCAGAGATCTAAAAGCTTATACATGGAACTTCACAAGAGAGTATTATCAGCGCTACTTTGTTTTCCATTATGATAAATTGCCTCCTGGAAAGTATGCAGATAGGAATAGGTATTTTCCTTTTCACAGATGACTGCTATATGGATGAAGGAAAAAAGACACAAAGTAGCTGTGGAAAAGACAAATGAGGCACTCCAGAGAATGTCCAAGTGGGTCAATGATTGGGGATTTAAATGCTCACTTGCAAAAACAAGTGAGAAACTTGGAAAGTTCCCATAGATAATATCATACAAAAGGGTAAAAATGTAGCAGGAAACAAATGGCAGGGAGGCAGATAAAAAGGTATTGAGGGTGAGGTACAGAGCATTGGTAAGACCAGTTTTAGACTATGGATTCCAAGCTTTTGGTTCAGCCTCATGAACAAGTCTTAGAAACCTGGAACTGCTCCAGGCCCAAGCTCTGCGACTGGCATGTGGTGCAATGATAACACCACCATGGTGTGTGCTGCAAATAGCCACCGGAGAAGAACCTATAAATCTAAGGACGAAACTATTAGACATAACCTTTTGGGCAAAGGTAAAAGGGAATCATGAAAACAGTGGTACACAATAGATCAGGCCTGCACAACATGCGGCCTGGGGGCCGCATGCGGCCCGCGTGGGCTCACTGTGCGGCCCGCGGGAGGGTGAGTAGGCAAGGGTTGCAGCTATCTGGAGGTGCCTGCCTTCCACGCCTTCCTTATTCACACCTCATTCATTCAACAGAGATTTATCTACAACTGCATTGACTGACTGTTGTGTACAGTAATATAGTGACCCCTAGGGGGGTGAAGAGGGGTGTGATGGTGGGGCTGAGCAGGGAGGGGACGGGTCCTATTTTACTGCTGTGATCTAGTCACCCTATGCGCACTGTTTCTTTCCCCCTCTACAGGCTTCCACACCCCAGCACTGGGGAAAGAGGGGTTGTTTCCATGGGGTGGGCGGTGCTGGGGGGGTGGTGTTTCCGTGGGGCCAGGGGTTTCGACCCTCAGCTGTTTTATTTGGAGTAATATGGCCCTTGACGCTTTACAAGTTGTGCAGGCCTGCAATAGATTTTTGAGGATTGATGGGCACTTAGTAGACATTGCTACAGACTTCCTCGTACTATGAGTTAAGGAGATATGTAAAACGGAAAAAATGAGAAAACTCAAAATGTTTAGTCATGGGAAATCAAATTACACCTGGACAGTTATTCGCCCGTTGGTGGGTTTGACAGCATGAGTAGAGTGGGAGCAGCTTTCTGTGTTCCTAGTCTTGGATCCTCATTCACACCTGTGTGACCATCTTGTTTATCACTTCAAAAGCTTTTTCTTCCGCTGCTGTCATGTTTCCTCTCAACTAATTAGCCTCTTAAGATTGGTCTATACACCTGGACCATCATGTTTCTCTGACTGTATAAATATCTGTCAGAAGTATATTTTCATTCCATGTATCCGATGAAGTGGGTACTAACCCACGAAAGCTTATGCTGAAATAAATTTTAGTCTCTAAGGTGCTACAAGTTTTTCTTTTTTTTTTTCTTTCTTTTTTTTTTTTTCTTTCTTATTTTCAGAAATCTAAAAGGATCTCAAATTATGTGGCCATTCTGACAGCTGAACTAATGGGGATAATGAATGAAGAAAGTGGTATCCATAGTTTCCTATAATGAGGCTGTTCTGCCAAAACACAAACAAACAAAGGAGTTGGGTGGTTTTCCTAAAGACTGGGAGAGCTCACTTGTCGAGGGATGTGATTATTCCCCTCTATTTGGCACTGGTGAGGCCTCATTTGGAGTACTGTGGCCAGTTTTGGGCCCCACACTACAAGAAGGATGTGGATAAATTGGAAAGAGTCCAACGGAGGGCAACAAAAATGATTAGGGGGCTGGAGCACATGACTTATGAGGAGAGGCTGAGGGAACTGGGATTGTTTAGCCTGCAGAAGAGAAGAGTGAGGGGGGATTTGATAGCTGCTTTCAACTACCTAAAAGGGGGTTCCAAAGAGGCTGGATCTAGACTGTTCTCAGTGGTAGAAGATGACAGAACAAGGAGTAATGGTCTCAAGTTGCAGAGGGGGAGGTTTAGGTTGGATATTAGGAAAAACTTTTTCACTAGTAGGGTGGTGAAGCACTGGAATGGGTTACCTAGGGAGGTGGTGGAATCTCTTTCCTTAGAGGTTTTTAAGGTCAGGCTTGACAAAGCCCTGGCTGGGATGATCTAGTTGGGGTTGGTCCTGCTTTGAGCAGGGGGTTGGACTAGATGACCTCCTGAGGTCCCTTCCAACCCTGAGATTCTATGATTCTATGAGGGGAGCTGCAGAAGGGAAGTTGTCTCCTATCACTGGGCCTGAGGAGAGAGGGTGGTAGGAGAGAAGGAGATTGCTGTGGCAGGCCTGGAAGAAGGCCTAAGGGTCTTGCCTGAGGAGGAGGATTCCAGGAAGGAAGTTCTGTGGGTTGGCAGTTCAGAGAGGCGCTGAGCCTCCAGCGAGAAAGTCTGGAGAAAAGGGTAGTTCAGAAGGGGTAGAAGACTTGCTTGTTTTATGTGTCCTTTGGGACTGTTGTTTAAGTTCAATAGTACTGCTCCATCTGTGGGTGCAGACAGAGGGACTGTAGGCTGACAGAGCTTCCCTGAGGGAAAGTAGGCTGGACTTGAGAAGAAGCCCTATGACACGCCTAAGGCTTGACCAGCTGATCCTCTGCTGGGATCAGAACTGACCGGGATCTCAAACAAAACTAGCAGTAGTGAGGAATTGCCTAGTGCAGAGAGAGTCTGAGAGGAAGCCTGTTAGAAGAAAAAGGAGCAGATTAACCCAGAGGCGGATATGAGTACAGGCTTCTTTATTGCGATAATTGTTTTCCTGGACCCAGTTGTCCAGTAAGCACTGAATTAGTTACAGCACACTCTTTTTGTTTAAGTTAGTATGTACATGCCTACATCCGTTACAACACCCCAAAAACCCTTATTAAGTAATAAAAGCATTCATTCTGTTAGTAAATCCACCTCTATCTATTGTGCACAGCATTACATATATCACACAGGCATTTTTAACCTTGAAAATATTTTTTTTGCAACAATCTGTTGCCATAAATCTCCCTCATCAGCAGTTCTCAGGGAAAGGAGGAAGGGACCGTGACCCAGGGCTCGCTTATGTAGCTGGGAAAGGAAGGGGAGGAGAAGATAACACTTCTTTGCCCAAAAGGTATCCTTTAGATCCCCACATTTCTTATCCAGCTGCAACACTTATCAATTTTTAACAAGGAGAAGGGAGGGGAAGGGGTAACACTTCTGCTATTAAGCGAAGGAACAGCCTGTGCCTACTCCCTGATACCACGCCAGCACACCAGCGGTTTTTCATGTCTTTACTTAACCCTTACTTATCCCAACAAAGCCCTCATACAAAGGTGACTGAAGATTCCTTGGGAGAGTAGCCAGGAGTAGAGTTCTAACTTTGATATATTTGTTTTTGAGATCTGGACATCCTGGAAGGAGTGGAACTTTGACATCACTGAGCGTGGAGGGCTAAGTCACCACAGAATCGAGCCAGCCATGTCTGAAGCATCTGCTGACCACTGACTACCTGGCAGGGTGAATCATGCTATGGTGGGCCACAAGCGGTTCTGTGGAGGTCAAGCTTGCCACAGACTCTGAGGTACTACCGCAATACATATAATAAATTTGTACTATATTATGAGTTGTGGGCATAGGCGGTGCATGAGTCTTTTCTTTGGGGAGGCTACGAAGCGCCAGAAGCCCCCTAGAAGTGTGTCTCTGTCCCCTGCGTAGCCTTGCGCCCGCTTGGCCTATTCCCCTGAAGCCCTGCCCCCATTTCACCCCACCCCCACCCTCACTCTGCTGCCTGGCCCCAGCCTTATGCTCTGCCATCGGGCTTTTCACTGTTCCCCCAGGCTCCTTACTGTCCCCTCCTACCTCCCAGGGGCTCTTCACTCCCCCCTTATCCCCAGGCTCCTTGCTGCCCCTCCTGAGGGCTCAATGCTGCCCCACCAGGCCCCCCAGGATTCAGTCCCATCCTTTCCCCCAGCTCACTCCCTGTGAGGCCCTTGGAGGAGAAGGGGAGAGGCCAGTGCTGCGGCCAGGGAAGGCAGGGCGGCTCGGGGGTGCAGCTGCCCGGGGAACTTGGGTTAAGCCAGAGCTAGCCCTCAGGAGGCAGGAGCTCCAAGGCCGCCACCGCTTCCTGCTTGCAGTGTGGAGGGCAGCACAGTTCGTTTGGTTCCCCAGTTATGGTTGCCAACCCTCCAGGATTGGCTTGGAGTCTCCAGGAATTAAAGATGCATCTTTAATTAAAGATTGTCATGTGATTAAATCTTCAGAAATACATCCAACTGAAAATTGGCAACCGCATTCCCAATGCTGAGAGATGCCTGGCTCCAACTGAACCAGGGCAGTGCTGAGGGATGCTGGGCACAGGCACCCAGGCTTCAGCAGCAGCTGCTTTGACACCGCCCCACCAGCATCCTGCCCTGGGCTCCCCGCCTGGCCAACTGCAGCACCGCAGAGGGCCCAGAGACGTGCCTGTGGGTGGGCTGAGCCAGAGCGCCACGCCGGGAGCAGGCAGGGGTGGGAAGAGACCGAGTGGCGGTTGGGCCTCAGGAAGAGGCTGAGTGGAGATGGGAACTCGGGGCAGAGTGCAGGTGCGGCCACGGTCCAGGTGCCAGTTGCCCTCACGCTTCTAGGGAACTTCCAGTGCTCTTGGCTGGCACAAAGTTGGCAGGCTGGCACTCCTCCAAAGGGCGGTGACGGCGCTGCATCTGGCATTTGCCTCCGACATGACCAGCCTTTTTTATTTGGGGGGAGGCTAAGCCTTCCCAAGCCACTTCTATGCACTGCCCATGGTTGTGGGAGCATAATCTTGTATTCATGTCTCACCCAGAGATAGAAACAGAAGTCGTGACTGCTGTGGATCTGTACTGTAATTTAAGACAGAGGAATTAGGAAGAGAGCAAAAAGACAAAACAGGAACGTAAATACAGTTTCTAAGGCTATGTCTACATTTAGGGGGGAGAGATAGCTCAGTGGTTTGAGCATTGGCCTGCTAAACCCAGGGTTGTGAGTTCAATCCTTGAGGGAGCCATTTGGGGGATCTGGGGCAAAAATTGGGGTCTGGTCCTGCTTTGAGCAGGGGGTTGGACTAGATGACCTACTAAGGTCCCTTCCAACCCTGATATTCTATGATTAAACAGCTACAGCAGTACAGCTGCAGATCTCCATTGGTGTAACTAATTCATCTCCCCAAGAGGCTGTAGCCAGGTTGATGGAATAATTCTTCCATCGACCCAGTGCTGTCTACGTGGAGGTTAGGTTGGCTTAACTATGTCACTCAGGTGTGTTGGTTTTTCACGCCCCTGAGTTACATAGTTGGGTCGACCCAACTTTTTAGTGAAGACCTGGCCTCAGATGTTGTGTCAGAAGGGGAGCTTATGCTTCTGGAGATTGTTAATGGGATATAACACCTTCATCTCAAAGATGCTGCTTTGAATCTGGCTCAGGTGAATGATGACCAGAAGTCATTACCATATGATTGTCCTCCTTGATGGCAATGTGATACAGTAACTCCTTGCTTAACGTTGTAGTTCTGTTCTTGAAAAATGCGACTTTAAGTGAAAAGATGTTAAGCAAATCCAATTTCCCCATAAGAATTAATGTAAATTGGGGGGGGTTAGGTTCCAGGGAATTTTTTTTCACCAGACAAAAGACATTATATACATATACAGTATAAGTTTTAAACAAGTTCTAATTAGAGGATTGTCTGAGGACCTGCTCCTGAGCTCCCTGAGCTTCTCCTAAAGCAACTGTGTTGATATCAGGTGGGATATTTCCCAGGGAATGCCTTGCTGCTAAATGAGGAACTAGCACTTGGCTGAGCCCTCAAGGGTTAACAGGTTGTTGTTAATGTAGTCTCACACTCTACAAGGCAGCACTGAGGGAGGCAGGAGTGAGGAGACACAATAGATGTACAGCAGCAGCTGCAAACACTTCCCTGCGGAAACTGAACGTGATGATGAACCCATGCTATCCCGCTGGAGCGGACCACTCCCTCCTCCAGACGGCGCATGCACGGCTCCCGCCCCCACCTCCTGCGGCAGCCAGCCCCCGACCCGTGGCAGCTCCCCAGACCCCGCCCACGGCAGCCGCTCCCCATCCCCTGTGGCAGCGCCCCCGCCCCCCCCCCGCGGCAGCTCCCGCAGCAGCTCACCTCCGCTCAGTAGCCCTAGGCGGCAGCGCTCGGCGCTTTGGCGGCAGGCAGCTCCTGTGAAGCCGCGTTCTCGGCGGCGTTTCGGCGGCCAGTTTTCTTGCCGCCGAATTGCCGCTGGGGAGTCACCGCCAAATTGCCACCCCCTAAATCCTGCCGCCCTTGGCGACCACCTAGGGTCGCCTAGTGGAAGCGCCAGCCCTGAGGGGGGGAGGGGGAACCTTCTACTGACAAAACAGAAAGTAGGGTAAAGCATAGCTCCATGCTCTGGGTAATCCAGTTAACTCCATTACCAGAATTTCTTGGAAATGGCAGAGTTGTGGTTAGCTTTGTTTCCTGGACTCAGCACTACTGCTGACATGAAGTCATGCAGCTGATTGCTCAGATTCAAAGAACAGTTCATAAGCCTTTGCCATGAATCTGACAGGGATTTCTTTGAAATACTGTGGAAACTGGACATTGGTGCAAACTATTCTGGGGCACATCTCAGGAGGATGGGTTGTGTGACTCAGGAGGTCAGGAAAGAGACAAAGAATTTCATTTCCTAGTTTCAGTAATAGATGTGGTATAGCACTGTCTGGTATATCTTCCCATTAAAGAATAATCAAATGCATATAAAATATGACACCAACTAAAAGCAACAACTGCAGACTAATTCATCCACTGCTACTTGTGTTTTTCAATGTCAGTGGATAGGTGTTACTTCTGTCAGAATAGGAGCACTGTTGGTAGCATTCTGATGTCCTTGAGAAACACAGAGCCACTATCTTTCTGGTCTTGCTTATATATCTTCTGTTCCTTCTGCAAGTATGACCTTGATGCAGATACTGTTACCTGGGGTTCTTTCAACCCAAAGCTCTTGGTAACTTTTACTCTGTGCGAGGTGATGTCAGGAAATAAATCAAGGGAGACACAGCCTGATAGACACAAACAGGACAACACAAGAGTGCTTTCACATAAAGCTAAACTTTACTTAGTCTCAAGCACTTACACACGTCCACAACAGGTTAGTAAAACACCCCCAACCCTCGATAATTACCGAAGCTGAGCGTGGCTTTCGAGTGGCACCATGACAGGCTTCCGCTGGCCAAGCTTCCGTCTGCCAGTGGGGATCCCAAGATGCATCCAGAGGAGCGTCCCTGAAGAGCCCCTTCTGAGATGTCAGGTTACCTCAAACTTTTTCTCCTTATTTATACATTTGTAACATAATGACATATCCCTTAAAGAAAACTTGCTAAGCAAGCAGTTTTTTAAAGATCAAGCAAGACATTTTCTTATGATCATCAATTTACCAGATTGTTTTTTTTCAGAGTGTCTATGCCTTGGGGCCCTGACAGACATTCCCGGGAGCACATATAGACAGACTTCCTGTTTTTCTAAAATACATAGATCAGCAATTTCAACATTCTTAGCAGGAAGGGCACGGGGTCAAACTGCCCTGTCTGTGGCACTCAGAACCCCCTCCCCTCCTGCCTTGGTTATGCTGAGGCCGCTGCATGAGCAATTTACGACCTGCTGACTTGGCTACTATTAGCAATAAGCAATAGTGGTTTTAGGCACTTTACTGGTTTTCCAAAATCTCCCCGTACAATACCAGTCTCTTGTAGTAACTAATTCTGAATGTCAGAAGTAGAGGGTTCACAGGGTACTGCTTTTGTTATTTTCAACTTTTCTTTGAAAATTCAAAATAAGGGAACTTGGTTTTCTCTCTTAGTTTTCTGCTTGGCGTAAAAGATGAAATGTTAGCAAATTCTCTCACCAAAGTTTTATTTGTGTGTGATTTTAAAAACAATGTGCCTGACTTGGATCTCATTTATACTAGTGGAGTGAATAGCACTACACTGGGATAATGCAGCTGTAACTCCATTGCAGCAAACAGCTGTAATGGTACAAAATCAGTGTAATCTGTCATGAATCAGATTCAATTTCTAAATGTGATCTAACATATTTTTAAAAGAATCCTAAAGACAATCAAGAGGAATGTGTTAGAAAAATGTTGAAGATGTACTGAAGAACTGAAATCTCAGGATTTTATCTACTAACAGGTAAGACACATAGCTAAATGTAATACTTCAATGGATCTATCATTTGAAGATCTCAAAGCACTTCATGAATGTGAATTAAGAATCACAATCCCTTTAAAATACAATAGGTAAGAAATACAGAGTTCACACAGCATTTCAATACAGTTACCAATAGGATAGAATGTAACAGGTGTTAGCCTATGGCACAGGGGGAATTTTAGGTAGTTGGAATGTAATTATATGTGTTTGAATGGGGCTAGTTGAATAGGCAACTCTATGAAAAGTGCCATGTTAATTTTGACAAGGGGTCAGGATCTTTTTTAAAAAAATGTAAATATGGGAAGGGAGCTGTAGCAATCATGATGCCTACAAATTCTAGGAAACTGAAAGGAGTCCAGGCTGGACTCTTCAGTGTCATTCACAAATCTCCATCAGTGCAGAGGACGGGTGGAGGGAAACCCTAGAGTAAAAAAGGGCTTTAACAGGATGCTGACAAAGCCAGAAGCCATGTGATGAATGAAGTTAGTCTTAGCTAGTGATCTGGTAACCTCACAAGGTTCAAAGCTTTGTCTTTGGTTCCAATAAATATCTGAATTTCAGATGCTTATCAAGACCACAGCAGTATGCAAAACTGGGTAGGAAATTTCACAAGGACAAAAGTGCAATGTAAAGGAAAGGAAATGCCTGCTTTATCCGCCTCATAGTCTCACTATATGGGTGCATGGAACTTAAAAGTATGAATACTAAATAGTTACTCACATTTTCTCATACTACTAAAATTGTTTTGCTTGAGACTTAAGTCAGTTCTTGTTAGAAACAGGCCTGATCAGAGCCCAGCATTGGAATGCCCCCCAAACTTTTGGTTCTGTCTTGATCCAAATCTTACAACTTGCATCTAGCGCTAGTTCTTATTTTGTCTGAGTTAGTTTGTGTGTTTATTTCTAGTTCTAAAGTAACAAATTGCGACCTACGAGTCCAATTTGAGAAATTTCCCAAGCCAAGAATGAATTATTAAGGGGAACTGTAGTGCCTTGAAGCTTTTCACCCTGCAGACCATCAGTTAGGGCATGAAATTAGCTACAAAACTTTAACCCATACCTTTCCCTTTGAAAAAGCTTTTTAGTTACACAGAAGCTTGCAAGACACTTTCATCTCTCTAAAGGAAATGTTCAGTATCTCAGGTCAGAATAATTTCATTGATTCAGAGGAACCATCCAGTCCCTGTGTAATTTTTTTAAAACTATTTCACATATCCTCAAGGTGTTTTCTGAACTTTGTCCATCTTTCTAATGGACTATGGCATCAGATCTAAAATCTTGGGATTGGCACAGTGTGGCAGGATCCCCCCAGGATGCAGCCTGGGACTGTGGGACCGCTGTGCCCGCTGGACTCACTCCAGCCTGGGCTGTCTCTCACAATGCCTTGCTAGTGACCAGCAGCAAGCCCCTCCACGTGTTATCACTCAGCACAACAGCATGTGGAGCCCCACGCTCAGCTATATTGCATATATGCTCCCAGCGCCACTCATGAATCACACAGAGAAAGGCACCAGAGCCAAATTCCCCCCCAGCTCCCAGCACTGTATCTCAGAATATACCGTCTTGCACTGCTCAAGATGGGCAGTGCAAATTTATTAATAGGTTCAACACTTCAGCAATGGAAAGCGGACATACACCAGCCTTTGTCAAACCTGAGCAGATTTGCTGCACACTTTATACAAGCTCACTGGTAAAGATAAATAGTTCAACAAATGTATTGACTATAAAAGATAGAATTTAAGTTATATTAAGTGGTAGGCAAAAAGTCAGAGTTAGTTACCGAAAGAAATAAAATATAACCACGCAGTCTAAACTCTCAACCCCATTAGATGAGGCAACAACTAGATTAAGCAGTTTTTCTCACCCCACTGGATATTGCAGTCCTTAATGTGCAGGTTTGTTCCTTAAAGTTGGGCCAATCTCCTCTGTGGGAGTCTTGTCTTCTTCTCGGTGTCTTAGTTGCTTGCAGTGTAGGTGAGGGCTGGAGAAAAGGACACAGAGTGTGTCCACTCCATGTTTTATACCCTCAGTCCATGTGCTTGGAATACACAAGTGCAGGCATGTCTGGTTGGGCCTTGCTGAGTC
Source organism: Chelydra serpentina (assembly GCA_037349315.1). NCBI lineage: Eukaryota > Metazoa > Chordata > Testudines > Chelydridae > Chelydra > Chelydra serpentina. Next base: position 10,447,733 of record JBAIAC010000026.1, on the reverse strand, counting down.
TCTAGGCAAGGCTGAGAAATTCCCCTGGTGTGGCCTCGTGCAGATGAGGCATTGCATTGTAGCTCCATTGCTGGACAATGGTTGTTGATGGGTTGATTGATACCCCGCCCGGGTGTTGGTTACTTTCCTGGCTGTTGCCTCTGGGGAGCTAATATCTGGCTGATTCCCTTTACAGCATGCTTTAGTGACCACCATACAACACAATTCTCATAACTTCATATGCATTAATCATACATATATATGGATAGAGAAAAGACTTTCAGCAGGTCATAACCTTTCCCCTGATACCTTACAAGGCATGCTTTATATGTAAGATCACAATAATATATAAATGAGGAATATGGGGTTTACAGGGCGCTCCCCCAAGGTACATAATGTCACACACGGGGGCAATCAGGTTCTCCCTGAACGTTTTGAGAAATCCAACAGTGTGCACAACTTACAGCAGTGTTGGGAACCATGAGATGCATCCCCAGGAGTTTCTGTGTTTAACATGATTGAATGCAGAGTCAGTGTGAATGTAGGGCATAACAGCAAACCTGCTGTACACACCTGTGCATTGTAAGTGTGGAAACTCTTGCCCTGTGTTAGTTTGCACTGAGCTAAATTACTTGAGAATCTCAACTGATTTCAGTCTTTAGTATAGATGGGATGTGTTTACATTAGAGAATAGTATCAGTGCTAACTGAACCAGTAGGATTGCAATACTGAGCGTCCATGATGGACATTCTGTTTCAGATGCGCACACACAATGCTTACCACAAGCATTGCAGAGCCAGTGAACCTCTTACACAAAGCCTAGCTCACTAGAACAATTGCCTAATGTCTATGGTTTATAATAATGCCTGTTAGCACCTGTACTATGTTTGTTTGGTTTGTTCCATCACCTGTTTCTGGTGATTCCATTACAGCATTCTACCCAAGGAGCTGTATGTGCAATGTAAGGTGTTATGCCCTCATGTTGCAGATGCCATGGCAAGGAGTCACCAGCACTACCCCATCCCTCCCAAGCTGGTGATGATTAACTAAATCTGAGCCTGGCAGCCTACTTGAAAGAGCATCTGTGAAGTTAGGTGTCTGAAGAGATAAGGATCCTGATTTCTTCTCTTCCTTAATTTATCCAGTAATTTATTACTCTTAATTTTGCTGCACTGTCTTTTTCTTGCTTTGTGGTTGTTTCTGTTCAGTAGCTAACTTTCCTTTCTTGCATTTCCCTCTAATATTTAGAGATGGGAATCATCTAGCCCTGAATAACAGCACAGAAAAGGTGTGTGAGGAGAGATGGCTCACATGGAAGGGAGTGGGAAAATAGAGGGATAATGAGAACCAGCAGGATTATCAATGATCATCCAACTCTTCAGAAATGCAGCTCTTCTTTTTCCTGCTGGTAGGCTGCTAAAGTTGTTGCTTTTAACCTGAAGAGTTTCCACAAACTTGAAAAGAATTCTTAAGATGCCTAACTCCTTCCTGGTGTTACTGCTTTGGCACCATTCTGATTATGGTGATGGATCAAGTGATGGATCGGTGGATATATCAGATGAAGCCTTACAGCAGAAAATCCTGTCTGTGGCTTTGTCAATAGTTTCCCCCTTATCTTAGGGAAGAAGTTGCATTGATGTTCATTCTGATGTGCATGCCACTACTCCCAAGAGGAAAGTGGCTTCTTTTATAATTAAAAGGATAAGCGATTCCTGTGGCATATATAGAAAAATATTTTACATTAACAGGTAGGAATCTTAATAGCTAATTTTCACAATGTTTATTTCAATTTATACCAATGCATAAATAGACCTAAAATCTAATCACGGTCACATAAACATCTACCAGTAATTTTGCAGTTTATTTGGAGAGAGAAGTTACATATCATTCTTCACACATACAGAATGGGAGGAGACTGTCTAGGAAGGAGTACGGCAGAAAGGGATCTAGGGGTTATAGTGGACCACAAGCTAAATATGAGTCAACAGTATGATGCAGTTGCAAAAAAAGCAAACATGATTCTGGGCTGCATTAACAGGTGTGTGGTGAGCAAGACACGAGAAGTCATTCTTCCGCTCTACTCTGCGCTGGTTAGGCCTCAACTGGAGTATTGTGTCCAGTTCTGGGCACCGCATTTCAAGAAAAATGTGGAGAAATTGGAGAGGGTCCAGAGAAGAGCAACAAGAATGATTAAGGGTCTAGAGAACATGACCTATGAAGGAAGGCTGAAGGAATTGGGTTTGTTTAGTTTGGAAAAGAGAAGACTGAGAGGGGACATGATAGCGGTCTTCAGGTATCTAAAAGGGTGTCATAAGGAGGAGGGAGAAAACTTGTTCATCTTAGCATCTGAGGATAGAACAAGAAGCAATGGGCTTAAACTGCAGCAAGGGAGGTTTAGGTTGGACATTAGGAAAAAGTTCCTAACTGTCAGGGTGGTTAAACACTGGAATAAACTGCCCAGGGTGGTTGTGGAATCTCCATCTCTGGAGATATTTAAGAGTAGGTTAGATAAATGTCTATCAGGGATGGTCTAGACAGTAATTGGTCCTACCATGAGGGCAGGGGGTTGGACTCGATGACCTCTTGAGGTCCCTTCCAGCCCTAGAATCTATGACTCTATGAATCTATGAATCTATTATTGCCATCAGAACTTTATGATAGGACTGACAACTTGGAGGATATTACAGTATATGTGTAAGCAACCAGTATAATTTTAACCTGATAATTAGGAAACATTGATTGTAAAATAAATAAGAGACAAGAGTAGAAAATGCTACAGTGAAGAAGGGTACAATTGAAATAAAACTATTTCAAATGCTGCACAAACATATTTGGGGCCTAGTTCCTTTTGTGGTCATGCAATTTTCATGTGGTGTACTTATACGCAGTGCAAAAGGTCAGGTGTACACTATATGGCTTTTTTATAAACTCTATATTTGTTGGCTTTAATAAGCTAGTGTGCTTTCCCTCTTGGCTATGTGGATTTTTACTGTAGCATCTTCTTTATGAGCTCAAAAGTTCTCAAGAGGACAGGGCAATTGATACTGTGAATACATCTATTTTTCCTGAGTTTTACTTTTTTCTTATGGCCTGATCCAATTCCTGCTGAAGTTAATGAGCATCTGGGGCGCTTCATTGACTTCAGAGGCAGATGGATCAGACCTTTCATGAGTCAGCGTGGATGCTGGTATTACTGAGAGCCTCATTTTTCTCCTAAATTCCACCAACTGTAGTTGAGGGCAAAATCAAACCCAATATGTCTTGTCCAAATATCTAAATACTCTGTCACCTCAACTTTTCCTTATTAGGAGGAATGTCACTCAATTTAGCCTTGCATTTGACTCATTCCTATTTCATGTAATATTTTCATTGCTGCAGATAATTAGCATAGAAAATGTTACAGCATGGAGCTGAGGCTATAGATTATAGATAACCCTTTCATACTTGGCTGCCTAAAAGAAGGATTCTAAATAAAAATGGCCTGACTTTTAAAGGTGCTGATACCTGCAACTCTCTACTGACCTGAATGTGATTTGTGGGTGCTCAACGGGTCTGAAAATCATGAGGGGGGGGAAACAGTTTCCAACCAGCTCTTCTAATGCCATTATGCTAAATAAATCCCACATTGCCTTAAGCTTCTGGAATTATGTTTTTTATATCTTCAGTTTGGGGTTTTGGCCCACATCTGGGCTTCCTGCTCAGGTTCAAAAGTATGGTCAAATCCACCACTTCACCTTGTAAATACAAAATATAATCCAACCCATCTGTTGCTGTGAAGACAAATTTGAGAACCAGCAGAGACTAGTCCAAGTCTCATCTCCTTCCCCTTTCATTCTCCAAAATCCTAATGACATTCCCTTGAGTAATGCATTTTTCCTTTTCTTTTGCTGCTTTTCTTTTTCACCTTTCTTCTTAATCTTTTGACTTCTCCCTGAAAACAAACTTCAGAGTTCAGTTGAGATGTTGATCAAAATTCTGTTGTTATAGTAGTGTAAATCTGGAATAACTTCATTGTTTCAGTGGTGTCATTTCCAGAGCAACTGCAGTCCAATTGGAATTTGACCCTGTCTGGAGTGGCTGTGTGAATTGCCATTTGAAGAATTCATGGCAGTTTCTTGCATGGCATTTGGTCTTACCATTAATATCACTTTGTACATCAAATTCACAGACTTTTGAACTGATATTGTTATCCCAACTTCAAGGCAGATGGTAACTGTGACCCTATCCAACATGCCCTCTAACCCAAACCCAATACCCTTAAAAGAAACCAGATCGTCATCCCTGAATGCTGGGACGGAACAGTAATGGTAATAGTTTTGTGATGTGGACACGAGCCTATGGACTTGGCCAAGACAGCCAACTCATTTTATATAACACATAGAACAGCCTTCAGATGGTATTGACTTCCAGTTGCTACCAGTTTGTGCTGGATTAGAATGGGTGACCCTGAATGAATGGTTTTGTTTAGTGAGGCAAAATTAACAGTGCAAGGCGTAAGGACTGAATATTCAGTACTTTAGTCATCACTCACGTCATACGTGTCTCTTGTTAGAGAGTCTCTGTGTTTATTGAAGTATCACTTACACAGACATTTCTCTCTGGGATTCCTCTCTTACGGTTTAAGTCATCGTTTCAAAGAGTTTGAACATCTTTGTAAATCTCAGGTGACTTTGAAAGTTCTGAGCGGCAAAGGCGTAAAGCAGAGGGTTAATGCAACTGCTAATAAATGCCAGTGATCCAGAGACGTATACTCCCATTTCTGAGACCTCATCCAATGCCAACGACATCTTCTGGTTAAAGTCTACTATCTGTGTTGAAACAATTTCTATTATGTTAAACACATGATGCGGTAACCAACAAACAGCAAAAGCCACAATCACTCTGGCAATCAGCCTCCCTGACCGCTGCCTGGATGAGTAAGTCATTGTCTTTATTCTTCTCCCAACACATCCATAACAAGCAGAGATGATAACAAAAGGAATCACAAAACCCACAATAGTCTCCAACAAAAGGCACAATATCTTCTGCTGATCAGAAGTGTAGTTGCGGCATGTGCACTGCTGACCAATCTTGGTTTCTTCAATCTCTTGAAATGGGATTATGGAAGCTCCAAAAGCAATAGACAGGAGCCAAATGAGAAAAACAACTTTGAGAATCACAGCTTTATTTTTCCACCTTTGAATCAAGAATGGGTAAAACACAGCCATGAACCTCTCCAGGCTCAGTGTTGTCATTAGAAACACGCTGGCATACATACTGCAGTAAACAACAGACACCAGTGTTTTGCAGAAGGTGACTCCAAAGATCCAGGTGTTAGCAAAGGAGTAAATCCAGATTGGTAAAGTAACCAGCACCAGGATGTCTGAAATGGCCAGGTTTAGGATCAGCATGACTGTAGGAGATCTTTGCTTCACTTTCCCACAAATAGTCCAGATGACAATGGAATTCCCAGGGATCCCAATAGCAAATGACAAGCTCAGTATTGTGCAGACCACTGACCTCTCACTGTCCCATGTCAGATGGTTGTTTTCTTCTGTTTTATTCATCTTGGTTGGAGACTTGTTTTTTCTCTGATGCTAACAATCTCTGTTCCCTGCACTGTGCTTTTAACTCTGTAGGCACAAATAGCGAACCTCATCAAGTGCTCCCTAACCAATGATCTGAAGGCTAATACTGCATGTGAGTTCACATCCTATTATTCAGTCCTGGCTGAAGCTGAGTTCATACTTCCTACTGTAGTGTGTGGAAAGACTGCATGCATACAAAACAAAACAAAACAAAAAACCCCACCATATTCGCCTGACTGCTCTCATTTGTGCCAGTTATGTATGGATGTAATTCCATTTATTTCCATTTACTTCTGATTTACACCATAAGAAAGGAGAATCAGGACCCACATATTTACTTTCCCATGCTTAAGAAGCTTACTACTTCAGTTAAAATTACTGTTCTTATAAGAAACTCTTAACAAGCTAAAGTAAAGTAGTGCATATGAGCACTTCAGTGTTTTGTATGTGAGGATTATTTTATAAAAAGCACACACACAAGCGAAAATTTAAAAAATAAAAATAAAACACTGACACATTCAGTATAAGTAGGAATAATATATTTTGAGTAATCAAAAACAAGACAAATGATTGTACCTTGCCTTGTGTCCCTGCCTGACTTAAAGAAACTGCCAAATTCTGCCTTTTTGTTTTTCACTCCAGTGCAACCCACTGGACCAGATTCTGATCTCACTTACCCTGGCTTCAGTGGAGTTACTCTAGATATACACTGGCATAATGGAGATCTGAATTTGACCTAGTGACTTCAGTGAGGTTACAATGGTGTGACAAGGGTTTGGGTTTGGCTCTCTAAAATGAGAAGGAGGGATATCTTTTAATTCTCCTGAGAAAGTTCTGCTATGGAATACACTTTAATGTAACTTCAGCTGAGCTGAACAGCAAGTGGACAAAGACTGTACACAGGCTAACCTAGCATGGGTTGACTCCAGCTAGCATGGGTAACAATAGCATTGAAGCCAATCCAAGCTTCAACACAGGTTGTAACAGCCTGGCAATGATGTATTCCCCTTGCTAGCCTGTGCTGTGCTTTCTTCACTTCTATTGTTACCCATGCCAGCTGGATTCAAGAGAAGGTGTAGGCTAGCTTATGCACATCTTTTGCTGCATAGACATATCCTAAGACTGAAGGAAAAAGAAAATTTAAAAAAGCAACTGCAACTACAAAAACAGTTGATGGGACTGGGGAACTGAAATTGGGAGGAAATTTTATATAGACACAAACAAGAAAGCAGAAGGTGTTTACCACTTCTCTCTGAAATTAGTAGTTTCAAGTTTACTCCCTAGTGCTGATGCTCAGATTCAGTTCTACAAACCCAAGTAAATTTGTGCATGGAATAAATGAAGGAGAAGAATCCATCACTGCTAATGAGAAAGAGTGTATAGTATTTTATTTTAAACATTTGGGTGGATGCTGGTCTCCTTTCCAAAGGCTGATGTAGCCCTGTCTGCTCTAGTGAAGAACACAAGCATTCCCATGTTGTTTGGCATACCCATGGATAAAGTGATTGCAGATTGGTCAAAAAAATCAAGAAAGATCTTAGTTTCCCACAAGCAATACTGGAGAGACTACAAACTTTACTCCAAACCTGAGTAGTCCTTTCAATATAGAAAGTCCAGGAAAGGAGCCAGCTACAACAGAGGAAAATGGAACAGATAAAGGGGAGCTCCAGGTGGCGGAGGAGAAATTTCTGGTTGAATGCTAGGCTCCTCAAAGCAAACAGCATGACTCACAGGCAGCCCAATGCAGGGCGGAACCCTAAATTGGTTGTTGGCTTCAGTTTGCTACTCTCTGGCCACTAGTGACCTTTGTCTCCATTGGTGCCTGTCACAGAATCATCACACAGATGTCAGTCTCTTCCCAAGAGAGAACTGAGGCCTGGGAACTCAGGGGAGGCTGCAGGTCAGAACCAAGGGGCATCTGCCTCAATTTGCAGGGTAGTCTGCTAGCATCGTGCCTGGTTCAAGTCCCTCCCTCATGTGAGGAGAGGGGTGAGAGTTTGCAAAGACTAAGAGAGTTGATGCGGGAGGGTGATGTTGATGTTACAGTGGCAGGGCAGGAGGGCCGATGAGGCCATGGGGCATAGGCATGTGTTGGTGAGCAGCCCCGTAGCTACTGTTATAGTGGGAGGCCTGCTAGCTCCCTAGAAATGGGTAGCAGGCTCCAATCACCCAGACTGAGCCAGGAATAAGACAGACTCTTCAAATTTTCTACACAGTTAAAATTAATTGACATTTTGTGCATAGGCCATATTTGCAGAAATTATGTTGCAAACCAGTTAAGATATTAACGACTGCTTTGTCCAATTATGATTGTATATAAACTACAGGCAGGGTCCAATCAACAGTTCTGAATCTTTCTTAAATAGGGCCATTGTGATGACAAAGGTTACTCAGCCAATCAACACCCTCCCCCTACAGCTAATTTGCATACACTAATTCTACTGGTTGTAATGAGTCTGTGGCAGGGCAATGCAGTGGGGGATGTGAGGGACGCTGCTGTCAGCTCCACAGTGTATCAAGGCAGCACTGCCAGGGAAACCGATCTCAACGGAAGAGTTGGAGGAGCCCTTAAAGCACAGAGATATTGAGACTCCAGAGCTGGTGAGCTAAATGATCTTATCTCTGCCCAACAGCACCATGAAGAAAAAAATTCCTACCTTTAAAAATCCGTTTGATCTAATCTTGGATCCTAAATACTTAACTGCCTTCATCATAGCTGTATTGTACTGTATGGTGACAGTAAAGGGCAGAGTTAAGGTTGTCTGGGTGCCACAACTGTGCATTTCCATGAGTGAACGTGAACAGATTTATTTTAAGTGTAACTGTAACTCTAAATTTCCTGGTTCGGGATAAGTATAATATCCCTGCAATGTTTTTACCCTTAAACTACTGATACTGTCTCTTAACCTTTACTCCATTTTAACTTAGTTCTTTATCTTGAAGTTTTTATAAGAGGCTGCCTCAAACATTATCTTCCATAGCTGATGATAAACCCTCTGTCCAGGATTCCAGGTGCTGCAGACAGGAGAGAGAGAGAGAGATTGGAGAATCTATTCATTTTCTTTCCCATTGAAACCAAAACAGTTCCATAGAACCATCCCCAAGAAGGGAGGTAGCATTGCTGAGCACAGCAACTTCTAGGAAGTTGCCCTTTACTGGAAAGGTGTTTGCACCCACTTCCTGAAAAGTAGATCGAAAGTGTTCATAGCACAGCCATGGGCCCAGAGCGTGCCCTTGGCAGGGCAATGCAGTGGGGGATGTGAGGCATGGATGGATGGACTGATCCATGCCCTAGAACTGTGACAGACAGGTGGATGGATAGTCGATAGATGGATGAATAGACGGATGGACTAGAAAAGCTGTAGAGAGACAGGCAGATTGAATGGATAGAAGCGCAGTATCAGAGTTATCACTCAATGATGCAGGGACACAATCTGCTTTACAGGTCAGGGAGTGAGATTTCAGCTGCTGGTGATTTTGGAGCAGGTTCCTGCTTTATCTTTTGGTTTCCTATCCGACACGTTTTTCCCCACAGTGTTTCCACCTCCTCGCTGAGGCTCAGCAGACCCGGAAAGGACAGTGAGGCCAGGATCCCGATTCTCCAGGCAGACATTTGCCATTTGGGCATTGATGCAGGTGATGAAGTACAGCTGGGATCCCATCAGTTGCGTGGCCGATTCACTAACCCCCTCAAACACATCTCAAATCAGCCAGTGTGCTCTGAGCTCCCCTCACTTCTGGGCAGGCCTGGCTCAAGTACTAGACCCAAAAGGCCCATATCTGAACCCCATCCCACAGAGTCACATGCCTATGTGATGATGTCATTGCCGGGGGAAAGGGAGCCCGCATTCCTCCACTCCTGGGACCCTGATTCTTCTCTAGACTTGGGGAGGGAGGGATCCCTGATACCGAACCTGTCTGTTTGCTGGGGGACTGGGGCAGGAGGAAGCCCGGCTGCTACTCCTGGATGGAGAGGGGAGAGGTTGCTATTCTTGCCAGGAAGGAAGTTGCTGCTCCGCCAACTTCTGGTGCTGCAAATGGGAGAGGGCTTTTTATCCATCACGGCAGCACTAGTTGAGATGAGAGGCTGTTGCTTGTGCCACCATCTCTGCCTGCCAGCAGTGTGTGGGCAGCCAGGGGCAGGAAGGTGCCCCTACCACAGCTATTTCCTCCCCTCCACCTGGCAGAGGGGATCCCAGACCCCTTCTCTCACAGGAGGAAAAGGGGAGTTAGGAGAGGGGGTGATTGTCACATCCCTGCTGTCTACTCAAGCCCTCCATTCCCATGCACTGGTAACTCATTCACTTCCCTGGGGTACAACTTTGCTTTGGCCTGGCACAATCTGTCCAGAAATATTTGGAACTGACACTAGGGGGGTGATCATCCATGTAGACTCAACTGATCTTTTTCTCTCTTTTGCAGCGAAATTAGCCACCAAACCCCTAAGGGAGCAGATTGAGGAGATGGAGGAACTGTCCAGGGCAGTCACCAAAGGGTCTGAGATCTTAGTGGGAGGCTCACAAGAAAGCCCTTTTCAAGGTTAAACTTTACTTAATGTCTCTGGAGCTGTGCATTGAAATCCCTTGTGTGAAAGGTGCCAGCCTCACCTTGTAATTTCTTTTCCACGGGGTGCTGGATTGCGGCCTGCTCACCAGAGGGAAGATCGACCTGCTGCAGAGGCTCCTGGATGGTTCTGCTGACCCCAGCTTGGCTGAGGAGGTGACCGACTCATTCTATCCAGCAGTGGGTGTAGACGAGTCTAGAACTCAAGGCTGGAGATTTGTTTTGGGTGGCTCAGGGGAGTAACTAGGATGAGGGGGTTACATAGCACCCCGCCCCCGACGCCAGGCGACAGCACCCACGGGCGCCGACGAAAGTCGGCTCCTGTGGTCGGCGGTGCTGCGGGTCTAAGGCAGGCTAGTCCCTACCTGTCTTGGCACCACGCTGCACCCCGGAAACAGCCAGCAGGTTTGGCTCTTAGGCGAGGGTGAAGGGGAATTGGGCATGGGGCTCTGCGCGCTGCCCCCACCCCGAGCACCGGTTCCGCACTCCCATTGGTGGGGAACCGTGGCCAATGGGAGCTGGCGGGGGGAGGCAGTGCCTGCGGATGAGAGCAGCATGAGGAGCCTCCTGGCCACTTCCAGGGTGCAGTGCAGACCCAGGACAGGCAGGGAGCCTGCCTTAGCCTCACTGCGCCGCTGACTGGGAGCCACCTGAGGTAAGCCTGCACGGTGCACCCCAACCCCGAGCCCCAGCCCTGAGTCCCCCCAAACCCAGAGCCCCCTCTTGCATCCCAAACCCCTCATTCCCGGCCTCACTCCAGAGCCTGTACCCCCTCCCACACTCCAACCCCCTGCCTCAACCCATAGCCCCCTCCCACATTCCGAATCCCTCAGCCCCACCCCCCCAGCCTGGAGTCCCCTCCTGCATCCCAAACCTCTCATCCCCAGCCCCACCCCAGAGCCTGCACCTCCAGCCAGAGTCCTCACCCTCTCCTGCACTCCAACTCCCTGCCCCAGCCCGGAGCCCCTTCCTGCACTCTGAACCCCTCATTTCTGGCCCCATCCTGGAGCCCGCACCGCCAGTTAGAGCCCTCACCCCCTCCGACACCCCAATCCCCTCCCCCAGCCCAGTGAAAGTGAGTGAGGGTGGGGGACAGTGAGCCACTGAGGGAGGGGAATGTTGTGAGCAGGGGCGGGGCCTCGGGAAAGGGGTGCGGTAGGGGGAGGGGCCTCATGAAAGGGAAGGGGCTAAGTTTGGTTTTGTGCGATTAGAAAGTTGGCAACCCTAGAATAAACCCAGACCCCAAGGAGGGGGTTGTGATTGGATGAGCAAAGTTGTGTGGAATCTGTGTAAAAGGGCCTAGAAGAGGGATAAGAGCGAGCAAGGCAGTGTAAAGGCATCCCTGGCCACAAAGGGCTGCATGGGTGGAGGTCGGCTCTCTTGCGAAGGGCCACAGGTATCCTTTCTGGACTCAGTGGTACGTGGTGTCAGACAGCCAAGCAAAGTTAAGTCATGGCACATTCATGTGGGTGTCACATACCCTTCTGAGAGATACTTAGGACTTGTCTACACTACAGGGGAAATTTGATCTAAGCTACACAATCTGATTTACGTAAATAGCGTAACTCAAATCGACGTAGCTTGGATCTATTTACCGCGGGGTCCACACTACGTGATGTCGATGGGAAACGCTCTCCCATCGACTCCCCCTACTGTTCTCGATCAGGTGGAGTACAGGAGTCGACAGAAAGCGATCTGCGGTTGATTTAGCAGGTCTTCACTAGACCCACTAAATCGACTGCTGAAGCTGATGCATCTATCGCCAGTCATCGATTCCCCGGTAAGTGTAGACAAGCCCTTAGTTAGAACCAGGTAAAATGCTACAGCCTCACAGGTTTGTGGATTGTGTTTTTTCTAGTTACAGTTTCTCTCTGTTATCCATTCTGATATTGAGGCTTATTGTTCTTTGATGCTGGCTGCCGAGAGTTACTGAATGGGATTAGCAGAGGACCCTGAAATTCAATGGGAGTTGGGTGCCTAATCCCTTAGGCTTTTTTGAGTATCCCAGACACTGAGCAGCCCCTTCATCTCCCAGGGTGACCCTGGACTGCAGCTGCTTGTAGACAAGCTCTCTTGAACGAGGGGAATGTGTTTCTCTCATTATTGAGGACAATTCTCCCATCCCCTAGAGGGCAGCAGAATCCAACACATTAACCATTTGTTTTAGCAATTGTACATTATTTTCATAAAGAACGTGCACAAAGACCAGGCCTGTAAACTCTAGTCAATTTTATCTAGAAAAGAAATAATGAGCTCCATGTAAAAACTGATTAGCATGAGTGAACTCATAAGGCCAGGCAGGCTCTGAAATGAGAGGAAGATTTTATTCACCAGGAACCCACTGCGTAAAGACACAGGCCTTGGAGTCAGCAGAGCTGGAGGCTATTCCTGGCTCTGCCGTTGTCCTGCTAAGGGCAAATCACTGAACCACTCTCTCCATGGGAAGATAATCAACATTTCCCAAACCATCTCTACTATGTTGGAAATAATTTTTCCTCCCAACAACACCTTACCTGACAATTATTTTTAATATTATCACTGTAGCTGCTTCTGTGCTGGGAAAACAGCTAGATACGCTGAACAGGAGATATTTACAAAGGGGAAAAGGCAGCACAAACTATCTGAAGAAGGTGCTGCTGGAGCTCTTAATGATCCAGCATCATATCCTGAGCAAGAGAGAAGAGGAGGCAAAATCAGAGTGGCCTTTGTCCTTGACAGTTTCATTCTGATTTGCTACCTTCCAACAGTGGTTGCTATTTTGAAAATGGTTGTGGTAAGTTGGACTTTCTAAGATGTTTGACAGGCATCTTTGCAATTTGGGAGAGGTGCACCTTTTTTGGGAGAGGTGCACCTTTTTTTCTGTGATGTGTATATAAATCCAAAGTAAATAAATAAATGTGAGATGAACTTGTAAACAAGGGGTGATTGCTCAATAGCATTTATTACCGCTTGGAGCTACCTCTGGGTCTCACAGGGTTTCCATTTCAGTTTCTTGAGGTCTTACTCTAATAGGCCACAACTTGCCTTTGTCTATTGTGAACTTGGGGGGGAAATCACAGCTCCTGTTCCAGTCTAGCCTGCGTTAGTATCCAACACAGATGGGCAACCTGTCAGGGGAATATACCAACACTGGCACAGTCAACCAAGCTTCTCCTGGTCTTGGAATGCCTGGCTTAACTTGGCTGTCTGCCTGAATGGTGATCTCTTCGTTGTTAGTCTATACATGGGAGCAGCTATCCCAGCAAAACCCCATCAAACACCTGGCAACAAGAGATAAACCCCATGATCTTCTGTAGTTGGTGGGCATCCTGGGATTCTGGCACTTCTCAGCCTTCCCCTTGCTAGTTCAAGAGTTCCTGCACAGATCAGGATGTTGTCCAAGTACACAAGGCTCCTGAAAAGTGGCAAGTTTTCAAACACCTGCTCCACTAACAGCTTAGATATTGGTGGTGCAATGCAATAGCATCGCACTAAACTGCCACAAACCCTGTCCCACGGTAAAGGTGGTCTTTGCATGAGGCTGACTCTTCCACCTGGACTTGCCAGCATGTGCTCTATTGATCCAGTGGAGAGAAACATTCAAATTCTGCTAATACCTCCAGTATATTGTCAATGCAGGGCAATGGGTATGAGTCCTTGTGGATCATATCATGCAAACTTCTTTAATCAATACAAACCAGATTTTCCCTAAAATGAGGACAGCCAGTCTACTAGGGCAAGTGAGACTATTAAGTGACTTTACCCCTCTTCTTCCAAGCTAGAACTTCATATTCCTATAAATCCTGCCTAAGAGAAAATTGTAAATGGGAATGGCAAGGCCAAAAGACCGAGTAGAGTCCCTGAGGTGAATTTCGTCCTACAATTTGTCACTTTTTCCTCCTTATTGGCATGTGCTTCACTCTGTTGGCTGTTCTACAACTGTAAATTATAACTGTAAGTGTATAATTTACGTTCACACTGTGAAGGGATCATGTGATTAGGTCATTATATTATATTAGTTTAACTGATAAGTAAATATGCAAAAGCTGGAAATGTGAATGATTTTGGGAATCGGAATTTCACTAAAAGATACAACAAAGTCCTTGGTTTCTGCTGCAAATGAAGCTTATTGACACACAACCTTTACAATCATCTTTGTGAGAGGCACAATGTGAAACCAGTGAGAAAACTGTCTTTCCCTGGAGTGATAGATGGAGAGAATTTTAAACGATTTTACTCCTTCCCCACTTGTATCCTTCCCTCTCAAAGAGATGGTGTCTTTGATCCATTGGGCCTTTCGAATGTCTGATTTGTGAACCTAAAATAAACAGAAAACATCATGCATCAGATGAGAAGCCTGGAACTAATCCTGATAAACTTGTCTGTATGCTAATGTAAAGAGGCAGGAAGCTGCTGGGCCAAAGCCTTGGGTTCTTAAAGAACCAAACCGAGATGATGTTTTGTGGGAACTACCAGAGTAGCCCCATACAGATTTATGGAGCTAAATTCAATGGTGCTATAAATGGTGATGCCAAAACTGTGTAACTTGCACTGATAGCCAGATTAAAGCAAGTTATGGGCTAGATCTTTCTCTGAATTAAGGCAGGTTTGCACCATTCGAAGTGTAAAGTTCCCCCACCAGGCTACAGGAGGATTTCTCCCATAGGAAAGCTTATGGTGTTACAGAATGACTGTGGTGGTTCCTCTTTCTGGCTTTCCTAAATTCTCTTCCATAGAGTTGGGCACTCTAAGGCCAGGTCTACACTAGGACTTTATGTCGAATTTATCAGCGTTAACTCGATGTAATCCCTCACCCGTCCACATTAGGAAGCAGTTTATTTTGACATTAAGGGCTCCTTGAATCGATTTCGGTACTCCACCCTGACGAGGGGAGTAGCGCCAAATTCGAAATGGGCATGTCGAATGCGAGGTACTGTGGACGGAATTCGACGCTGATAGCTCCGGGAGCTATCCCACAGTGCACCACTTGGTGGACGCTCAGGGCAGTATTTTGTACTCGGATGCTCTGACCTGCCACTCAGAGAAATCCCCGCGAAAATTTGAATGCTTTTTCCTCTGTGGCCATTTTGAATCCCATTTCCTCTTTGGACATTGTGGCGAGCTCAGCAGCACTGGCAATGATGCAGAGCTCTACAGCGGTGGTTTCGATGCCATCGGTGAATAGAAAGAGAGCTCCAACATGGAGTGATCGTGAGGTTTTGGATCTCATCGCTGTGTGGGGCGATGAATCAATCCTAGCCGAGCTCCGTTCAAAAAGACGGAATGCCAAAATTTACGAAAAGATTTCCCAGGCTATGACGGAGAGAGGGTACAGCCGGGATGCTACGCAGTGCCGCGTCAAAATCAAGGAGCTACGTCAGGCGTACCAAAAGACCAAAGAGTCCAACGGACGCTCCGGCTCAGCGCCTCAGACTTGCCGATTTTACGAGGCACTGCACGCCATGCTCGGTGGTGCGGCAACAACTACCCCGCCAGTATCCGTGGACACCGATGACGGGGTCCATTCTACGGACACATCGGAGGAGGTTTTCGCTGATGGCGAAGAAGAGGATGGAGGGCAGGGGGACGAAGCGATCGAAAGTGGTCACCCTGGAGATTTCCCCGACAGCCAGGAACTATTCCTCACCCTGACTGCGCTGCCCTTCGAACACTCCCAAGCCAGCATTCCTGACCAGGAATCAGGAGAGGGATCATCAGGTCAGTGTGTTAGACATTTATTTTCAATACAATAGTTATGGTGTGATAGCGCTCTGTAACTGTGGCTTCATTGGCCTTATGCGCTTCAGCTTTGAGTCGCTTTCCCGTGCAACTATTCGAAAAGTCTGTCAATATGTATGGGGATAGAGGTGTAATCACCAGCAGAGATCTCAGAGAAGCTGTCTTGCAGGTACAGCGATAGTTTGTTTAGCACGTTCACTGGGAGAGCTGCCTTATTGTCTCCTCCATGGTAGGATACTTTCCCGCGCCATGCAAGCAGCAGGTACTCTGGTATCATTGCCTTGCATAGCATGGCAGCATACGGCCCCGGGGTTTGCTTGCATTGACGCAGCATGCACTCTTTCTCTGTCTCCGTAATCCTCATCAGAGTGATATCAGTCATGGGGTCCTGGTTCGAATGAGTGGTATAATTAGTATACTGCATGCTTCCTTTTCCCCTTACAGACAGACATCCGGCTGTTTACGGTAACGCGTGGTGGTAGTGTGTCGGGAGCAAAACCAGTACCACATATCGGTGCGCGGGTAGGGACAGTCCCAGGGAGCGGCAACGCTAAACCGGGGATAGGATAGGCGAGCCGTTCACGCTGAGTGGTTCGCGGGCATTTTAGATTCCCTGGAGCAGCCACGCGGAGGGGGGGAAGGGTAGGCGAACCGTTCATGCTGAGCGGTTCGCGGGCATTTTTGGTTCCCTGGAGCAGCCACGCGGAGGGGGGGGAAGGGTAGGCGAGCCGTTCATGCTGAGCGGTTCGCGGGCATTTTTGGTTCCCTGGAGCAGCCACGCGGAGGGGGGGGAAGGGTAGGCGAGCCGTTCACGCTGAGCGGTTCGCGGGCATTTTAGATTCCCTGGAGCAGCCACGCGGAGGGGGGGGAAGGGTAGGCGAGCCGTTCACGCTGAGCGGTTCGCGGGCATTTTAGGTTCCCTGGAGCAGCCACGCGGAGGGGGGGGAAGGGTAGGCGAGCCGTTCATGCTGAGCGGTTCGCGGGCATTTTTGGTTCCCTGGAGCAGCCACGCGGAGTGGGGGGAAGGGTAGGCGAGCCGTTCATGCTGGGCGGTTCGCGGGCATTTTTGGTTCCCTGGAGCGGCAACGCGGACTGGGGGGTGGTTTAGGACAGCCGCCGTAGATTATCGGTTTGGCCAGCAGCATTTCCTGCCCGCCGCCAGGAACACTGAGGGAGACATGGGAGTAGAGCACTGCTGTGAAGCAATCTCGCAGCAGTCCTAAGTCAGCACCTTACCATGGTTTTCAGAGAGGTGATTTTCTGTGTACGGCAAGGCTTCTGGGATCCGTATACCGGGACCCCAGACACTCATTCAGCCTTAAGGCATAGTATTTGACCTTGTAGTACGTGTACATGTGATAGGCACTGTCTTTGGTCCTATTCACGGTGAAAGAGTATGGTCATTGTTCTTGAAAAAGTATCATTCTGAGGAATTCACTCCCTTTCATTTATCCCACAGCTGTGAGTGTCTCCCACCCAACCCGTGCTTCTCCCACCCACGGCCTAGTCCAGATAAGGCGGCGCAAAAAGAGAACCAGGGACGACATGTTCTCAGAATTAATGATGCTGTCACAGAGGGAGGCGGCACACCGCAGAGAGGAGTTTGCACGGTACGAGCGAGCAGCCAGGGAACGGGAGTAGAGGGCTGAAGCGCGCGAGGACAGGTGGCGGCAGGAGGATCAGCAGGCGACCCAAACAATGCTGGGAATCATGAGGGAGCAAACAGACACGCTCCGGCGCCTAGTGGATGTTCTCCAGGACAGGAGACATGAGGAAAGAGCACCTCTGTATGTTCTTTCAAGCCGCCCTCCCCCACCACCAAGTCCAGTGGCTTCCTCCCCAAAAGTCACTAGGACAAGGGGAGCCAGGGTGCGTGGAAATACTCAATCCACCCCTGCAGACCGCTGCAGTAGTAGAAGGCTGTCATTCCCTAAACCTTAGACTTTTCCCTCCTCTCCATCCAGCAGCACCCCTGAGCACCTCCCTTCCCAGGTCCCATGTTAAGTTACTGTTCTGTTGAATAAATCTGGTTTTTTGGTTCACCAATGTTTCCCTGAGTGTTTTAAATGGGACCGTTTGTATGTCTGGGTAGTGGTTAACATGTTTTGTAAGTGCAGATAATGGGAGCAGAAACGAGGGTGCACACAGGGTAACTGCTGAAGTGACAAGCACAGTACACATTGCATGCATTAAGCACACCTGTCCTTCGTTGTGCAGGTTTATACGTTGTAAACCTGGGGATTGGGGGTTGGGTGGTGCACTTTATGTTTGGGGAGGGTGGTCGCTGATCTTTTGCGGCTGACAGTAGCCTGCTGGATAGATCAGTGCACCGTGGGATCCGTAGGCGATAGTCACAACGTAAAAGGCACATAGACAACACCACACACACATGGGATTAGGAGAGGTTGATTGTCCCTTTAAGCAAGCGGAACACCTCTTGGCACTGCGCTTTGGGCAGGGTAAAGAGCTTCCCCTTTGAAGGGAAGTGTCCCCCAACCAAACCGCCCCCCAACCGCCGTATGCCTCCACGGTGATAATCATTACCCAATAAGAAGTACAGGAAAAGGTTCACACAAAAAAATCTT
This sequence comes from Chelydra serpentina, assembly GCA_037349315.1. Classification (NCBI taxonomy): domain Eukaryota; kingdom Metazoa; phylum Chordata; order Testudines; family Chelydridae; genus Chelydra; species Chelydra serpentina. The sequence goes on along the minus strand of JBAIAC010000026.1, from coordinate 10,429,321 downwards.
TCCTTTACTGTGACTTTACAGCGTTGAACCAAGGAGGGGGAAGGGGGTTGGTAATGGGAGGATGGGCAACGGGACATGTGTAAAGGGACAGGGGAAGGTCCAGTATCTGTTTACGGAAGTGTAGCAGTCAATGGTTAACCCGCTCTGTCTGGAAGCGAGCTTTCAAAGCTTCCCGGATGCGCACCGCCTCCCGCTGAGATCTTCGAATGGCTCTGGTGTCTGGCTGAGCGTAATCTGCTGCTAGTCGATTTGCCTCAACCTCCCAGCCCTGCATAAATGTCTCCCCCTTGATCTCACAGAGATTGTGGAGCACACAGCACGCTGCAATCACAATGGGGATATTTTTAGGGCTGAGGTCGCAGCGAGTAAGTAAGCTTCGCCATCTTGCCTTGAGACGGCCAAAGGCACACTCCACCACCATTCTGCACTTGCTCAGGCGGTAATTAAAGAGCTCCTTTTCAGTGTCCAGGGCTCCCGTGTATGGCTTCATGAGCCATGGCATTAGCGGGTAGGCAGGGTCCCCCAGGATCACTGTTGGCATCTCCACATCCCCAACAGTGATTTTGTGGTCGGGGAAATAAACCCCCTGTTGCAGGCGTCTAAACAGACCAGAGTTTTTGAAAACACGAGCATCATGAACCTTGCCTGGCCACCCAACATTGATGTTCGTAAAACATCCTTTGTGGTCCACTAGTGCTTGCAGAACCATAGAAAAATAGCCCTTTCGGTTAATATACTGGCCGCCCTGGTGCTCCGGTCCCAGGATAGGGATGTGTGTCCCATCTATGGCCCCACCGCAGTTTGGGAATCCCATTGCAGCGAAGCCATCTATGATCGCCTGCACGTCTCCCAGGGTCACTACTTTCTGGAACAGCAGGTCAACGATTGCACGGGCTACCTGCATCACAGCAACCCCCACGGTAGACTTGCCCACTCCAAATTGGTTCGCTACTGACCGGTAGCTGTCAGGGGTTGCAAGCTTCCACAGGGCTATGGCCACTCGCTTCTGGACACTGAGGGCAGCTCGCATCCGGGTGTCCTGGCGCTTCAGGGCAGGGGACAGCAACTCACAAAGTTCCATAAAAGTGCACTTACGCATCCGAAAGTTTCGCAGCCACTGGGACTCATCCCATACCTGCAGCACTATGCGGTCCCACCAGTCAGTGCTTGTTTCCCTTGCCCAGCATCGCCGTTCCACGGGATCAACATGACCCATTGCCACCATGATGTCTAGGGGCCGGGGTCCAGCGCTTTGCAAGAGATCAATGCCCCTTTCAGAGTTTAAGTACTCCCGGAGATTACGTTGTCTCCTCTCCCGATTTCTCTGCATCAGAGTCTGGAAAAGGTGCGCTATAAGGCGCGAGTTGTTGGCTACGGACAGGACAGCTGTGATAATCGCGGAGGGCTCCATGCTCACTGTCCAGTGGCGTCCGAGCTATCAGCCACAGGAAAGGGGCGCGAATTCATTCCCCGCCGGCGCTTTCACGTTGGGAAGGCGGAAGTGTGGGTCGAGTGACGAAATTTACGTATACCGACCCTTGACACAATTTCGTTCCCACAAGGCACTGGGGGCTACACCCAGAATTCCAGTGGGCAGGCGGGACTGCGGGAACTGTGGGATAGCTACCCACAGTGCACCGCTTGCAATGTCGACGCTTGCCCCCCTACTGTGGACTCGGACATTCGAAAAAAGATCCCTGGTGTGGATTCGAACAATCGACCTGGAAATATCGGGTTCACAAGTTCAGTTTCACAGAAATCGAACTAGTACCGTAGTGTAGACATACCCTAAGTAATCTGAGTATCTGAGACCATAATAGCCATTGACCTAACTATACACTGAGTGTTTGATTTTACCCAGGCCCTTTCATGAACAGGAAATGAAAGATTACTAATATTATTGGGGACACATAGTGCCAGAACTAATTGATTTTCTTTCTACTTTCCTTGCTGCTGACCTACTTATCTAAATCCAGTGCCTCCCTGCTCTCTGTTTTCCCCTTACAAAAGACCAACTTTCATGTACATATCGTATTACTGTACTGCCCTTGTCTCAAAGTCCTAATCACCACTACCAGTCAGCAGCATCATGACTGGCAGTGTTTAGCAATGCTGGTCTTGCTGCAAATTCCTGAGGGGAGCAGGGGGAGCCACAAATGTGTTGCATATTGTATTATAGTAGTAGACAATAACCACTTTTTTTTTTTTTACACACAAATTAAACATATACATGCACTGTGCTATAAAAAATCCCAGCACCTAGGGGCACTGCTGACCCAGCCATTGTTAGCTGTTGCCTCCTCCAGTCACTTATGTCACTGGTATCTGCAGCTGAGATTACTGGCTTAAGCAGAGTTACTAGTGTATTTTCTGAAAGGCTTCTCTATAGAAGTGCACAAGACTGGAAGGCTGAGGCCCACAACAATGATTCATTTACATAGTAATGTGAGGTGTCCAGACTGTGACTGCGACCTTCAACATGATTTCTGTCATGTAGATAACATTCTACCCTGTTTTGGTTACTCCCATGTTATTTTAGCTTTCACTTTGCTCTACATTTAGTATATGACCAATAATATTCTGTTAATTTCTGCTGTCACTTATATCAGGGCAAGCACAAAAGCTAGTGGATGGAATCGTCAGGGTTTCCGATCTGAGTTTCCATATGGCTGAAGCACGAGAGCTGAGAAAGTTTTTGATAAAATGTTCACTTTTGGCCCATCAAATCCACTCATGTCTGTTGTTTCTCAGATCAATATCCTGACCTATTCAACCCATTCATGTGAATGAGTACAATTTGTGTCCGGTGGGTACATGGCTCTGTTTCCAGCAATTTGTGTTTTTGTACTTTGTATGAAACATAAGTGGCCAATTCTGCTCTCACTTACACTGGTGCATCCTCACTGAGTGGAACTAAGGATTTTACTGAATTACCCCAGTACACAGGTCAGCAGTTGTGAAGTATATTTTTATGATTTAGGTGACATGAACTCCTTCTGCTGTGGGCTATTGCTGGAATATTGGCTAATTATGCTAATATAAATGGCAGGATTGTCCCTATTTTGTGAGAGATATAGGGATTGTCTCATGCTATGCAATACCTACAGTAGATGAATTAACCCTAGACAACTACAGAACACCATTTAGAACCTCAGTCACTTCACTATTAGTATGTGCAAGGCACGTGAATTGTTCCACTTGACCAGGGAGTGTGTCAAAGATAATCTTGTCCGGGCAAACTTGTTTGGCGTGGGCTATTTGGGTTTCTTACTTTGAAGCAAAGGCTAGTGGGGATTGCTTGTGTAATTCTGTATGTTATCATGGTTACAGCTGTATCTGGGATGCATGTTTAGCTAATGTATGGACAATGTATGTCTGCATCAATGCACTGATCATTTGCTATGCTTCTGTAACAGTGCCTGTTACTATTGATACAGCATTCATGGTCTATTATTAATGAAGCAATAAGTGTTATTATTGATGAAGCACTGAATATGCCATTAACACTATCTTGTCAATACTGAGTGTATTTATTATTAAAAACTATTTTAGTTAGTGACATAACTTTACACATATCCTTATGGAACAGAGATTAGACTAATTCTCTGCTGTGAGGGGTTTACAATCCTCATAAACCAAAAATACACAGGACATGGGGAGGGAGGATCTGGCAGTTACTAATGAGGAGTAGAAGAGAGGTAGCATTTACTGTTAAGGTGAGTTTAAAGGAAAGATTTGAAGAAGAAGGCAGAAGGGCCCAAATCCTCAAAGGTATTTAGGCTTCTAGCTTCCACTGAAATTAATGGATGTTAGGAGCCTAAATACCTTTGTGGATCTGGGCCAACGTGCTTAGTGAATGAGAACACAGAGATTGTTCCAGGAATAGGGGGGGCTGGTAATAGAAGGCAGGAAGATGAGTTTCTGAGGAGATGAAAGCAATGATAAAGTGAAAGGACTGGAGGCCATGGAGGTTATAAAGGGGGATAAGACCAGTGGGATAGGTGGGGACAAGTTTATGAAGTTGAGGATGAGAAACTTAAATTTTATGTGATAAGAGACAGGAAACCAAACGAAGTATTTAAGTTCCAACAAGTGTCACTTTCCATAACTGTGCATCTGCCTTTCTTTACAAATAGCATGCTTATTTGTTTGGCAGCATTAACCATTTATCAGCACAGCACCTAAACTGCACTTAAATAAACACAATTCCATTTGGGGGCATTTCTGGCTCAGGCATGTTCTGGACAGTGTGGGCAATTTGAATACATTTCATTATACAGGACATCCTTCCATTATGATAGCTATTGAGATAGCAGTGTACAGATTACTGCTACACTTACATTACTAGCTTCCTAGCACTTGAGTTATGCTTTATTATACTCAGGAAAATGCATGCTACCTAAACCGAATACCCATTTCTACATAGAATCATAGGATGGGAAGGGACCTCGAGAGGTCATCTAGTACAGTTCCCTGCACTCAAGGCAGGACTAAGTATTATCTAGACCATCCCTGACAGGTGTTTGTCTAACCTGCTCTTAAAAATCCCCAATGATGGAGATTCCACAACCTCCCTAGGCAATTTATTCCAGTGCTTAACCACTCTGACAGTTAGGAAGTTTTTCCTAATGTCCAACCTAAACCGTCCTTTGTGCAATTTAAGCCCATTGCTTCTTGTCCTATCCTCAGAGGTTAAGAACAATTTTTCTCCCTCCTCCTTGTAACAACTTTGTATGTACTTGAAAACTGTTATTATGTCCCCTCTTAGTCTTCTCTCTTCCAGACTAAACAAACTCAATTTTTTCAATCTTCCCTCATAGGTCATGTTTTCTAGACCTTTAGTCATTTTTGTTGCTCTTCTCTGGACTTTCTCCAATTTGTCCACATCTTTCCTGAAATCTGGCACCCAGAACTGGACACAATATTCCAGTTGAGGCCTAATCAGCGTGGAGTAGAGCGGAAGAATTACTCAGAGCGTCATGCTCAGAGCATCATGCTTATTGTAGAGAACTCCTTACAGACATCAACAATACTGCTCAGGGCTGATTGGATGTGTGCTTTAGGGCTTTCTTTGGTAGTCAAGTGTATCACGACCAGCGTGGAATCGCAGTGTCAGCACATATATTGCATTTTCCTCTGACTGAGTGTTCCTGCATGGAGGTTATAATTAGGGCTCTCGATTAATCGCAGTTAACTCATGTGATTAACTAAAAAAAATTAATTGCAATTCATCGCATTGTTAAACAATAGAATACCAATTGAAATTTATTAAATATTTTTTGATTTTTTCTACATTTTCAAATATATTGATTTCAATTACAACACAGAATACAAAGTGTACAGTGCTCACTTTATATCATTATTTTTATTACAAATATTTGCACTGTAAAAATGATTAACAAAAGAAATACTATTTTTCAGTTCACCTCATACAAGTACTGTGGTGCAATCTCTTATCACGAAAGTGTAACTTACAAATGTAGATTTTTTTTTGTTACATAACTACACTCAAAAACAAAACAACGTAAAACTTTAGAGCCTACAAGTCCACTCAGTCCTACTTCTTGTTCAGCCAATCGCTAAGAGAAACAAGTTTGTTTACATTTACGGGAGATACTGCTGCTGCTTCTTAGTTACTTCTAAGTAACCTGAAAGTGAGAACAGGTGCTCACATGGCACTTTTGTAGTTGGCGTTGCAAGATATTTACATGCCACATATGCTGAAGATTCGTATGCCCTTCATGTTTCTGCCACCATTCCAGAGGACATGCTTCTATGCTGATGATGCTCATTAAAAAAATTATGCGTTAATTACATTTGTGATTGAACTCCTGAGGGGGAGACTTGTATGTCTCCTGTTCTGTTTAACCCACATTCTGCCATATATTTCATGTTATGTCAGTCTCGGATGATGACCCAGCACATGTTCATTTTAAGAACACTTTCACAGCAGATTTGACAAAACGCAAAAAGGTACCAATGTGAGATTTCTAAAAATAGCTACAGCACTCGACCCAAGGTTTAAGAATCTGAAGTGCCTTCCAAAATCTGAGAGGGACGAGGTGTGGAGCATGCTTTCAGAAGTTTTAAAAGAGCAACACTCTGATGCAGAAACTACAGAACCTGAATCACCAAAAGAGAAAATCAACCCTCTGCTGGTGGCCTCTGACTCAGATAATGAAAATGAACATGCGTCGGTCCACTCTGCTTTGGATTGTTATCGAGCAGAATCCGTCATCAGAATGGACGCATGTCCCCTGGTATGGTGGGTTGAAGCATGAAGGGACATATGTATCTTGCAATGCCAACTACACAGTGCCATGCGAACCCCTGTTCTCACTTTCAGGTGACATTGTAAACAAGAAGCAGGCAGCATTATCTTCTGCAAATTGTAACCAAACTTGTTTATCTGAGCAATTGGCTGAAGTAGGACTGAGTGGACTTGTAGGCTTTAAAGTTTTACATTGTTTTATTTTTGAATGCAGTTATTTCTTTGTAAATAATTCTACATTTGTAAGGTCAACTTTCATGATAAAGAGATTGCACTTCAGTACTTTTATTAAGTGAATTGAAAAATACTATTTCTTTTGTTTTTTACAGTGCAAATATTTGTAATAAAAATAAATATAAAGTGAGCACTGTACACTTTGTATTCTGTGTTGTAATAGAAATCAATATATTTGAAAATGTAGAAAACATCTCAAATATTTAAATAAACGGTCTTCTATTATTGTTTAACAGCACGATTAATCACAATTAATTTTTTTAATTGTGCAGTTAATCGTGATTCATTTTTTTTAAATCGCTTGACTGCCCTAATTATAATTGGTATTTATGTATGAGTTTATGATGGACACTATATATTGTACAGATGGGCCTGACTATAAACCTCAGATCTGAACATAATTGGGCAGGAAAAATAGTGACCTAGGTCCAAATAGCTCTATAATAGGCCAAACCAAATTCTAGAACCGAACATGCCAAGACTGTGTAAGAGTCCTGTGGTGGGGCGGCTGCCTAACACAAGAAGGAAGGGTTCAAGCAGGCCAGAGGGAGCCTGCACAGAACCTTCCAATTAGAAGAGGGCTCACTAAGCGAGCCAATCAGGAGGTGACTTGTTGCAGCGGACAATGAGGGCCAGCAGGGGCCATATATATAGGGCTGCTCAACAGAGCAGAAGGAAGTCCCTCCCTGGCCTGCTAGGGAGAAGGACTGGCTGCCTAGGGGCACCATAGCTAGAGATTGCTGGGCAGTGTAGCAAAGCAAAAGGAGCTTCTGGCTGACTGCTGCCAGACTGAGGCCCGGGAGGAAGGGCAGATAAGGTGCTAGGGCTGCCCCAACTTGCCCTGAGGAAAGTGACCAACACACACTGCAGTTTGCGTCTGGAGCAAGGGACTAAACTGGTGACTGCAGAAGGCCACTGAGGTGAGTGGCTGGATTATAGACTGCCAGTTCCCCCGAAAGTGAGGGAGACAGCGAAGCGTGGCACAGCTGGAGCGCTGTGCCCAGAAGAGGACGCTGTGGTCCGGGGAGCGATGCAACCACAGGTCACAGAGTGGAGACAGCAAAGCGGGAGTAACCAGTTCCAGACACCACTGGAAAAGGGTGCCCTGCGGAAGGAATTGAGCTAATTCCAGAACAGCCAGCAGGGGGCGCCATGGTGGTGAGTCTCTCACCGCTACAAGTCCAGATACACACTTTGTAGCTCTGTCCCAACTTTAGCGTACTGTAACAAGTGTATTGATTTCTGAGCTTGAATTGGGAAATGGGCATGTAGCTTGCTTATGTGGCAACTCGCATTATTATTGTAATTGTTTTTGCGGGGATATTTATGGACTGTAGCCATATGTAGGAGCTCGTATATAATGGATAAACTTGTATCAGCACCTTGTCAAGCACCCCTTTATTTATACACTATAGACTTTGGCCAGGTCTACACCTACAAACTTACATCGGTAGAACTATGTCGCTCAGGACTGGGAATAATTCACACCCCTGATCGATGCAGTTTTACTGATTTAACCCTCATGTAGGCAGCGCTATGTCAACGGGAGAGCTTCTCCTGTTGATATAGCTACTGCCTCTCACAGAGGTGGATAAACTATGCTGACAGGAAAAGTTCTCCTGTTGGCATAGTAGCATCTTTGCTGAAGCGCTACAGTGCAGCTGCACCGCTGCCACTTTTTAAGTGTAGACCTGCCCTCAGTGTGTGAAAATGCCTGTGTATGTGATTTGCAGTGTTGTGGTAGCCATGTTGGTCCCAGGATATGAGAGAGACAAGGTGAGTGAGGTCATATCTTTTACTGGACTAACTTTTGTTGATGGAAGAGACACGCTTTCTAGCTTCACAGAGCTCTTTAGGTCTGGAAAAGCTTACTGTAGTGTCTCAGCTAAATAAAGGATGGCACAGATTAAGTGTAAGGGGTTAACACAAGGTGCAAGAAATCATTGAAAATGAAGTGGGCAATTAATATGTCTGCAGTCATAGGACAAAGGAGGATTAGTAGGTTACAAATTGTAGTAATGAGCCAGAAAACCAGTCTTTGTTGTAATCATGATTTTTAGTGTCTAGCAGAATTATGAATCTAAGTTCCTATGCTCATCTTTTGAAAGTGTTGTGCAGGTTTCCTTTGAGGATGAGGACTGAGAGGTCAGATATGGATTGATCATTTTGTGAAAAGTGTTTGACCATGGATGATAGGGTGTTTTTGTCTTATTTTTCTGCAAGAGTTCATGCAAGACCATGAGTTCATGCAAGAACATAGTGTTTGTTTGGTTTCACCTAGCTAGTTGTTCAGGCATTTAGTGCATACTGGATGAGGTACACCACATGTTGTGATAGGCATGTGTAAGACCCATGGATCTGGAAAGGTGTGTTGTGGGTATTGATCATCGTAGCAGTAGAGATATGTTTGCAGGTTTTGCCTCTGTTGTTCTGGCAGAGACTGGTGCTGTTTTCAGTTGGTGTGTCCTGATCTGTGGGGAGCTTGCTTCTGACAATGAGCTTGGCAAGGCTGTGGGAGGGGAGGTTGTTTGAAGACCAGAAGAAGAGGTCGGGAAAGATTTCTTTCAAGATGTGGTTCCCATCAACTAGGGGTTGTAGCTGTTTGCTGATACTGGGTATGGATTCCAGTGTGGGGTGGTAAGTGATAACTAGGGCTGTGTGGTCAGTAGGGGTGGTTCTTCTGTACTGAAGCAGGTTTTCGCGGGGTATTTGGGTGTCCCATTCCACGATGCTATCTACTTCTCTGATGGAGTATCCTAGTTTGGTGAAGGCAGTTTTAAGTGTGTTAAGGTGTATGTAATGGTGTGGCTGTTTACTTCCTGTTGAGTGCCTCCTCGTGGACATAGGTCACTCTATGGCACCCTGTCTCTTGTGCCTATCCCTTATGCTCAGGGGCCCTTTAAGAACTCACAGTTCACCCAGTTATTCAAACAATCCCCAGATGGGATCCCATTTATTTAGTCCTCAGGTGCACATGGGACCTCCAGGCAAAGCCCCCCTCCTTCGTCAGGGTCTACTGTCAGTCTTTCCTCCTCTGGATCTCTCCCAGTCTTCACTTCCTGCTTTCTCCTGCTTCTTGCAGTCTCAGTTACTCTCTCCGCATCCATTCTCCTGAAGCTTCCTGCTGCCTTTTTACCCTGGGACCAACTGATTCCCCTCAGGTGGGACTCATCATGTAATCAGGGCTAAGGGCAAGCCACCCTGTTTTATCGTGTATCCTGAACTTTCTCCTTGGTGCATATTCTGTGATATCTGAGTGCCTGACTGTAGATAACAGATTTCTTGGTATATCTGGGGTGATTACTGGAACTGTGGAGGTAACTGTGATGATCTGTGGGTTTCTTTTATACAGTTCTCCATAGGATTCCATTGTCGAAGCTGATTGTTGCATCCAGGAAGTTGATGCTAGTGGTGGGAGTGTTATAGAGAGAGTTGGATCGATGGGAGGTGGTTGCTGAATCTGTGTTGGAAATCTGTGGGGAGTTTAGGTTGTCTGTCCAGAGACTGTGTGTATGTGATGGTAACAGCCCTGTGAACCATCCTAGAACACATTTATTACACATGGTTCACCCAAGGGTTCAACTATCAGAAAATCAAGGGGTACTTGGGCATGAGCAGTAGTGGAGCAGGGAGGCCATCTGGGCAGATAAAAAATCCAGCTCTGGCAGTAGCACAGAGATGGTTGGCTGGGCTAACAGGGGAATACTTCCCTGGGGAGCCCATACCCTAGTATGGCCAGTGGGGAAGGAGGCTGGCCTGATTGGCTGAAGATCCTATACCCAGAAGTCTATCCTGAGTGCTAGCCATGGACAGTAGACTACACTGGCATAGCTGAAGATCCCGTGCTGCAGGTCTCAGTCTGCTGCTGAGTGTGAGTAGTTGTGGAAGCGACTGACCTGGTTTGAAGAGACAAATGAGATGCCCGGGTAGCAGGATGATGGAGCCAGGAAAGCGAGAAGGGACTGAACTGATGTTGAGGTTGTGGGGTGGCAAGAAAGGAAAGGAAGAATCTGTGGGTTGATTGTGGCCTGGGAGTGTGTGGTCACACCAATACTCCTTCCTTCACTTCAAGCACTGAGAATCATAGTACCTTCGCTGATAGACAGGCAGAATTGTCTATTGGATTGAATATGGGAGTCATGAACTCCTGAGTTCTCACTGCAGCTCAGTTACTGACTCAGGGCTGGTCTACACTGGGAATTTACATTGGCATAGCTATGTTCTGAGGAGTGTGAACTCTCTACAGCAGGCCTGCACAACATACGGCCCGCGGAGGCTCTCTGTGCGGCCCGCGGGAGGCTGGCTAAAAAAAAGAAAATTAAAAATTTTTTTTTTTTAAATCAACAAGAGGGTTTTTTTTGTTTTGTTTTTTTTGCTCAACAACTTTCCTCGCATCCGGCCCTCGGCTTTTTTCTTTGGAGTAATGTGGCCCTCACCGCTTTACGAGTTGTGCAGGCCTGCTCTACAGAGATGTAGCTATGCCAATCGAACTGCTGGTGCAGACAGTGTTAGGCTGATGGAAGAATTCTTCCGTCAACCTAGGTACCACCTCTGAGGGAGGTGGATTACCTGCTGATGGGAGAACCCCTCCCATTAGCATAGGTAGCGTCTACACCAGGCCTGCACAACATGCGGCCCAAGGGCTGCATGCGGCCCACGTGGGCTCACTGTGTGGCCCGCGGGGGGGTGAGTAGGTGGGCTCACTGTGCGGCCCGCAGGGGGGTGAGTAGGCAAGGGTTGCAGCTATCTGGAGGTGCCTGCCTTCCACGCCTTCCTTATTCACACCTCATTCATTCAACAGAGATTTATCTACAACTGCATTGACTGACTGTTGTGTGCAGTAATATAGTGAGTTTGGGGAGGATCAGAGCACCAGTTTGAGCCCCATCTGTACCCCCCAAAATAGTAATACAAATCTTAAAATGTTGATGTCATGATTTTTTTTAAAGGGGAGGGGCGCAGAGTTATATCTGTTGGGATGTTAGAAGTTACTACAGAGAACTTTTTCCTGGGTGTCTGGCTGGTGAGTCTTGCCCACATGCTCGGGGTTCAGCTGATCGCCATATTTGGGGTCGGGAAGGAATTTTCCTCCAGGGTAGATTGGCAGAGGCCCTGGAGGTTTTTTGCCTTCCTCTGTAGCATGGGGCACGGGTCACTTACCGGAGGATTCTCTGCAGCTTGAAGTCTTTAAATCATGATTTGAGGACTTCAATAGCTGAGACATAGGTGAGAGGATTATTCCAGGAGTGGGTGGGTGAGATTCTGTGGCCTGCATTGTGCAGGAGGTCAGACTAGATGATCATAATGGTCCCTTCTGACCTTAAAGTCTATGAGACCCCTGCGGGGGTGAAGAGGGTGTGATGGTGGGGCCGAGCGGGGAGGGAGCAGGTCCTATTTTACTGCGGTGATCTAGTCACCCTATTCGCGCTGTTTCTTTCCCCCTCTACAGGCTTCCACACCCCAGCGCTGGGGAAGGAGGCGTTGTTTCCACGGGGTGGGTGGCGCTGGGGGTGGGGTGTTTCCGTGGGGCCGGGGGGGGGGGGGCCTCGGCCCTCAGCTGTTTTATTTGGAGTAATATGGCCCTCGCCTATTTACGAGTTGTGCAGGCCTGGTCTACACTGAAGCACTACAGCAGCGCAGCTCCAACATTGCAACTGTGCCGCTGTAGTGTCGTAAGACGGCCTTGGGCAAATCCCTGATTCCTTGTTTTTCTGTTTCACCGTCTGTAACAGGAAGATAATACTCTTTTACTGACTCAGTGGGTTACTGTATGGATTCATTAAGGGTTCATGCACTGCTATAAAATATAATATACCATATAAGTGCTAGATATTATTGTTTTATTCATTGAACGTGAACATAAAGCACTGTGTGGCAGCCCTTCCTCTCATCATGTACATACGTGATATACTGCATGTTGCAAGGTGTGTTGCTTCACCTGCACCTGGCATTCATTCTCTTGCTAATAAATCCTTTGAAGTGTGGGTGCATATAGGACAGAACTGGCAGATCCTGTACTTGACTGACTTTTCCTATACCTCACTTACTGTGTGATTGCTATTTTCATTGTGGCCTATTTCGCCCACAGCTCTCAAAGAGCTTTAAACTAAGCCGCAAAACATCTCTATGAAGCAGGTAACTATCATCCCCATTATACATGAGAAGGACCTGAAGGACAGAGCATTTAAGTGATTTGCCCAAGATCACACAGCGAGTCAGTGGCAGAACCAAGAACAGAATCCAGGAGTCCTTTCTTGTAATTCCTCACTGTGCTGACTAGATAGTACTCTCCTCTTATTGATAAGCATGCCTGGCTGCATCTGATGGGCCAGCTTCTCCATTCATTTCTATAGGTGCAATCCTGTGGCAATGTAACTGAAGACAATTTTACCATATATATTTAAATTACTGTCACCAACACGCTCAAGCATTGAAGAAACAAGCAAAGGGTCATTTCACACCCAAGACCAGAGAACCTGCTGTGTCATTCTTCCTCTATTTACCCCGGATGTTGCATGACCACAGAAGCGTCCATGTGACATAACTGGCTTACTGTCCTCTCAGCTCTGTGTATGTGGCTGGGTCCCCCGTGTGTACTGCTGTTTAAATTATAATAGCACTTGCACGTGGCAGCTTTGCTCAGCCTTGATTGCACCATTTGGTATTGTGCAAGAGGCAGGCTTGATCTTGAAATGCTCTTTTTCTTATGTGATTCCGATAAGAGTGATCCCAAGCTTCTGATGTCAGCCTTTTCCCCACACTTTGTCAATGATGTGTGACAGGTTTTGTTTCCTTATGACTGCCAATTTCCTGTAATTAATACCACAATGTATTAACATAGCTGTGTGGTATTTAACCACAGTGTTAAAACTCTGTATGCTCGCTCTATCAGTTTTGTTTCCCTTAGTGTTAGCTGTCCATGCTTCACTCTGCTGGTACTAATTGGTCTAGGGGTGCATTTTGCCCTTGATCTGTCTTAAATCCTATATTTTTTCCATTAATGGAGTTAAGTTATAAAGTTCAGATATAAACTATCCCCAAGTTCAAGGTGCTCTGATCCAGGTTTTAATCAATATCCCTAAAGAGAGAGGCAAAAAGCATAACATTTGAATCCAGCTTCAATACCCATACCTCAAAGTTCCATCTGTTTGACCTGGACTTTTATTTTGGGCCTATCGCTAATTTTTTTCTTGCTTCTTACTGCCCAGTGTGTGATTGACATGAATTCTATGTAGATATATGTGAATAGATGGGAAGTACCACAGAATACAGTGTTGTCAGGTGTGTTTGCTGCTTCTTATATCATATCCCCTTGCCAGCCACTTGTGGCTGTGTTGGTTTCAGAGCAGAGTAACGCAACTCAGCACTATTGAGCAGCCTGGCAGTTGGGTAGATTTCCAAAGACAGACATTACGAAAGGAAGGAGGCTCAGAAGCCTGAAAGAGAGCTGTTTCCACCATGTTATAGAGTCGGTTATACCAGGGCCGGCTCTGGCTTGTTTGCCACTCCAGGCAAAAAAGCTGCTCGCTGCCCTGCTCCCCGGGCCGGGAGTTCCAGGAAGAGTGTTTTGTTTTGTTTTTATTTAAAAAAAAAACAAAAAAAACCATGAGCTCGGCCCCCTTCCCCGCCAGGTGCCGCCCCAAGCATGTGCTTGGTCGGCTGGTGCCTGGAGCCGGCACTGGGCTATACAGCCCCATGCAATAAGACTCTTTCCATAGGTTATGTGGTTGTGAGTTCACAGAGAGAAAAGAAAATTCCCTCATCACAGCATTTTCATTAACTAGAGACTGAGAGCCAAATTATCTGCTGATTAAAAAGGGCACAGATCCATTAACTTAGTGGAGTTTGCCCATTTTCTTCAGCAGGGAATTTGGTCCAGAGAACTGGTTGATATGCCACATGATTGCAGTCTCCACTTTGTACTACTTCACAGGTTGCTGGATAGATGGAGGCTATGCAACTTGGGCATAGCATAAGGAAAGTGCTTGAAATGGCCAAACAGCATCCAGCAAACCAAGAACTCGTTCCTCACATGGAGTGTTGTTCTAGTATTACAATTGTGATGCAGAGTGGTGGGATGCATACAAGGTATCCCAAGCTGTTTATGCAACAAAATAAAAGCTTCCAGTAACTGTAAACTCCATTATCTCATTGCATCTTTGACAACTGCTTTTTTCTGAACATGCCCAGAAATGCCTCTTAAGTAGTATTTCTCATGTGCCTGACTGTGTAACACAGTTATTCCTCATACTGTTCTTCATCCAGTGTGCTGTTGATCCTAGAAAGAACTGAGGGTACTGCATGTTGTCCCACGTGTTGGAGTGGCATTTAATGAATTTTATCAGATTTCCACTGCGTAGTGGGTATGCAACCACAAAAGCTTATGCTCCAATACGTCTGTTAGTCTATAAGGTGCCACAGGACTCGTTGTCGCTTCTACAGATCCAGACTAACACGGCTACCCCTCTGATACTTTATCAGAATGGTCACTTCCTTAAGTCATTAACAGCTGCAGGTGCTGAACACCTTTGAAAAATGAGGCCACATCTATCTAGGTGTCTAAATATGGATTTCAGACCTTAATTGTAGGTTTCCAGGTTTGAAAATGTGCCTGGATATAATCTTTCCTATGTTGTGTCTGAGTGTTAGTTTGAGGATGGATCGGTACTATGATTTGAAGTGGGTTCTAGCCCACAAAAGCTTATGCCCAAATAAATTTGTTAGTCTCTCAGGTGCCACAAGTACTCCTCGTTCTTTTTGCGGATACAGACTAACACGGCTGCTACACTAAAACCTAGCCTCCTTTGTGTTGTAAGACTTGAGCATTGGGGCGGTACATTTCTGTTTGTGCTCCATTTTGCCATTGTGGACAAAACTCTATGCACTATTGAGCTTTCACTGGGAGCTGAGGATCTTGTTGACTGACCCTGTTTAGTGATTAATTACTGCTTACTGTCAGGGTTGTCTTATCTGATATGCATGACACATCACATGACAAAGTGCTGTTATTCCCTCCCAGCAGTTGCTCAAGTAATGGTTTCCTATTGTTTACTGCACCCATTTTTTCCATGATAACATCAGCATTTCTTAATTGCCGCCCTGACTAGGGAACTTGGTTCTTTCTTGAGTCTGAAGACAACACCCAGCTTGTCTTACCATCCCCAAGAGGAGGGTATGGTAGGATGCTTTAACCACAGCCAGAAGGTGTATGTTCAGGACATACTATTCCTGGTGAAGTCATATCAGCCGGATGAAGCTAGAACATGATATTAATGAATGTGCACTGGCAGGCTGCACATCTATTATGATGGTGCACATTCAGACCTGGACAATTCATTTTATGCTAGCTCTAAATCTGGCCCTTTAAATTTAGTCTTGAATAATAGTCATTTTTCTGACTCAGGTCTAGATTTTAATGTTTGTTTGGCTTCAAAATATCATGGACTATATATTAATCCACTTAGTATTATCACAGATGTACACATCTCCAAAGTGAGAGATACTGCAGTACATATTTGGGTAAACATATTCTTTCCATATCAAGCAGACACCTCCCTTAATAATATTCTCTGACTTATTCACCCTTCCTACCCATTAAAGAGGAGGCCAGAAATTATCTTCCTCTAAGCTGAATGAAAAAAGTCTTCACAAAATTACCATTATCAGAGTTAGATCTTTCTCTATCCCTCATCTTCAGCACTGGAAAAACCTAGCAGTAAAAAAGAAGAAATGGAACCTTAATGACACTCAAACATCAAAGTTCCAATGAATGAAACATTAATGACTCATTGACACCATTCTCTGCTCTCCTAGATACATTTCTATTATCAGAATATGAGTTCCTCTTTCATCAAACAATTGCACCTGCTCTAGACAGATACATTTTATCTTTATATATGGATGAAAATCCTACTTCACCAAACATTCTTGACACTGGTTAAACCCCATATGCCACAATAACCTCCTTGATTCTGAAATCAAGTCGGACACAGAATTGGGTGCCACCCTGGATCAAGATACTTGTTAAATATATATAAGAATGTAAGACTATTGACCTCCTCCCCAGATCTAAAGAAGAGCTCTGTTCTGGTCTCCTGAAGGAGAGCTCTCTGTAAACACAAAAGTATGTCTCTCTCACCTACAGAAGTTGGTCCAATAAAATATATCACCTCACCCACTCTGAGTCTCTAGGGAGATGTCATGGGAATTTGTGCAAGATATAATCTGTCCCTGAGGGCTCAACCCACTCATTCTACATAAAAGCACAGATCAAACTTGCAGCCCTCACTTGGCACATTACCCCTACACGCAGCTCTGCCCCTCCCACTTGCATCTTTCTATTACTCCTTTTCCTTTTCTGCTTACTCCTAATTTATTATTATTATTTATTCTTTGTATTACTGTAGTATCTAGGAGCCCTAGCCAAATACCAGAACCCCATCATGCTAGGGGGTGTAAACACTGATTTCAGTAAAAACTCTTTAGGATCCCACTTCACCATCTTCGCTCCTGCAAAATTCCCAATAGGCCCAAACCCAAAGTTCTTACTCTGATTTTACTCATTCCTGACTGTGGCAAAACTCCCACCAACTTATTTGGAGTTTTGCAATACAAGATATCAGGATTTGGCCCCTTGACTCGGCTGTTTTGCAAGGGTCAGAAATGAAAATAAGCCGAGTAAAGAGTTCAGGATTTGGCCTTTAAAGATTAGAATTGTAGTGTTCAGTCAAGCCTTACCATAGAGTGAATTCACTTGGTGAACAATCCTTCTGTACTGGATGAAAATAAATTAATTTATTCTAAAAACAGTTCTTTATGGAGAAATCAGTAAAAGGTAGATGATGTCAGTACACAAATATCTCTCAAATTGAGGCTCAAGCGGATGACCTCAGATATAGCCAGGGCCTACAGCATTTATGCCTTAAAAGATCAAAAAGTCCAACTTAAAGTGTGGGTCTACTTTGAAGAGTAACTCTGAAAAAATGGCCTTGTGTAGTTTCAGTATTGCTGTCTCTCAGTGACCTATAGCCCTGCAAAGTCATCCTGGGATTTGAGCATCAGGCTGGCTTGTTTCTTTTTTCTGAATCATAGTCCGTAATAAAGGTTCTGAAGTCCAGTTAGGCCCTCTGTAAACCCCGTGCTCAGGGTTTAGATCAGATATAAATGATTGATTGGTCTTGTAACTGCAGTTTATTAAAGAATTCTGTTGATTGTGATGCCCAGGAAGGAATAGACATTGGCTTACTCTCTGATGCTATAGCTGTGATGGATCTACAGTGCTAACAGGAATCAAAAGCAGTAGAATTTATTTTTGTCACTAAAGCAAACATACATTGCATGAGTCTTAATATACCTAGGGTGCTGGCCTATTGAGTCAGAAAGCTCCATTTTTAAATAGTCACTTTTCTAGAACAGAATCTGCTTTAAAGCAGTCTGCCCACATTAGGCGCTATATTAGGACCAGATCAGGCCACTCACAGGCAACCACTGTAAAGAATGCAAGGCAGGAATTAAAATGGGGCTGGTAGCACCACCTATCTTATTAAGGTTTCCCCTTAGAAGACCTTGTTTTAACTGTTTGGGCTGAAATTTTCTGTTTGGTGTTGCCTGAGGCTGAATATTTTCTGGACAATTTCAGCCAAAATGGATCAGCTGTTTCTGAGAGAGAGCCTAGGGAAAAATACATTGTTTTGCCCAAGATAAAAAGTTCTTGAGACCTTTTCTTTAAAATGCATTAGCTCCCTCCTTGCTTTGAAATTTGGCAGGGGAGGGGAAGTGGCCTTTGTGTCAGAGATGTACTTTTTGCCATTCTCATGAAAATCCACCCAAATCTGGACAAGTTATAAGACTTTGAAAAATCACAGTTCACATGTTTAGTAGAGACTTGCTAGAGTTTTACAGCTAAAATCTCTGGTGATTCCATCCTTGCTGAGCATGCTCCAGCCTCTTGCAGCTTCCAGTGCTGACCAGACTGTGTGTGTCCCATCCTCACAGAATGACTAAATATGGTCCAGTCTAGGACTACGGGTGCAAAGCCCAACTTTCGTTGTAATGGTTGCTTGCAGGTGCTCTGGGCTGGGGTGGGCTAGGCACCATCACTGAGAGCAGAACTGTCTCTTCTTTGCTTTCAATTACCCCTTTGTGGGGCCCATATGAAGGAGGAAGCCATCTGATTTGAATGCATAGGAAATAAATGAAAGTCCTGGGGAGGGAAAGGAGTAGATGGGGACAAGGAGTCTGATGAGACATGGATTAGAGGGGGAGGGGAGAAGAAACTATGACTGGAAATAGGGATACTGGGACTGCTTGGACAAGGAGAGTGGGAGCCAGACAGTGGCAGGGAGGCTGGGACTGTGACCTGGGCTGGGGAGAATGGAACTTAAAGCCAGTGATGGAAATGGGGGAAGACACTGAGATTGGATGAGGTGATAGGCTGAGGGGGAGACTGGGAGTGAAAGGACAAGGAGACTGGGACTAGGAATTATTGGGGGCGGAATAGGGGCAATGGGAAGGAGAGATGGATCTGACAAGGAGCTGAGGTGTAGGGGGAGAGTTAGGACTGACAGGGCAGAGAGACTGGGACAAGGAGCTAGGGAGGAAATGGAAGAAAAAGCTGAGATGGACGAGCAGACTAAGGAGGGAGACTGGAGCTGGAAGCCAGTGAGGAAGAGGGGAGCAATAGATTGGCTGGTGACCTGGGAGGGGGAATTGAGGCTGGCTGGACAAGGTGTTTAGGACTGGGTACAGACATGTGGAGAGACTGGGAGTCAGGAGGGATTGGGACTTGGGATTGTGTGAGGAAATCTAGAACTGGCTGTGCAAGGAGACCAGGACTGGGATGTGATGCCTGAAGAATGCAGACTGGGATTGGATAGGCAAGTAGAATGGGACTTGGATGAAGGGGTCAGGGATGAGGTAGAGACAGAACTGGAACAGCTTGTAGGGGATGGGGAAGAAGCGGGTCAAGCATGTGGGGAATAGGCAGAAGTCTGTGCCTACTAGACACATTTCCATCCAGAGCCTGGGAAGGAACCCAAGATTCCTAAATCTCACCATTCCTCTGTTGTCAGCAATATCTGTGAAACCCACTGGCAAAGTGGTTCTCATCTGCCTCCAGTGCTTGTCCACATAGAGGATGACATCCTATTACTGCTTTCAATTACTCTGTTAGCCCAAGAGGAAGAAATCTGTGTGGTGGATCTAAAGGTTACAACCCTGCTGATGACGCATGTGGGTGTCAATAGGATGCCATGTGATGGAATTTTTTTTTAATTTCGGTTTCCCTTTTTAAAATGTAGGCAATTACACACCAAAACTATGTTAAAAGAAAATTATTAAGGTTACAAAGTCATGCAGTTATGCCTTATAAATTAGGAAAACCAGCATTTAGGTTGCCTGTGCAACAGCCTTTCAGCCCACTTGTGCATATGCATTATGATACAGTCTTTAATTACATGATCACACACTGTTTTGTCCACATGAACCCTGCCTTACTCAGTGTACAGGATGGATGATGCTCACTGAATGAGCAGCTATTAAATGTTTTGTTTTCTCCATCATTCAGTGGATAGCTCCAGGCTTTATTTACTGCACACTATTGAAACTCTGCTCTGAAGTCAGAATTATTAATTTCCTATTGGGCTGTGTTACAGAGCTCATCGCCACACTATATGAGTGCTTCACAAACATTAATTAATTTATCTTCACTAAAACCCTGTGAGGTGAAGGCAGGACCGGCTCTAAGTTTTTTGCCGCCCCAAGCAAAAAAATTTTGTTGGCTTTTACTCATGCGGAGGGGCAGGGCAGCCAGGAGCAGCTCCCCCCTGATGGGGAGTGGCCGCTGCCACGGGAGAGCGGTGCCACGGGATCCCGCTCCCCGCTCAGCCAGCTCCCTGCCCCGGCTGTGGCGGGGCAGGGCAGCCAGGGGTGGCTCCCCCGTGGGGGGAGGGGTGGCTGCTGCCGCGCGACCCCGCTCCCCACTTAGCCAGGGCAGGGCAGCGTTACCAGCTCCCCGGGGGGGGAGCCGCTGCCCATGGCAGAGCGGCGGGGCCCCGCTCCCCGCTTAGCCGGCTCACTGCCCCTGTGCCGCCCCTAATAGTTTGCCGCCCCAAGCACCAGCTTGTTCTGCTGGTGCCTGGAGCCACCCCGGGTGAGGGCGTGGCATTATCTTTATTTTACAGATGAGACGCTGAGGCACAGAGAGATTAAAGTAAAAAATATTCATTAATGTTGGTGTTTCCAATTTGAGAACTTAGGATTTCATTTTTTAGAGTGCTTCACATTATATAGTACTATATATTCAAGAACAGCATCCACTGACTTCAGTTGTAGTCATAAAGGCTCAGCACTTCCGTAAATCAGGCCCCAGGAGCATACTGTTAGTGACCACATGTTAAAAGTTTGATTTAAGTGACTTGCTTAGCATCACAAATGAACTCTGTGGCTGCAGCAAGGATAGAATCCAGTTCTCCAGTGCAGCGTTCAACTGTCTTAACTATGAGATCATCCTTTCTCTTGTCTCATTCACTACACACCTTCCAACTTCTGTAACAAATGAGGCAGGGGTCCTACAAAGAACAGCCTCCTTCACCACCCTCCATCATCTGCAGAGCAAATCCACCCTATCCTTTGAATGAGGCAGGGTTCATGAGGAAAAAATATGTGATCATGTAATTAACAACTGTATCATAATTAAGGCTACGATTTAGTAACGGAGGTCGCTGGAAGTCATGGAATCTGTGACTTCCAGCGACCACTGTGACTTCAGCCTGTGATGGTTGGGAGCTGCAAGGTCCCCTGCTGCCTGCAGGGCAGGCAGCTGTGGAGTATCCATGCCACCTCTGGCAGCCCCCAGAGCTCCACGTTGCCATGGGTGGTGGGGTACCCCCACGCTCCCATCCACCGCAGGCAGTGTGGGTGGAAAGGAGGTTCCATAGGCAGCTTAATTCTTGCTTTCCTAATTTTTCAGTGCTTGACTTTGCAACCTTAACAATGTTCTTTTAACATAGTTTGTGTGTGTAATAATTTATATGATGGGGCTTTTAGAAAATCTTTACTAACTGCAAATAATAGGATTGCCTCTTCAAAAAGATCTTGCCATGAGGATTTCAACATGTGTTTTTTGTTTTTCAATCAAGCTTGGTGAGAAGATTTAAAGAACAAGCATCTGCTTCTGCTTTTCTGCATGACTCAACAAATACAGGCACTGACTTGCACTGAAAGTCTGGCAGGATTTTATTAAATTCTCCAATGAATCAAGGAAATAAATAAATGTGTAGAACGTTTAAGATGAAATGTTACTATAAAAATATCTATGCAAAAATGTCAGCTTATTATTCAGCAAATCTGCTCCCTACACATATTCAGACAGAAGTGCTGACTTTAGTGACAAAAATAAATGTTTTTGTCTTCGTACTCGCTTTAGCTTTCTAATTAGAGAGACAGTTACTTACACCTGTGCAAACCAACTAACGACAATCAGGTTGCACAGATGTGTCTGAGGGTTTAGCTGGGCCTTCAGATCCTTTTTATTGATGTTGACAGTTTGAGGAAAAAAATAATCTGGCATGGCTTTCAGATCCAAAGTGGAGTTTTCAGTGTTGGTAGTTAGATAAACATATTTGATCTGGAGTCACTGAAACATAATGTACCTTGCTTTTTGTTTTTCAGTGTAGAATAACATTTAAATTACAAAGACTGTCTAACTGGGATTCTTACTAAAGTAGGTCAGTGTAGGGACCTAAAAATCTCCCTTTTCTAGTAGAGGGGCTAGATGCCTGTATATTATTTGTGAGGTAGATGTGAGATATATAGGCACAAATATTTTTTGCTCTCTTAAGGGAAAAATATATTCTCTCTGTTTCTTGGAAAGATACTCAAGGTCAGCCAGATAAGCTTGCTGCTCTGAATGTGAATGTCATGGACTCTGAGCCCTGGTAGTAAAACTGTAAATGTAAGCTATGACTTTTTTGAATTCAGAAAGAAGTGTTGCAAAAATTAATTTCAATTCTCCTTACCGAGGGTGGAAATTATAATCTGGTCTCTCAAATAACCTATTTCTTGCTCTTTTAGACAATGTTGTTAAAAAAAATGATATTTTGCACTTTTCTAGCACCTTTCACTTCAGAATCTCAGTCCTTTGCAAAGAGAGTAAAACTCTGCCCTATGCAGAGAGACAGCACAAGGCCTACATACTGCTTAAATCTCCCTATGTACTAGAGGGCAGAAGCAGAATGTAGGTAGTGCACAGGGAGACTCAAGCAGTGCATAAATTGTGCCATCCCTTTGCACAGAGCTAAGGTGACCAGACATCCTGATATTAGGGGCTTTGTCTTATATAGGACCCTAACACCTCACCCTTTTCACCCTCACCTCCATCCTGATTTTTCACACTTGCTATCTGATAACACTACATAGGGCTGACTTTCACCTTCTAGTGAAATAAACTTTGCAATAGCCCCGTGAGGATGGCAGAAACTAAAAATTAGATTGGTTTAGAAATTGGTACCTTTGGGGGCAGGGACAGAAGGAAGGCTAACCACGGGCAATATGTAAATAGCTTATTAAAATATGAGACTTTGGGCTGATTTGTCAGGGCTGAGAACGAACCAAAAATAAATTGGTTTTTCAAGTGACTAAGAACTATCATATTGGTAGAAGCGACAAAGGGTCCTGTGGCACCGTATAGACTAACAGAGGTACTGGAGCATGAACATTTCCACTGCTTGCATCCGATGAAGTGGGTATTCACCCACGAAAGCTTATGCTCTAATACCTCTGTTAGTCTATAAGGAGCCACAGGACCCTTTGTCGCTTCTACAGAGCCAGACTAACACGGCTACCCTTTTGATACTATCATATTGGTGTGGACTGTGCTAAGGAACTAGAATTGTCATGGATTTCTGATTAATATTCTCCAAAACTAAAGGGAACATGTGAGAAATGCTGCTATCAAGTTTAGACAAATGTGTGTATGCATGAGATCAGACCCAGAAAGAGGTTTCATCTTGTCCTGCAGTCATTAATGTGCAATTGAAGAAGCTACTAGCTGTAAGCCAAGCATCTAGAAATGCAGTGAGGCAAGTCACTACAAAATGCTCACTGGAGATTTTAAAAAATAAACAATAGACAAAGTATTCACTTAATGGATCTTTTTCTTTCTTTTGATCCAACACATTTCTAAGACATTTTTCACACACTGACATTCTCTTTATTAGTAAAACATTGGTTCTGACAATTAGGGCAGTATATATTAGTTCAAATAGATTTTACACTGAAAATCAAATATTGCTGGAAGGCAGCTTGCTAAAATCTTGTTATGTTGGGATCTAAGGATGGATCATAAGTAATAATGTTCTTTAGGTGGCCACACCAAATCCATTAATTAAATCTTTTCATTAATTGATGGTAATGTTTCACATTGGCTTCAAAATTGTGATCTTAGTATAACCCAAACACAGGAAAAATGGGAAAGTCTTCCACAGTTCTGGCATGCAGCCCCAATGTCAAATTAGGCCTGCTGAGTCTCAGAATACAGCCTACAGGAATAGACCAGGTCCAGTAAAAATCATCAAAGCCAATACTTTGATCTTCAAATCTATTATTATGAGTGTGTGGTGTCTGGCAGAATGGGACCCTGATCAGGGCCTGTAAGAGCTGCCACAATATAGATACTACTATAAAATTTCTGTTCACCTATCAAGGAAATGCAAATTCAAGTAAATATTAGTTTTGTGGGTAAGATTATTTTTTAAATGATCAGTATTTAAATTCAAAGTACATCAGATGTGGCCACTGGGATCCTTGTAAGTTTCCAGTGAAATCCTTCATCTCAAAAATGAATAGAAAACTCTGAAATCCTAGTTTTAGTTGCTTAAAGAAACATATTTATAGTGCTAATTTGTTGGAATGGGACAAAAAATATCTTAATTAGAAGGATGATCAGATGTGCATGTTATTTTATTAAATACATTATAGAGTCGGTTTAGGAGTAGGGACAATTCATCTGTTGTTTTCTTCAATTATTCTATCTGCACCACTTCTCTAGTTATTTCCCCAGACTGTAGGGCAGTGTTTCCCAAACTTTTTTGGCCACGGAACACTTTTTAGCCTATTACGGAACACTTATAATATTATTTTGTAGTCATTTAGTAATAAAATAAAAAATAAAAATAATAAAATTGTGTTATTTATGCTCAAATATGTTTTATTTTATAAAACAAAGCAAAAATACAAATTTAAAATAACTTGAACCAACAATTTCTAACTGGAAAGCGAGTATAAAGTAGTACAAAAATCAAATTTAAAGACCCTTTTTTAAAATTACGATTCTTTCACGGAACACTTATTCACATAGTGCGGAACACCAGTGTTCCGTGGAACACAGTTTGGGAAATGCTGCTGTAAGGTAAGGTTTTGATGTAGAACCCCAGAAAGAAACAGTCTGGAGTCATGTGGCTTACATAATGTTCGCTGTGCTGCTTTGTGTTTAACTGGTGTCTGAAATTGGCTGGAGTCAGTTCTGATAGTTCCTGAATTGTCCTTGCAGGGGCAGGGTGATTAGCAAAGTCTATCACATGGTCGTATGTTGTATTGGTCAGTTAATCTGCAGATGCCCTGCTGTCAAGCCATTCTTAATCAAGAATAAGAAGTGAGTTGGTCTCTTGTTTGTTTGTTTGTTTGTTTGTTTTCCCCAGACTTCAGAGGCAGGATCACCCCAACCTCAATGCTTTTTATTACCACCAAGTTCTAGAGGAGATGCTTGTACAGCAAGGCTATTGCTGTGTTACACAGTGAAAGTCTGAGCCTGGTTCTGAAATGTGAGCTGGAGGTCATATCACATAAAAAAATGTATGAAAAAATAGGATTTTAAATAAAGAACCATCACAATTTAAGCTTACTGGGCAGTTACAAAACACCTGAGTTTATCTTCTAATGGCATGGAGCACTGATTCAGTTGTGGTGCTGAGGAGAGTCACATTTCATACCCTGTCCTCCTAACTATTACTAGTGAAGTAATGGTGGCTGCAATCACTATATGGTGATCATTACTGTTGTTTATATAAAGCCAAAAGGATGATTTGCATATAGAGACAAGTAGGAAGGTAAGGGGCTGACTTTGAATTTACAAAACAGAGCAATGGATATTATTTGGGATTGTGATGAGGTATACGTACCCCAGCAAGGGGAGGAAGGAATCACTGATCTTCCTTGTGGAGGAAAAATATCTTCCCTTTCCTGTGTGAGAGAAGGAGCTGACATTACTGGAGAGATGGGCAAACAGCTGGGCCTTCTTAGGGATGCAAACCTTTAGATTTGGGCTGGAAATGAGTCCTTTTGGTTCCAGAAAAGTATCACACTACCCATTCCCTGGGCTGAGAAGACCTCTGTCCACAGCACAAAGGGTGAGACACTGTGTACTTGGTGTGCTTTAGACTCAAAGGCATGTTGATGTACTATCCCTTAGAGAAGACTGATGGGTGTGTGTTTGTGAATTAATACCTCTGAAGAGTGTTGACATATCCTTGTTCTGCAGGACATGCACTGATGTCACAGTCAGTTTTACTGATGTTTGTAAACTCTGAAGACTGAGCAGGTGATGGTTTCATCGGTCTATGTCTATGAACCTTTGGGATCAGCCTCCATTAAATGTGTTAGATGTTGTCACCCTTTTTTCTTTCCATGGGTGGGGAGAGACCCTGGAAAATAGTTTTTGAGGTCAGACCCAGCCTCCTGGTAGGATTTGCCAATGAAGTCTCCTTCCATGTGTGGTGGGTTTTTTGTTTGGTGAACCTCCTTCAGAGCTATTCCTAACTTAACTGTTGTTCTTCCATGTTCAGTATCCCCTGCAGTCTCCTGGTGTGAACCCCAACCTCTGCTGAAGCTTGTGAGGTGGCTATAGCAATGAGTCACCGGACCAGTTTTGCAGTTGCTGATGTAAATGGTGCTGTCGTGGCTGCAGTGGCCGGGGCGGTGCAGGGGAGGAGGGTGGTGCTGGTTCTTCTACTCCCAAATATCCCCCACCCATATTTATTGGCAGCTTTATTCCTGGTGTTATCCGCCCTGGCGTGTAACGAGCTCAGGGTTGGGCCACGCCTTGTTCTGTCTATAAAACACCAGGCACGGTGCTATGGAGTCAATGGACCCTGCTCTGGGGGCGGCCCCCCAGCGCCCGCAGGCCGGGGCTAGGGGCCTAGCCGGAGGGCGGGCAGGCGCTTGGCTCGGCCTGCGATTGGCCCTCCCTTGGGGGCGGGGGGAGCGGCGTGAATCAGCCTCTCTGCGCTCGGTGGGTAGCGCCTGGCAAAGGGGTAGGGGCGCCGGCTCTCCGCTGATTGGCTGGGTGGGATCGGGGCGCTGATTGGCTGGGTGGGTTGGTTTTCTTGTCCGCGTCGGGCGCGGCGCGCGCCGCCTCAGTAGCTCTGGCACCGGCGGCGCGGAGGGGCCCGTCCGTCTCCGCGCGCTGCCCCGTCGCTGCTGCTGCTGCTGGCTGGCTCCGGGCGGCTGCGGCTCGCGGCATGAGCTGGGGAGATGGGGCTGGCGCTAGGGCCCCGCTCTTCCTCCTCCTCCTCCTCCTCCTGCTCTCCCCCGGCGGCAGCTGCCTCCCGGGCCCCCGGGCGCGCCAGCAGGGCGGGGGCAGCGCCTCCCCCAGACCCCCAGGGCCGCCCGTCGTGCTAAGTAAGGGCGGGGGCTGGGGTGGGACGGGACTGGGTACAGGGGGCAGCGAGGGTGGAAGGCTGGGGGCGGGGGACTGGGTACAGGGGGCTGGGGGGGGTAGTGGTGCGGGCGGGGAGGCTGGGGGCGTGGAAGGGGGGCAGTGGGGCTGAGGAAGGCTGGCGGGGGGAGTAGGAAGGAAGTTGGGGGCTGCAGACGAGGCCTGGGGATGGAGGGGGGTGGAAGGTTGCCTAGGTGTCAGGTTGGTTCAGAAGGTCCAGGGTTAATTAATGCTGTATTGGTGAATTCCCTTTGCGTCTTGTTCTTTACTACTTTGGTCAGACAGCCAGCGCTGCTTGGGCACTGGGCTGCTTGTAGGATGGCCCTGCATGCAAGTCACCTGTATTACGGGTAAACACTTGGTTTGCAGGGCTGCTCTGAGTTTCGCCTTGTGTAGACCAGGGCTTAAGGGGTGATATTCGTAAATGTAAAGTAACACACTTTTAAAAGTACTGTACCTCAGACAAGGCACGCTGCCTTGGGGCAGCCTAGGCTTTAACTTAACTAGTTCAGCATGTATTTGAGGCAGTGTGCCTTGTAAATATTAGACTTTTGAAACTTTTTTTTTTTGGCTAATGCTTGTTAATGTCACATCTTTAAATCCTGCCCTAGACCTGGCTTTACTGTGCTTAACTGAATGTATCTAGATGCATATGTGTGGACTTGCAATATAGTTGAATGATCTCGGAAGTAAAAACTACAACTATTATGTGTAATTCACTGTACATAGGACTGGACTACATTGAAAATTTTTCCAGTTAAAATGCTGGTGTTATACTTCCCTGGGTGAACATTCTAATTCTGGAATAAGAGTGTCCACATCAGGTTACACCAGGGGAATAAGAGGGGCTTTTTTCAGTGTATTTTAAGCTGCTTCTGAAGTGGCATAAAGTAAACTGGCAAAAGGCAATTTCATAGCCAAAAAGAGTGTGCACAGGGAGTTATAGTGATATAACTAGCTGTTTAAATTTGTACCTAACTTTATATCTGACCTGCCCCACTTCTTGTTTACAGTACTATGAACATGCCGAAACCGGTGTCCCTTTGTGTGTTTCTTAATATGTAGTGGTATTTTCTAGGGCTTAATGATTCTTCTTAAGTAGCGGAGATGGTGATTCTTGTCATTGGAAAATGCTAGGGCACTTTTTCTCCTCTCTTTATTCATTTCAAAACAGTGACTGAAAATTTTACCAGACCTACTAACCAAAAGGTTAAACCACTAGCCAGGGGCCAATGCAGAGGCTGCATGAGGATGACACACTCGGTTCACACTTACTGTCTTCTTAATCATATGGGTTGGAAATTTTTCTTAAAATGAAAATGTATATGCGTCTTTAGTTGATTTCTAAACCCCTTCGTTTACCAGAGCAAACTTCCCACTTGTCAGTGGCAAGTGGGCAGTTAGATTTTTTTCAAACCCTAAATCAATTCCAGTCATATTAACAAGGGAAAACTCCCTTTCCCCTAATTTTTATTCAAGTTGAAACTTGTTCTTGAGAGAAGGGAATTATAAATCAAAAATAGGATGGGGGAGAGATTGGGTTTCACAGTTGTTAGACAGTAACATTAAGAATTCTACTTCATCACACAAGCCAGAAAACTCATTGCTGCTTGTTGCAGCAGCAAAGGGGTTACAAGTCCTTGAATCTGTGGTAATAAGTAATAAAAACCTCAAGGCAGAAGTTTCTTGGGTAAATATTAGGTGTTTAAAAAAAAAGAAGAAAAACTTGCAATAAATGTAATTGTTTAAATATTGTTTCACTGCATTTAAAACAGTTGTCAAGCTTGTTTGCTCCTGAAACTTCCCAGTGCATATGCACACATTGGTGTCTGTTGGAATAGAAATTGTACAACATAGCTAATGTACTAAATAGGGATGTATTTGTTCTTGATACTGATGCATGCCCCTACAAGCAATACATTCTGCCTTTTCAGTATGCAAATGATGCTGATGCTATTAACAAAAAAATATTTCCAGAGAAAAAAGCTGGTAAGAGTTTTTATTGGCTTGCCATAGATGTGAAGGTCTATTTTGATTTACACAGATTAGTTGATGCTTTAAAATGCGGCTGCTCAGAATTATTAATATTCCTTCACTGCACACATATTCTGGAAAAATGTATGTTGTACATTAGATAGTAACTTAGCTGCCCAATGCATTGTATTGCTGTGCAGATACCATTATAGCTTTTAAGTAGATGTCTGGACTACTTGGCTAGGATGATATAAGTGTGTGGTGGTGGGAAAAATTTAGCACCAGTTTGCTGTAATGTGCTAAACTCATGAAATTAAGTGCAAGCAAAGCAATTTGCTGTGAGCCATGTTTGTGAAGATTAGGATGAAGCTTTTTTCCTTATCTACCTCACTTCTTCCCTTTATAACACTGAATCTTGGCAATAAGCTTTGTTACTTACATTCCAATGCAAGCTTCTTCATGGTAAAGCTGACACTGTAATAACCACTGATCCAAATCAGACTCCAGCCACATAAGAAGTAAATTAGATTAGAATCTAAAGTAAATTAGAAACAATCATGTGATAAACAGATGTTGTCCATGGGACTGTAATGCTGTTACTTATGAAACAGTTATGGGTATACAAATTCCTCAAGCATAGTAAAGGAATTTTCCTTAATTTATAAGATCTTGTTTCTTTTATGAGAAGCTTATAGCAAAGAACTATCCCTGATAAGTGTTTGGAGGCTTTTAAGAACAGGTTAGAAAATGATGGAGATTCCACAACTTACCTAGGTAATTTGTTCCAGTGCTTAACTACCCTTACAGGAAGTTTTTCTAACGTTTAACCTAAATCTTTCTTGTTGCAATTTAAGACCATTGCTTGTTGTCTTGTCCTCAGTGGTTATAGAGAACAATGTATTACCCTTCTCTTTGTAACAATCTTTTATGTACTTGAAGAATGTTATGTCCTCGCTCACTTGTCTGTTCTCAAGACTAAGCAAGCTCATTTTTTCCCCAGTCTTTCCTCATAGGTCGTGTTTTCTAGAACTTTGATCATACTTGTTGCTTTCCTCTGGACTTTCTCCATCTTTCCTGAAGTCTGATGCCCAGAACTGGACACAGTACTCCAGTTGAGGCCTTATCAGTGCCGAGTAGAGTGGAATAATTACTCCTTGTGTCTTGTTTACAACACTCCTGCTAATACATCTAAGAATAATGTTCATTTTTTTTGACAACAGTATTGCATTGTTGGTTAATATTTAGGTTGTGATCCACTGTACCTCTCCCCCCACTCCCCAGATCTTTCTGCAGTACTCCTTCCTAGGCAGTTATTTCCACTTTGTATTTGTGCAATTGATTATTCCTTCTTAAGTGTATTACTTTGCAATTGTCATTGTTGAATTTATAAGTGTACTCTGTCATTATCCAAATCATTTATGAAGATATTGAATAGAACTGGATGCAGGATTGATCCCTGCTGGACCCTACTTTCTATGCCCTTCTAGCTTGATTGTGAACCATTGATAACTATTTCGAGTACAGTTTTCCAACCAGTTGTGCACCCACCTTATGGTACTTTTGTCTAGGCTGTTTCTTTAGTTTGGTTATGAGATGGTCATGTGAGGCAGTATCAGAAGCCTTACTAATGTCAAGATATGACACTTACTGCTTCCCCCCCCCCCCCCCCCCCCAATCCTTCAGGGCTTGTTACGCTGTCAAATCTATTAGGTTGGTTTGATATGATTTGTTCTTGACAGATTCGAATTGACTGTTACTACTGTATTTTCTTCTAGGTGCTTACACACTGATTATTTGCTCCATTATCTTTCCGGGTACCAAAGTGAAGCTGCATGGTCTATATTTCCCTTAGTTGTCCTTATTTCCATGATAATTTGTGTGGTAATTCTGTAAAGGATGTACACATCTCGATGATTCCAGTTAACCTATCATTACCTTTCCTTTATCCTCATTTTGCATAGGTGACATGGCAAAAATGAGCTTTTAGAGGTGATTTCAGGGAAACAAAAGAGTAAGATTTGGTGAGGACATCCCAAGAATCAGAGGCAACATGGAGGAAGTCATGGAAATGTTTGAGGGAGGTGGTGAAAAGAGGAATTTAAAATTGGAATAATTGTTGAAGCGTAGTAGTCAAAAGGGAATGGAAAAGGAAACTAACTCGAGGTATAGGCTGGAGCTGTGTAATGTAGGGCTACATAGATGTGTGATGGCTTTGTATTCCAGTTCAGAGCAGGGCATATATTGATTGACTTGCTTTCTTAGCCTCTCCTTTATGCACTTGTTTTCACCATATATATTGTGGTAGATGTTTTACTCTTGTAGCTTTATGGTAAGTGTGGTCATGTAAATTCAACATTTATTAGTAACTTTGGGCCACTCTGTTTCTGAGTGCTATAACTCGGAAAAGTATTTTTTTTTTCCTATTTGTGAATAGGCTTGGCAGATTTCCATTTTTTTGGTAGTTTGGGTAGATATTGGTTTATTTTTAAGCATTTTTCTCAATTTTTATCTATTTACATTTTCAGTTATGCAAAATTATGGGTTTTAAATGTTTTTGTTCAATGTTTTTGTTCTCACAGTTGTGGGAAATTATAGGGGGAGTGTGACGGTGTTCCCCATAAAGTTTTATGGGGAGATGCTTATAAATGTATATATGTAACTAAAATATGTTTTATGCTACATGTGCCATGTAACATATCTCTGTGAAAGTTATGACCTACTGAATTCATAGAATCATAGAATCTCAGAGTTGGAAGGGACCTTAGAAGGTCATCTAGTCCAACCCCCTGCTCAAAGCAGGACCAATCCCCAATTTTTGCCCCAGATCCCTAAATGGCCCCCTCAAGGATTGAACTCACAACCCTGGGTTTAGCAGGCCAACGCTCAAACCACTGAGCTATCCCTCCCCCAATTTACTCCTCCTGTTTGTATGCATGTATCATTGTTGTAGTTGGAGTTATGAAGATTGGTTTTATATTTGCTGGTTTTGTACATAGCCTTTGTAAGTGCATGGGATCATCTTTGGAGCAAAGAATGTGCCTGTTAAATGCGAGCACTTGAGAGACAAAAGACGTTGCAGACCCCAATCCATTCCAGACCCAGCCCCAATGTGGATTGGGGTCTGCAACGTCTTTTGTCTCTCAAGTGCTCGCATTTAACAGGCACATTCTTTGCTCCAAAGATGATCCCATGCATTTACAAAGGCTATGTACAAAACCAGCAAATATAAAACCAATCTTCATAACTCCAACTACAACAATGATACATGCATACAAACAGGAGGAGTAAATTCAGTAGGTCATAACTTTCACAGAGATATGTTACATGGCACATGTAGCATAAAACATATTTTAGTTACATATATACATTTATAAGCATCTCCCCATAAAACTTTATGGGGAACACAGTCACAGGGAGTCTCTGAAAATAATTATTTAATGACAGTAGAAGTTGATTCAAAAATTAGTTTTATAATTGCTAAAACACACATTGTCAACATCACATGTCAAAATATCCTTCAAACTAAGTTCTCAAGCAGCATTTTTTTTTGCTTATCTGTAAATTTTTATTATGTTAAAAATATTTTTTGTTGGTTTGTGTAAATAATGAAATCAGTGTTTTACTGACGTTTATCAATAAAAATCTAATCCTTCCAAGCTGACATGTGAACTGTGATGCTTTGTACTGCTTTTGACATAATTTTGACTTCTTGTCATGGACCATGTTTAAAGGACACTGTCAATGTGAAAATCATTTTCTAAAAACTTTCTGTTCATGATTGTTACAAGTAACACTGAAGAGTCCTGTAATTAAAGGAATTAAAGGGTGAAAAAACCTGCTAATTTCAGTTTTACAGCACTTCGTGTATGGTTTCACTGTTTCCCTGCATAGCAAGGATCTTTTCATCAAAAGAGTAAACTAACATCAACAGGGGAGCAGAAAAAATGTCTACACTTTTCAAAAGGAATTGAAGAAACTTCAGAGCACACTGCTTAAATGGTACTCTGCCAGAAATTGGCTTTTTTAAAATTAGTCTAAAATTCGTCTAAGAGAATCAAGTTGAAAGTATTCCTCTAAATTCTACTGTTTTACTAGCTTTTACCATATCTGTTGTAGGCTATTGTGGCAAACCTCTGAAATGGCCCTCCTTTTACGTGACAGTCACTCATTTTAGACCCAAAGTTACCTGGGTTCCACGCAGACCTTGTGTCCCCCTCACTTTTATTATTGAAAACTACTTATATAGAAATAACGAATTGTGAAATTGTTGCTATAAAGTTGTTTACACTAAATTAGGGTATATATCACATCCTTTTAAGTTTATTGCATGAATAATTGTGTCCCTGATTTTGGATCTTGACATGTGAAGGGAGACTTACTGTGGTGTTTCCCTGTCTTCTTTCTGGGTTCTTCTTGCTTTTTCTTTGACCCTCACTGGGAAAAAAGGTTTGCTGTCAGCACATGCTGACTAAGGGCAGCATATTAGTATCCTAGTGTGAAAAAGCAAGTTGTGGGTTGAACGTAAGTTAGCTGGTTGAGAAACTCTATGGTGTTAGACTAAGCCTGTAAGGAATAGTAAGTAGTATTTCAAATCCTATTACTAACTCAGTCTTTGAAAGCACCTGTTTTTTTATTTAGACTCTCTCTTAGTTTAAAAGTCTATGTATAATCCTAGACAGTGCATTCTAGCCATATTTACTGGCTATGCCTTAGTTATCCTGTATGAAAATTTTAGCTTGACTTCCTCCTCCTCTTCTCCCCCCCCCCCCCCCCCCGGCCCCAAATACAAGAAGATGTAAGGGGAGTTTTATTCACCTGGATTTACAAACAGGATCAAAATAAGTTCTATGTAATTTATTGCAACCTTATCTCCTCTCTACAATAAAACACACCTGTAGAACCAAATCGGGATTCTTGGTTGTTCAACTCTAAAAAACAGCTCTCTGCTGCTTGAATAACAGAAGCATCATGTGACTTTTGGGGTTGTTTTTTTTCTGGGCCCCGCTGCTCCTAATCACAGAAAATGCTTATTTTATGGTAAACTGCTTTTGGGTGTACAAAGTGGCTTTAATGAGCCCTCCTCCTTGGAGAACTGTGACAAGTTATTCATGTAAGTTCTTATGGAAAACTAAGTATAGTACGATAAGGGAAAGACAGCTTCCTGGAATAACATTAATATAAAAGTCCCTACTTCTGATCTGCAAACTGATTTAGGGATGTGACAATGCTTTGGCTAACCACACCAACAGGTGTTGAGAAAAAATGTCTGCTGTGGGCAAACTAGGCTGGTTGGTTTATGCCCCAAGCCATGTGCTTTTACACGTTAACCAGTTATATTAGATAAAAATGTATCTTTTGCTACATAAATATCAGTTTCTGTTCTTGTCTAATGAGAAGGTAGGTATATATAATATAAATGGAGATATGCCAATCTCTTAGAACTGGAACAACCTTGAAAGGTCATCAAGTCCAGTCCCCTGCCTTCACTAGCAGGACCAAGTACTGTCCCCTGACAGATTTTTGCCCCAGATCCCTAAATGGCCCCCTCAAGGATTGAACTCACAACCCTGGGTTTAGCAGGCCACTGCTCAAACCACTGAGCTATCCCTCCCCCAAAAGGGATAGGTAAAGAGGAGCATCTGATTTTCTTTCTCTTTGAAGTGTTTTATATATTTGTTATGGCATCTCTCATTTTCTTGTCTCTAAATAGTCCTAATCTTATGTCTTTTCTCAGAGGGCAGTTATGAAATTAGAGAAGCCTTTGAAATCTTAGTCTTGAGATCCCATCTTAACTAGCACTTTCAAATTTCCTAAAACTTTACCTGTGCATTCTTTTGTAAATAAATAAAGTGTTGGTTTGGACATGCAGACTTAAAAATGTTAAGCTTTTTTTAATATAACCTTTCCAGTGAAAAAGGTTAGAAACCCCATTTGTAAATGAAAACAACAAGAAGTTCGGTGACACCTTAAAGACTAACAGATTTATTTGGGCATAAGCTTTCATGGGTAAAAAAACCCACTTCAGATGCATGGAGTGAAAATTACAGATGCAGGCATTGATATACTGACTTTTAAATCTGTTATAGAATGTCCAGGGAGATTGAAGTGTTCTCCTACTGGCTTTTGTATGTTACCATTCCTGATGTCCGATTTGTGTCCAATCTTTCTGGACATTCTATAACGAAGTAGCCATACTGGAACAAAAAATCTTCAGAAACAGACTTCAAAGAGAAACTGCAGAACTAAATTTCATTTGCAAATTTAACACCATTAATTTGGGCTTGAAAAGAAACGGGGAGTGGCTGGCTCACTACAAAAGCAATTTTCTCTTTCCTGGAATTGACACCTCCTCAATTATTGGGAGTGGACCACATCCACCCTGATTGAATTGGCCCTGTCAACACTGGTTCTCCACTTGTGAGGTAACTCTCTTCACTTTATGGGTCAGTATATCAATGCCTGCATCTGTAATTTTCACTCCATGCATCTGAAGAAGTGGGGTTTTTTACCCATGAAAGCTTATGCCCAAATAAATCTGTTAGTCTATATCCACAAAAACAACAAGGAGTCCAGTGACACCTTAAAGACTAACACGGCTACCCCTGATACTTGACACCATTTGTAAATTCAAGCATATAAAGTATGACAAAATAAAACCATTGGGTAAAAATTTTTACCTTTTTATAGAAGTCTGTTTGGATTTTACTTTTCCCAGGTGGTCTGAAACCTAAAGGAAATGCTTCTGTCAACGACTATCAAACCTTCTTGTGAAAATGCCAAAACGTTGTTTTTCTTCTGCAGAGCTTATCGTCATATGGTTGATTCCTGCTGATTGCTTTCTATGTGATAGTCTTGCAACCAAAGTTTAAACCATTGTACTCTTCAGTTATGTTGGTAAAGGATTGCAAATCTGGCTTTTTTTTTTTTCCTGAATCCAAAAGTGTGTCTAAATCAGCAATGCTGGCTTTGTGTACATTCTAACTTCCCCATGAATCTTCTCACTAGATTTCTTTTGCAAATTGCAATCTGTAAAATTTTAGTTGTGAGTATATAGTGATGAAACTGCTTCATTGCCAATATGGAGATCTTTTAGATTTCTCTCTAATTTGGAGAAAAGCCTTCCCAAAATAGTCCTGGCTTTATCTCATTATTGATTTTCATATTTACAAACTTGGCAGCTTCTCACACTCTCTCTCTCTCTCTCTCTCTCTCTCTCTCCCGCTCCCTCCCCCTTTCCTGTCTTCAAACTGCAATGTGTGGTGTCTTGGGGTTATGTGGAAAATTGTGCCTTCACTGTTAGTTGGAAGGACTTAAAATTTTATCAGCCTTCGACCTTGCTAGTTCTCTTACTTTATCCATCCATACCTTAATTACAAAGACTTAACAGTAGTCGTCATGCTGATTTTCATGTCTTCTTTGTCAGACATTGGAACACAACATCATTTCTGTTCAATAACATTAGTGTTGAATATTATAACCTAACCTAGTTAGGTTTTTGTAGTAAGGGTATATTCTCTTCTGTAGTCACAAGTGAAACTTCTGTACAACTTACATTAACATAATGAAGCTAGTAATTAAATGTCTAACTTGTTTCTCCATCCTCTGAATTGTGACCCTTCCTAATCTGTGCAGAAGTGTGATTGTTTTTCTGCTGTTAAGAAACAATCATTCCCTAATATCTCTCACCCTTATCCAGGCTTCCAAACAGTACCTTTTGCTGAAAGAGCTTGTTTTTAAAAAGAAGCCAAAGCTTTGGGTAAGAATAAGTGTCAGTTACCTGTCTATTTTGTTTTGCACTGGAAAAGAAGACAATATCATCTTGTCAGGCCTTTGGCAAGCCAGCCACTGAAACTGATCAGCCATGAGTAACTAACCTAAATATAGTTGTTTTTGTGCTTCTTTCTAGTTAAGAGCTTTGGTGCAGCAGCCAAAAAAGGCACGAGATTATGTGGAATAACTTGTGGCCAGTTAGTTCTATAAGCAGAGATGTAAACAGCAGTTTATGGAGTTCTGAGTTTGAACTTCAATACTTTTTGAACTTTATCATTTTTCAAGAGTGTGATGCTGTGCTACAACGCCCTACTACTGCTGATGGCTACACTTTCCCACTACATTAGTTTTTGAAATGACCTAAAATAAATTCTGACCTGCTACTGGGCTTAACTTCATTTTGTGTGTGTGTGTTTGTGAGGTCTAATGAGAGATGGAGTAGTTGATAGAGAAATACAGAGTAATACAGAGTAAAACTTTTGAGACAGCAGGTCCACATTCTTTTCTTCCCTCTCCCTACACCTTCCTTTCAGAATAGGCTGGGGCAGTGGCTCTCAACCTATTAATGTGTTACATGGACCGCAGGTTGAGAACAACAGTGCCCTCCCCTATGCCAAGTGCCCCCCTGCACAGAGTGGGGCAAGGAGCGGAGCCCTGGCGTGGAGTTGGAAAGCCCGGACTCTGACAGCCTAAAACCTGAGAGTGCTGCGGCACCCCCACAAACCCCTAGTTCCCAGTGTCCCACTGCCCACAAACCTGCCCAGAGACCCACTCTCCTGCCCCCTGGTGCCCTGCGTCACTCTCCAGCAGGTTTCCAGATCTGTTTCTCCCTCAGCCAGCCCTGTCCCCTTTCAGATCAGAGCAGCAAATGTTGAATTTTTTTTAGCACACTGCTGGGCTGCAGCGGTGTGCTAATTGTGCCGCATGCGGGCCGTGGGTTGAGAACCGCTGGGCTAGGGGAATAGATTTGCTCACTCTCTTGCATACCCAACTGAAGTTCTTTATCGCCTGTGACTTTAAGAGATACTTTTAGGAGTCTGTTTTAAACCATATATGTACCCCAACATTTCCACAGAAAAGAACTGGGGGGTGAGGAGGAGGAGGTGAGAGTTTAAATTTCTCCACACCCTAGTAAGAGATTGCTGGGATCAGCAATTGGCGGTGATCTGCTCTCAGTAGGCCAATTTAAAATAGGAGCTCTTTTTATCTATCTCAACACTTACTCCTGGGTCATCAGTCTCTCTGAGCACTTCACAAGAAAGTAAAACAGGTGGCTTGCATGTGCAGAGTGCTGCTTCAGTCTAGCACTTTAGCAGAGTGAGCTTCTTAGAAGGTTCAGTTGATGAAAGAAAAATAGAATAATGCTATAAAACTAACATGCCCTAAGATTCAATACAAATAGCTGAACCATGGCTATTTTCCCTATTTCAAAGCCTCATTCCTGAAAACGTCCAACTCAAAGATGCAGAAGTCAAGAAATAGATATGCAGCTGTTTATTGACTAGAGACAGTGCCAGAACAATTATAAGAGCAAATATAAGAAGTTCTGGCTCTGCCTTGTTGGCTGGAAGCTATGTATCCTGTTCGATCTAATTTTTACTCCTGTTTGTGGAAACTTCTGTTCCGAGGCTGATTTCAGAAGCCTTCAGGCAAGTTATGCCAATTTATTGCAGAGGAGCTGTGCATGATCTTGCTTTTATTACAAGTTTGTTTTAAACAGACTATATGGCTGTCTTCACTTGGCAATACATGGTTCCCTGTTAGTCTACAGTGATGGGAAATCAATTATTTCCACGTGTTTTCCAAAAGTAGGAAAAGTTGTGTATACATGCAAAATCTTGTACTGTTTTATTATTTTAGAGGTGTGACTTCTTGGAAAGGCATATGTGGGAAGAGTACTGTGTAAAAATTGTGTTGGTTGGTATACCACCTGTTAGCCTTTGGAGGAAAATTGGCAGCACACAATTACTATTTTTTGGATAATAGGATTTTACTATTTATAGTGCTCTATGTTTTGATTGATTAGAGTTAGTTTTGTGCGGTGAAAAAAATCAAACTGTAAACTCTGCAGACCTGCATTTAAAAGCCTCAAGATGCCAGGTGTTCATGCTGAAAAGTGTACAGGTGCACGCATGCTGAATGGACTGTTAGACCACTAGCTGGTAATCTGCAAAACCCACTTACCCTTGTAAACACTGAGTTTCAGTCACAGTAAATGCACATGCATTTTTACATGTGGCCTTGGCTTTCTCGTATTTTATAAACCCGTGTCCCTAATTGTTTTAACTTCACTTGCAATAGTGGAATGATGGTAGGAGGGGGAATAGAAAGTGGATTGGGAAGAACATAGAAGGGAAATTTCAGAATGTTCATTTTTTGAGTCAAAAAGCTTAATGATAACTGTTGAGCAAACCTACTACTGCCTTTTGGAGTCAGAATATTGTTATTTGATTGACTTTGCCACAACTTGCTCTTTGCAAATCTTTTAAATCGTTATATAGGTGGAAGTTAATCCATATTGGTTCGTGATTTGTCTGTTGTCGTAATCTATTCCAGACCAAAATCTGATTAATTTTTTTTCCCCTGAAGTGCTTGAGACAGACATATGGCCAGTCAGAATTAGAATAGCAGTGAATCTGACAAGTGGAGTAAACTGGAATGAATTGAGTCTAGTAGAAACTTGCATTGGTGCCGCACATGTACTGTTATGTCTCCAACAAAAAAAGGCAAATTCAATAAATTTAAAACGTCGCTGGGTAGTTATAATATTTGTTGGCCTGGATTCTCCAAGAGAGCAAATAACTTCTCTTGCAGAGTAAGACACATTGGAAAGTAATAGTGTAATGCTGTCTGAGCTGAGACTCTGTCAGAGCATTTTTTGTTTTAGTTGCTCAATATCTTGCTTGTTTTTAGTCCTCTTTGTGCAAGTCGTGGCACTAATGGGTGTCAGCCTTCGTTTGTGTTTGTCAGTTTTTTGTGTTGGAGAGAATAATAAATTGCAGAAAAGGTAAAAATACCTGACCATTTGCATGCCGACTAAGGAGCGATACTATAACATTAGTGTCAAGACCATAACATCAGTTCTAAAACCTGGGTGCAAAGGACACAAGGATATATGTGCAGATTAGTAAACTACAACCCAACTAAATTATGTGAAATGAGGCTGTTATGCCAGCAGATACAAAGTAATGAAAATAAAGCTCCAATAATGAAATAAAAGAAAAATAGATCCAAATTCATTTTTCTGTGGGTAGTGTTAAATAAGGAATTAGGCAACCAGTTAGTGTTGCAGTATTCTGAAGGAAAATTTTTTGTCTTCCAAAAGCTGTTGGATTACTCTCTACGGGACACAGAGGTTTTTGATAAGTCTTTGATACAATCTGTTTGTGATACTCATGTTTTAAGATAGCCTCCCCTCCTTCCCTCCCCCTGAATTCTAATAGGTTGGTGAGGCGTGCTTTGCCTTTACAAAAGCCCCCAACATTTTTGTATTCATCTATGTGTGAGAATTCTGTTCTTTCCTACTGTTTCAACCTATTTGCCTGGTCCTGAAGTTAGGTTTACTGGCCTGTAATTCCCAGGATTGCCTCTGGAGCCTTTTTAAAAAAGAATTCTCACATCGGCTATCTTCCAGTCATCTGGTACAGAGGCTGATTTAAGTGATAGGCTGCACACCACAGTTAGTAGTTCTGCAATTTTATATTTGAGTTCCTTCAGAACTCGTGGGCGAAGACCATCTGGTCCTGGTGACTTATTACTGTTTAATTTATCAATTTATTCGAAAACCTCTACTGACACCTCAGTCTGGGAGAGTTCTTCAGATTTGTCACTTAAAAAGAATGGCTCAGGTTTGGGAATCTCCCTCACATCCTCTGCAGTCAAAATCAATGCAAGAATTCATTTAGCTTCTCCGCACCAGCCTTGTCTTCCTATAATAATGCCTTTCATCCATTTACAAAATCTAGCAAGTGTCTTTGCTGATGCTGTAATATAACTGCAGTCATACAGTGGTAGAGTAGCATGGAAAACAGCGTATGGAACCACGAATTCAGTAACCGGTTTTTATTTGTAGTCTGATATTAGTATATTTCTGCTTTTTATGTGTTTCTTGCAGTCCCAGGGGATTTGGGTAACCAGTTGGAAGCCAAATTGGACAAACCCACAGTGGTGCACTACCTTTGCTCCAAGAAGACAGACAGTTACTTTACGCTCTGGCTGAACTTAGAATTGCTTCTGCCTGTCATCATTGACTGCTGGATAGACAATATCAGGTAGGACCACAGCCCTTCTCAAGAGAAATATGGAGTTCTTCAGATTTTTTCCTGCACCTTTCCTATCAGGTGCAAACACCTTACATAAATATATACAATCTAAAAATCTTTCTTCAATTCAGGAGTAGCAAGAAGATTTTTCACTAGCTGTTTGGGTGGCATGTGCGGAGAGGGAAGCCGTAGGTAGGATAATGGAATAAAACTGAGGGTTCTTCTGGTTGCATATCAAGAAAAGTCTCCTTTAAGTGCCTTTGTTCTAAAAAGTGGCATAATTCTACTGCCCCATAGGGGTCTCAAGAATTCAACATGAATTTGCAATGAAGGTTCTTGAAAAAGAAATCTACAACTAGTAATTAAAATACTAAATCTGCTTCATTAGAATATTTTTCGTTTTAAAAATCTGTATGTGGCATTAGTGTCTTCCCTCATTAAACTTCTGATTGTTACTACGTGTACAAAACTATTTAGCAAATCAAAATCCCCAGCTAGCAGATGTTAACTTCTTGTATAGTGCAGTACTATAAAAATACTGCACTAGCACATTTCTAGCTGTTGTCTGTGCTGGACTCG
Source organism: Chelydra serpentina (assembly GCA_037349315.1). Lineage (NCBI taxonomy): Eukaryota > Metazoa > Chordata > Testudines > Chelydridae > Chelydra > Chelydra serpentina. The sequence continues at coordinate 10,387,521 of JBAIAC010000026.1, read as the reverse complement.
GCAAAAATGCATAATGTGGTTCCCTGGGTTGGTAGATGGATTGCCCAAGTCGGGGACAGCGATTTAACATGGTTACAAATCCACATTTTAGCCAGTTGACTTTCAAAAATGTGTATGCTAATGAAATGAATCTACTATGATATTTTAAATGGAACTTTAAAGCAGCTCAGCATAATTTTTCTCAATCCTCTTCTCCACCTCAGGCAGAAGCCTCTGTAAACAAGGCATCTTACACCATATCCTGAATGTCTACATTGTGTCTAGGGGGAAGCAAATTCTAGAACTGAAGGGTTTTCAGGGAGTGTCCGGTCTCCAGGTCCAAATGTTCAAATTTAGGAAATCTTAGAGCACCTCAGCTGTCTTATGGCCAGCCACGACCCAAACCATATAGGAATTTCTAGATTGATGTCCGCACCTTCTATTGCATGTGGAAACTGATAGAGAGGAAGCTGCTATTCGTTTGAAAACTGTTTTCCTCTTTGTGGCTAATGCTGTCAAGTAGGTAGGCATTTACATTCACTTGATAGTCCTAGGTAGAGTGCATTGCAGTACTCCAGTATGGAAGTTCTAAAGGCTAAGATCTACACTGGAGAAATTGACCAGATGAAAAAGACATTTTTGGCCAAAGTCACTTGGACCCCCTTAATGAGGATCTGAAAGCATCCCCAACAAACTAACCTTGCCCCTTCCTGCCCACCGGGGGAGGCGGGATCCAATGTTTTACAATATCCCTTTCAGTTAAAAATAGCCCAACACTAAATACTTTCCTTTTGAATGTAAAATGTATAGTTTCGACCGCCCTATTCCCTTGTAGTGTATACATTAACACCCTTTAGACACAAAAATGGTCCCCTTTAGGGCTTATCCACACTGGACTCTTTTTTTTTTTTTTTTACCTTCAAGGGATGACTCCTACAGGTCTGGAGTGTGCACAGCAGCCTTTACAAATGTGTTAAGTACCTTGGAGGTAAAAATAGTCTAATGTATGCACTCTGAGGGTGTATTTTCACTGCAGAGTTCACTGGGCTCTTACATGAGTGTTTAAACTCCGCCCCCTTACAATCCTCTAACCCAGTGGTTTTCAAACTTTTTTTCTGGCGACCCAGTTTAAGAAAATTTTTGATGCTCACAACCCAACGGAACTGGGGATGAGCGGTTTGGGGTGTGGGAGGGACTCGGGGCTGGGGCAGAGGGTTAGGTTGCAGGGATGGTGCAGGAGGGGGCTCCGGGTTTGTGGGGGGCTCAGGGCTGGGGCAGAGGGTTGGGGTGCGGGGATAAGGGCTGCAGGGTGGGGCCAGGGGTGAGGGGTTTGGGGTGCAGGAGGGGACTATGGGTTTGGTGGGGGGGGGGGCTCAGGGCTGGGGCAGGGGGTTGGGATGTGGGAGGGGGTCAGGGCTGTGGGTGCAGGCTCTGGGATGGGGCCAGGGATGAGGGGTTTGGGGTGTAGGAGGGGACTATGGGTTTGATGTGGGGGGCTCAGGGCTGGGGCAGGGGGTTGGGATGTGGGAGGGGGTCAGGGCTGTGGGTGCAGGCTCTGGGATGGGGCCAGGGATGAGCGGTTTGGGGTGCAGGAAGGGGCTCTGGGTTTCGGGGGCAGCCCAGGGCTGGGGCAGGGGATTGGGGTGTGGGGTTTACCTTGCGCTATTCCCCGTCAGCAGCGCAGTGGGGGTGCTAAGGCAGGCTTCCTGCCTGTCCTGGCACCGTGAACCATGCTGTGCCCTGGAAGCGGCCAGCAGCAGGTCCAGCTCCTAGGCTGAAGCTGTCGCCCACAGGCACTCTTCCACCACCTCCCCCCCAAGCTCTCATTGGCCGGTTCCCATCTAATGGGAGTGCAGAGCCAGGGCTCAGGGCGGGGGCAGCATGTGGAGCCCTGTGGCTGGCACACCACATCTAGGAGCTGGATCTGCTGCTGACTGCTTCCAGGGCACAGCGCGGTGCCAGAAAAGGTAGGGACTAGCCTGCCTTAGCCGGGCAGCACCACACACGGGACTTTTAATGGCCCAGTCGGCGTTACTGACCAGAGCCGCCGTGACCCGGTGCCTTGCATTCCGCAACCCAGTACTAGCTTGTGACCCGCAGTTTGAAAACAACTGCTCTAACCAAGTGTGGTGCTTTTCATCTAGATTAGCTGACCTGTAACCTGCCCATTTTATAGGATGCAGACTAAAATCACTCAAGAGCTGATAGTCTCTGACTTTCTTCAGTGTCCCTGCGTAGACATGTCCTTAGAGATGGCTTTTTTTATGCTGTTGCCTAGAAGGCACCCCATGCTGTAAATAAGTATTTTGAAGCAGATCTGATTACAACTTGGGTAAAGTCCAGTTCTATTTTGTAACGTAAACAGAGCACCTGACTATGTTAATGGCTTCCTTGGTCTAAGACGTTAGACTGGTTCTCGAACACAATTAAGGACTCATCTGCATTGCACTTATACTATATCAAAGGACAAATATTATTACCAGGTCACCCAACAAGGTTATATTTGCAGTGTAAGTATACTCTTAAATGGCTTATTGGTAGCTATTTCATGGCTTTTTGATGAATGACCAGAGAGAAATCTAGCAAGTAGAACAGCCTAATAGAGAAGCACAGGTACTCACAACACTTCCTTTTTCTGGGCACCCTGGGCCGACAGAAATCTAACTGAAATCTAGGTTTGTGTTACCTGAGAGAGATCAGTTTTAGTTAATTGTTCTCAGCATTTGTTCTTTGCCAGATTACTCAAAATAGCTTATTTATTTCACTTATTGTAGAGACAAACAAGTGTTTGGCTTGCAAACTTGAAATATCAAGTAAAACAGTTAGACTGGTTGTTGTGGAGGTAAAAAATCTGCATTCCAGACGCTTCAAACCCTCTTGAGATGCATGGAACCTGAACAGAATCTACAAAATACTTAATGTCTGTCTGTCCTTGTAATCTTTGTTTCCCAGGAGCCTTTGCTTTACTGCTGGTTATGGCTTTTCAAATACTCCTTCCAGCTGGACAGCTATTCCTAGTTAGACCTGATTAGCTTACTTCTATTTAGGGGACCTGTGTTGAAGTCTCCTTTTAGTGGTCTATTCTGCATTACTTTACTTCTTACATTCATAACAAGTTTCTCTAGCTTCTTGCCAGACACAGACTGACACATCCCCGAATGATACAAGGCATTTCATACTCTGTCTCCCTGGGACTAAAGTCTGCTCCCTTTACCATGCACCCAGTTTCTACAGACTGAAGATAGAGCTCTATACTCTTAATTTAAAAAAAAAAAAAAAAGTAGAGAACAAAAAACTTTGTTTGCACTGTGTGTAAGCACTTGTGTATTGAAGTGCCCTTGTAGTAGTGTCTGGCTTTGTGCTGTTCCATGTAGGTATTAGCTCTTAATCCTTTTTATTATATTCAGCAACCGTAAGTCCCATCTTAGGTGAGAGCTGCTAAGTCAGTGGTCTCGGTTGCAAGGCCCGCGAGCCAGTGGCGGCTCCCATCGACCCTAAGTGTGGCTCCCAAATCCCCTCTAAGCTGGGCGGCCATGCAGCAGGCTAGAAATAGCCACGCAGCAGCTCTTAAAGGGCCACGCAGCAGGGACCTGGAGAGGAGAGAGGTAGGGGGTGGGCAGGAACTGAGGAGGGGAGCAAGTTGGGGCTTGCAGGGCTGCTGTGGGCTTGGCCCCGGAGCTCCCGTGCTGCCTGCCGACGGGGAGAAAAGGTTCCTTCCCCCGGAGCTCCTGTGTTGGCTGCCGGCAGGGAGAGGGTTAGGAGAGGAGCCCTGGGGCCGCCTGCCTGCACCCCAAACTCCTCACCCCTGGCCCCACCCCAGAGCCTGCACCCCAGCCATAGCCTGCACCCCCAACCAGAGCCTCATCCCCCACATCCCAACCCTCTGCCCCAGCCTTGAGCCCTGTCCTGCACCCTGAACCCCTCATCCTTGGCCCCACCCTGAACCCCTCATCCCTGCATCCCAACCCTCTGCCTGAGCCCCCCTCCCGCACCCCAAACCTGTCATCCCCAGATCCGTCCTAGAGCCCTCACCCCCAGCCAGAGCCCTCACTCCCACACCGCACCCTCCACCCTACCCTGGGCAGCCTCCCACACTCCGAACCCCTCAGCCCCACCCCACATGGCTCTCACATTGAAGGTTTTTTGCCAAAGTAGCCCCCACTTCAAAAATAGTGAAGAGCACTGTGCTAAGTGGTAAGATGGTACATCTCATATTTATTATGTTTTTCCTTCCCCCCCAGGTTAATATACAATCGAACAAGTAAGATCACAGAGCCACCAGATGGAGTGGATGTCAAAGTCCCAGGGTTTGGACAAACATTTTCCTTGGAATTCCTTGACCCTAGTAAAAGAAGTGTTGGTATGTACTAGTTTTGTTCATTGTCACATGTTTAATACCTTTTCCATTACATCTGATATACAGCACTTTAGAAGGCTACAATTTCAATTCACAGTTCCCTACTGAAATCTGAGGAAAGCTATGTAGCATTTGTATGAAGTAGGATAATACATGGGTTCATTTTGATTATAAACATTAGTGCTGTGTATTGTCCTGTCAGAGAAATAACAAAAAAAATAATCTTGTGCATCCGTTACATATCATGTGGCTAACCTGAGAACTTTATTATGAGCAAATGGGGCAGAACTGAGTGCTCGTCAATCTGTTAAAATTTATTCAGACTTAAAATTCTAAGAATGAAACTCCAACAGTCATCCTAAAGACTTCTGTAGGAAATGAGACAGCGTGCATAGAGAAAACTCTCTGCAACAGGGGCTTGACAAACCATGTGAAAATAATCAGGAAACTTTTAATAATAATAAAAAAAACCTCTCTTTGCTGCATCAGACCCAGGCCAGGTAGCCCTCAGGGGAATGGATTTCCATAGCCATTGTGTGAATTTGAGCCCCCCTTTGGGAGATCTGGCACTCCTCCTTTTCTTCCCTTTTCCCTCAAAAATTCATATAGTAGTGGACTCCAAATAGAGGGGTAATTTAGCTCCCCCTGCTGTATCTCATGACTACGAATTCCCAAGAAAAATACATCTGACATACTGACAGTTTTCATAGTACAATCTCATTGGGAGATGCTTAAGTCTCTGACCCAAAAGTTGAAGTAAGGGAGGGTTAGATTTGATGCATTAGCCTGCCACTTGTGATACAAAGATTTCTTTCTTAGACTAATACAGCACCTCTTTCACAGAATGTGTACTTGCAGTGATGGAAAATAAATGTAGTGTGTGCACTTGGTGGTAGGATGATACTTGAACATCCAGTAACCTTTTTCCGAATGGGGTTTACTGCTTGACCAGAATTCATAGTGCACTTTGTCACGCAGGTCTTGGTGAGAAGAGCATATGGGAGTAGCTTGTACTTAAAAGCACAATGGCTGCTAATTGATTTTGCTGTGTGTGATTGTCCTTTCTCTGCTGAAAGGCTCTATATTTTTTAAATTAGCTTTGTGGTCTTAAACAGTCCGTGAAGGGATAATAGCGCATTTACAATCTCCCCTGACCTTTTTAATCTAGGACACACTTAAAAGGCAGTCCCAGTTACTTTAGAAATCAGTATTTAAATCAGCCCAAACTGATAATAGGACTTGTGGTAGAAAAGGTACTAATCCAAAAGTGAAAAAAACCAATTTTGATGGCCTTAGGATGTTTTAGGCCTCTAGTTAAATGGGCTTTGAAGGATTCTGCTCTAATATGCAGCCCTATGTCTCCAGGTTTCATCTTTTTTTATCCCTGTTACTAGAGACTCTTCAGGTTAAATACAATGCAGTTTACCTTATCACTTGAGATAACTAGTCTGCAAATACTCTATCCATTGTTTGCTATTAAAGCATTGTGTTCAGCCAATTCAAGTGGATTAAAATTCCTAATCTTTTGATGGAAATAAAACTAGTTTCACAGTAGTTCCTATCCTAGAGCAAATCACAAGCGTCTGTATTCAGGAGCGCCCAGACTAGTCTGTACAAATGTTAACTCCTACAGTTAATTGGTGGTCAGCTCACTGTAAAAACTCTAGTGTACACGAGCTCTTAGAATTGAGAATAGCTTATCATCTGCACATTGGTAAGCCACCATATTTATGATTAAGGGCAGCATGTAGAAAAGGAAGGTAGATGAAAAAAAGTTGTTGGGTTTGCCTCACAACAGTTTAGAGAATTTTTCAGAAGAATAAAACCCCTTTGTATCTTTGGTACATACCTAACATCCTTCACTTAGTTTAAACAGCTGGCTGCATTAGGCAGTGTCTTGGACTAGAGTAATAACTTTCTATTTGTATGGAGGCAGAGTAATCTAACTGGGGTTAAACTTCAGTTTCACTATTGATGGATGCCCAAGAAGGCTGTTGTGATGCTGATCTCTTAATTCTTTTTTTTTTCTGTCCACAGGCACTTACTTTTACACACTGGTGCAGAGTCTGGTAGACTGGGGCTACCAGCGGGATAAAGATGTAAGAGGAGCTCCCTATGATTGGCGGAAGGCACCAAGTAAATGAAACTTCATTACCTGAATTAGTCAGTCATTTTATTGACTTCCTAGGCAGCACATTTGGCTGAATTTATTACCTTTTTCTTTGAGATCCCTTTTACAACCCTAATCCTGATTAGAATGACTGTTAGGGTCCTAACTCTGGGAAAACGCCACAGGAATTTTGATAAAACTACATAAGACTCGGAACAAAGCCCCAAAAGTAATATTGGAAAGTTCTAAAGCACCTCGCTGAAATTAACTTGGTCATCTATTAGCAAGGCATAATCCACAGACCCACAATGTTGCCTCCAAGGCTAACCCTGTTACTTAATTGCTTTGTCTGGAGAAATCGGCTCCTCCGTGTGTAGTGTCATTCAAATTCAAGGCTAAGGGATAATGTTCAAACCTGTATTCTGCATTTACACATTCCTTTAGCTGTGTAAGAAGGTCGGACACCCTGTACTTTTTATCGCACTGTAGTCTTACTTTCCTATCTCCTGTCTCTATTTGGAATAAAAAATACACTCTTCATATTACATGTGAAGATGTAATGGAAAAGCAGCACATTCATGCGTGTAACATTTTTAGTGTCCCAGGCTGTTGCTCTGCCCTAAAGAGTTTAATCCTAAAAGATCTAGAACTGAGACATGGTCTTATTTTGAAATCCAGGGTAATTCTTGATGAAAATCAAGAACCCTGATTGTTTGGCAACAGACTGGTCTGCAGCTGGCCTAAAAGGATTACGACGGTGGAGGGATGCATTTTATTAGGTTTTCTTCAGTTTGATGAAGATTTAGTTACATGTTACAGACAGGAATGATATTTTCTCAGACGGCACTAACAGGATTGCTAAATTAGCAGTGTCTAGTCTTGTTAAAGCTTATTAAATCCATTGACAAAATAAAACAAGTTGGCAGTTGCTGCATATAGAATTTTAAAAAGGTCAGAAGTACAGCTGGACTGAAAAGCCATGGTTTTACTCAGTGAGCAAAAATGGGAGTTTTCCTAAGGCTTCTAACTGACTGTCTTTTAAGTTAAGAATAAAGGTGATCTTCCAAGCAGCTTCAGGTGGGATTTTCAGAAGTGCTCGGTGCTGGCCTAATTCTACTCCCATTAAAGTCAGTGTGAGTTTTACCATTGACTTCAGTGGGAGAAGTTAGACCAAGTTAGAGCACTTTTTTGAAAATCCTGCCCTTTGATAAATACATGCTACTGAGAGAGAAGCAGTATAAATAGTCTTCTGAGCTTGAAACAATTCACTTCTACATTTTTAGAAACAATTCTAAGCACATGAAAAGTGAGGAAAATTTGGCTTCTAGCCATGTGCTGTTTGAATTAATGGTATGAACCTGCTCTCTTTACTTGCAGCACCAAAAACTAAGCTTTTAAAACACTGTATATTGAAAGGTGGCATTTGCAACCTCTTTACTTAACTATACTGTCTTGATGTTTCTAGATGAGAATGGAGACTATTTTGTGGCCCTTCGAAAGATGATTGAGTTGATGTACGAACAAAATGGAGGTCCTGTGGTCTTAATTGCCCACAGTATGGGTAATATGTACACTCTCTATTTCCTCAACCATCAGACTCAAGATTGGAAAGACAAGTACATAAAGGACTATGTGTCACTGGGTGCTCCATGGGGAGGAGTGGCTAAAACCCTTCGTGTGCTGGCTTCAGGTAGGTAACCTGCTTAAATCCTTGAATTTAAATGGAAGCTACCACAGAATATTAGAGGGTCACTGTTAACATAGCATTAGAGGACAGAGTTTGAGACGCTATAAACGTTCAATTAAAAAACAGCTTTCAGCCCATAAACTGTAACTACACCAGTTTCAGGCACAATTTCCAAATTCCATTCCCCTCCTCTATAGAATATGGTTGAATTTTCCTATCCCTGCATCGAGCTGTCCTATTTCCTCCTTTTTGGGATGATGGAATCAGGGGGCAGAAGGGGCTATTGCCCCCTCAGTGGGAATACTGTGTGGGCTCTGGGCATAAACTCTTGCATGCCTTGGGAGAGGGAGGGGTAGACAGACACTGAGACAGAGAGGGGCTGGAATGGGCTAGGAGCAGGTAGGAGGAACGGCTGGGACTTTAATGAGGAGAGATTAATAAGACTGGGACTTTTCAGCTTGGAAAAGAGATGGCTAAGGGGAGATATGATTGAGGTCTATAAAATCATGAGTGGTGTAGAGAAATTAGATAAGGAAGTGTTGTTTACTACTTCTCATAACACAAGAACTAGGGGTCACCAAGTGAAATTAATAGCAGGTTTAAAACAAATAAAAGGAAGTATTTCTTTATAAAACGCACAGTCAACCTATGGAACTCTTTGCCAGAGGATGTTGTGAAGGCGAAGACCATAACGGGATTAAAAAAAGAACTAAATACATTCATGGAAGATAGGTCCATCAATGGCTATTAGCCAGGATGGGCAGGAATGGTGTCCCTAGCCTCTGTTTGCCAGAAGCTGGGAATGAGTGACAGGGGATGGATCACTTGATGATTACCTGTTCTGTTCGTTGCCTCTGGGGTACTTGGCACTGGCCACTGTCGGAAAACAGGATACTGTGTTAGATGGACCTTTGGTCTGACCCAGTAGGGCCATTCTTATGTTCTTACTGGCCTGGAGACGCCTTCCCACTCCTCCCCAATCTCAGTACTTTTCCTCCTTCTGTCCCCTCTGATGCTTCTTGCTTATTTTGTCTATGCCCCTTTGCAGCTGTATGGCTGCCTAACCCAGCATGGTAGAGTCTCCAGCACATTCCATTCCTTGCTGTTATCCTTCCAAACTCTCTTTACTCTCAATTTTGTATTGCAAAACTGACTTGGAAGCTTCTGAATGCTGTTTTGTAAGTATCATGCCAGTTGGCTTGGGCGTGAACTCTTAAGGGATAACTGCAGATTTGACAGTTCTTGAGGTATGTGGAATCCTGAGTTATGGCAGAAGCATGGCCACCTGCAAAAGTCTGAGCAAGGCACACACACCTTAACATTTAAAGTGGTTTTTAAGAAAATGAATCTCTCAAAATGTGTGGCATTATATATTGGTAGTAATGAGAGGTAATATTTGGTAGCTTAAGTGAATATCAAAGAAGCCAGGCATGAGACTTAAATTTATTTATTCCTCATTTTGTTTAGTACAGACACTGTTCTTTCACTAGCCTTCAAATAATTGCTCCCGAGTAAAAAGAACATACAGTACACAGTGCACCTTTTTGTAATTTCAGTATCATACGGTCGTGCCTAAACATCTCCTGTAGCAGAGGGGTGAATTAATTTTTGCATATTGCTGCTTAACTATTAAGACCTTTGGCTTCCTCTTAGCTCACTGCTAAGTTATGATAGGTTTGTTTGCAGTTTTTGTTCCTGAAACACTTTTACATCAAGAAAATTAGGATGCATCCAAAAGCAGGACATATACCAAAGTGCTTACCAGGCATGGGTGCTTCAGAAAAACAGTTAGTGTAAAGTAAGGCAGTTCGTTTTGAGATGCCACTAATCAGAAAGCTGAAAATGCATAGATTCAGGTGGTGGTATGTTGACTGTTAGCTGCAATTATATGGAAATGCTGGCAAGCTTAATTAGGGCACCAGAGGTATTGTGCTACAGCCCTCCTTACTGGACCAAAGAATCAATAGTGCCATCTAGTGAGTTTAAAAATACAGCATATTTTTTGCAACTTAAAAACAATTAAAATATCTATTTTTTTCCCTTTTCCTTTTGGTTGATTCACATTCTTCCTGCACACTTTGGGTGGTATTTCAAGGCATTGTATAGCTGTTGACTTGGTATATGTACTGCATTTTGCAGGATGGTGTATTTTTAAAAAAAGAATTTGTACAGCGGGGTGGTATTTTTTATGTAGGTGTTCAGAAAGTGCACTTGTTCGTGTATAGGAGCATCCTGTTTACTTTCTTCTGGGTTACTTACACTCTGTATTCCTGGGGGAATTCTGCAACAAAAAATTAAAAATTCTGCGCACAATATTGTCAAATTCTGCACATTTTATTTGTCAAAATAACACAATATAATCACACCAGTTTCAATTATTTTTGATAATTTATTTCAAAATACCTGTCAGTAAGCATGCCTGTAACAATACAGCGAACAAAAAAGATTCAGGAAATGTTTTTTGACAAATAGATTCCTTACTAGGCATATTAATACAGAACTCTGAGTAATTCATTTAGACTATAATACAGAACTGTTTTCCTGCACCCCTGAGAAGCAGTGCAAAGGGTTGGGAGAGTCAGGGGTAACAGAGCTGAGGGAGGGGGAAGTAATTGCTGGGAAGGAGCCTGCGTGTGAACTTGGAGGGTTGTTGGGTGTGGGCGGGAAAAGTATGGAACAGGTTTTGGGGGGGCGGGAGGAGGAGGGATTGTTAGGGAACATCCCCCATGCAGACCCTGACTGACCCTTAGCCGCTCCCATTGTCAGGCACATCTGACCCTGCACCCCCTGCCCACGTCCCTCCACTCCCACTCAGACACCCCCCTCTCATCCCCATGTGGCCCTGTACCTCCCTCCCCCGCGTGGCACTGTGCCTCCACTCCCATTCAGCCCCTGCCCCAGTCTGTCCTCCACCACTAGCCCTTATGAGCCCCTGCCCCTGAGCAGCCCCACACTGTCTATCTCCCCATAGCACTTGTCTCCTGACCTGTCCCAACAGTCGCCATGAAGAAGGCAGGCTCTTCCTCTTCCCTTGCTGGCCAGGAGCTACTGCTCAGCTCTGTTGCCACAGCGCCCTTTGGGCAAAAGGCGGAATTGCAGCAACTTTCCGGCAGAAGTTTTTTTCTGTGAAAAAAATTAATATGTGCGTCTCATTAATTATGCATCCACAATGGCACAGAATTCCCCCAGGAGTAACTCTTCTCAGCAAATAAGGAACAATATAGAGCCTAGAATAACATTTAACAGTTAACAACTTTCATCCAGAAGAATTTCAAATAATTATGGAAGGATTGCTAGTTTGCTATTAAAATACAGCCAAAACTTGCCTGGATCACAACTAGCCAATAGTAAAACATCATCGGAGTTTCTAAAAATTATAGATTTTCTAAGACAACATATTACACTCAAAATGAAATAACTCTATTTTGGACCTCATATTAATGGACAAAGATGAATTAATCATTGGCCTGGAAGATGCTGGTTGCCCAAGGACCAGTGATTGTGATCTGATTACATTCAATATGCATAAACAGAGGAAAGGTGTTTTGGTGCTTCAAAAGGGGTAACTTCCCAAAGTTGAGGAAAATTATGAACAGAAGGAATTAGGAGGAAAAATTTAGATAGAAAAATGTGAATGAAAGTTTGGAGCCTTTTAAGAAGAGTTTATTAAATGGCTAAAAAGCTACAATTCCACAATCTAGGAAGAAGACAACTTTGGCTAAAGGCCCAGCCTGGTTCAGCAACAAAGTGAAGGGAGCGATTATAAATAAATAACCAATATATAACTGGGGAGGAGAGGCAGAAAATATATAGCAATCAGTATAAATACAATGGCTAGCCTGCTGGTATGCTGAGATCGCTGCTTATCATGGTGACCAGTATTGTTTTCTTGTTACTCCCCTCACACATTTGTTCTCTTGTTTTATATCTTTCTGATCTGTTTGTACAGCATATAGCACTGGGAGGTCCTGGTCTAGGACTGGATGGTAATGCAAATAATAAATCAGAACTTATAAGGTACAGAAAAATGAATTTTTTAACAGAGATTGACTAACCACTGGAACAAATTAGCTTCTGCACTTCCTTGGTAAAGACATCAGCAAAGAATCCATGGCTGGCAGCACTAAGGATAATAAAGCATACTAGAAACAAAAGGAATCCTAGTAATGGAATAGGGGTGTGGCAGGTGAAGATGGTAAAACTGGCAGTGATGCAAAAAAAGGCAGGCGGGATATTAGACGTTTTGTTCTGTATTCAGGGGAAAAAAGCAAAATCATCTTCCTAATTAGATATGAGTAAATAAAGTACTTCCAGTCCATTACTGACTAATGAGGATGTTAAACCACATCTGTTAGAAACATTTTAAAATTGGTAGGTCCAGGTAACTGGGACAAGTGAGAGTTAGCTGGGGAGACTCCGGCCTGCTGATGTTAAATTTTAACAACATGGAATAGTGGGGCAATACTGGGGAAATTCCAACAGACTGGAAGTGTGTTCATGTTCTGGCAGTATTCAAAAAGGGCAAACTGGATGTCCTGAGGTAACTATAGGATGGTTAGCCTGACATTAATCCTAGGCAAAATAAAGGAAAGGCTGATATGGGATTCAATTAATAAAAGAATGAAAGGACAGGAATATAATGAATGCCAGTCAATATAGTTTTACAGAATATAGGTCTTGTCAAACCAGATTTCATTCTTTAAGATTACAAATGTGACTGATAAAAGTAACTGCTTAGACGTAATATATTTAGACTTCTATGACGTTTAACTTAATACTGCACAACCTTCTGATTAAAAAATTGTGTCTATACAAATAGCAATAAAATGCATGTTAAATGGATTAAGAACTGACATCTCAAAAAGTAGCTGTCAGTGAGAATCATAATTGGATGGGGTTGTTTCTAGTGGAGTTCCACAGGGATCGGTACTAAGTCTAATGTTACTAAACATTTTCATTTGTGGATGACTCATAGATTGGTAGAATGGTAAATAATGATGAAAACAGGGCAGTCAGAGCAATCAGAATCACTTTGTAACCTGGGCCCATTCAAACAAAACATATATTAATACAGCCAAATTCAAGTTATGCATTTAGGAAAAGAGAATGCAGTCTGTACCTTCAGAATGGAGGACCGTAACCACAAAAGCACAGTGACTCCGAAAATAATTTAGGAGTTGTAGTGGACGAGCAACACAGCATGTGATCCTAGAGCAATGTGGTGGCAAAAAAGGGCTAATATGCTCCTTGGGTATCTAAACAGCAGAATAAAGAGTGGAGTAGGGAGGAGCTATTGCCTCTTAATACAGCACTGCTGAGACTGGTACTCTAATGCTGCATACAGGTCTGGTATCCATATTTTAAAGTGGATGTTGAAAAAAGCCGTAAGTGATTTGAGGACTGGAGAAAATGTCTTACAATGAGAAATTTAGAGCTCCATCTGTTAGTTTAGCAAAAAAAGAGGACTGAGGTGACTTGATTAGTGCATAAGTATGTTCACAGGCAGAAAATACAAGGTACTAAGTGGCTCTTTAATCTAGTTGAGAAGGTATAACAGGAACAAATGGCCAAGAAGCTGAAGCCAGACAAGTGCAAATTAGGTGCACCTTTTTAAAAGTGAGGATGATTAACCCTTGGAACAAACTACCAAAGAAAGTGGTGGATTCTTCATCTCTTGGCATCTTCAAGACGGGATGGCTTTCTAACAGTTATGCTTCAGTCAAACACAAATTTGTGGGCTTAATACAGGCGTATCTGGGTGAAATGTAATGGCCTATAATAACATTCAGGAGGTCAGACTTGATGATCTAAAGGTCCCTTCTGGCCTTAAACTCTATCAATCTATGACCTTTTTTGTGCCAGCAAAACTTCCCTGAGTGGAGATGACTATAAGGGAAGAGTAACTTCTCCAACTGAAAATACAGGGGAATTTTTATAATCACCGACAGGCTTGTGAAGAGTCATTGGGTCTTTAGTAACAGGTGATCCAAAAAGTGTTGTGTACAAAAGACTGGACTCGGGTAGTAGATTAGTTGCTAGTATTGTGCAGGAGGCTGGTTCTGGACTGGTTGTAGGAAAGAGTGCCACCTGCTGTACCACCAGTGCATTTTCCTTGGTCTACCATTAAATAATGAGCAGGCCTGATCCTGTTTAATTTGACAGGATCCAAGCCAAAGTAGTATGTCCACAGGCTGGATTGGAATATTAAAGGCAGGGTCCATGCTTTGTGTCCTGAGCAAAGAAAACACTACACTGGTTTGCTTGTGCCCCGTTGAGGAACATTACTGTGGTACAGATGAAAGGAGGGTCGCATGGGTTATTTGTAGGATTATCATCTTTGTTTTACAAAGATAACACACGAACCAGTAACTACTGGGGACCCTGCCTCACCCTCCACCCTCACAAGAGCCATGTGGCAATCTGTGTTGCATCTATAGCTATTATAAATGAAATTGCCTCAGACAGTTTCGATATGAAAACTATAAAATTGCTTATTACTGAACTGTGAAAACCCAGGTCTCCACCTTGTTTCTTCTGCAGACTCATGAGATCTCTTGAATGCACAAATGTACAGAGGGTAACACCAGACTGTTCTCCCAACAAAAACATTAAGGGAATCGTGTCCCTGTGAATCACTGCAAAATCTGCATCTGTTTTTCCTTTAGAAAAAGAATTTTAAGACCGCTTTACAGATGGCGAGGATGATTGCCTAATGACTGATGTTGTGAAGAACTTTTGGGCCCAAAGCTCCCAAAAGAGCCCAAGTAGAAAATATTTTCTTCTTAAAGGAATATCTCAGAAGGGTAGCCTCAGGAAAATGCCATTCTGGGTTGCCTTTAGCAATGTTTCTTGCTCCTGTCATTCATTCAACTAATTTGTTCCTCTATAAGGTATAAGCAGTTATTGGAATTGTATCTACAGTATTTAAAACATCCAGACTGTTTCCTACTAGCGATTGATATATTTCCAGTCAAACTCTGTAACTTTTAAGTGAGGAAAGTAGGCTCCTAATTCATTCCATCATTATAAACAGTAATTGATATTTCAGTGTACAATAAATAAAACTTCTGATCAGTAATAAAAAACTATTTTGTAGGTGACAACAACAGGATACCTGTCATCAGTTCACTTAAGATCCGAGACCAGCAGAGATCTGCAGTTTCAACCAATTGGATGCTCCCCTACAATTACACATGGCCTCCAGATAAGATCTTTGTAAGCACACCCACGATGAACTACACTCTTCGGGATTACCAAAAGTTCTACAAGGACATCAACTTTGAGGATGGCTGGCTCATGAGACAAGACACTGAGCCCTTGGTCTACCAGATGATACCACCTGGTGTGCGTTTGCACTGTCTCTTTGGCACTGGTGTAGAAACACCTGACTCATTCTACTATGAGGCCTTTCCTGATAAAGAGCCCAAGATCTATTACAGCGATGGCGATGGTACAGTGAACTTGGAGAGTGCCTTACAATGTCAAAAGTGGGTGAACATGCAAAAGCAGGAGGTGATATTGTTTGAGCTGTCAGGAAATGAGCATATTGAGATGCTGTCTAATGCTACAACTATTTCCTATGTGAAAAAACTTCTTTTTGGTTTGTGACACCCTATGTGGACTGTTTTTGTTTTTTTTCTCTATCACCTGTGATGCCTTCCCTTAAGTGAGGGGAAAATGCCTTTTGATCCTTTGGTTTTACAACACTTGGATTATTTATTTGGTCTCTTTTCAGGCCGTGTTCAGAAAGCTGTTTGGTGTCTTTAATGATCACTTGTCTCTTGGATTAGTGTTCATAATGCATCGTAGTGTTTCACATTCTAAAGGCATGGTCATATGTGCATTCTGGTGCTGCTAGACAGATGTCTAATGTTCGTACAGAAGTTCACTTGAACATTTTTCATACCCCATTGTGCAATATGTGCAGCCTACACTGTTTCTTTCTTGTGATCTTTGGAGAGTTGGAGGGAGGGAAAGAATTGCTTGCTGGTTACTGTCAGTTCTGTACTAAAGCAAGGGAGAGGTTGTGAAGGATTTTTTGAGTACAGCAACTTTCCCAAAGGGTCACAAAATTTCTTAATCATTGTCCTTAAATAAGCTAGTAAATATGAAAGTCCAAGCAGGTGTTATAAATAGACATGGAGTTAAGATATTGCAAGACTTTGGTCATATCCAACTTACCTGTTTCTTCATTTGTACTGCTGCTGGAGAAGAGGGAAAGTGCATTAATAACTTGACGTTCCTTATCTGATGTCTTGTAAAAATTGAAGAGAATCCAATTGTCCTTAACTCTAGTAACTTGATGACTTGGCATCAAGAGTCTAAGGCTGCTTCATGCTTTAGATTTTTTCCCTTAATTTAAAAAAGAAAAAAGTTAGTAGTTGTCACTCCTCATGCTATGGCTACAGGGTGTGTACATTGAAATCCACAGGAACTTGGTATCAGCAAATTTTGTGTGAGGGGCTGACTTCACATGTCAAAGTGACAAGTTATCTCCATTAGTTCAAATGGTAGATCTCAAAACACCAAAACCCCCTCCCACAGTAAACAAATACAAATTAAAGTTCCCACATTGGGGGGAAAACCCCTTTGTATGTATCTTGCTTTCAGCCAAGTACACTTCTTCTGTGATCCAGTTTCCAGCTAACTGACCATCTTTCCTATTGGATCAAAATTATGTTTAGTTGAAAAAGCTTAGAATTAGCGTATTTATAGAGTAAAATACCTTTCCTGTAGAGGTAATGAGTTCTTAATTTGGGTTGAGAAACACACATTTAAAAGGGGCACTATGTATTAGGCCCCAGAAAACTGCATAGCATGCAACTCTCCATGAAACAATACTACAGTAGCTTAACCACATTAGACCACTTGTCATTGCATTTTTCAGAAAATTCTTATGAACACTGCCAGGGTGCAGGGTTCTTCAGAAAAACCATTACCTTAAGAGTTATGCTCATCAGAAATCCTACAGAATTAAGAATCCATTGATTTCTAATGTTAGGATATTGTGATTGTGTAAAAGGTAAAGTTTAACCATTCCTGTAGTGCATAGAGGTGGTTTGCTGCCTTTGAAATCTTTGATTAGGATGTGCTGATCTGACAGTGCTCTCTCATGAGTGTTTGCCACTGCAGAATGTAAACACTCTGGCACAGGGTGGATCTAGAGTTCTCAAGGTTCTAATATATTTTGCATTAGCCCTCCAAACCTTGTAGACCTGCTGTGATTTGTCAGCATAAATCCTTGTTTCTTTCCTGAGCAGAATTGCACATCTTGCATTAAAGTGTGAATGCTGAGGACTCCGTTAAAAGTATCCACACCTCTGATGATTACCTTTGGTTGAGAGTGCTTTGTAAGACAGATCACAAGTCTGATTTCTCATTTTCCATCAAATCCTCCTGAGCCTTGTTCTTTTGTCTACTGTGCAATCCCAGGATAGAGATGTCCTCATTATGAAATAAATGGAGTACCTAAAATACAAGGGTATACATCCCAAAAGGTAGAAGTAGTTAAATTGTGCATTTCCCTTTTCTACTAGAAGTCTGTTTTCTTTATTGCATGACCACCTGCATTAGAGGGCAAACCCAAGTCTATTTAAAATCACTTTAGTAGGGTTGTTTGCAGTGTTTTTATAGCCATGTCGGTCCCAGGATATTAGACAAGATGGGTGACGTGTAATATCTCTTTTTGGACCTACTTCCGTTAGTGAAAGACAAGCTTACAAGCTTACACAGAGCTCTTCTTCAGGTTGGCTGTAAGACTGTTAAAGTATGCAGTCTTAAGTATTCTACGTTCTTGTGGAGAAACTAGTCTGAGGAAATAATTATTGCTGGAAAGAGGAAAATAAAGTGAAGTACCTCAGGTGCTTTGCTTCGCTGGTTTGAAATATGTAATTTGCTGAAATTCCTTCTGAGTTATGCTAATTACTTACCATTTGTGAATGTCTATTTTTCTCCTAATCTTCATTTTCAGGATATTTTCAGAAACCAAAAGTAGTTGAGGACCAAAATGTATTTATTTCTAACAAAATGTAAAGAGAGAATGCTGGAGGGACTTCAGCGGTTACTGTAGTGCTGCTGCAGGGGCACTATGTGATTCTGCTCAGAACAGAAGATTTAATATCAAGCAATAATTGCAAAGGAGTTGCAGGCCAAAGGAAAGAATGTTTGGCATTAAGATATTTCTTGGAGCAAGGTGTATTCAAGGCCCTCTTAAATTCAGGGAATATTTTGCAGTTACTTTGCTGCTCTAAACTTAACAGTATTTTGTATGGAATATGATCTGGTGAGACCCAGCATTTTATATATTTTCCTCTTTGTGTATGAATGATTGAGTTATAGATTTTTGCATATTTTATTGTCAGACTTTGATAACATAATAAACTTTATCTAATATTGAATGCCTTTTGTCATGGATAACACTACAGATGCTGCGCTCTCGCTCTCTCTCTCGCTCTCTCTCAGAAATATGCTACAAGATGTGAATTTATTCATGCTTCTTGCTTCTTAAAAGGCAGCATTTTAAGTAAATTATGAGCTGAACCAGAAAGCAGCGTAGCTTCCTTCCAATGTAGTGCAACCTCTTGGTTTAGAAGGGCAACTGAAAATGGAAAAAAAAAAAAGCCCAAACCGAGGAGTCCTTGTGGCACCTTACAGACTAACGAATTTATTTGGGCATAAGCTTTTGTGGGCTAAAACCTACTTCATCAGATGGACTCCTCGTTGTTTTTGCTGATACAGACTAACATGGCTACCACTCTGAAACATAAAAATACAAACAGTCATCATTCTGCACTAAAGTAAATGCTCAATTCAAACCAATTAGCACAAATTGCCACAGTTTTGAGACTCAATATGAGCAGAAGCCTTCATCCATAGTTTCCAACCTGTTCCTCCTAAGCCTCTTGTCTAGGTAGCTTTTCTTCAAATATGTTGACTTTTTTATAGTTCTGTTAGACCAGTGGTGACTGGTGACCCAAAAATGGTGGGCTGCAATTGCTCGAGACATCCCTTCATCTGCTGCCCTTCTACCTTCATGTAGTTTGACAAGACTTTCATGGTAGGGATTGGGAAAGAGGCTGCAGGAGTGGCTTTATTGGGCATATCAGGGAGGTGTTTAGAAAGGAGAGGAGTGTGTTTTTTCCCTTCCCTTTTAAGAAATCAAAGAAGGGCAGGCAGGAAGAACACTATTTACCTCTGTATCCCCTTTGTTGTATTCTACTTATTTCAGTTTATCTCATGGCTTGTTCCTAAATGACCAGGTTTTTAATGTCCTGCATTTATTTTTTTTAATGTCCTGTATTAATTCTACCTTATAGTTACTCTGTTCTCTTTTTGTAGGGCTCTGATTTCCTCTTTTATTCATTCCTCATGCTGTCATTTGTTTTTTCCTAACTTTTTCCTCCAAGTTACACCTGCTTTCTATCCACTCAACTTCAGCCATTCACCCTCACTTTTCCTTTAAGTCTGTCTTGCTACTTCCGTTTAGTTGTTCTCCGCCTGATGGAGCAAGTTTCTTGACAGCATAAATGACTACTTTTCGGAGCAGCTAATCCTGGAACCTACAAGAGGAGAGATGATTCTTGATTGTCTTAAGTAGAGCACAGGATCTGGTTCAATAGGTGACTATAGCTAAGCTTAACATCCCTGGGAGGAGGGATAGCTCAGTGGTTTGAGCATTGGCCTGCTAAACCCAGGGTTGTGAGTTCAATCCTTGAGGGGGCCATTTGGGGATCTGGGGCAAAAATTGGAGATTGGTCCTGCTTTGAGCAGGGGGTTGGACTAGATGATCTACTAAGGTCCCTTCCAACCCTGATATTCTATGATTCTATGAAAAACCATAATAGAGACTCAAATTAAATGTATACCCCAAATTAAAAAAACATAGTAAGGGGGGTAAAAAAGTGTCACCTTGGCTAACCAACAAAGTAAAAGAAGCGGTTAAAGGCAAAAAGGCATCTTTTAAAAATTGGAAGGCAAATCCTACTAAGGAAAATAGAAAGGAGCACAAATTCTGGCAAGTCAAGTGTAAAAGTATATTTAGGCAGGCCAAGAAAGAATTTGAAGAGCAACTAGCAAAAGACTCAAAAACTAACAGCAAAAACTTGAAGTACATCAGAAGCAGGAAACCTGCTAAACAATGTGGAGCCAAGGTGCTAAAGGAGCACATCAGTCTTCATTGCAGAGGATGTGAGGGAGATTCCCACTCCTGAGCCATTCTTTTTAGGTAACGCATCTGAGGAACTGTCCCAGACTGAGATGTCATTAGAGGAGGTTTTGGAACAAATTGATAAATCAGAGAGTAATAAGTCACCAGGACCAGATGCTATTCACTCCAGAGTTCTGAAGGAACTCATATATAAAATTGCAGAACCACTAACTGTGATATATAACCTATCATTTAAATCAGTTTTGGTATCAGATGACCAGAGGATAGCTAATGTGACCCCAAATTATAAAAATGGCTCCAGAGATGATCCAGGTTATTACAGGCTGGGGTCTAAATTAGCTGTTATCACTAAAGAAAGAGATCTTGGCGTCATGGATAGTTCTCTCAAGACATCTCTTCAGTATGCAGCAGCAGTCAAAAAAACTAACCATCTTAGGAACTATTAGGAAAGGGATAGATAGTGTGACAGATAATAGCATCATGCCTCTATATACATCCACGGTATGCCCACATCTTGAATACTGCGTGCAGATCTGGTCACCCCATCTCAAAAAGTGAGAATTAGAAAGGATATAAAGAAGGGCAAGAAAAATTAGGGATATGGAACAGCTTCCATATGAGGAGAAATTAAGACGACTGGGACTTTTCAGCTTGGAAAAGAGACAAATAGGAGGGATATGATAGTGGTCTATAAAATCTTGACTGGTCTGGAGAAAGTGAATAAGGACATGTTATTTACTCCTTCACATAACACAAGAACCAGGAGTCAGTCACCCAATGAAATTAATAGGCAGCAGGTTTAAAACAAAACGAAGTACTTTGTTATAGAATGCACATTTGACCTGTGGAACTTATTGGCAGGGGATGTTGTGAAGGCCAAAACTATAACAGGGTTCAAAAAAGAACTAGATTAGGTCATGGAGGACAGGTCCATCAATGGCTATGAGCCAAGATGGGCAGGGATGCAAAAGTATGCTCTCAAGTGTCCCTAGCCTCTGTTTGCCAGAAGTTGGGAATGGGCTACAAGGGATGGATTGATTACCTGCTCTGTTCATTCCCTCTGAAGCACCTGGTGTAATGGCCACTGTCAGAAGACAGGCTACTGGGCTAGATGGACCATTGGTGTGACCCAGTATGGCTTTCTTATGGTAAGATGGGAGTTTCATGGAGAAGACTTATGGGGTTAAGGCTACTTCATCTTGATTTTGTTTTTAACCTGCTCCCCCTCGCCTCTTTAATGCAACACTCTTGTAAATTCTTCCTCTCCAGGGAGCCATTCTGAAGCCTGAAATGTGCCAAGCATTTGGGACATCTCTAGACTATGTGACTAAAGTCCCCTAGTGGCAGCCAGGTGTACTGCACCTCATTTACTGATAGGATCTTAAGCCCCACCGGTATTTAGTTAGCAAGTCCTTGCACTTTTTACTCTATCTTCTGCCAAGCAGTTCAACTAATTTAACTTAAACCTCCAAGTATTAGTAGAATAGCCCCTTGTATGTAAGACTAGTTGCACATCCCTGTGGTGTTTCAGAGCTAGAGAACAAACTGGAGTTCTGAAACTGTGACAGTTAAGCCATTGGTACCTCCCAACAAACTTTATCTGATGCCAAACATTTAAATGATACACATCTATACACTTCAGGACAACTTCTCCTGCCAAGCAGAAAAGATCTCATGGGGGGAGGGGAAGTCAGGATGGAGATTCCAAATGGAAGTGGTGCTTTTAATTCTAGAACATCCCCTCCTGGGGGGAGGGATAGCTCAGTGGTTTGAGCATTGGCCTGTTAAACCCAGGGTTGTGAGTTCAATCCTTGAGGGGGCCGTTTAGGGATCTGGGGTAAAAAATTGGGGATTGGTCCTGCTTTGAGCAGGGGGTTGGACTAGATGACCTCCTAAGGTCCCTTCCAACCCTGATATTCTATGATGAGAACAAGAATAAATTAAGCAACTATGTTTTAACTACTGTTCATTAGCTTCAGTATAGCAAATGCCCTTTTTGATGCTATTCCAAGAGCATATACCATAAAATAAACACTAAAACTACCTCTGACTGTAAGCTTTGACAGGACTGTTTATTTGGGCTGTAGTAGTTTTTAGTCACTGGGATCTCCTCTTTTGCTGTCGCATGGAGGCTGTAAGGTCACAGTTGTGATAGAAACACACCATTCTGTTGGCACCAGGGAGCTAATACCCCTGAATGGATCTTTAAGGGCACCCAGTGGAGTAGATTACTCTCATACCAATGAAAAAGGTCCACAGTAATTATCTTGCATACTCTGCAGTTTATTCGAGAAGGAATTACACAAGTAGTAAAGGGTTACATTTAAGCACATAACTCCTATGTTAGACATTAAAGAAATATATATTCCTCTTAGCAAGCCTCTCTTTCACAGACATACATAAACAGGCCCTGTGCTAGCCTCACACAGTTCCTGCTTGGCAAACAGAAGGTGATTACCAATTCTATGGATGACTTCTTCCCTCCAGGTCTGGTCTCCTCAGCCCTCTGGTCTGTCTCAGATTTCCCTTGAGGCGAGGCCTTGGCTGCCTGGAAACCCCTCTGGTCACAGTCCTACTCGAGCCCACGGAGCAGAGTTTTAGCTACTCTGTCTAGCAACTTCTTCAAGCCTCAATTAAGGAATCCTCTCTCCAGTAATTTACTGTGCTTGATTCTTATACTCTTTTTCCTCAAAGGAGTCGCATGTCTCAAAAGCATGCCCAGTGGGCATGTAGTTATTAATTTTAGCTGATTAATATTTTGGAAGGTGCTGGGGTGGTACCGAACAAAGACCACTCCACATTTACTCACTCATGAATCATTCACTCTGGCTTTCTGCGTGGTGTCTTTACTGCAGGGTCACTATAACCAAGTCGACCTGTGCTCCATGCTGGAACTTTATGCACGTGATATTTACTTTTGCATGGGCCCATATTTGCCGATCAACAGGTTCAGTATTGATCGTGCATGCAGGCTTTGCCAATCCTTTATCAAATCTGCTTCTGCTTAAAGGGGCCCTGCTCCCAGGATCCTCTGCAGTTCTTCAGCCATGTTTAAGTCATGTCAAGTTATGCTCACACCATTCATTCAACATGGCCACACCAATTTGGCACCATCCCAACACATTTCACAGTGACAAGCATCCTAATCCAGTTTTCCTGCACCAACCTGTACAAATTTCTTCTTAGTGACCAAATTCTTGTTCCTTTTCTTAACAGCCAAATACCTCTGGCATCAAGGAGTCCTCATCTTCCCTTATTTCAATGACTGGCTGCTGGCAGCATGATCCAGACGTGAGCCCCGAGCATCAACTTCCATGGTGCTTCTACTCCTCTCCTCCACGGGGGTGAGTGTGTGGCACTCTGTACCTCAAAGCAGCACCCTGAAACCTCCATATTAACCACTGTCATATAATAATATGATTATCATTGATATAATGACATAGCAATGATATATAATATATAGTTATGTTTTGTACAAAGTATGCCTTGTGAAGTATCGTTTTAAAAGTCTTTGATCTGTTGAATATTAATATCCTATTGGATTGTATGTGCTAGTATTGTATGTGAGGTTATGAAGTTTTGCTGTGTGTGTGTGTTACTGAAATATGTTGAGGTGGGAACACCCACAACCAGCCTTTCAGGTGAAACAGTGGAATAGCTAGACATGCTGACGGCCCATTGAAGGGAATCCACTCGCCCAACGATCATCTCAGAGACAGTATGTTTACAAATGAAGACTGCTTGACCCATGTCTTAGGAAAAGATCTTTCCAGCAAGCTGGAAGAAACTATAAAAGAAGAGGAAGTGACATCATGACTTGGCTTTCTCCCCACCCCTCCCCCAACTCAACACCTGGAAGAAACGTATGAAGGACAAAGACTTTGAACTGGGGAGGGAGTCCCAGCCTGTGTATTGAGAATCTGTGATCTATTTGTGCCATCTATCAGGGCGAGACACTATTTGAATCAAATCCTGTTTAGTTTATAGAACTTAAACTGCAAATTTATTTTATTTTTAGATAACCAACTTTGATCTTTACGCTTGCTACTTATAATCACTTAAAAATCTATCTTTCTGTAGTTCATAAATGTTTTATATTTTACCTAAAACAGTGTGTTTTTGTTGAAGTGCTTGGGAAATCTCAGCTCTGTTTACAATGGCTAATGTGTGTTCTCTTCACATCGAGGGAAGGGCGGACTTACATTGGTCAGGCTTCTGAGCAGGGCAAGATGGTACTTGGGGGGAATTGACTGGAGCCTCTCTATTATTGGTTCTTGAGTGGCTGGGAGAAGCATTCATGGAACTCAGTTGGGTGTGTCCCTGCCTGTGGATGTCTGTGTAAGTGCAGTATCTGCCAGAGGTCTGTAGCTTGCCAACAGCATGGGACAGAAGGCTTAGTGGTCCCACAGTCCACGTTTCGCTCTGGGAGCCCTGTCAGAGTGTAAACGTTGAAAAATTGACCGACCCCACACAGTCTCTGGAGTTCATCAAGGCGCACATCAATGTGGTCTTTGGGCGTGCCTGCCTACCTACCATGGGACAGGTTTCTGGCCCTACTAGAACTGATTGCTTTGGTGACCTCCAATCCTTCTATTCACACCAAAATTTGCCTTTCTCTTCTCAGCCACATGGATTCGTAAGTAGGACTTCTATTTCATATTCTCACTTAAGAGTCAGTTCATCTCATATTAGCTAGATTTATGTGTCCATTAAAAAACAAATTGTTCAGCTGATTATTAATTAATATTTGTATTGCAGTACCATCTAGGAGCCTTGGTCATGGATCAGGACTCCCTTGTGGTAGGCGCTGTATAAACACCTCCATCATAGGTATTTCTAGAGCTGTAACTTGCTCCTCAAAGTTGGATTGTGGCCAAAGGCTGCATAGAAAGAAGTCAATTTAAGTCCCATGAATACTTGATATTGCAGCAGTATCCTGAGTAAAACCTTGTGTTGTCGTAGGCGGCCAGCTAGTCGTACTTGATTGAGCTACTGAAATAAATTCTGTGTGTGTGTGTGTGTGTGTGTGTCCGTCCATGTCCAATCTGGGTATACGTGGAGTAGATCTAACTGCACATTTATTTTTTACTTTATGTAACTGAGTGACTGAGAC
This sequence comes from Chelydra serpentina, assembly GCA_037349315.1. Taxonomy (NCBI): domain Eukaryota; kingdom Metazoa; phylum Chordata; order Testudines; family Chelydridae; genus Chelydra; species Chelydra serpentina. The sequence continues at coordinate 10,362,109 of JBAIAC010000026.1, read as the reverse complement.
TGAGTTTTGTGGCAGCAAAATACATGGGAGATATCTTGGTGGGGATGCTCATCGTTTCCTACCTTAGCCTAAGCACTCAAGGAATGTAGAGAAGCCAAGCAGCGCTTCTGCAATGAAAGGCGTAGAAGCGAACTTATTATTTTGAGTCAAAATCAGGTGAATCTGCCATGATTTAGCATAAATTGCAACTGATTGTCTTGAGATATCCTTCAAGCTAAGAGCTTAGTGGGATTTAAAAAAAGTATTGGATGTCTACAGGGATAATGAGAACATCCACGGAAACATGATGAAAGGTAAGCAACATAAATTCTATAATTTCCCATTTGAGGTAGCTGATTGGCAGGAGGTGGAGCGAGAAGAGTGACATCTACCTCTGAGGCATCTGGTACTGGCTACTGTCAGTATACTTCACTAGTTGAACCACTAATCTGATGCGATATGGCAATTCCTATGTGCCCAGGCTGTGTTTTTGGGCCACAGGAACACAAAGGACAAAATTTCAGTAGGCTGAGTAAATGTGTGTTGATTCATGCGTGGGTGTGCAAGTGAGTGTGGTAGAACACTATCTTGGGGAGAGGAGGGAAGCAGAGCAGGAGATATACCAGGTCCCAGTGCAGAGATTTGGCTATAGGCAACATTTGAGAGGAGAAATAGAGGAGCAATAATAGCACTAGCCCCACCATGAGAGAAAGTGAAAGTAGCTGGCCACAGCAGACATGGAACGACTCTCAACTTCTATCATCATCCATGGAAGGGGACCAAGATCTCCGCTCAAGTTGCTGCAAAGAAGAAAAGCAACAGACCTTCTAACTGAGACATTACAGCTATAGCAGCAGCAGCACCTGCCAGTTCTATGGGATGGACCAGCCTTCCAGTAAGCTAGTGCCCACTGTGTTCTCTTCCCTTTAGTTCTGTAAGTATTCAGACACACCACTGTAGCTTTTTTATCACTGAGTATATGGTGCATTCTGGGAAAACGTAGGCTAGGGCTAGTTTTTCCTATTGCCCTGAGATATATCAGCACATCTCATGTAGGCTGAGCAAAAAAATGAAGGGCCCCTGTGGGGAATATTCTCCAAAACAATGATGAAAGGTAAGCAACATAAATTCTATAATTTCCCATTTGAGGTAGCTGATTGGCAGGAGGTGGAGAGAGAAGAGTGACATCTACCTCTGAGGCATCTGGTACTGGCTTTTGTTTTGTATCTTGACTATCATTGTGAAGAGGTTTTCACCTGCAATGCCTCTGGTGATGGGAGTTTGTATTCTGGGAGCTTGCAAGAACACTCCTCAGAGACTTAAACACCTTTACCCAATTGTCCATCATCACTTCTAGTCATTTCCACTTCCCATTCAGGCTTGGCCAGCTCACTGTATGCCTGCATCTAGTTTGAACCTTGAGGATTCTGTAATGAGCCAGCTCATTCTCTGGGCTATATTGGACGTGTGTAATACTATTTTTGTGCAATATTATGAGAGTTCATGTAGTATAGTTATTGCCAAGGTTTCTTTTTATACAGTAGAACCTGCTTTTAATATAGTATTTTTCTGAATCTAAAACTCCTCTATATGTGGAACTCCACTCTAATAGCTGATGGCCTTTACCTGGTGTAAGAGCCTCTACTTCACTTCCTGTAGGAAATGGCCTACCAGGAAGTGCTGCCACTCTGTATGTGCAGCAGTTAGCAGCAGCGTCTGGGTTTGGAAGCTTAACCCATAATCCACACTTTACTTTTTGTTGAATTTTTCTTGCTGTTTTAAGATTGTATGTGTTAGGGACTTCTTGACTCTGGTGAAAAGAGTCAACTCTGGTTAGGTGGGGTTTTTTTTTTTGTTTTTTTTTGAGAAACCCTAATACAATCCTAAACTAAGGGACTTTTGTGAAACTTTCAAGGAAAGGGTAAGTTATTTTGTCTTTTAAAAACTTCAGGCTCTCAAAATGGCTCACGAATCAACAAACTGGCCACTAGAGGGAGAACACTTCCAACACACAGTGCAGTCCAAGCACAGCAGAGCTTTGCCTGACACTGCAGCAAGTGGAGGGAGGAGTTGTAACAAGATCATAATCCAAATCATTTAAATATGAACATGTAGTTCTTGTTTTTTTAATAAAGAATGTCCAGGCTGCAGAGGAAAGTGACATAAGGAGAAAATGTTTTGAAACATCAGAGATCTAGGTAATTCTGAAGTGCTGCTTGTGCTGCAGAAATTCCTCTCTCATTGCTTCCCAGTTGAGAGGAAAGCACCTGTTATAACTTTGAGATTGTCTTTTGCTGAGAAATGTCTTGAAATGGTTTGGAGCCATTTACCTCAAGGTCACAGGGGGTGGAATGGGGGCGGGGCTGGGGGTGAAGCTGGGGCGGGCTGGGGGTGCGAGCACCCACCGGCGCCGACTAAAGTGTAAAGTAATGCACAGCACTGGAAAAAATAACTCCAACTATACATACAATATGATGGGGGCTAATTTAGCTACAACTAATCAGGAAAAAGATCTTGGTGTCATCGTGGATAGTTCTCTGAAGACGTCCATGCAGTGTGCAGCAGCAGTCAAAAAAAGCAAACAGGATGTTAGGAATCATTAAAAAAGGGATAGAGAATAAGATGGAGAATATCTTATTGCCCTTATATCAATCCATGGTATGCCCACATCTTGAGTACTGCATACAGATGTGGTCTCATCTCAAAAAAGATATACTGGCATTAGAAAAAGTTCAGAGAGAGGCAACTAAAATGGTTAGAGGTTTGGAACGGGTCCCATATGAGGAGAGATTAAAGAGGCTAGGACTTTTCAGCTTGGAAAAGAGGAGACTAAGGGGGGATATGATAGAGGTATATAAAATCATGAGTGGTGAAGAGAAAGTGAATAGGGAAAAGTTATTTATTTGTTCCCATAATACAAGAACTAGGGGCCACCAAATGAAATTAATGGGCAGCAGGTTTAAAACAAATAAAAGGAAATTCTTCTTCACACAGTGCACAGTCAACTTGTGGAACTCCTTGCCTGAGGAGGTTGTGAAGGCTAGGACTATAAAAGAGTTTAAAAGAGAACTGGATAAATTCATGGAGGTTAAGTCCATTAATGGCTATTAGCCAGGATGGATAAGGAATGGTGTCCCTAGCTTCTGTTTGTCAGAGGGTGGAGACGGATGGCAGGAGAGAGATCACTTGATCCTTACCTGTTAGGTACCTGTTACCTGGCATTGGCCACTGTTGGTAGACAGGATACTGGGCTGGATGGACCTTTGGTCTGACCCAGTATGGCCATTCTTATGTGCAGCCTGAGTCAGCTGATCTAGGCCAGCTGCAGATCTTTCATTGTAGTGTAGATGTACCCAACGATAGATCAAAATCCTGAGTGCATCCCAGTGTTTTCTCTCCCCTCCCCGCTCCATTTGAGCACAGGAAGGGAATATAAAGAGGATATTCGTGACTCTAGATCTTCCTCCCTAGATCTGGGTCAGAGTTTCAGTGGTGAGGAGAATGAAGATGAAATAAGTCCATGTTCAACCTACAGGATCAGTCTGAAGTTCAGTGATGCAGACCAAGTCAGACAACTCATCGGTGATAAGGTTGTGGATGATTTATTCACCGCTGATCTTGTGCTCATTAGGATGAGGCCATGGTGTACATCTGGTTTGGGCCTGTGTGAGGTAGTTGTTTGCCAGCTGTCCCAGACTGTGGATGTAGCTGTCTAATTATCTTTTTTCCAAACACTGGCAGGCATTTCCTCTATTTATTTCCTCCCAATATGAACTGTATTGGAGAAGGATGCAGTTGAGTAGCCTGATTGGCAGTGATGGCACATAAGTGGTGCACCAGATACTGTTTCATTATTGTTAGTTTCAATGCTAATGCTGAACACTGTATATTTGTCTACAGCAAGGCTAGTGGAGTTCTCTCTAGGCCCAATACTCAGACCAGGTGTATTGCAATCTTCCAGTGATCCTGCCCTGCAGGTTTTGAGCACACCTAGGGGCTGTGGTGGTTTTGTGTAGAAATTCTTCAGAACTTTCAGCTCAGTTTTGCTTTGTATTCATTCATATTCTAAGCTTGCGGGGTAGGAGAAAAGTTGGGAACCACATAAGGTGAAACCAAGAAGAAGAGTGGACAATGCCAAACCAAAACTGGCATGTTCCTCCCAGGTCTAATTTGCTATTCTCAACTGAAGCACCGAATAGAAACCTACTGTTGCATAAAGCCAGCCAGCATATTCAGTGATTAAAAATGAATAGGAATAAAAATGAAATGCAATAGCTGCTCCTCGGAAGCAGCTGGATTTACCCAAGCAGCAAAAATATACAAAACGGTGAAACGGTTCTTTTTGAGCTGTCAGATAATCGGTGTGTAGGCCTAAAAGGGTTGGTGCTCTCCCAGATGAGCTATTTGGATAAGCAAGTGTATTTCATACTTTTCAGTCTATACTGGACACTGTGGTAAAAGACTAGCAGAAAATAACATTAAAAGCACATTGTTTTAATCTTTGGTCTCATCAGCCTTGGCAGTTTCAACCAGACCGGGCACATGCTACTTAAATGTGGCCGCCTAATCTGGATTTTTGGGACCAAACCAATATTGCTTAATCCTTTTCATTTTAGAAGGAACTGTTCAAGGCCTTCCTATTTGGGTTGGTTCATTGGACTATTTTGGCCTCCAGCTCCTCCCAATCCCTTTAAAAAAAATAGTTCTTCCTTTCAGGACTATTTTCTTGCATGCAATTTACCTGATGTAGAGAGAGGCATAAACTAAAAACCCCAGATACAAATGCTAGATCTGAATTTATCATCTCTGTAAAGGAGAGAACCAAAAACACTCCCGAACTTGGGGGTTCAGAATTCGGATCTGAACTTGCTCAGAATTTGGTGCATCTACATTTCAGAGAGAGGTTTGAGCTCTGAATATGGATATTAACAAAAATGCTTTGCCTCTATTTAGCAATTGTTACCCACTGGGTTCAAAGCACTTTGAGTGACTAACATTATTAATCCACACTTTTCAGCTGGGAGAAAAGAGAGATTGACTTCCAGATCATCCAACAAGCTAATGGCAAAACTGGCACTCAGCAGGTCCCCAGTCTGGCAGCTAAATAGCCTCTCCACTGGCTTTGGTTCAGGCTCATCTCCAATCTGAGGAAAGAGCTGGTTTTGATGGTCACTGAACTCCTTTTCCCCACCCTGCCCAAGATTTTACAGACTATCAGATAACATACAGGGAGAGCAGCACTTTATAACTCAGTCACTCCAAGGTGATCCCTCTAAAGCAAGACATTATACACTGCCGTTCTCCACAGGCACATACAAATTCATAACAGGCACAAGTATCAGACACACTTGATGTCCCCTAATTCTCTTCCGTGTAAATTGTACCTGCCATTGTTAAGAGATTATCTGAAATATATGGTGCACATTTGATTTTGTAGAGAAAGGGCCAGAGGCTATTAGCAGCTACAAATGGGATTTGGGCTAGATTTTTATGTGGTTAGGAGGGATGCACATATATGGTAAGGAGCGAGAATATGGATAGACCTATGGTGTTTGGAAGTCAAAAGGGAAGCAGCAAAGAGAAGTGGGTCAGAGCTGATGTGTTTAATTTCAGAGTCAGAATTGCAGTAGCAGTTAAGCATAAGAGAATGGGATGCAAATGATAGTGATAGCTGGAAGTGGGAAAGTAATGGTTGGTGACGGCATTTATATTTGAGGGGAGAGGGAAAGCTGCAATGGGAGGGAACAAACCTGTGCCTCTGGGGAGTGAGGAGGAAAGGAACCACAATAGGAGGGAAAATAGGTAGCCAGCTGCGTAATGCACATTAGCATCTGCCAAATATCTAAGAATAGAAATTCCATACTTGAATAATTAGAATCATATGGCTGTCCAACATCTTGACAGATGACAGGAGAGACAACAAAGTCGGTACGTCAGTCATGCTTAGGAATGGTATAGGAAAAGAAGCCAATACGTGAGTGGCAAACCTTCCCACAGTAGCTACAGGTCCACTCTGCTTCATGGCTGATCTCCGAGCCTCAGCCTGGGCTTTCTGATGGCTCTCCATAGTGTCGGCACCAGTCTTAACCCGGCTTCTCCAAACTGAACAATTGTGGGCAACATTTTCCCAGTTATAGCCTGCTTTGGCCTTCTTCTGTGTCACAGGCAGTTCTTAAGTTGGCCACATAGCACAGCCTTGGGCAGACTATCTGAGGCATGCACTCCACATGTTCCCGTCAGCAAAGCCTGCAAAAGTCCAGCATAGTCTGCATAGACCCCAGGCCAGTTTTCTCAAGGATCTTGTATTGGTGATCTGTTGGTTCCAAGTAACTCCAAGGATTTTTCTAAGCCAGTGGGGGTGGAAACTGTTCTGTCTCCAGTCCTGCGTGGAGTACGTAGCCCAGCTTTCATAACCGTAAAGGAAGGTACCAAGGACACAAGCCTGATAAACAGACACTTTTGTATTCAGCATTAGCAACTTGTTATTCCAAACATGCAAGGTAAATTTGCCAATGATAACAGAAGCTTTGCCGCTTCTAGCATCAAGTTCCCCATCAAGGTTAAGTGAGCTGGTAAGAATTGAGCTGAGATAGCAGATGTGATCCACATTGCTAGAGCTTCATTCTTGACATAGATTTTAGGTGGAATATTGGTACCTTGTGACAGGACAACTGTTTTCTTGATATTGATTACCATGCCAAACTTGGTGCATGAATCAGAACATTTGTTCTTCATGACCTGCAGTTCATCATGTGAATTAGAGATGAATGCAGCGTCATCTGCAAAAAGCAGAGCCCGAATAGTAAGCCGGGTTACAAGCCTTGTGCTCTGGAATTGTCTGATGTAAAACAAGCTGCCGTTCATCCTTGATTCAATTAGTATGCCAGATACATCATTTCCAAAGGTGTTCTTAAGAAGAATAGAGAAGATGCTAAAGCCAGTGGGCACTAAGACACAGCCTTGCTTCACACCAGTATCAATACTAAACTTGGGTGATGTTTCATTTTTATACTGGATGGTTGCCTTCATTCCCTTGTGGAACTCCTTGACTAGGGAGAGCACCTTTTGTGGACAGCCAATTTTCAACAGTATCTTATAGATGCCAGTCTTGCTAACCGTGTCAAAGGCCTTTTGTAGGGCAATGAATGCTACACACAGAGGTGCCTGTTGTTCACACTTTTTTTTTCTTGAAACAAGTGCAATGTGAAGAACATGTCAGTCATGGCGCATCCAGCTCTGAATCCACACTGGCTCTCAGACTCTCTCAGCAAGGACCTGGAGTCTTTTCAACAGGACTTTTGGAAGCACCTTGGCGACCACACTGAGCAAAGATATTCCTCAATAGTTGTTGCAGTCTACTCTGTCCCCTTTATTTTTATACAGAGTAATTATCTTTGCATCTTTCAGATTCTATGGTATATGGCTTTCTTTCCAACAGGCACAGAGAAGTGCATAGATGTCACTTGCAAGCCTCCTCCCCCACCTGGCTTTAGGAGCTCTGGAGGTATCTGATCATTGCCTGCTGTATCACAGGTGCAATTTCTTTGATAGCTTTGGTTGGTATTTGGTCCAGCTCCTTCATCGTTGGAAGCTGGGGAATGGCCGTACCACAGACAATGGTATCCGTTGAGTAGAGTTCTTCATAATGCTCATAAAAATGTAGTGATAAGAATATACTACTGACCACCTGACCAGGATGGTGACTGGAAATTCTCCGGGACATTAGCGTAGTGAGGCTACAAAAAAGAAAACTCACTAATGGGGGGATTTCAACTTCCCCCATATTGACTGGGTACATGTCACCTCAGGATGGGATGCAGAGATTGTTTCTAGACACCATAAATGATTGCTTTATGGAGCAGCTAGTCCTGGAACCCACAAGGGGACAGGAAATTCTTGATTTAATCCCAACAGCAGCACAGGATCTGGTAGAAGAGGTGAATACAGCTGAACCACTCGGTAATAGTGACCATAATATAATTAAATTTAACATCCTCATGGGAGGGGGGGAGGAATACCAAAAAAGTGCACCACAGTAGCACATCACCACTAACATCAGAAAGAGGAACTACTCAAAAATGAGGAAGCTAATTAAGTGAAAATTAAAAGGTACTATCAGAAAAGTGAAATGCCTGCAAACTGCATGGAAACTTTTTTAAATCACCGTAATAGCGCTCAAATTAAACCTATACCCCAAATTAAAAAAAACACAGTAGGAGGACAAAAAAGTACCAGCATGGTTAAACAACAAAGTAAAAAAAAGTGGTTTAGAGGCAAAAAGGCATCCTTTTAAAAATTGGAAGTTAAATCCTACTAAGGAAAAGAGAGAGGAGAATAAACTCTGGTAAGTCAAGTGTAAAAGTATAATTAGACCAAGAAAGAATTTGAAGAGCAACTAGCAAAAGACTCAAAAACAGCAAAAAATAAAAAAATCAGTACATCAGAAGCAGGGAGCTTCCCAAATAATCAGTGGGGTCACTGGATGATCAAGATGCTAAAGGAGCACTCAAGGACGATAAGGCCATTGCAGAGAAGGTAAATTAATTCTTTCCATCAGTCCTCACTGCAGAGGATGTGAGGGATATTCCCACCTGAGCCATTCTTTTTAGGTGACAACTCTGAGGAACTGTCCCAGATTGAGGTGTCAGTAGAGGTGGTTTTGGAACAAATTTGTCAGTTAAGGAGTAATAAGTCACCAGCACCAGATGGAGTTCTGAAGGAACTCAAATATGAAATTGCAGAGCTAACTGTGGAATGTATTACTTAAATCAACTTCTGTACCAGATGACCGGAAGATAGTTAATGAGATGCCAATTTTTAAAAAAGGTCCCAGAGGCAATTCTGGCAATTATAGGGCAGTAAGCCTAACTTCAGTAGCAGGCAAATTGATCGAAACTATAGTAAAGAACAGAATTATCTGACACAAAGATGAACACGATTTGTTGGGGAAGAATCAACATGGCTTTTGTAAAGGGAAAGCATGCCTCACCTATCTATTAGAATTATTTGAGGGGGTCAAAAATATGGAACAAGGGTGATCCAGTGGATATAGTGTATTTGTCTTTCATCAAGCCTTTGACAAGGTCCCTCACCAAAGGCTCTTAAGAAAAGTAAGCAGTCATGGGATAAGAGGGAAGGTCCTCTCATGGATTTTAGTAACTGGTTAAAAGAAGGAAAACAAAGGGTAGGAACAAATGGTCAGTTTTCAGAATGGAGAGAGGTAAATAGTGGTGTCCCCCAGAGGTCTATGCTGGGACCAGTCGTATTCAACATATTCATAAATGATTTGGAGAAAGGGGAAACAGCGAGGTTTCAAAATTTGCAGACGATACAAAATTACTTAGGATAGTTAAATCCAAAGCAGAAAGGCTTACAAAGGGATCTCACAAAACTGGGTGACTGGGCAACAAAATGGCAAATGAAATTCAATGTTGATAAATCCAAAGTAATGCACATTGGAAAACATAAGCCCAACTATACATACAAAATGACAGGGTCTAAAATAACTACCACTCAAGAAAGATCTTGGAGTCATTGTGGATAATTCTCTGAAAACATCTGCTCAATGTGCAGCATCAGTCAAAAAAGCGAACAATGTTAGGAACCATTAGGAAAGGGATAGATAATACGACCAAAAAAAATCATCATGCCATTATATAAATCCATGGTACTCCCACACATTGAATACTGCGTGAAGTTCTGGTTGCCCTATCTCCAAAAATGTATTCGAATTGGAAAAATTACAGAGAAGGGGAACAAAAATTATTAAGGGTATAGAACAGCTTCTATATGAGGCAAGATTAAAATGATTGGGACTTTTCAGCTTGGAAAAGAGATGACGGGATGGATCACTCAATGATTGCCTGTTTATTCCCTCTGAAGCAGTGGCTCTTAACTTTTCCAGACTACTGTCCCCCTTTCAGAAGTCTGATTTGTCTTGCGTATCCCCAAGTTTCACCTAACTTAAAAACTACTTACTTACAATATCAGACATAAAACAATACAGAAGTGTCACAGCACACTATTACCGAAAAATTGCTTATTTTCTCATTTTTACCATATAATTATAAAATAAATCAATTGGAATATAAATATTATACTTACATTTCAGTGTACAGAACATAGAGCAGTATAAACAAGTAATTGTATGAAATTGTAGTTTGTACTGATTTTGCTAGTGCTTTTTATATAGCCTGTTGTAAAACTAGGCAAATATCTAGATGAGTTGATGTACCCCCTGGAAGACCTTTGCATACTCCCAGGGGTACGTGTACCCCTGATTAAGAACCACTGCTCTGAAGCATCTGGCATTGGCCACTGTCAGAAGACAGGATATGAGGCTAGATGGACCATGGTCTGACCCAGTACGACTCTTCTTAAATTGGCCAGTGAAATTTCAAATTCGCTGTCCTGTCATTGGGCGCCTTTGGAAGCAGAGACTGAGATCTGACTGATGAACATATCGATTAATTAGGAGTGGGGCTGGCCAGAAAACTGAATTTGAGGGTTTGGTAATACTTTTTCATCCTGAATCAGGACAAAAAGCTAAAACTGAAATTTTGTGTGGAACTAAATTCTACAAATATTTTGTTTCGGAACTACCAAACATGGCATTTCCAAAACAAAATATGCTCCCTGGGATCCACACCTGGCTGTTGGCAGGAAGCAAGGCAGGTTTCCATTGCAAATTTGCCAAAATTCTACAGTTTCCACCACTTTTCAATTTAGAGAAATTGATAAATTCTGCCAAAAGATGTGTTGTCAAAATATTTCCGACAAGATTCATCCAATATGCAGATGACACGTGGTGATATTTGAACCCCAAAAGTCCTCAGCAGGAACCTGGAAATCTTAAATGAAGCCCAAGTAGACTGACAAAACAATATTATAGCCTTGTTTTTAAGAGTTGCCTTGTCTTTTAAAATGCATTGAAATGACATTTTAAACATTATTTTTACCCAAACTGTCTGATATTTGCTGGTGAGGTTTTTCAATTTAATGGTTAGTGCACCAGCTATTTCTGTCCAAGTGTTGTCAGATCCATGACAACTGCTATCAAGCTGCTGAGCACATTACAAAATGCTATTCACTGCTTCAAAACCCATATATTAAGATCTATTTGTAAACCTGCTCCGGAACCAACATCACCTGTGACAGTAAGTACCTTGGTATATGATCCTGTTTTCTCCAGTCCAAGTGTTTATTATCCAACTCAGAAACCCATTTCAAAGGAATATTGCCCAGTGCCAGCCATGATGTGTGTAAAAGCAACACTCCTCCTCAAACTTGTGTGTACTGCGTTATATGTAGTACATTAGGCTACAAACATGGAAGACAAACACGCTCACTATCTGGCCGATGAGTTTATAATCTAGAAAGACAGAAAAGAGGTGGGGAGAGTCAATACAATATAATCAAAGTTATACATTACATCTACTCACAAATTAACACCATTATTGTTGAAACTAACTGCTCCTTCTATGCCTAACCATCCTGTCACCCTCAGTCTCCTTTTCTGGGCCCTCCTTCTCAGCAGTCATTTTATTCCACCCTACATTAAGCAGCAGGGTGCTCTTGGCTATTTAGTGTTGGCAATATGTATTCTGTACATTTCAATTGGTTAGGGTTCTCGCTATAGTTCAACTGAAGTGGATATTTGAATGCTTAATTTTCAAATAACTATATTTTGTAACAAATATTTTTACTATTAAATTGACAATTTTACTGAACTGACATGAAATGTAAGGGTAGCCCTGGCAGCAAGAAACTTGTCTGAGAAATCAAATAGGTATTCTGAGATGTAACAGGTAATTCAATGTGTCTTTTGGACAAGACACAAAACTGATGGTGGTCAAAGAACCCATGGTATATTTCATAGTGGTTGAAGTGCTAACTCTGATGTCCTGGCATTACAGGTCATTTTTTTGCTTATATAAATACTAACATTAATTACTGATTTCTGATTTTTGTCCTCTATAGAACTAAGCTGATATGTAGTTTTGCTGTACACTACTAAACAGCTGCCATCTTTCAATCCAGAGCTGGCTGCACTTCAGAGGTGGCTGGATTGATTCCATGTATTATATAGAAGAGCAAAAATCCTGCTTTTCTGAGAGGAGTCGCAGTCGCTAACTGGCAAATCATTCCTCCTTGGGGCAATTATTGCCTATCCATTACCTGGGGAGAGAGAAGGACCATTACTATGAATTACTGGGGCTACTTATTGCAGAAAAAAGACTTGCTTTGTCCTCTATCCGTACCCACCAGATTATGAACATGCAGAATCTACCCTATAATCATGATGCACTTGGCGATGAACAGCATAAGTATAAGAAGAGATTTCATGGCTTTACCTTTTTTAATAATATATTTTCTGAGTTCTGCATCTCCCTGGCTTATTTTGGGCTGATCAAGATTGCTGTAAAGGCATCCTTGGTGTTCTCCATTCAACTGCCTTACTTCTTAGCTGTTTTTATTGACTACAAAGATTAAGAGCTCATTCTCTGACTTTTCAGTCTCCCTTCCTTGATGGTGGTGGGGGGCAGGTGGGAATGACTATTGATTTAGCAGTAATAACGGTACAGCTGAGACATTCATGGAGATAGGGATAGTCAGACTAATTTAGAGATGAGACAACTGCATGGAGGAGGTAGCAAATGAAGTGGTTTCTTTAGAAGTGTGTGATATTAGATTACATTTTGAGGCTTTTAAAAGAAACAGGAATCTTTTCCAATCAAGAATCAAAGGAATGGATCAGACTTCAAGAGGTCATCTAGTCCAGTCCCTTGAATGCAAGGCAAGACTTTGTAATAACAGTTGTTTGTCCAACCTGTTCTTAAAAACTTCCACTGATGGAGATTCATAACCTTCCTAGGCAATTTGTTCCAGTGCTTAACTACCCTGACAACCTAAACCTCCCTTGCTGCAATTTAAGCCCATTGCTTCTTGTCCTATCCTCAGAGGTTAAGGAGAACCATTTTTCATCCTCTTCTTTGTAACAACCTTTTATGTACTAGATAACGGTTATTCCCCCCATAGTTTTCTTTTCTGCAGACTAAACAAACCCAATTTTTTCAATCTTTCCTTAAAGGTCAGGTTTCTAGATCTTTAATCATTTTTGTTGCTCTCCTCTGGACTTTCTCCAATTTGTCCACATCTTTCCTGAAATGTGGCACCCAGAACTGGACACAATACTCCAGTTGAGGCCTAATCAGCGTGGAGTAGAGCGGAAGAATTACTCAGAGCGTCATGCTCAGAGCATCATGCTTATTGTAGAGAACTCCTTACAGACATCAACAATAGAATAGAGCAGAAGAATTACTTCACGTCTTGCTTACAACACTCTTGCTAATATGTCCCAGAATGATCACTTTTTTTTTAAGGCTGTCAAACAATTTTTTAAAAATCACAATTAATCGCAAGATTAAAAAAAGGTTGCGATTAATCAGTTTTAATTGAGCAGTTAAACAATAATATAATCCCAATTTAAATTTATTAAAAGTATTTTTGGATGTTTTTCTACATTTTCAAATATATTGATTTCAATTACAATACGGAATACAAAATGTAAAATGCTCACTATTTTTTTATTACAAATATTTGCACTGTAAAGAAAAGAAACCAAAAACTATTTTTCATTTCACCTCATACAAGTACTGTAGTGCAATATCTTTATTGTGAAAGCACAACTTACAAATGTAGAATTTTTTTTACAGAACTGCATTCAAACAAAACAATGTAAAATGTTAGCGCCTACAAGTCGAAGCATGAAAGGGCATACAAATTTGTAAGCATATCTGGCACGTAAATACCTTGCAACACCGGTTACATGCGAAGGCCTGTTCTCACTTTCAGGTGACATTGTAAGTAATAAGAGAGCAGCATTATCTCCTGTAAATGTAAACAAACTTGTTTGTCTTAGCGATTGGCTGAACAAGAAATAGGACTCAGTGGACTTTATACATTGAGTGTGACATGCCAGACACCAGCGTGAAAGGATAATTTTCATAAGCAAGCAAGCAATTTAAACCCAGGTTTCTAAATGAAAAATCTTTGAACAGACCAAACTTCTTGTTTTCAGTTTTATACTATTACTAAATCCAGTCAGGACTGGACCCACACAGCGACACAGGTGATATGTCAAATATAGGATATAGTGAACCTCTCCCAGCATTTGTTAATTAACTTTACGTAATGTCATATGGAAACAGCTGGCACAAGGCATAAGCAGACTAAGCTATTGCTTAGGGCCCCAACCAGCTCAAGGGGGCTGCCATATGCTTTTTATTATTATTTTCATAAGAATGTGCCTTTTTTAGTGTGTGTGTGCGCTGGGGGAATATTCCTGCTTAGGGCCCCCAAAGATTTAGCACCACCATCAGGAAAACTTCTACCTTCTGCCAACAACTCTGGCATTTTATACTTAGTAGCATGCACAAACAGAGCAGAAATAAGTGAGCACTGCAGAGTAGTGAGCAAATTGCCAGTGTTTCCATACTTCTTCCACTCATTCTGCTTAGTAACTTTTAAAAAAAATAAATAAACCCAGAGTGACTAATTTACACTAGACAGTAAAAGCAGCCTGCAAGACTAGAATTTGCTTTGCTGAGCTAAACCACTCCTGGAAAGCTGCATACAACTCATGATAAATTATTCCATCTTCAAGACAGAAGGCTGCCAACATGCTTGCCACAGTCACACAGGTCACCAGTGCAAGAAAACCAAAACTCACTGAATGTTTGTTACACGATTCATTTAATACATCCTTTCTACCATTCCCAGAGTGATACATTTCTATTATACTAGCCACCCCAGCATAGTAATTGCTACTTCTCACCCAAAGATTCTAGATGCACCCCATGTCATTCCACTCGCCACAGTGCCTCTCACTCATTATTTACATGCATTGGTGCCTGGAGTACAACTAAATGATTTGTTGAAATAAATATAATTGGTTATTTCAAGTACAAACTCTCATTTCACAAGGATATACATATATTTTTAAAATTCCCAATACTCTGGCATTTTTCAGAAGTAGTAAACCAGCTAATCTCCTCATTCACTTTGAATCAGTCTCTGTCACAGCTTGACACCTCTAAACATTTTTGACAAGGTGTGAAATCACAAATTTGTAACAGATACATATTTTTACACACTAATTCAATATCACTATGTAGCTCAAAAATAATATGCTTTGATACAGTGGTTCTATTTTGTCTTATTTTGAGTCTTGCTTTCTTCATATTAGTCAGCAGGCAAGTGAGAAGGGTCTATAAAAAGTTTTCTCAAGTGTCCCCTGCTTGTGGGTGCTCTTCTTGGGCCTGCTTTTCAGAAATGCCAAGCATCCACTGCCCTAACTGAAGTCAAATGGAGCTGCAAGTGCTTACCATCTTTGAAAATCCGGCCCAACTCTCAATTTGGGAACTTAAAATCAGTGGCTACTTCTGAAACTTTGGCTGTATATGGGTCACCTGGGGTCTGTGCCTGAGTCAGGAGAAGAACTTTGGTCTCCTGACTCTTAGACCTGTTCTTTACCAAAAAGACCATCTTTCCTCATCTATATATTCTGAAGAGCAGGATGCAATAGGCAGTCTGCATTCACATGGCACTGACATGAATCTAAAAGCTAGGCTCATACCTATTCTGTCAATTTCTTAGCATATATGGTAAATATAGTGTGTTAAATAGTCACTGATGAAGTGTAGTAGCCACTTCATAAATTGTGTTACTGTCTCCCCATAATTGGAGCCCGCAAAGCTAATCTGGGATTTACCCAGGCTGGATGAGTCCATTTTCTCCTCCAAAATTAAATCAAACAGTTCTGGAAACACAGTAAAGAGTTGTGACAGGCAAGGGATAGTTTATTTCTATTTCATCATTATCGGAGTGTAGCATGATGCAATCTTTTGAGTGCTTTCTGGGATTGAATATAGTGTCTATGGTTATATCAAATGGTTAGAGCAGAGCACTGGAGTCAGGACTTCTGAATTATATTCCTGGCTCTGCGAAAGACTATAATCATGAACAAATCACTTAGAAACCATTTCAAACTTTTGATGCCTCTAAAGTTCTTCACCAAAAATTGACATTTCTGGTAGAACTAGATTTCAGAGGTATGAGCATCTGTATCTCTAAATTTAGCCAATGTGAACATCAGATGTTCAGCACCTCTGACAAATCAGGTACCAGATATTTAAAGCTGGGCATCCAAATACTGAAACACCTAAAATTATTAGGGCACTTATGAAAGTTTGACCCTTAACTGCTTTCCCTCAGTCTCCTGTCTGTAAAATGAACCTAATGCCTGTCTACCTCATGTACCAATGTTTCCAAAGTCTTTTGAGATCCATGAATGAACAGCATTATATATACATTCAAAATATTTGTTATTGATTAGGTATTTGATAACGAAGTGAAGACTGAATTTAAAGAAACTATATCATGTTTTATAGCATCATTCCTACCTGTGAATGACAAAATAATAATTCCTTTGGTCAGATCAGACTGAGCTAAAGAAAGTTTTATACCATTTCCCGGAGACCTTAAATGGCATTAAAGCCATATTTATCATTTGAGCAGATAGAGGAGAGTGAATCTTTATAAACCGTTCAGAGTTTCTTGAGAGAGGACTCGTTGTATTCTCCATAGATCAATGACTTGAGCTATTCCTACACAGCTCGCTGTCTCAGCCTTGACTCCTGCGGAAGAGTCTCATTAAATTTTGACAGTGAGTCCCATAGATTAAAATCAGACCTTCCCAGCAACACCTGCTGGTTGGAAATACGTAACTGGAGGCTGCCCATCGAATAAACCTTTTGTCCAAAAAGGTCTAGTCTCTTAGCCTCTTTATTCTTGGGGGTGGCACTTAACTGCCTCTGCCTGTCCTGCTCATTTGCTGCCAACACTAATGGAAGGGGGGCATGAATGGTACTCGAACCCATTTGCTGGTACATGTTTCTTCTCTGCCCTATGTGATGTGGGGGGCCGAGAAGATAGTCTGCCACAGCATTTTGGCTGGTCCCATCACTGCTTTGTTGAGGGGTAAGGCCAATCTGGAGGGAGCAGCTGCAGCCAGGATATCACACAGGATCCTTAAGAGCCTCAACCCCCAGACCCAGGTTCGCAGCAACTCTTTTCAGTTGGTCCTGGTGGGCCCTGAAATCATCCTGAGGGAGCAGGCTACTTGGTCCTGCCACCGCATCATCTGGAGATGAGGAGGAAGAGGCTTGTGCCTCTTCCTCTGCTTGCACCACATCTATCGGGGCCACATCCTGGATGTTGGCATGAGGGTTGGTACTGGAATTGGGGTCCAGGCCAGTGGCACGTCTCTCTGAACCCACAGAATATGAGCGATGGGAGGGGGGAACCCAGTACTGAGGGAAACCCCCAAGGATTCCGGTATGGCCATTGCATCAGCCAGTGGCCCACTGGCCAGGTGCTCACCGGAGGGCCGGTACCAAAGTCTGTTGGAGCATAGGCTGGGTACTTTGGTGGAGTGAAGGATTCCCCTTTGGACTCCAAAGGGGATTCTTCTCTTGGAGACCATGGCGGAACAGTATCTGCTTTTGCCTTAAGGTGGTGCCGGGGCTGCAGGGACTAGCAGCAGGTCAGTGACTGCTGTGTTCAGATCATGGAAGGTTTGCCAAGATGGTGCCAAGGTGGTCGGTGCTGGGAAGGAGCTTGATGCTCCTTGCTCTCTCCTGTCCCCAGCCGTTTTGGCTGATGGGGGTCCTTGCAGGATTGGCAGACTCAGCACTCTAGGCGGGAGTCAGCGGCATCATCAGTGGCTCCACTCCCCGCGTCCGTTTTCTGCACCGGAAAATGCCCTCTCTTGGTGTGCTGTTTTTTATGCTTCTTCCTAAGCACCAGATATGGAGAATGGTGCCAGGAAAAGCATGGTGCCGTGGGAGTGCTCTGCACGGATGCCAAAGTACTTGGTGCAGATCGGAACAGCTTGGTTCTGAGACTGGTCTCAGGGCCGCCTCCATGAGAATGGCCTTCAGATGAATGTCCCTGTCTTTCCTAGTGCAAGGTCTGAAGTCCCTGCAGATCTGGCATGTATCTTTAACATGAGCTTCCCCAAGACGCTTTAGATATCTAGAGGGTGGGTCACTCACTGGCATCAGCTTGCCACAAGAGGTACATGGCTTGAAGCCCAGGGAATGGGTCATGCCCAGCCCCTGGGGCAAAAAGTCTCCCGATGACAGGGACAACTATATACACTACTATATACACTAATTCTATGTACACTAACTACAATAATTACACAGAGAATGAATGGAGAAGAGTCCAAACCACTGGGAAAGAAGCCTTGCCACAGCAAGAAGGATCGTTCCAGCAACCGACACAAGTGGTAAGAAGGAACTGAGAGGGCACAGGGCCGACGGTGCCCCTTATACCGGTGCTTTTGCGCATTACTCCACAAGGTGTGAGAGTAGGGTGACCAGACAGCAAGTGTGAAAAATAGGGACAGGGGGTGGGGGGTAATAGGAGCCTATATAAGAAAAAGACCCCAAAATTGGGACTGTCCCTATAAAATTGGGACATCTGGTCACCCTATGTGCGAGCCAGCTCTGTGGATACCATTAAGGGAAAAATCTCTGACAACAGTGTATGTGGAGTGCATACACCTAGCATGGAATGGACACGAGCAAGCACTCAAATAACAACATTCATGTTTTTCATGTCCCACTTTTAAAATAACTGTATTACCTACACAGGAAAGCACTTTTTCCCCCATAGGATGGTCTTTCAAGTGTTGTGTGTGCTGCTGTTCAAATCTTGGGCTAGAACAGTCGCTCACCAGAGACCTTTCCACCTGATGTGGCGACTAGAAAATACAGAGGTCTCCCCTACTCTGTTGATTCACTCACAGAGATGAGAGCACCTTGCAGGACTCAAAGCCTCCCCTGTGCTTGGTACCTGTAACAGAGAGCAGGAGGGAAGCAGAGCAGCCACTGCCAGGCAGCTACTCCCCATATTATGGACGGATGGAGCAATTTCATTTCCTACTCTGCTCCTGGGGAAGCACAACTACATGGTGAACTTTGCATATGACTGATTTTAAATTCACAATCCAGCCCTTGATTGTCAGGAAACCAATGGAGCCAGCATCGTGTATCTAAGCACAGAATATTGTCAGGGAAATGAAATGTCTGACATCTAATCTCCATGTTGCCACTGACTTGCTGTGTGCTCTCTGAGTCATTTAACCCGTCTATGTCTTGTTTGTGAAACTAGCGTAATATTTATCCACACTGTATGGCTTTTATGAGGTTAACATAATGTTTGTAAATAACTAATTGGAAGATAAGTGCTGACTGTTCTGTATAGTTTACTCATTTTCATCTGTGGCTCCTTTTTACACAATCCCTCCCCATAGTCATTTCAGCTATTACCTTTCATCTGTTTAGCACATCTCTAGCATGCAATGTGCCCATAAAGAACCAGACTAGCTCCATGGAAACTAAAGATTACTTCTTTCAGGGTGAATAATCCTTTTGTTTTACAGCCTGCCAACTAGCAGATGATTAGGCACAGCCAATGCTTTTATTTTTAAGCAGGCTCAATATGCAGACAAAGGAATATTTTATGAAAAATGATGTTGGTTGCTTTCCTTCACAAGCTGTCTGCTGCATTTATCTGCTACTGTTTATCCTCTGGATCTGAAACTAAAATAGCAGAGCTGTCAATTTTATTTTCTATTGAATGAACATATTCTATCAAACAAGTGTAAGCAAGCCGAGGAGGTAGTTTGGGTAAAAGTAATCTCTCACATACACAGATGGAGTTCTTCTAAAGTCACCAATGTTGTGCCCATTTACACCAGCAGTTAATTTGGCCCCTATTTGATTGGTGCCCAACCTCCTGTTTTGAAATCTAAAATCACTTGGGAATTAATGATAAAAGATTGTAACAAATAAATAAGTATCTAATACAATGATGAAAAATGGGCCTGAACCAAAACCTGGATCTGAACACCTCTGAGCTCTGGGAGGAATCAGAATCTGAATTTAGATCCAAATTTTACAACTGGCTGCCAATTCTACCAAAACCCGGAATTTACAGGGGACACTACCTAGGCTTTCAGATACATGTGTACAACCTGTTAATTTAAAAGAGGCTGTTTACATGTGTCAAGGATAGAATTTGGCTGCATGAAAAAGCCATCCACAATAAACAGCAACCAGAGGTCTAACACACCACATCATCATCAATAATGCACAGCAATGAAGCAGCTCTTTAAATCTAAGGAACATTCTGCAGTAAGTTGGGAGTTGAAAAGTGACGGTACTCTAAAGGACTACAGTAACACTGGAAAATCAGAGCTTAATCTCTGCAATAATCATGCAACAGAGTTAATGCTTAGAAAAACAAGTGTAGCAGTAGCAATACTCCAGGTGGATGCTCAAGCTAAGAAGTCCTTTCTTGAAAGTAAGTTTAAGTGATGTAGTTTAACTACACAGAGAAGGTACTTTATTCTTGCGTTATATAGAGAACAAAGGATGAGTCCATTATATAGAAAACAAAGATGGAGAGACTTGTACTGTATCCTTGGCTTAAGTATAGTCTTGTCTATTGATTTACATTTAGAGTTAGAGCCACAAAGGGATTTAGGCACCTAACTGCCACTTTGGGCGTCCAAAATTTAGATCCTCAAAACCAAAGCTCAGCTGCTACCCGACCCTGTGGCACATAAAATCCCCAGGCACCTAAGTTTCTCTCAGTGGACATGTGTGAAGCCATCTAACTTCTGATGCCACTGAGGTGCTCCTGGCCTAGCCCCACCAGGATCCTGAGACTAGATGTTTCCTCGCCTAACTGACCTGCAGAGCCCAATCCAGTAGGCATCCTCAGAGGCTGCCTGAGAGCACGCCTACTGGATTGGGCTCCGCTCACAACACAGAGGAGGAGGGGCCCTGCTGCTGCCGCCACCCCCTTATGCCCAGTGGTTACAGCACTCTCCCAGGAAGTGAGAGACCTAGATTCAAATCCACACTCTGCCTGAGTCACAGTATGGACTTGAACCCAGGTATCCCAGGCAGGTGTCCTAACCACTGGGCTACCAGATATTCTGGGGTGTGTTTTTCTCAATCTCTCCTGTTGAAGCTGTTCCATTTTGTCTAAGATATTTAAATAATCATTGGGCCAGAAAGAGTGAGAATGACTGACTACAGCCCAGTGGTTAACTCACTCTCATGGGAGACCAAGGTTTCAGTCCCTGCTCAAATGACTTAAGCGCCTAATTCCAGTGCAGGATTCACAAATGTGAATTCTGAATAGAGGGAAGCACCACCCGCTGGCTCAGAGTTAGGTACCTAATCCATTAAGTCTGTGATGCTACTCCCCATATTCTTCATAGAAATATTGTTATAAAATGATTATAGCATATCTAGGATGTATTTTATGCAAGATGGGGCTTGTGTGATATCATTGGAAAGGTTATGATTTACTGAATATGATTTGTATCTAAAGTTAGGAATATTGACTATGTAACAATTACAAGTGGGTTTGCACTTGGGGAACGCCCACCAGACAAAATGCAATCAGTCTGGCTGGTTAGTCAATGGGCCATTAGAGAGAACAATAGGACTTTGAAGATGCTAATCTCCCACCTTCCTTGGAAGTCTTCCTCGGGCTTATGGATGCTTTGACACTGTGGGGTCATGTGATCATGTCACCTGGTACTGGACTCCATCTTGGACTGTTAGTGTTTTTACACAACGGGGGTGGGGATCAAATTGGGAAACAAAGGATTCCTGCCGCATGTAAATCCTAATTAAGGCAGGGAAGTGAGTTAATCAGGGTTGGTTCTTCACTGAATCCTCACTCAAGATGACTGCTGAAAAGACCTAAAACTGATCTGGGGAAGAAAGGACTGGACCCAGGCTACAAGGTGTCTGAACTGTGAAAGGAATACCTGGAGTTCTAAGCTGCAAGCAAGACTAGTTTGTCTTCAAGAAACTCTGCGACCTGCTTAAAATAACATTTAGGGTGAGAAATTACTACTTGTAGCCAGTTTCTTTAGTGTATTAAGCTTAGTTTGCGCGTTTGCTTTATTTGCTCAGTAATCTGCTTTGATCAGTTTGCTAGCCCTTATAATCACTTAAAATCTATCCTTTGTAGTTAATAAACGTGTTTTTGTTTTCTCTAAACCAGTTTGTGCAATTCATAACTCGGGGGCAAAAAGCTGTGCATATCTTCCTCCACATTGAGGGAGGGAACAATTTTCATGAGCTTATGCTCCAGTTTTCTGTGCAGCACAGGACAATACAATTTGGGGTTTGCACCCCAGAGGCGGTGTGCACTTGAATGCTGGGCAATCCCCTAGCTGAGTCTCCCATGCAGAATTTATTTCAGTGTCTGTCTTTCTGCAGCTGTGCGTGTCCCTACCTGTGTGTGTGCTAGAGGAGGCTTGAGGGCCTGGCTCAGCAGGACAGGGTGAGGGAGCCCAAGCTGGTGGAACGGGCAGGCTCAGTGGGACTCCAGTAGATCAGGTGCCATCCTGGAAAGGGGGGCAACCCATCACAAAGTCCCACTCCTCTCCTTAGCATTTCCTACCGGCTAGTTTAGGTGGCTCCCCGCTCAGTATGCTGGCTTTTATGAATCCCATTCTTAGGCTCCCATCTCCCTCCAGGCTTTGTACAGAAACCCTGGAAACCTAATTCAGGGCAGAGGATTCCACTGAGTGGTGTGGGGCCTAAATTTAGGCATTGCAATGCTAAACTCAGTTCTCTTTGTGGATCTAACCCTTAGATTTAAAAAATGTACTAAGCTTTAGCTGTGTTGGATTATTTGCCACAGCAAGCCCTTGGCATGTAATATTATTACATACTTTGTATTTGAGGGATTACAATTTAAGCCCCAGAAATACATGTCAGTAACTGATCTTCATCACAACAGTCAAGGTCAATTCTTACGTCAGTTACATTCTAGAATATGCAGAAATAAATAATTTAAATAAGGGAAATCAACAGTTCTGTTACAGAAATGCCCGACATGCTGTTGGGCCGGCCAAAGACATAGCTCCTGATGGGTTAATTGTGCTTGTATAATGCCTGCAGGAACAGATTTCTTATTTGTGGGAGTTGACAACACAGTTGCCTCATGGGGAACTATGTCTGTGCATTTCTGCAACTACTCCCAGAACTGTAGATCTCCATAACAGTTATTTACATTTGCATTATAGATGAGAAGTGAAAAACAGAAAATTGCAACAAACCTCTCTCTCTTCATAATGCCAAATCTCTATTTCCAATACTGTTGGCTGCCACCAGCATTTGATTCTGCTGTAGTTTTTTTAAAAAAGATAAGAAATTTTATAATGATGATGAATGAAGTAATATAAAAGACAGACTAAAACCGATACATTTAATACATTAATTTGATGGGCTTTGATAAGTCAACTCTCTGAATTATGGGACAGGAGTGAGTTTTTTGCTGAGTCTGCTTAAAATTCTGCTTCCAGTTATTATGAAGGGCTCACATTCATATGAGAAATGCAGCATTAAGGGTGCAAACCACTAGAGCCTTGACAGGCCCAGACTAGAGGTGGGCTTTATAAAATCTTGATGCTCTTGCATTATAGTGAATGCTTCATATGGCGTTTGAGAGAAGAATTTTCAGAAAATCAAAAGGAATAAATAAAAAACGGGGAAAAAGTATTTAGCTTTTCATCTGATATTCACATTGAACAACAGACCAGGTATTTCTGACTTTTGGTAGAATTTTAAACAGAATCAATAAATAGGTTTTGCATGAAAACTCAAAAGTCAAAATGTTCACTGAAATTCAACCTATTTTACAGTATATTTCCTTGGATGTTAGAGGGGATGGTGATAGTCACACATTACATGGACTTCCTGTTATCTTACTGTTTCCAGAAGGTGTTGCTGTCTAGGTATATGGACTATTTGGAAGAAATCCAAACAACTTTGATTTAAATGTTCTTAACTTCTAATTTACAGGAAACTCATATTGTTGACAAACAATACCTCAAAACTTCCTTCTTTACAAGGGATGCGGAACAATATTGGGAGGTAAGAAATAAAGCAAATATTGATTAAAGTGGCATATCTATATCTGCTTTGGATGAAGAGAATATTAAATACTCTACAACTGACAACAAAGCCTGACTTTGCTATTTAACAGAATTGTTTTTCGGTACAAATGTAATGTCATTACATGGGTTATACTCATTTTCAGGAAACCATAGAATACTGAGCTTCAACAAAACATTGCCAGACAATCAAGAGAAGGGATATTCAAGAAGTGTTTAGTGGCCTAGACATAGGACTCAGAGATAGCAACTCCCAAGCTCAAATCCCATGAACAGTGTGTGTGGCCTAGGACAAGTCACTTAACCGCTCAGGGCCTGATTTTGAAGAATGTGTACAATGCAGTTGCAGGTAGAAAAACGTGTGTAATTGCACACCTAGGCCCTGATTCTGCAACACTTATCATAGAATCATAGAATATCAGGGTTGGAAAGTACCTAAGGAGGTCATCTAGTCCAACCCCCTGCTCAAAGCAGGACCAACCCATCCCCAATTTTTGCCCCAGATCTCTAAATGGCCCCCTCCAGGATTGAACTCACAACCCTGGGTTTAGCAGGCCAATGCTCAAACCACTGAACTATCCCTCCCCCCATGCATGTAATTTTATTCACATGAATAGCCACACTGAAGTCTGTCAGTGGAACTACTTTCAGATCAGGATCCTAATTTGCATCCACTGTTACTGTAATGAGGTGCAAAAAATAACACATTTGTATATGCAGATTGTCAGTTAGATACATAGCTGGCAGTTTAAAACTTGAACATTTGTGGTAATCTTGTATGCAAGCTAAGATCACAATGTAATATTGTGTAATATTTTTTGGGGGAAAAAATGGCACTACGTGTTTCAATTACCATATCAGTAAAATAGGGACAATACTTGTCTTTCACAAGGGTGTCATGAGGATTAAATTGTTAAATATTTGTAAAGTACTATTAAGGACCAAATTTGCCAAAGCCTGCATAGATATTTTGCCTGTGCCTGGCTTAAATAAGCAAATACCCCAATGCACATGCGAATCACAGTATTATTACTTTTATAACTTCATTACGCCAACGTCTGCTGTTATTAGGGTGTCCATCTGCCTTGGTTTACATAAGTTATTCAAGGTATTTTATTCAAGCCTTTGCATACAGTAGCATCCAGACTTCAGCTGTCTTTAGCAGTCAGAAGCATCATTTATGGCTAGCATCCTAATGGGTACAGTGGTATTTATTATGAGTCTCTCTTTTATTTCTGAAACTTATTATAGGCAGGTTTGAAGCTTGCCAAAATGAAACTGCGGGCTGTGGGAGCATTAAAGGAAAAATATCATCCTTAGCTTTCTGATTTTCAAAGTGGGATGTCTGGCAAACACATGCTTTAAAGAGAAGAATGAAAGAGCCTACAACAGATGCTGGTGTATTTAGTTTTAATATTTGTCGCATAGCCGAGCCAGCTTGGTAGGATTCAATAGTCTTTCCATTGCCATAGCAACCCCTGCTTGTCAGAGCAGAGCTGATCAGATGCAGGCTTCTCCCTTGTGGAAACAATCTGCTAAACCTCTAATCTGCATCTCCACAAACCAATGGGATTTTCAGTTCCTATCTTTTAGGAAGGCAATCTCCTCGTACAGTACATCTCCAAGGTGACCCTTCTGATGTGAATCCATGCACCCTACTCGTCACTGAATTCAAGTTCTGAACTGTTTAATGTGGCTAAAAGTGGAAGAGAATGACTCAGACTATAAGCTTTCCACATGGGAAGTTTTAAACATGATTCTTATTTAGGGAAATAATATTTAGCATTTACACAAATGCATCCAAACATTGGATGTCATCCTACTCCCATTGTAACGAACAGAGAAATTCCTATTGATTTCAGTGGGTATAAGATTGGGCCCAATGATGAATCCCCACCATACCCCCATAAGGTACCCAAGTAGTATTATCACTATTTTACAGATGGGGAAATTGAGGTGGCAGGGTGTGTGTGTGTGGGGGGGTGTGCAGTGATTTTCCAAAGGTTACACAATAAGTCAGTGGCAGAGTTTTTCTCCCAACCCTGTGCTTGGTTCTTATTAATAATAAATAATAATAATAATATTATGAGATGGCAACATAATGTATTATAACTGATACCTGACTAAAAGATAAAACAATAGCAATAGTGATTCTATCGGTTACTGGTGTATTCTACACCTGGTACAAACACCCCGCACTTTTAGGGTTCTCTTGTCCTCCACAGCAGGACAGTTTGGTCAAAAGTCTGGACACAATTTGGATATAACCCTGAACAGAAGCTTTGAGGTTGCTATAAACAGAGACCTGAAAAATCCCAAATTGTAAGTCTGCACTGTATCCATTCCTTGTTCAGCCTTCTTTGTCAACCTCACTTTCCCAGCATAGATGGCTAGACTGTCTTACCACAGGACAAATACATTGATTTCAAAGGAAATTTTGCCTTAGAGTGACTTAGCTAGGTCTTTCAGGATTTGGTCCTATACATAGATTTAGCCTTGGTCTACACTAAGGGGTGGTGGTGTCTATCTAAGATATGCAATTTCAGCTACGAGAATAGCGTAGCTGAAGTCAACGTACTTAGATTGACTTATTGCGGCGTCTTCACATTGGTGAGTCAATTGCTGCCACTCCCCCGTCGACTCTGCCTGCGCCTCTCGTGGCGGTGGAGTACAGGAGAGCACTCGGGGATCGATTTAGTGCGTCTAGACTAGACGCGATAAATTGATCCCCGATAGATCGCTACTCACCAAACTGGCGGGCAGTGCAGACATACCCTTAGGCCTGGTCTACACTGGGGCGGGGGTCAATGTAAGGTACGCAACTTCAGCTATGTGAATAATGTAGTTGAAGTCAATGTACCTCGATTGACTTACTGCGCCGTGAGGATGCCGCAGGGTCGACTGCCGCCACTCCCCGTCAACTCCGCTTCTGCCTCTCGCCGGGGTGGATTACTGGAGTTGACGGCAGAGCGATCAGGGATCGATTTATCGCGTCTACACTAGACGTGAAAAATTGATCCCTGAAAGATCGATCACTACCCACCAATTTGGAAGGTAGTGTAGACCTGCCCTTGGAAACTGGAGGCAGAAGAACTAACTCATTATAAGGTAGCTAGAGAACAAGAAATTATATATCACTTATTGTTGAAGATAGAGACCCTTTGAAAGGATCATTTAGTGTATTTCTAATATAGTATTCAATAAGATAACAATGACTTTGCGTCACAAAGTCAGAAAGAGACTGCTTCACATTCTTAATGTAGCTACTTTACCAAAGGCTTGAGCGAATTGCAAAAGGTTATGCAGTTTTGTAGTAAATCTGTCTCCTTCAAACATGATTACTCAATGTAATTTGTTTGATATACGAAGCAATAAAGCAAGGATCTACCTGCAGATAAGCAGTGAAGTTGCAACTACCAAATATCCTTAACTCTAATGATTATACTTAGGCTTGGGAGCATTAGATTTTTATTGGTAAATGTCAATAAATGTTGATTTCACTACACACTATGACTGAATACATCTGTAGTGGGGTGAATACCCGCTCCTGCCCTGAAGGGCTTATAGGCAGCCCTGGGAGAGGGCTGTGATAGAAGAAGGCAGCAGGGATGACTGGGAAAACAGCCCTAGCTGGGGGCCACGCCCCAATCAGGGCCCAGCTGGCCCTATAAAGGCTGTTAAGCCAGAAGCCCAGGTAGTCTCTCTCTGCCTGTAGAGGGAGAAGGGCCTGGCTGCAGGAGCAAAGCAGGGTACCTGGAGTGGAGCAGGGCTGGGGAAAGGCTAGAGGAACCGGGCAGCTCTGGCCTAGGAAAGCCCCAGGCTGCAGGCCTGGTAAAGCCAGAATAGGTACTGGGGTTGCAGGGGCAACCCACAGGTAGGCATAGGCAGCAGGTCCAAACCCCCTTTCACTATGATGAGTGGCTTACACTGCAGTCCACCCCAGTGAGCGGGAGGCTAGACGGGGACTGGCAGTAGCTGTACACTGAGGTGAAATGGGGATAGTGGGTGGGGGGTTCCCCTGGAAGTGGGGAGACCCTGAGATTAAGGCTGTGGGGGTAATGCCAGGGGGCAGCACCCCAGAGAAAGGGGCACCAGGGTCCTGGGAGGGACACAGGGCCAGAGTGGTCAGGCAGATCACTGGCCTGCAGAGGCGACAAAGGGTCCTGTGGCACCTTATAGACTAACAGAGGTATTGGAGCATAAGCTTTCATGGGTGAATACCCACTTCATCGGATGATGAAGTGGCCTGCAGAGGGCACTCCAGAGGCTGTATGAGCTAATTCCCGATGACTACCAACAGGAGGTGCCGTAGGGGTGAGTCTGACCTGCTTACAGAATCCCTGTATTCACACACTACACAACACTGTAATAATCTGTGTACAAAATATGCCTTGTAAGGTATCAATTGAAAACTAATAACTTGCTGGTCAGTAATATCATGGTGAAATATATGTAGCAACATTATATGTAAAGTTATGAACATAAACTGAAATCATGACTGAAGTGTATTTATGGACAAGTCTGGGGCATGGGTAAACCTGTTTCTCAAAGGCAAAGGAGAAGCTGACTCCTCTAACAAGGTGTCATCAAAGCTGATGGGCAATCACCTATCAAAAGGCCATTCTTTGGCAAGGTGGGGGCAGAAACAAACAGATCTGCATCTTGGGGCTTGTCTACACTGGCAGTTTACAGCGCTGCAACTTTCTTGCTCAGGGATGTGAAAAAACACCCCCCTGAGCGCT
The DNA here is from genome assembly GCA_037349315.1 of Chelydra serpentina. Taxonomy (NCBI): domain Eukaryota; kingdom Metazoa; phylum Chordata; order Testudines; family Chelydridae; genus Chelydra; species Chelydra serpentina. Next base: position 10,333,330 of record JBAIAC010000026.1, on the reverse strand, counting down.
GTAAAGCACCAGTGTAGACTGTGCACCAGCGCTGGGAGCCCCTTGTGGAGGTTTAGTTTTTTTGTTAGAGCGCTGGGAGAGCTCTTCCAGTGCTGCGCCACGACCACACAAGGCATGTTAAAGCGCTGCCAGTGTAGACTAGGCCTTGGCAAACAACAGCATGGAACCGCTTTCACCACCAGACTCCTTGAGTCCAACTTCCCAGTCAGAATGAACTTTATCTAGGAGTAACCCTCGGGAAAATGCATTTCAAAGGGTGACTGGACTATCAAAGTGAGGGGCAAATGCACCCCAACTTTTCTCCCCCATCCATCTCTCGCTTTTACCGAAGATGACTAAAGAAAGCAGTCCATTTGACTTTAGGAGAAATCCTGACCTGAAATTTGATCAGCCCTATGGCTCAGAGGATGTGGTAAGAATTTTATCTTGAACCAAGTCTAATTTGATAAGTTTTAGTCATAAGAAGCATTTCATCTGTATTTCTCTTATAAACATTTTTTACTTTAATGTCTTATACCTGTATTCACTTAAAACCTATCTCCTTGTAGTTAAATACACTTGTTTTATTCTTTAATCAAAGCTAATCCAGTGTTGAGAACTGTGTGGGTAACTCCACGTAGGGTAGCAGACTGTTTGTTATATATTGATCCTGTTAGAGGAGCAATGGACCTAATATATCTGGACTGTCCAGGAGAAGGGTGGACAGTGCAGAACACATTTTTTGGGGGGGAAATTTGCGAGTGGGAGTGTGTTGGGGTCACCCTGCAAATAGTAAACAAGCCTGCTGGAAGTCAGTGTGTAACCTGTAGGGTGTTTGTGAGTGGCCCATGTGGGAGCTACAGCAATAAAGCATTGTCAGGCACCCCGGGTTGCAGGACAAAGGTGACACAGCCTCTCACTGGTCTGGATTGCACACTGGAATGTCATACACAAACCGATGAAAACAATATTTCTATTGATGATGATAAAAATGTACAGATAGGCAAAGTAAGAAAAGTGCTGCTTGCGAACTTATTAGTTTGCTTTAAGCGTTTCTGTTTGTATATTTTTACATATGTTGACAGTTTGTGTTTTAAGTTACATAGCTTTAACTTTTTGCATCTCGACATCTACTGTCTAATTACTGTCAGACACCCCCCATAAATTCCCAGAACTATGAAAATTTGATAAAATTAGAAAACAATTGTTAAAAATAAACGTTGGTATTGTCTGTCAAAACTATAAAAAATCAAATTTTGCCAAGCCTAATTACATTCAAATTTGTTTATTTGGATTAAGAAAAACCTTCCATGTCACATTTGTTAAAAGATATGGACCTATATTAGATAGAAAATATGATGTATAAGCCATTGGTAAATATTTGTTACAAGACCAGCTAGAATTTAATCACTGAAACATGTCATAGATAAACCAGGCAAGGATGCACCTTGTGTAATGATGGTCAATTAAAATGTCTGGTACAAGTGACTCATTTCAGTATTCCTGAGCACTCCTTCCATTTTAATTATCTTCAGTTTTGTGACATGCATGGACTGAGAGTGATTGATTTAAAATAGACTCTTGCATTTATTCACATCAGGTAATTTTCAGGGAGGCTCTTAAATGTTTAGCCTGCCCAGGTCAGTGTTAAATTGAATGGATTCTAATGAAATGAAAGCAAATTCCCTATGTTCACTGTATTCTGGGCCATCTTCCAACAAAGCCTGCCAACCGTGTCTAATTTCTTCAAACAGAAGACATTAAATACAAGCAGAATCCAAACTAACTTTCTGTCCGTCATCCAAATTAACACATTTTTGATCTGGGCCAATGCTGAGGAGGAGCCTCACTTACCCACTAGTATGTTAAGTTTATCCAATTGTTGACAATGTACCTTGAAAAGGTCTTCCATTAGTCTAACCATCTCCTCCTTTGCAGGTTTTATTCATGCTGCCTATACATTCCAGCTCATTCTGTTTGCTCTTGTTCAACTGCTGAAAAATAAATCCATACATAGTTAATATTTCATACAACCTTTCTGAATCAAATAGGCAAGAAAGTGTTTTCTCTAGAAAATGGAACTAATATTAAAAACTTTGATATCCCTCTACCTCCAGATGTATATCTTATTATGGTCCATAACGTTATCACTGATTAGGTCTACAGAAGCTAATGGCATTTGCATTAAAACCTGGGTGTCCATCTCTAAAAGTTATTTTAAGTAGTGTAGGAACCCAAAAGAAACTTGGGGTTTCATTACAATGTGGAACTGCAATCCCTCAAACATGATATACAGGTATAAAGACATTAGACATACATCATATGAATATAGAGATGACATATGAAGGCTTTCATATTTAGTTTAAAAACAAATTCGTAGTGACACTAATCTACTAATAATTCGGCTTCTGACGTATCTATGACCCTGCTCCTGCAAACATTCATGCAGGTGCCAATCTGGGTAGTCCTACTGAATTCGACATACAGTTCACCCCAGTGAAAACAAGTATATGCCCGGCTCCTACAGAGGGCTCACAATATCCTTGTTTGAGAAACAAGGTGGGTGAGGTAATATCCTCACCAATAAAATATATTACCTCACCCACATTGTCTCTCTAATATAGCTGTGTTGGTCCCAGGATAACAATACGGCAAAAAAATATTCTTGTTCATCACTTAATATGGCCTTGTACAGGGTCTCTGTATTAGGGCATGAAATTCCCCTCATGCAGAGGGCCAGCACAACATTTATGCACCACTTGAATCATATTTTTAGAACCTAAATGGTGACTACATGTTGCCTCTAAAGCAGGAGAATTTCACTCATTATGCAGAACTTTTGTTTTTCAGTTTTCCATTTGTCACTACACTTAGTTTTGACAGGGGCTTAGAGGTTGCCATGCTTAGTAAAGATAAACTTTGATGGGTGGATGAAAATAATCAATACGTCCGTAGAAAATGTCTGAAGGATAGGAACAGGACTTATGAACAGGATACAACCACACAACCTGCAGTCTTATGGGAAGCAGGTGACGCAGGTTAGCTGATTAGTATTGTACACATGGTTTGTGTGTAAGTAAATTCCTTCCCCATCACATTTAAGGTAGGTCTAAGAGGAGTAGCATCAAATTTGGGAGGGAAAAAAGTAGAATGTGGAGAGAAGTTCAGAAGAGAGGAAGAAGGAAAAATGTATTGGGATAAGGGACAGGAGAGGGCAAAGAAGAGGAAAGGGTAGAAGAACATAATGTAAGGGCTCCATCATTCAAGGTTCTGAGCACCCTGGCCTTAATCCAGCCAAACCCATGAGTAATCCCAGTGTTTATAGGTGTGGCTGGATTGAGGACAGAGTGCTTAACACCTTTCAGAATCAAACCCTAAGCATGCAGGTTCTCCTTTAAATATGTGTGCAAAAGCATGTGGGAATGGAAATTAAATGGCACAAGGACAGTAACAACACTTCTGTCTGTTTCAGACTTTTTAAATTGTATTAAAGATCATTTAAATTTTAATTTAGACAGGATTTTAAATACTACCAGAGATGAGATCGGACAGAGGCAGCATTCTCCATACATTTTTCTTCCTCATTTCTATTCATTTTTGCGTTCCCCCCCCCCCCCCCCTGAATTTTCTGCAAGAAGTTAGTTATAATCCCACCTTTTTCTTCAGTTTCCTACCAATTTGGCTCTAACCCAAAGTACTGCAGGCAAATCTTACCTGCAACTTTCAAGAAATGAATCCAATTATTTTCCCTCCATTATACTGAACATCAATTGGCTGGAAGCTTGAACTAGTTCAAAAAAAATATTAATACAAAAGAAATATCTGCTTGGTTTGGTTTTAGACTAAATTTTGCTTGATCATAAAACTCACCACTGCATTTGGTGCTGCTGATTACATTGGCTTTGGAGATGGAACTAACTCAGCACCCCCGGTGGTGGTCATTCTAGATCAGGGTTGCGGAATGTTGGTGGGACAGCATGGGGAAACTCTCTGCCACTGCCGTGGCTGTATTTTTCTTGTGTATAAACAGAGGACTTCACGCTACACAGCTATTAATCTGGCAATTTTCATTAGCACTACATTCACCTTTTTAAAAAATAATTGGCCAAAACACATTTTTAGACACCGTGCAAATACTTTCCTGATCGGTTAGACAGACAATTTATTCAAGCAGCTTAAAAGTTAAAATGTGTCCCTCTTCCCAAAGGAGTTAAAAGTACATTCTACCAGGGCTAAGGCTATGACTTTTTTATGACATTCCTATAATAGAAATTTGTAGAGCAGCAACATGGAATACAATCTGAACTTTTAGTAAGCACTATTTATTAGTCAGATGCAAACTGGCAAGGCAGTCAGTCCTACAATCATTGTTTAGTTAGGACTCCAAATCCCACCATCCTGGGTTAGTTATTAACTTGATAGTCTATCCCATGACTGGAAATATACAGAGGATACTTGAAGAAGAAATTAAGTTTATTTACCTGTAGTTTTTAAGATGAACTCTGCATATTCACACTCCCTGCCTACCTTTCTCTACTTCCTCAAAGTCCTACTTAACAAAGAACCGGGATTGTGGGGGAATCAAAGCACCACACCCCTTTTATACTCTTGCCATGGAATGTTTGATGCTCTCAAAGGGGAGAGATAAGAAAGGTGAGTGATTTCACCAATAGGCACTGCTAGCTAGATCTCCAGTGTTCAGGCTGTACCAACTGGAGTAGATCTTAAGATGTAGAAGGTGTTTGAATGGCAAGAGAGAGTGACTTAGACAAAATAAACCTAAGAATATCTTATTGAGGCACATAGGACTAAGTGCAGAAAGCTGGTCTAAATAACGCCCTGGGTCTGATATGAAGAGACAAACACCAACAAATGAAGAATTGTCCCCAGTATGACAGGTCCCTCTAACTCAATTCAGGGTACATGCATGATATAGGGTCTTCTCAGCAATGAATAAGTTGCAGCACCTAGCTAACAGTGAGATTTATATATAAACCAGAACATACTTATTTTTATTGGTTTAAGCAAAATCCTTCACAGTATTTAAACGTTTTTGCTGCCATTAATGTCCTTCTACCCAAGTCCTTTGATGCTCTTTGTTAGAAGGCACTATAGAAATGTAAACTATTCCTAGCTTGAATTCATTATATGACTCAGGTGCTCTAGAAATACATATTTCAGGTTTTCATTATTAAACACCTATTAAGCCCCAGGAGCCCTTTTTTTTTTCTTTTTTCCCCGCTATGGTAAATCTGTCTCATTTTACAGTGTACCTAGGATTCTAGAGCAGAGACGGAATGTTTTTTGAAAAACAATACAAAGCCTCCAGGAATTATGCAAGTTTTCTAATCACTGTAATACATTCAAAGTTCTTTTTGTAAACCCTTGTAGAAAGTAGGCACAAAGGGGAAAGCAAAGATTGAGATGGGGAGGCCAAGTGCTAATGCTGATTATAAAGCAGCTTTTTTTTATAGCAAACCATGTTACTACTCTTTCTTTGAACATTAATCCTGTGTACCATGTATGTGGTCTGTACCGTCCAAGTGCATTAGAACGTACAAGCTTTAGGCAGGGAGAGGATCTTCCTCTGTTTGTACAGCACTGAGCCCACCCATAGTATTCTATTAACAAAGGGACTAGTTAGTTATTCAATTAACTGATTACAGGACTGGATTATTTGGAGGAATGTAATTCCAAGAATTTATTAGTCAGGTCTACCTTTCAGATTACTCATTAATTTTAGATCTCTCCATCATGCCTGTGAGATGCCTGCTGAAATGCTAGCTGTACTAGATATCACAGCAATCACAGATTCACTTGTACCTTGAATAGGAATGACAGTAATCTGCTACTTCTGCCTTTGTTGGCTAATAAGTATGCAGCTACACACTACACAAATTTCAGTTTCCAGGTGATGGGTTCATTCATCTCCAGATACTGCAGAAGTCTCATCTGGAGTTGAATGTGTGGATCATACTGGCCAGGTCCTCATCTAAGAGGACAGGGTGTGTCTTCCTGGCTAGATGAAGATGGTAGAAAGCATACCTTGCCACTAATGCAATATCAAAAACATCATCCCATCTAGGGATAACCAGGAGATGGTGAAATTTAGCCACATCTTTGTGCACAGGGCAGTACAAATTGCCAAAATACGTCCCTTAAAGTAGTTGAAATCTGCCTAGGAGCAGTTCTAAATTAATGAGTTTCAAAAGCTTCTAAATTGTTTAAAATAAGACATTCTGATTATGCATTTACATCACAGCTTGGCACTGGTGTCACTTTAAGAGTAAACTGCAGAACTTTCAAAATAAATGTTTGAGACTGATGTCAAATTATCCACAGAAGGTGAGAGTCAGTTGCAAAAACATTACATGTCAAAATCAAATATTTTTATCAGTTCATCTTTAGTCCAACTAGGTATAAAACCAGGTCTGCCAATTCCTGTGCCTGTATTCTAAACCACCTGGCTACCCATGGCAAAATGTTACTGACTCTTAGACTTTTTAAATCTAGAGTTATTTTAATACTCGGCTAATTTCAGCTGCTGCTGAAGTACACTGGATAGAGGAATTTTCTGAGACTGCCCAAATCCTACAATGTAGGTCATTAGTAGGCAAAAGTTTCAGTTTCCAAAGTTGTGCCTACTAGTTTTGCACATACACATTTATTTACATATACAAATCAGGTCAAAATATATAGGTACAGGCACAAATACTGAGTTTTCACATGCAACCATTTACAGGCACAAACTCTACAGGTGCTATTTCAGAAGAAGTCTCTGAAAATTTGAGCTAACGTTCAAAGATACATTCTTAGTAGCCATTGTTACCACATCTGAATCTGTACCCTAGACCCAATCCAGAGTGAATGCACAGCTACTGTAATATAACTTTAGTTAGTGGTGCAAGAATACTCTCACATGCCTCAAATTGGCCTACCAGCTGAGTTACCAGGATAGCTGTAGGAAGATTTAAATTAATGAGATGTGCAGTCAGGAAAAGTATATAGCATGTCTTTTTGATTGGTATGTGAAGAAAGACTGCTTAATGCTCCCTTGAGCAAAACCGATGACATTAGTACTGGCTACGAAGGCAATTTTTATCAAAAGCAATCTCCTTTCAATTTGTTTTCCTGGCACTCAGAGAAGCAGCATATGGAAAGATCCTTTGTATATCAAAGAGCCAGTGCTCCAAGTAATCTCTTGACTGAAAATATTTTCCTAAGGGGGGAAAAAAAAACAAATAATGGGATGGAAAACATCTAAAGAGTTCACGAGAGTGGGGATGGAAATCTTAAAAACATGACCCTTAGTCTTCCCAACCAAAATCTCTGGTGTGTGAGGAATTCCGTGAGGGTTCTGGACAGGAAGAAATCCAGCTGTCAAACCAAAGGTGAAACCTGGTGCAATTCTGTACCTCCTATTCCAGCCACTGAATGCTGCGACTGCTCTTGTCCCTGGGCTTTATACCTTCCCATCCAGGAGGCCTAACACAAGTATACAAGCTATAAACTCCCAAAAATACATTGAGGAGATGGAAATTTTGACCCAGTACAGATCATTGTTTTCATTAATGAGAGGAGAAAAAATAAAATTTGCAATATTGATGTGTGGACACAAGCAATGGCATTCACTTAAAGAAAAAGTTAGAGAGGATATTGGTTTAGGGCTACGTCTAAATCCTGGGTCTAAGTTCAAATCTCAGTTTGACTATCTCTGTAAAATCTCTGCCTCTGATGCTAGGACCTGGCAGAGAGATGCTGAATTGTTTTGCTGGCTCATCCTGGCAGCATGACTAGGGCCCTATTTGCTCCAATCCAGGAGAATAAAAGGCTGAAGCAGAAGGAATGAAGTAGGGACAGAGGGATCCTGGATGAAACAACTATAAAGCCACACTGGACTTTCTTAAATTCAAATTCATGTTTTAAAATGGATTAAAAACCCAGAAAGGTGGTAGATTTGAACCATTTCTAGCATGAGTGCAGAGTAGGGTGAAACATCCCCTCAAATTCAGGAAGGTTTGGGTTTGGAGCTAGTATTCAGTCCCCATGTTCAGAAGGGTTTGAATCTCAGAACTAACATATCTGGTGTATGTTCATTAGGTAGTAAGTTCAGATCAGGGTCCTCAGTTTGGGTCTAGGGTTTTGTTTCAGAGACTTTTACTCTTCAGTAATGACCATTGTTTTTACATTCCACAGAGGTTCAAGCACAAAGGAATCAAGCATTTTACAAGGCATGTCCTTTGTAGTGTAATTAATTATATCCCCTCTTCTCCTCCTCATACAGTCAAGTCTGAAAACTAGTATTTCAATAACCTACCAGGCTTATATTTCTCATCCTTTGTCCCCTCTAGTTCTGCAGTCATGTTACTTTTCTGGGTCCTTTCAAGATCTAGCTACTGAAATAGACAATCCCATCATTACATGTTATGTTTTAATTGTGGAGTGTATAACATCTGCACTACCAATCCGACCAGGTGTATTAACTCCATTTTACCTTTCATGCAGTACTGCAGGATCACTATCATTTGTTAGTAGTTTTTCATTTTTCAGAGCCTCCATAACTATGGTAGCCAGAAAATCTATTTAATCATTTAAGGATTCCACAATTGGTGGCATCACATATTCCTGTCGTCAACATGTCTACACTGCCTAAGCACCTTGCTGCTACTGAATTAGCCAAAACATCTGCTGTAACAGAGATACTAGTGCTGTATGATTAAAGCTGTTCATTGCAAGGGAAGAGTAAACAAGTTCAGAGAGGTTTTTAACCTTCATAAAATTCCAACCGAATCTGAACTCCACATTTTCTAAGATGCAAAAAATTCAGTGCCCTTCCTCCCTTCCTCTTCCTTACTGCATGTTTTCATTTCCATGCACTTTTTTTTGCATTTCTGGGATCTGGCTAGGATCAGAACAGGAAGTGCTAATACCTTGAATGAGGCTGCCCTTTTTAATTGCAGTTCAACTAGTATTACCAGAAAAAAATTACCAAAAATCTCAGAAAAAACCCTGTTTTGTAGAACCAAGGGATATGATTAACTTCTAGGTGCTTATTTTTTTCTTGCAACCTTTTGAGATTCACCAATCAGTATTGTCTAGAGCAGTAGTTCTCAGCTGTGGACAATGGCCCAACAAAATTGTCCTTTCAGTTTACAAAATTAAACCTTTTGAGAACCAAGCAGTGAGGGGGCTGAGTTGCTGGGAAAGGATAGTGGTACATAGGAAGAGCTCTTACCAAATGGTCCCTCTGGTGAAAAAGTTGGGCAAACTAGTGCGTGCGCGCGTGTGTGTGTGCAATGAATAACCTATGGCATTTACTGTTATTTTGTAGAACCTTGATCACAGATGAAAACCAACAGCACTAAGAAAGGAGAACTTCTTACCATTTTACTGATGTAGCTAAATCCACACAGGAAGGGGTTTGTTTTTTTTAAAGCCAATTCTTACTGATGTATTCCCACTGTAGGATTTGGCTTTAAGAAACGCTGCTTCATTGGTCTAAGTTGCTCTATATTTTACTTATTTATACAATCCATGATAATTAAAGTAAACTACTGTAACTGGTCCTCTGGAGTATTACCGTTGGATTTCAATGGGGCTAAAACTTGTCACTGTATATTGAGTAATTCAAAACAGGATGCAAGGCTGCTGTTCGTTTTTATGTATATACACAGGATGTGAAGTTGTGAGGCATGAGGCCAAACGCCAACTGTCTCCACTACTTGAAAAGTTTCAGAGTAGCAGCTGTGTTAGTCTGTGTCAGCAAAAAGAACAGGATTACTTGTGGCACCTTAGACTAACAAACGAATAAATTTGTTAGTCTCTAAGGTGCCACAAGTAATCCTGTTCTTTTTACTTGAAAAGTGTGGCTCTCTCAACTGCATGACTTATAAATTGGTACATATGGTTTTACAAGTATGGAAAAAGGTGATATCCAGGCTAAAGCGTTGCATATCATGTGGTGATTGCTCTATGCCTACACAAGGTAAGGAGCCACTTGATCAGTTAAAAAAGTTCCCAGCCTGACTACTGCTTATTTTATAAACTGTAGTACTGAAATATAGCATAAAATACTTTAACAGAGCCTTGCAAAATTCAGAAACAAAGTGGTACAGGACCCTATGAAATTCATACAAATTGTTTTTCTGTAATTTTTTCCTGTCCTTGTATGAAATGCACTGTGTGTGTGATGGTAGAGTGAAGTAGTAACAAATGCAATATGATACTCTTACACATCCAAAACTGTTTAGTGATATCACTCATGTCCAGACATTGCAAAACTGCATTAAAAATTAACCATATAACTAAATTCACCTTGGGGGTGGAGGTGCGGGGGGGGGGGGGGGAAATGACGCACTCCTGTACTACTGAATTTGCTGGAGAACAGTTGTCCATTTAGGATTTGGAAGAATGAGTTGGTCCAGGCTGGCTCCTTCCGGATGGTAGCAGTATTGCTGTAAGAATAAGTAGGGTTTTTTTTTTTTTTTTTTTTTGAGTACTGGTGAAGTTGGAGGAACTAGATATAGGAATTTATTAATACAGCTCCACTTCTTTAAAGCCCCCAGAATCTAGTTCACGTAGAAGTCTGCTGAAGTGTGCTACAATTCCAATGAGGAAAAGAAGGTGGTCATATGATCTATTTTTACCTTATCAAGTTGTATCTTTTTAAAAAATACAGATTTTGCATTTTTGATTACTACACTTTTTTGCACATAATCACCATTATATTTGTGCCAACACTTGTTAAATACACTTAGCTCTCATGGTGTCACCAGAACCTCTCAATGGAATTTAATCCAATTACAGTTGTTACCCTTAAAGATATTACAGTTTAGCTTTTGCAACTAGATAGGGCATATTATGAAGCTATAGCTAGCGTTGAGGGTACCATACATACCGTGATAAGGCTATTTAATGACACAGGCAACTAAAATGCTTATAATGGTGACCATGGTACCTGTTCTCCATTTTAACAGTGCAGTTCGTTCTACTGCACAATAATTTAAACTGTGTCAGCACTGCCATTCTATTTTTAGAGGTAACTCACACATAGGCAATTTAAGTGCAAACCTAGGTAATAACAGGTGAGAGTTCAAATTAGCAAACCATGCTTTGTGCACACACAGCATATCTTTCCCCCCGAAAAATTATAAACATTTTTTTGAAACCCACCAGTCCATACAGCTGATTATAAAATTAACCAACAATTCTGAGATGTCCAACCTTTGGGTCTCAGATAAATATTGAAATGTGGGTTTTTTGCTAAAAATTACAGTACATAATTACCAGGGACAGGAACAGATCCAAAGCAAATGTTGTGGTGTCTAGAGAGTGTGTGTATTTTGTATTTTATGCATCCAGTCTTGAGTCTGAAGTAGAAATATTGCTATAGAAACTAGTTCTTCACAGTATTAATACACAACAACTAAGCAATACGATATGACAGGCCCTACATTTCTAGACCTGCATACTATCGGTCAGGGCTGACCACAAGCATTTTGGTGTCATAGGCAAGCATCAGTCTTATGCATTGAAGGATGGGGTGTATCTACTATGCAATGTTTTGCCTTTGATTATCCATTTCATTTACAATTCCATAAAGCAATACTGCTTTTCATGTGCAACATCCCTCTTTGGGTTGGAGCTCTCCTCCCCAGGCCCTTACTCCTTTTTCCTTTCCATTGGAAATCTTGGTGCTGTTTTTCCTCCTTTGTTTCCCCCTCAAAGTTATTTATACAGCATACAATTTCTGTGTCTCACCCCTCTCTTTCCCCTAGATCATATTCTTTTACCTTTTCCTCTTCAATCACAGATTCCTCCTTTCCTTTCCCCTGGATCCTGTCCCACTCTCACATTTGTATCATTTAAGCGCACAGCCACACACATACTGCCTCCCAACACATGCAGATGTGTACACACAGCCCCATAACGCTTGGGAGATTCTTTTCCCTCATCTCCACATGAGGCAACAGAAGAGGTGGAATCTTTCCTCATTGGAAGGAAGAGGCATTAAACTGGGTCTCCAGGCTGAGTGCTTTAATAGGACATCATGATCTGCTCAGTCTAATCTCAGGACTGGTCGACACTGAAAAGTTACATTGGCAAAGCTACATTTCTCAGGGGTGTGAAAAATCCAAACCCCAAGAGACATAGTTAAGCTGACCTAACTCCTGGTGTAGACCCAGTGCTATGTCAACAGAAAAATTCTTCCATTGATCTAGCTTCCGCCTCTTGGGGAGGTGCATTACCTACAGCAATGGGAGAACCTGTGCTGCTGTAGCATCTTAAGTGCAGACAGAGCCTCAGTCCAGACAGTTCCAGCCAGCTATTCTGTAGAGGGGAAGCAGCCGCACAGGAAAAAGGAGAGGGCACTAGAAGCTATTTATGTTTCTACCACTGAATTGTACCACCTTTGGCAACCGTATGATCCGCTCAAAGGGTAGAGCCAGCCTGAGTTCAGATGGTCTAAAACAGAGGCTCTCAACCTTTCCAGACTACTTTATCACTTTCAGAAGTTTGATTTGTCTTGCGTACCCCCAAGATTCACCTCACTTAAACTACTTGCTTACAAAAATAAGACCTAAAAATGTCTCAGCACATTATTATTGAAAAATTTCTTTCTTTCTCGTTTTTACCATATAATTATAAAACTAAACAATTGGAATATAAATATGGTACTTCATTTCAGTGTAGTAAATAGAGCAGTATAAAGTCATTGTATGAAATTTTAGTTTGTACTGATTTCGCTAGTATTTTTTTATGCAGCCTATTGTATGAGGCAAATATCTAGATGAGTTGACGTAGCCCCAAGAAGACCTAAACCTACCTACATGTACCCCTTGTTGAGAACCAGTGGTCTAAATGCAGGCAGCTAGATGTCATTTGGTTGTTACATTATGAGAAGTGATGTATCACAGCCTGGCTGCACTACTGGCTGCTTTATAAATAGGGTTGCCAACTTTCTATTTGCAGAAAACCGAACACCCTTGCCCCGCCCCTTCTCTGAGGCCCCCATGCTCACTCCATCTCCCCACCCTCAGTCACTCGCTCTCCCTAACCCTTTCTCACTCGCTCATTTTCACGAGTTGGGGCAGGGGGTTGGAGTGTGAGAGGGGGGTGAGGGCTCCCTCTGGGGGTGCAGGCTCTGGGGTGGGTCCAGGGATGTGGGGTTTGGGGTGCAGGAGAGGGCTCTGGGCTGGGGCCCAGGAGTTCAGAGTGCAGGAAGGACATCGGGGCTGGGGCAGGGGGTTGAGGTGTAGGAGGGGGTACAGGCTCTGGATTGGGGGTGCTGTCTCTGGAGTGGGGCCAAAAACTAGGGGTTCAGGGTGCAGGAGGGAGCTTGAGGCTGGGGCAGGAGTGTGGGAGGCAGCTCTGGGCTGGGGCAGGGGATTGGGACATGAGAGGAGATTTGGGGTGCAGACTCTGGGTGTTGCTTATCTCAGGCAGCTCCCAGGAAGCTGCTGGCATTCCCCTCTCTCCGAGACGGAGGCGCAGTCAGGCAGCTCTGCACACTGCCCCTGCTTGCAGGTGCCGACTCTGCAGTTCCCATTGGCTGTGGAGCTGGCGCTGGGGGGCAGGGAGCAGCATGCAGAGTCCCGTGGCCACCCCTAAGCCTAGGAGCCAGAGGGCGATGCCAGCAGCTTTTTGGGAGCCCCGCTGCAGGCAGCCAACCAGATTTTTAACAGCCTGGTCAGCAGTGCTGACTGGAGCTGCCAGGGTCCCTTTTCAATTGGACATTCTGGTCAAAAACCATACGCCTAGCAACCCTACTTATATAATTCTCCATTCCATCTGCTATGTCAGTAAATGAGTTAAATGTTTTGTGTAAACCAGCCTAACTAAAGGTCTAATATCAAACCAGTGCAAGTTTGGGGGTGGGGGGTGGGGATACCACAGTGTAAACACAACTGTTTAAACCTGGTTCATGGGTTTAGCTTGCACCTATATATGCCAGGTATAAACTGATGTAATAGTGTGCGTGCACACGCACGCACACACACACACAAAGTTGCACTAGTTTAACATCACCATTTTAGTGCAATCTCTGTGTTTGCACAAGCCCTTAGACATATGCATTTACTGGGCCATGCAGACATGGCTATAGCAATCCTGGCAGCCAGTTACAAAGTTTCCGTCCAGCATTCTGAAGTGTTTTCCTAATTAGGTATAATGAGTGGCTTGTTGCTATAGCCTGTACCACCTTAGGCCATAACAGAATGAATTGTATATTTTACTTCGTTCTTTCAATTCCCTCAGCAGGTCCTTTCTTCGGGTTATTTTTACCTCAGTGTATAGTAACACACATGACATTTTGAGTAAATTGATGTGATCTAACCTTTACATACCAGTCGAGTGTTTCAAAAGCTGACACCCCCAAAGGCTTTGAAATTTAAAAAGGTACACAAGCACAGAGGTGGTTAAATATAGCTAAAAGACAGACAAACTGGTGTTTGAAATCTGGTAGCATTCAAGCAATCTGACTTTCCCACTTTCCTCCACCACCACCTTTTAGATGCTGACCACAACTTTTGTTGAACATTTACTGTTCTAGATATTAAAGAAGGTATTTTCATGTTTGATTCACAAGCTTTTTATTTTGCAGAATTAACCTAGATATTAATGGGTAATTCAAGACATCTGCATCAACAATGGAGAGTGCTATAAACTAATAAAATGAAAGGTTGGCATCCTAATTCCTTGAAATGCAAATGGGAAACCCACTTGTGTTCTTAAAGTTGTAATCCATCTCACAGAACATACCAAAAGCACTGAGATTTAGTTTACTGACTCGGATATATCAAAGTTTAATGCAACAATAGTGGTAGAACTGGCTAATATGTATATACTACACAAAATTTGTTTGAAACTGGGCTTATGAACTTAAATCGGTATCTAAAGTTAGACTTCTAAATCTATATTAAAGCATCTATTAAACCCATTTCAACACTGAAATGTTGATTTAAATTTCAAAATAAACACTTGCTGCTTTTGAAAAATTTGGCACCTAGTGACTACAGGTGTCCAACTTAAGACACCTTAAAGGGGCCTGTTTTTCAGACAGTGGGTGCTCAGCACTTTCTGGAAAAAAAATCAGGCTTCTTTGAGTCTCAAGCTGGGCACCCAAAATCACATCACCATTGTGAAAATCTTGGCCCGCAGTGGGGATCTGTATATGGGTTTAGGGACCTAACTAAACACCCAAGGTTGAGAACAGGACCCCATACATTTGTATATAATAATCTATAAGAGAAGTGTGTAAATAAGTGACAGTTACAATCTCTTCCACACTTGTAGCCAATGTAATTTTTTGTTATAGTTTTAATACTGCATAACATCCAGGATGAACCATTCCCTTACTAGCTGTGCAGCATGTTGACTGAGGACTGGAAGTTAGTGAGCTCCCTCATTTAAACCTTATTTTTTACCCCAGCCTCTCTAAAAGATGTTCTAATTCTACATTCCATCCCATCAGTATGCGCACACACACATACACATACAATCTCTGCAGCAGCCTCAAAAGAGGACAGCGGTCCACTAGCGCAAATGGGCCATAAGTCCAGGGGAAATGGCCACCAATAAATAGCCCCTGCGTAAGGAGGTTCCATTTGGAACTGCACAAATAGCTCTGTGCTGTCCCACTATACAGCCCCTGGAATGGGGGCATGTTTACTGTACTTAACTATATATGTTAAAGTATATAGGTCTACAATTACTGTTCCCCTGGAGCCATCATGAACATGTGATGTGTATTGCATCAGGCCAACCTAAGTGACAAAAGTCTTCTCAAAATGAAATAGAACTACTCAAAGAAGTGAAGAATGAAAGATGAACTTCAGCCATGAGGCCTCACATTTTCTTCCCATATAAGTAGCAGCTCCAAAGCCCTCATTTTGAAAGGTCCTAAGTGTAAGAAATACGCTGGTAAGAGAATTGTCTTTGCTTTCTGGCCCCAATCACCTGATGCAGATTAGGACTACAAATGGTTACTCTCTCTCATGACATGGGTTAAATAGCCACCAACCTCAGTGACTACTGTTATGCTGAGTGCCCTTAACTCTCACCACTAATGACAATTGAAGCTGCTTGTCACCTCACAGGACTGAGCCCAAAGGGAACAAATTATCTGCTGGTGTAAAGTGGAGCAGTTCTGTTGAAGTCAATGGAGTTGTTCCGTTTACACCAGAAAATTATTTGTCCCTAAATAAAACAATTTGTATTAAAAAGGGCTAAATTTTCAAAACCAGCCACTAAAATTGCATACACCTCCTCAAATCTTGAATACACAAAATATATATTGATGAACACAAAATGGAACCTGTGTGCAAAGTGTGATATTCTGAAGTATCTATACCCACAGGATTTGTGAGTGTGAATAGCTGGTTTCTTTTGCACACAAACAGTTGCATATCCAACTTGTAAAGTAACTTCAAAAGCCAGTTTGAAAAATTACTCTTCCAAAAACTGCATCTCTTCCTTAAAAGCATATGCAAGGCTATAGTGTCATACTCCACTGTTTATAATTTCCCTGCAAAAATTAACCAAACAAAATTCCATCTCCACATGTCACCTCCTCAGAGGAATCTTACTATACAGATGGAAAATGAACAGTAATTTAGAAGCCCTGTATTATTCCATTTAGAGTTAAGGTGTTCAATGAATTAAAGGAAAAGCAATAAACCTGATGAACTCAGAGCAGCAGATTGCTGCAATAATTTAACTGATGTTTACTTTTCCAATTTATACTGTGTGGATCAAATGATTAGATGAGATTGTGTTTTTCTGACATGGATAACATTAGTCTTATCCATTTAGCACCGTTATTTTGATTGTTGCTGTCACTGAATATAGTGGTTTAGAATAAAATATTTACAAATATAATAGGATTACTCACCATGGCAGGCACCCTTTTCCCCCAATCCCGCTGCATGAACAGTATTTACCAATGGGAATCAACAGGAGTTTATATGTGACTGACAAGTACTTATAATCTTCTCCATTCCAGATGGGTTTGGATGCCTGCCCACAAAACCAAGCTGCTTCCAACCTGCTCCACTCTGATTACTAGAGAGGGCTATAAAATTAAGTTAATTTCAGATCTTAGATAATGAGGGAAATGAGTTCTGCTGCTGCAGTATCAGAAATGACAAGGACTCTTGCCACAGTGAGTTACCCCATTTTCTCTACCTCTCCTCTCTATCAATGAGAATGGCAGATGAACAAGTCACTTACTGTATGAGAAAAGGAAAAAAATGAACCAATAGTGTCTCATAACCTACTTTATTAACTATAAGGAGAAGAAATACAAAAAATGGTTCCTGAACATCTTCCAAGATGCCAAAGTAGCCTCATATCTGGAAGAGCTTCACTAACCAACAATCAAATACAGAAGGTGATGTTCAAATAGACCAGAGCTTTCCAAACTGTGTGTCGCGACACGTTAGTGTGTCGCCTGCAGTGTTTAGGTGTGTCGCGGGGCGGCAGGCGTGCTCCGCTCCCCGGCCGGGGCGGCAGGCGTGCTCCGCTCCCCGGCCGGGGCGGCAGGCGTGCTCCGCTCCCCGGCCGGGGCGGCAGGCGTGCTCTCGTTCTGCGCTTCCCTCTGGCAGGGGGAGCGGGGCGGCAGGCGTGCTCCGCTCCCCGGCCGGGGCGGCAGGCGTTCTGCGCTTCCCTCTGGCAGGGGGAGCGGGGCGGCAGGCATGCTGCCCTCCCCCGCGGCGTTTTGGCGGGGCGGTGTTGTTGGGTGGGGGGGTGTTTCGGCCGGCGTTGGGGGGGGGGGCAGTTGGGGTGGTTTTTGTTTTGTTTTTTTTTTTGCTTGGGGTGACCGGCCCTGGGTACTGCGCATGCGCAGTATGTGTAATCAGGGCGGAATTGATTCTGCGTCACTTCCGGTGTGTCGTGAAATGATGCATGTCTAAAAAGTGTGTCACCAACATGAAAAGTTTGGAAAGCTCTGAAATAGACCATAAAGCCTGCTCCTGCAAGGTATTAAATTTATCCTACAAGTGGTGAAGGCAACGGGAGTTTGAGGCATCAGCATCTTCCATGGGGTACTTGGTCCTTATAGGATCAAGCCCACAATGCGCAACAAGAGGTTGCCTTTGAAGGTCATAAGCATCTTGAAACAGCCTACACTGACAGATTGTGCATAGAAATGTAGTGCCCCATCTAACCTGTGAGAATTATATATGGAAAGTTGGTTAGGTTTTCAAAGCTTTCATTGATGATTTAATTATCTTGATACTATGCGGGAGCTAGTATGAATCTACTGAGGAATTATCAAATTGAAGGATCTGTTTTAAATTTAAAGCTAGCATGAAAATTGAGAACTACTTGTAACAGGAAAGTGTTGGTTCCTAGGAAGGGAAGGCCAGGTCAGGTCTTTCTTTTGAAAGTGACCAAAGATTTTTTTATTCCTTAAATGAAGGATGGATCTCTGACTGTTCCAAGTGCTTGCAGAGGTCAGTCAGAGTTGTAGGAAGAAGGGAGGACAACATTGCAGGGAATATTTTAATTCACACATCTTGAATTATTTTAAAGGGAAGTCTGATGTTGATATCTGTGGTCAGTGTAATTCTGATTGTTGGAATTTGAAGTTCACGTATAATTTGAGATGGATCATTGATAGACACGGATCAGTTTACATTATGTGGATGCGACCCAAGAATCTCTGGGTCACGAGTGTCCACTGGGTCTCCAACTCACTAATAGTCATGTTGCAGTGCGCTGCAGAAGACAGACATTATGGCCCTAGTTCAGCAGAACACTTAAGAATGGTGTTTAATTTGCTCATTCAGGGCCTGAGGCAGCAACTTTTCTAATTAGTTTCAAGTCACACCTTTCTTTCAGTCTTTGTCTGACAGGAGAGATGAATTCTTTTTTTTTTTTTTAGTTGTTTTAATGAAGAATAAAATCCAGGGGAAAAAAAAAATCTATTTACACTCTCAACTTGCTTCCTCTCTGTAAAAGAATGCTGGGTTATCAAACTATAAATACAAACAGCGTGACCAGTATTTTAGGAGTATCAATTATTACACTAATGGTAAGATTCCATGTTTTCTAATTTTCTTATCCAGATTAAACAGAATAAAGCTGCGAATTGAGGTGACCTTAGACCAAAGATCTTCTATGCAAAACAGTACAGCCTGGATTAACAAAAGGACCAATTTTTTTTTAAACACTACTTGTATTTTTAAAAGCTTTTTCTGGATAGCAGCCCACCTTGTGTTCAAATATCACAGCTAATACATGAAATCTCACACATACATCTCAGCAGCTACCATATTGGAGTCACTTCTCAACAGACATTATGCTCATAATCTTTGTTGACATTGTACCAACAGGCATAATAAATTGTCTCCATCTTCATAATAAATGCTGCTTCCTGATCTTGACTGGCAACATGGAAATAGGCATAATGAATCTGTTTTTATATGGTGCCCATCATGATGGTATTCAAGTGCCTTACAAAATGTAATCCATGAGTGGTCTTCACAGAGACCACTCCTGTTGCCTAGAGGCTAATAAGATCTCAAACTTGTTTATTTCATTGTAATTTTGGTACTGCAGTTCCTCCGCTTGTGAGAGTGAAAGCCTCATTGCATATTTAAAAAGAAATGAAAACACCAATTGAAGTACAAACGTCCAAATGTCACTATTTAGAAGTTGGAAGATCATTTTCGGGTAGCTAAATAGCCACATGTAATGAGTACTTCAGAAAGGACCTTTAGGAAGCTAATAGCCACATATATAGAGAGTAGAAAGAAGAGGTAAATTCTGCCCTCTTACACCCATGCAGTTGCACTGACACCCATGTTACTCTGTTGTAAATAATGGAGGGAAGAATACACCCCCAAGAGTTTAATATCTCAGAGACTATGCTATTTACTGAAATGTGCTACTCAGAAGGCTAGCATAAATTAATCCACAATGACAGAAGTTCATGGCCCTATTGATACATGAATCTCAATGGCATCATAAAGGTTAGCCAGCCAACCTTTATGATGGGTCTTTATGCAAAATAGAAGATGACACATATACTATAATTTTCCTTGCTGTGTGAAAAAAATATTTTGTTGTGCATGCAGAGAATTAACACTAGATGGCACATCAGTCTGTGAAATGTGTATTAAAGCATAAGAGGTAATATCTTTTATTGAACCAACTTCTTTGATGAATGGGACAAGTTTTCAAGCTTCACCTACTCTTCAGGTCTAATATTGCCTCACCTATCTTGTCTGTCTCATATCCTGACCAACATGACTACAAAAACCCTGTGAACAACTATTAAAGCACAGGCAATGTTGTTGCAGCCATGCTGGTCCTAGGATAAGAGAGACACAAGGTGGACGAGATAATATCTTTTATTAGGCCAACCTCTGTTGGTGAGAGACACAAGCTTTCGAGTTTACACAAACCTGAAGAAGAGCTCGATTTTAAGTCAAAAGCTTCTCTCTCACCAACAGAAGTTGGTCCAATAAAAGATATACCTCACCCACCTTGTCTTTTTATTATAGGCAGAGATTGCTGTAGAACTCTGCCCACTCTAATAGTTTAATATAGAACAAATCCTGTATTCCGCTCAGTTATCCTGCTTACATTAATGAAACACTGGAAGGCACTAAAATCAGTTTTGTAATCACAGGAGAGCTGTAAACCTGGCTATATTTTTGCCATGACATTTCAATAAACAAATCTTCAATTATCTGATTTAATTATCAATGCACTACAGTTTCTTTTAATGCACACAAGATACAGCCCTCTGCCGAAACATAACTCTCCATTTCAGATTCAGAACTAACATCCACACAATGTTTTTCAAGAGGAGGGGAAAAATTAATGTCTCTCAAACTCACGATTTCATGCTCTCGAGTTTGTTGATCTAGAGGTCTTCAGAACTAATTTTTACTATATGCATATTGAAAGGCTGATTTAATCTTTCTAGTCAGTCTTCTCTCAGGGCATATCTACATTTCCATTAGATACTTGCAGCTGGCCTGTGCCAGCTGACTTGGGCTCAGGCTAAGGGCCTGTTTAACTGCAGCGTAGACGTCTGAGGCCCCCCTTGACATGCTAATAAAAACTCCAGGGCCCAGCAGGGGGTGGGGGGCGGCGCTCGGGGCAGGGGCTTTGGCATAGGTGTAGTTTGACTTCTATTTTTTTGGGAGGTGGGCAGGGGCCAGAAGGGCTCAAACCACCTCCACTCCCTGACTCATCTCAGCAGGCCGGCCTGCCTGTCTGGGTTGGGGAGAGGGGGTATCTAAGGGCTGTGTGCAGGTGTGGGGGTAGTACAGGGAGGGGATAGCTGGGGCTATGTGCACACAGGGTGGGTGTGGGTGCACGGAGGGCGTAGCTCAGGGTGTAGGGAGAGGGTACTAGAGGCTGTGTGCTGGGAGGGCTCCTCTACAGTCCCTGTTCCCAGAAGGGTCTGCCAGCCACGGAGCCGGTCTCCCCAGCCAGGTGGCTCTTACTGGCTGCTTCTGCGGTAGCAAAAGGGGCTGGGATCTAAGGAGCAGTTGAACCTGGGGCGCCAGCTGGAGACGAGGGAACACTGCCACTGTCTGCTCCATGGCACCAGCCAGAGCAGCAGCTGTCCCATACTGCACGGATCCAGCTTCCCGCCTCCGACCTGGCCAGGGGGTGGGGAGAGGAGATACGGGGGGAGGTGTGGAGCTGCCCCTGGGACTGCCGTGCTCTTGTGCTGCAGTGAGGGGGGGGGGGGGTCAACGTCCCTCAACTCTGCCATGGGCTCAGGGCTTCTGCCCCACAGGGAGCACCAGGGCTTGGGGCTCCAGGATTCAGCCCCGCACCTCCTGGCGTCAGCCCGGCGGGGGGCCCTAGCACGCTGGGTTTCAGCCACGGGGCCCCACGGCCCCCTTAAAATGGCTTACAGATGCTATGGGGACCATGGACCCCTCGTTGAGAACTGCTGGTGGTGTACTCAAGGCCAATTCTAGAACGAGGTTCAAAAGGGAGCTAGCTAGATTCATGGAAGATAGGTCCATCAATGGCAATTAGCCTGGGTGGGCAGGAATGGTGTCCCTAGTCTCTGTTTGCCAGAAGCTGGGATTGGGTGACAGGGCATGGATCACTTGATGATAACCTGACTCTTCATTCCCTTTGGGGCACCTGCTATTGGCCACTGTCAGAGGACAGGCTACTGGGCTTGATGGACCTTTGGTCTGACCCAGTATGGCCGATCTTATGTTGGGGCTTGGGCTGCAGCCCAGGCTCTGGGACCCAACCACCTTGCAGGGTCCTAGAGACTGGATTGCAGCCCAGGCCTGAATGTCTACAGTGCAGTTAAACAGCCCTTAGCCTAAGTCCTGTGAGCCGGAGTCAGCTGGCACAGGCCAGCTGTGAGTGTCTAACGGCAGTGTAGACAAACCCTCAGTCAAACAATAAAGCTTCAGATTTACATATTCACAGTATCCTACTGATACTTCAATTAATTGATGTAATGTACATTTTTCTTAGTGATATCTTAAGGTATTCTAATACCAGGGTGGCAAGGAATAGAGATGCAGGGAAAGTCAGCATACCAGGGTGGGAATGTGTGTTCTCCATCTGCTCCCACCTATGTTCATGCTAACGCATGGAAATGCAGTTAGAGCATGCAAGCAACCTTAACTCTGTCATGTAGTGACACGAGTGGAGAAACAAACAAACAAAAAAAACTAGTGTCTTTAAAACTAAATTTCCTCTAATCTGGCACCACAAACACTAGAATGTCTTAATCACTTGGTTATTGCAGGGCATCACTACAGAAAAGATTGTTTGGATGCCCTAGCTGCATTTCTATAGCTTAACATGTTTGGATTTCTTTTAAGTTTAACCTTAATGCTGAATTTCTTGGGGTAAAATGCTTGGTTTGGGGAATAATAAACTTTCTTATAATGTACTTTGCCCTAAAAGTCTGGTATATACTCTGAACTTAGCTCCATTAAACACAGTTCTGGCCTGGGAACAGAGAAGAGGTCAGACTCCTCTAGCATTCTTCTTGATGCTACTGATCCAAGAGGAAATTAGCAAAGCAACATTTCTGTGGCAACTGCCATACAGATTTGTGATGTTAGAACACATTTTGGAAGCCGTCCTATGAATGGCTGTTGAAATGGGACAGAACAAGAATATAAACTGAGCTTTAAAAATTATGTGGAATTCTGGGGGTGGGGAGGAGCTGTGGTATACATAATTATTGGTTCTGATACTCATTCAGAATGAAAAATAAGTTTCTTTAGTTAGCCCTGCTGACAGAATAACCTCAGACTCTTGGAGTAGTCACTCATGCGCTACAAAAGGTCACTACATTTGCATCATTACTTTAATGAATGATGATGGTTGAATGTCAAAAACTCAGGATACAACAGTCATTGTAATAGTTATTATAGTCTAATAGATGTTAAAAGGCTTTAGGTCAACTTACTGATATTCCTGTTAATGCAGCACTGTTCCTTTCAGTATGTTCTCCAGCCTGGTTTTAAATGGATCAAGCATTCAAGTTTGAGGTGGTGATTACCCTGTTCACAGTCATGTTGGTCATTTTTCTTGGGAAGTCTATTCCAGAGTTTAACGGACCACTCTGTTAGGTCAGGTCACCCTAGCAGAATAGACCTCACTGTTAGAAGTGTTAGATATACAATCCAACATTTCGCATGTTAAACCTATCAAGGAAGAAAAAGAACACTTCATCCTTAGGCCCTATATACACTGCAAAAATAACCAAGGTTAAACAGTTGTGGCCCAACCATTTTTCCTACCACCAGGACAGATACCTAGGCTAAAACAAGTTTCTTTAACTTTATAACATGCCTTTTTCCACTCACACAGGCTATAAAACCCACAGTGTTCTAAATACAGTTGTCAACCACTATGTTAACCATAGTTATTTCTGTATCATTGAAAGGGCTTTGTAAAGATGTGATCTCTATTGAGAGAGCTTGGAGGGTTATCCAATTAACTTGATCACTTAGACAAGAAGGTTAAGTCCAATTTATTAAAAATAACCTCTCTATTCAAACCCAATAATTAAACATCTCCTTGTGTTTCATGTAAGAATTCTAGGCTATTTTGTATTGCACAAAATTTTGTGGCAAACCATAAAGGCACAGACTTTTCTTACATGCTGATATATGGAAGTTTCCTTATTTTAAAACATACCCTGATTAAAATGTGTTTGGACTTTGAAATGAGAGAGAACCTCTCCTCACACCAGACAACTGTGGCAATAGTCAGTGGAGTCATTTGAGCTACAATCCCATTGGTCTAAGATAGAGGGAGGGGCTAGCAGATTCTCCATCATCAGTCTTCAGCTTTGAACTCTCACTCTGTCAGACAGTTCTGATTTGTTAACTTTCAGGGCACGTTCCCTTTTCTGAAGACCACTTGGTAAGATGGAAGTATGAGGATATGGTGAGTTAACAGGCAATTGCGGTTAATGGATTCATCAAAGGAACACGATTTATTATTATTATGACCATGTGTTAACTTTTTTCTTTGGCAAAACTATGTTTCAGCTGGGGCCCATGGGGTAGTATAGGTGACAAGAAAAAATCAAATCAAGTAAATAAATACTAGGGAAAATTCTCAGCTCTCCTAGGAAGAGTCATAAATCAGGTATATTCTGGATTCTAAGTTGACAAGTATAAATCAGTTTGGGAGCATGCTGGCTTCAAGGCTTTACCTTTGTCATTCTAGTTATAGATCAGTTAACATACAGTAGTGTGAAAGTACTGTCAAGCAGGTTATTAAAATCTACAGAGACAAGAGTCAGAGGCTAATATTTCATCCACTGCATCTACCATACGGACCTCAGTCTACAAAATATGTACTAGTACACACCATTCTGAGACCATTGCAGTACCTACGCACAACCATACACGCAAATATTAAATGGGAAGATGACAGATCACCAACCTGAGTATGAAGAGATGAGGAAAGTGCCACTCCTAAATAACTAGAGTCTTTCAGTCCCTTTCCTGATCACTTTGTGCTTTACAGTTTCAGGCCCAGGTTTTTCAACCTTGCATTATAAGATGGAACATAAAATTCTGGGATCAGATTTTCCAAAGACTACCCCCTTCCTATTTAGGCTAAAGAGGAAGTGGCTAAGTTTCCCCCCCACTGCAAAAATAAATAAATATTGAGCACCCAGCAAGCTTCCCTTCTGATACATTTTAAAAACATATTCATTGCCTAAATAGGGGCTGAGCTCTTTTGAAAATCTGCCTCCTAATACAGTTTTGCTAGTATAATTGTTGGAGGAAAGGAGAATTTTTTAAAAGCAGGCCCATCTCTACCCTGCCTGAATTACAAAGTTGAAGAGTGATATTTTCACTTATCTATTTATAAACAGGTCCTCTCCCTTCCTCCCTGCATTTTTTATCTGCTGTAGAAATAAGTAGAGAGAGAATGTGAAAAGTCTTAGTGCTGTGGAATATGGTTTGTGTACCTATGAAAGTAAGGTGGCTTTGTTTTCTGGGTATTAAAAAACTGCCCTCAACATTTGTACAACACACTATGGGCTCCCATGAACACTTACTTTTTTTTTTTTTTTTAAACATCCTTCCTGAGCCAATCTTGGCACACAGGGCAGAAACCCTTCTCTTCCATTCCCCTTTGTCACTTGGTCTGCTTGTATTTGCTCTACAGTGTTGACATTGACTATTCTTCCCTTCCTGCAGGGGGGTTCTTAAGGTTTCCTCAGGCATTCACTTCCTCAGACCAGTTGGTTTCCACTCGATAGCATCCTGTGTGAGTCTGTGTGTTGACAGCTGGAGTACACGTCCCAAATACATCCAGCACTTCCTTCTGAGTCAGGTGGAAATGAGATGCTGATTGCTGATTTCTCAGATCTCTTCGCTGGTGATGAAGTTTTTCCAACCAATGCCTGGAATCTAGCGCTTATGTTTGAAGGCATCTAGTTTTCTAATGTTTTAGAACATTAGAAATCCAGCTCTCTCAGCCATATATTAGCACCAAGGTTATGTTTGAATTAAAAATTCTCAGTTTTGTTCTGGTGCTGTGTATCAGTTATTTCCATATGTTGTTAAATTTAGTAAATGCTATGGATGCTTTTCCTATCCTTGATGTCACATCCTTCTTGAGGTCTCAGTTGGCTACTATGGTGCTGCCCAGTTAGATTAACTGTTCTATTTTCTAATTTGATGTTACTGCTTGATGTCTGGGTTTCAAGGATGTTTGTTTTTATCACAAACTAATTTGAGCCCCACCTGGCCTAGTATATTTACCAAGTTGTCTGTTTTATTTGTAACTTTTTGGGAGTGTCACTCAGTAGTGCAGTATCATCAGCAGTCTCAGTGGTCTAGGTATTTGCCATCTCCCCATGCTTTACCGGTATTTGTCTTCATTATCCTGTCTATGGCAATGCTACACAACGATAGAGCCCTGTGCGGATACAAAAATGTGTATCTGCATCCAATCTGCAGTTCGCAAAAATTGTCTGAGGATATCTGCAGATTTGCAGGGCTCTAAACAGCTCCACACGTCACCGCGCATCTGAGCTGCTATCTGCAAAAATGGTCCACGGATATTCACACGGATATAAAGCGGATACCTGTAAATTTGCAGGGCTCTAACAATAGAGATGAAATGCAGCCCTGTTTCACACCAGTGTCCACTCTGTTGTTTAGTTGTTCATCTTTACAGAGCACTTTGCATTACTGTACACAGTCATGTTGTTGACTTTAGCTGGGATTCTGTAGGACTAAAGAATATTCCACAATGTCTGTCTATGCAGGCTGTCAAATGTCTTTTGAAAATCAATGCATTCTTCTATGATGGTACTTGGGTGAATATCTGGTCCACACAGGATCTCTTGGTCCTGAACCCAGTTTGTTCTTCTCTAAGATTTGTATCCACTGCCTCTTTCATCCTATGCAGTATCACACAGCAGAAGGCTTTCCCTACAAGAGAATAATGCAACTCCTCTCCAGTTATTACAGACCACCCTTTGGGGGTATTCTGGCAATGATTCCATGTTTACACTGGTCAGGAGGGATCTTTCTCAAACTTCACTAAACAGCTCTGTTAATTTCATTATGCAGGTAGTATCAAGTACTTTTAGCATTTCTGCTGTAATCAGATCATCTCCTGTCACTTTTTGATTACAGCCTGTACTTTAACATTGGTACAGTAGAGATGTCAGCTGTAAAGTGAATCAGATTAATGTTTCATCAAAATCTGATGCTGAGGTGGGTTTCAGTATATCGAGGACTTCTTTGAAATTCTCTGCCCATCGGTTTTCCGGTTCTACCTCAGTTGTAAGCATTTTTCATCTTTGCTTTTTATTGGCCCATGTCCTGTTTTGAAATTTCCACAGAAGGTTTTAATCGCTTGGTAAATGGTTCTGTGGTTTCCTATCACAGCAGCAGCTTCAGTGTCGGCTGCTAGGTCTTCAACATATCTCTTTTTATCTTTCCTTGCTTTTCACTACTTTTTCTTTCTCAATAGCTAATTTGTCTTGGCATTCAGAAGTTTTACTTGCAGTACTTTTCTTTCCTCAATGAGATGCCCTGTCTCTTCACTTATCCAATTCTTGCTCTGTCTATGTTGACATCCAGCTGCAACTGCTGCAGCTTGAATTACATTAACTCTGAGCACTGGCTGTTTTTCTTCAGGGCCAGTCTACGTCTCACCTTCCTCTACTTCTGACAGTGCCTCAGATCTACACCTTAGTTCAAGTTGGAATTTCTCACAGTACTCTTTTGCTTTCAGTTTTATACTGATTGATTTTTTTCTTTCACACTTTTTGTTTAAAGTTGATCTTTCTCAATTTTAATTTCAGTTTAGTAATGCAAAGTTGCTGCAAAGATTTGCTGCTCGATATACCCTTATGTCTTGGGACAGATCTGAATCTCAAGCTAATGCAGATATGGCCGATCTGATTTTTTGTTTTGTCATTTGACGAATTCCATGTTTCATTGTGCATGTCTCTGTGATGGAACAGGGTATTTGCAAGAACTAGGTTGGACACCAAGCATAATTCAATGAGTCTCGCCATTTTGGTTGATGTTTCCAGTGCTTCCCCCTATTGCTCTTTCCATTCCTTGGTTGTCACATCTTACTAAGCATTAAATACACCCATCAGGAGTAAATCATGTTTAAGGTATTCTGTCAATCACACTTTGGAAGCAACTGTAAAACTCATCTTTATCCTCATCGCTATATTCCTCTGTCAGCACTGTATGATTGACATCTTTAAAAGTATGGTTTGGAGTCTGGCAGTATGATGCGTTGGTTAATATGTTCCCAGTTGAATGATTTTTCTGTAGCATTTGTCAGAGTGAGAACTACTCCATTTGAGTGTGTTTGCTGCAGGGGCGTGCACAAGGGGGGCTAAGCAGGGGCATCCCCCCCCGTAATCGGTGGGGAGAGAGCGCCTCTGCCCCCAGAGCCATGGCCAAGGGTGAGGGCACAGAACATGCCCCTCCAAAAGCAGCCCCATTTAAATTCCTGCATACGCCCGATTTGTTGTCACTATGGCTTGAGTAAATGAGATGTTTCTTCTCTTGCTGAAGTGCTTCTTATCTGCACCTATCCATCTACTCTCACTGAAGCCCAGGATTTAAAGTCTATAGTTGTCCATCGCCCTAATGATTTGAGAGAGATTCTCATGTTCCAGTAACCAACTCATTACTTGTTATTTAATGGACAGGTTACTTGTTGGTTGTTGTTGCTTTTTCCGTGATCTAAGGTGAGTCAAACTGGAAGTTCACTGTTGCTATGTTTGACTGGGAAAGTGAAACAGGTAGTTCCAGGACTTCTAAGTGCTGTCTATTCAATATTATTCAGTTTAAGTAAAAAAGTTCCAGGTTGTCTTGTTGAATCTCCTAAGGATTTGCTGAACAGTATTTCTATGGCAACTGCAAAGAAGTGAATTCAGTTTTGGAAAGCTTTGTAAATGATATTTTCTGCAACATAACACAAACCAGGATTTCAGTTCTGGGAGCTGAGGGTGCTTAGCAGTAGAATCCAAGGATCAGGCGCGAAGAGTACAATACAAGAGGCTAATAAAACCTTGGCAGGATACTGTGGGTGTTGGGGAGATTGACTAGGAATACTGGCATAATAAGAAACTGTAAATCAGAAGTAAAGCACTTAAGACTACAATGAGGAGGCACAGAATGAATTCTCTCTCAATAAAATACTGTCATTGAACTGTTTAATTTAAAACAATATGTCACAACAACAGATCAGTAAGACAGCAGATATTATGTGAGTGAGTCATTCTCTGAAAGGTCATAACTTCATGGACCAGTAGTAGTGGAACCAAACAAAAGTCCAGTCAAAACTTCTAGGGAAAATTTTTTACAGGAAGTCCTAGCTTGCCACCAGCTAATTGCAAAATGGGCTTAACATGTAATAGGTATTTTAAGACTTTTATTTTGAATTGGGGAAAAATGTCTCCATTACCTTCTTGAAAGAGCTAAAAGGAAAAAAATAACCCAAAACCAGGGAAGACAGAGGTAGGGAAATGTCCTCAGCAAGAGACTTGCCCATCAGTCCTATAGGTGCACACAGCACATCCTGGCCTTCTGCAAATTCCCAGTGAATACATTAAAAAAGCACAAATAAATTAAACCTACTAACAGAAACCGAATTTGCTTATACCAGGTTTAACAACATGCCATGAACCAGGGAAATTTGTGACCCACATCCATAGTGCATCCAGTCATGACCCACGTGGATATAAAAAGAAAATGTACTGTTACTTTCTAATTCCCCACCCCCATTTCCTGCACATCATTTCAGATATTAATTTGACTGGTTTTCTTGGAATTCTCCTTAGACATGCTTAATAATCTTTTCCCTTGTTTTAATTATATGTATTAACAAAAATGAAAGAAGGGGGCAAGATTACAGATAAGGAAAGGGATTCAGGAGAGGATTGCATTTAATAAAACCCCAGCTAGATCACAGCAATTCTAGACTCTATGTGAATAGATTTTGCATTTACTGTGTGGGATGCCTCAGTCTAGGTAATACAGAAAAATCAGCTTTCAAAAAGGCATAAACAAAACACACAGGCAGAGGTTTCCACTTGTATGGAAAACTATTGTATTCTGGGAGAAAATGATCCCCAGTGGGATTAAAATATTATATTTGGGACTGGCAGACATAGCGCAGTCGTTTCCTACTAGAGATCTAAAACGTGTATTGAGGAATACAGAAGTAAATGGATACGGTCTTACATGTAGCCCTCGGTCTTTTTGCTTTTGGAAAACAGGCCCATCATCTCAAGCATTCATTCGGTATACTTGCTCAGCACTGAAGGCCAACAATATAAAATTCTCCCTCTGCATGGTTTCATGCATGACAGTGGGGCTGTTTATAAACTTGTGTTGGGAGTGAGGGGAGAGGGATTAAATAAGGATATTTGTCTGAATACAAGACATCCTGAATATTCAGGATATTGGTGTGAATTCTTTGGGTGGAGCTGGCAAAGGAGAAGAATTGCAAATGTCATAGACTGTACCTGACAGAGCAGAAGGGGATGCGATTCATTTTGCTTTTACTTCTAGCTGAGTCGTTTCCATTTCTGGCTGTACACCTGGTTTGAAGAGGATCCTTTTAGTTTTTCCCCTGTATTTTTCCTCATTAAAAGATTCCCTTGAGTTGTCGTCATGAGCAATTCTGGGAGAGAAAGGTGGTTTAGTTTATTCAGTGGGGTTTCTTGATGAAGTGGTTTTGAGTAATAACAACCACACATTTGTTATCTTACAGAAACTGGGAAAAAAGCCTTGGAGTATGTAAGCAGCAGTATAAAGTGTCACAATGCAACAGTTTGCTTGTTGATCAAGGACATTACAAAGGTGATTTGTTTGGTTGATGGTATTTTAGCAGTACGCTCTGATGTTAACCGGATCACAGACTTTGCATTTGGTAGACCAAGAGATAAGATACAGCTGTCTTGTGACAACTGCATGCATTGTGAGGATTACCACCACTGCACCATGCACAGCTACACTATTTTTAATAACCTCTATTAATAATGCATACAAATCTGGCCCAGAGTTTCTGCTGATACTAGAAGAGAGCTCCCTTGTCCCCAAGAGGAGGTGGCAGCAAGACTAGGAGAGCCGCCAGATACACTAATTCAGAGCATCCCTTCAGCAGACATCAGGTGTTCCTGCATGGAGCTTCAATCACAGTTGCAGCTGCAGTCCTTCAGGGTCTGTTCTCCAGGGCTGGTGCAAAGACATTAGGCCCAGACACTGCAAACCCTTAAACACATGCCTAATTTTTTTCTCTCATGTGTTTAAGTGCTTGCAGAATCTGGGACTGAAACTACATTACACTTCCCTGTGCAAGTCTGCATGAATAAGAACAATGTTTAAAAATTTTTGCTTTAAAATCTTCCAACATAAAGGGAGAATATTGATTAAAAAAATCCAAAACTCTTGCCTTGGGTGGGGGGCTGGGGATAGACATTTAGAAAATAGAAAAGGGACTTTATACTTGCTAATTAGGGTAAGGACTATTAATTTCTGCGTATTAATTTTGCCTTCATAACAAACAGTAATTGTGGAAATTACCCATCTGTATCTTTTCACCTATCCAGCCTGCTACCTTTTTCAGTCCACAGTGTAATACCAAGTACCATATCTCAGTGTGAGAATACCCTATTGGCGTGTGGCTATATGTTTGATCAGAATCCATTGGATTTTAATAAGTATGATTCTCCACTGTTTTCTGTATAAAACCATCTGGCTCAAACATCTTAGAAGCGCTGGGGATTCAGTAGTGCATTCTTTTTATTTTTGTATTTAATCTAGTAAATTCTTTTAAAGATACACTTCTATTATTTGTAGTTTTGTTTAGTTAGTATTTATAAGATTCATAACAGATGCTTGCTGCTAATTTTATCCTTCACTCTTCCTTCGCATGATCCTCCCTCTGTTCCATAGCACCTTTTTTTCATTTCACTTCCAAGATTAAGCAGCCAATTCTATGGGTCAAACATAAGGAAATATCCTATTGTGTGATTCTGGGGACACCATAAGAATGGCCATCTAGCCCAGTATCCTGTCTTCTGACAGTGGCCAATGCCAGGTGTTTCCGAGGCAATGAACAGAACAGGTAATCATCAAGTGATTCATCCCGTCACCCATTCCTAGCTTCTGGCAAACAGAGGCTAGGGACACCATCCCTGCCAATCCTGGCTAACAGCCACGGATGGAGCTATCCTCCATGAATTATTCTAGTTCTTTTCTGAATCCTGTTAGTGTTTCAGCTTTCATAACCTCCTCTGGCAAAGAGTTCCACCATAAACCAGTGGTCCTCTAACTTTCGCCATTCCATGCACGGATCCTTTTTTGAATCCTTCCATAACTACTTGGGTCCTCAATGTCTGATCTTGCAGACCACAAGGAAAGGGCACCATTGCAACACAGACCAGAATTTGAGACCTGCCAGACCAGAATGAAGCTTGGATAGTTTGTGTAATCAAATTTTAACACTGTCTCTGTGGCCATTTGATCCAATCAAGTCACAAACCCATCCCCAGTATGAAGTTATTTTGTTTTATATAATGGATTGATCTAATCCTCCTCTTCTCTTCCTAGTCTTCATCGCTCTCCTCCCTGTCTTTCCTTTAAACAGTCAGTAGAGGGGCTGGACTAAATGGGTTTGAAGTGCCACTCTTCTTACACAAAGCTGTTTTTCCATACTGCTCCTGTAGCCTTTTTCTGCATGAGTAATTTCCCCTATTACTCCTGTGATTGATGTATAATTCACTGGTGTCAACTAGCCCAGTAGCTGTCAACCTTTTCAGACTACTGTACCCCTTTCAGGAGTCTGATTTGTCTTGCATACTCCCAAGTTTCACCTCACTTAAAAATTACTTGCTTATAAAATCAGACATAAAAATACAAAAGTGTAACAGCACACTATTACTGAAAAATTGCTTACTTTCTCATTTTTACCATATAATTATAAAATAAATCAAATTGGAATATAAATATTGTACTTACATTTCAGTGTATAAAATATAGAGCAGTATAAACTAGTCATTGTCTGTATGAAATTTTAGTTTGTACTGACTTTGCTAGTGGTTTTTATGTAGCCTGTTGTAAAACTAGGCAAATATCTAGATGAGTTGATGTACTCCCTGAAAGACCTCTGCGTACCCACAGACAGTAGCATAGCCAGGTGGGGAGCGAAGGTAGCGGCTGCTCCCCCTCTGAGCAGAAGCGGCGCCTTAAAAAGAAGCAGCACTTTTTTTTTTTTTTTTTTTTTAATGGGGAGCGGCGCTAAAAAAGGCACCGCTTCTTTTTGTGGCACTGCTCATAGGCGCCAATTCCGTGGGTGCTCCGGGGCTGGAGCACCCATGGGGAAAAATTGGTGGGTGCTCAGCACCCACCAGCAGCTCCCCGCCAGCCGCGGGCGACGTTGCGTCGGCGTTTTGGGCAGGGCCCCGCAACATTGCCCGGCGTTGGGGGGCGGGGCCCCGCACCCCAACGCCGGGCGTCAGCACCCAGCGGCACCAACGGAAGTCGGCATTGCTGGCACCGCTTCTTGCACTCACCCGGCGGTGCTCCACCTGTTCGATGGCACTTCGGCGGCGGGTCCTTCACTCGCTCCAGGTCTTCGGCGGCAGGTGCCACCAAAGACCTAGAGCGAGTGAAGGGACAGGACCTGCCGCCGAAGTGCCGCACGCCGAACAGCTGGAGCACCACCGGGTGAGTACAAGGGCAGGCGCCTTTTTTTTTAGCTCCACTCCCCCTGTGCTCTGGACCTGGCTACGCCACTGCCTCCAGGGGTTCGTATACCCCTAGTTGAGAACCCCTGATCTAGCCCATTAATTACAAGACTTTTTTTTTTTACATGACTTACAATGTGTTTAATACATATATCCAGATATTACAGTGATACTATTTGTCTGTTTACTGTTGCCCAACTTTGCTGCTAAACTTAGCTGAGTCCAGTTAAAGGTGATGATAGTATTACTTGAAGTTATCATTCTTTGGACGAAATGTTTCCACAGTAACCTAAAATGGAACTATTTGTAATTTTCAATTGCAAGATGTAATTCTATTGTGGCTTACAATGGCGTTATAACTTAACTGTAGAAACCTACCCACTGCTTAAATTTGGCATTCAAAGCCTTAACCAGTTAAAAAAACATTTGTCTCTTTTTAAGAAAAACTGCAGTTAAGTTTGAGCTA
This sequence comes from Chelydra serpentina, assembly GCA_037349315.1. Lineage (NCBI taxonomy): Eukaryota > Metazoa > Chordata > Testudines > Chelydridae > Chelydra > Chelydra serpentina. Next base: position 10,299,170 of record JBAIAC010000026.1, on the reverse strand, counting down.
TTTTAAGATATGTTAAAATATCTCAAAGGGTCAAATTTTAAACTAAAATTTAGCAGATTAGCCCCAGAATGTGATCTGAGGCAGTGAAGTTTTGAAAGTAGTTTTTAAATTTAAATAAAAAGGGCCAGCACCAAAAAGCTTTATGTCCTAACAATTATGCTTACAATTACCAATGATAACCACCTAGCATCAATAAGTAATCCTATAAATCCACAACAAAATTAACGACTGTACTTAGATAGTAACAGTATCTAAATAAATTGGACAAGGAGTTTTAGTATCAAGTCAGGGTCAAATCATTCATCTGGTTTCCTCTGCATTCATGGAAGGAACCAAAATGCAATGGGACCCCTCTGCTTCCATGAAACCACAAAGGCCATGAAGGGATATTGCACAGTCCCCAGCCTATGGCAGATCTGAGCTCAGCCCCAGAACTTCCTATAGAAACATGCATTAGGAGCGATTTTTGGATAGGCCAAGGGAGTGACACACTTTTGAACTCTTAGAGAAGTGATATGGCTGTTTAAGGAAAACCTGGACTACACAGTCACTCGAACACAAACAGAAGCCACCTCCTCCTTCATGGTAAAAGTCCTATAAATTAAATAGAAAACAACCTTTATAGAATTTTTAAGACAGACTAGCGAATTCTCAGAGTAATTTGCATCGTATCCTATTACATTTCTATTGAATTCTCATGGTTTCTCCTTTTGTTGTAAGGAACTCTTCCATAAGAGTACTGATCATCCCTGGCTTCAGAAGGAGTAGAGCAGTTGCAGATGCTCAGGAGGTTCTGAGTACTTTTCAAGATACAGCCCTGTGTTTTACATGGTACTTCAGCTCATATCAGCTATCCAAGGCAACAAAACGGCTGATGAAATTCAATGTTTCTAAATACAACCTCATGCACATGAGTGTGTTTTTTCCAAACTATACACACAATTATGAGGTCTAAATTAGCTTTTACCACTCAAGAAATAAATCATTGTGGATAGTTCTCTGAAAAACATTCACTCAATGTGCATTGACAGTCAAAAAAGCTAACAGAATATTAGGAACCATTAGGAAAGGGATAGATAATGACAGAAAATATCATAATGCCACTAGATAAATCCATAGCATGCCCACACTTTGAATACCGTGTGGAGTTCTAGTCACCCTAAAAAAGATATATTAGAATGGCAAAAGATACAGCAAGGGCAACAAAAATTATTAGGGGGATGGAACAGCTTCCATATGAGGAGAGATTAATAAGACTGGGACTATTCAGCTTGGAAAAGACAACTAAGGGAAGAGATATGATAGAGGTCTATAAAATCATGAATGGTGTGAAGAAAGTGAATAAGGAAATGTTATTTACCCCTTCACATGACACAAGAACCAGGAATCACCCAATGAAATGAATAGGCAGCAGATTTAATACAAACAAAAGGAAGTACTACTACATACAATGCACAGTCAACCTGTTGTGAAGGGGATGTTTTGAAGGCCAAAAGTACGACTGGGTTAAAAAAAAAAGAATTTGATAAGTTCCTAGAGGACAGGTCCACCAACGGCTATTAGCCAAGATGGTCAGGAATGCAACTCCATGTTCTGGGTGCCTTAAATCTCTAACTGCCAGAAGCTGGTAGTGGATGATGATTGCCCTGTTAATTCCCTTGGAAGCATCTGGCATTGGCCACTGTCAGAAGACAGGATACTGGGTGAGACAGACCATTGGTCTGACCCAATATAGCCATTCTTATGTTCTTAAATGTTAAACATCGGGATTTAACTCACATGCTGGTTTCCCCACCCCCTTTTTTAAACTCATCAATTAAAAAAAACTATTTGCATTTAAAAATTAGGTTTCAAAATAACAGTAAAATGTGACCAATCTTCTGATTTAAAATCAAGGTTAATACTCCATCCTGAATTCATGTTGTGTGGCTTTGTTCCCAGTGGAGCACATCTTGCTTTAATCTTTCTTTTGTCAGTTATGTGCACCAACCTTCATATGATTTGCACAGTGAATTGCTGCTCCCTGTATGAATGCCACAGCTAAACAGAAATAGTCATATTCTACCTTCTTATAGTTACATTCTAAATTGTCACTCATGTTACCATAGAAACCAGACTGGATTTCATCATTAATGCACACAGTGATAATTGTTTTATTTTAGACCATGGCTAGGTAGTTAAAGGTGCCAGCTGAAGTTGGTGTAAATGTAGATACACATCAGCAAAGCACAAAGCTACTGCTGCCTGGCCAGTCACTGCTGACTCCCACAGTTTTCAGCAATTCACGGGGGAATGGTCAGGCAGAAAGAGAAGTTGCTCACAGGTCTGAGGTAGAATTCCTGGTAGAAAATACATTTTCACATAAATCACAGAGAAATAAACAAGCTGCAGAAGTGGGTTTTCCTCTCCAGCTTAAGTAACTGCAGAAGACTGAGTTTTACACAGCCATTCATAAATAAGGCTTGTGTTGAGAAATGTTTAGTTGCCATCCCTCTAGTCACAAGGCAGACTTTATGCAGAATGTATAGGCAGAAAGCCGTGGTGGTAACTTTGCAGCTAACACATGCTTCAGCATGCAATATCTCTTTCCTGTCATCCTAACTTGCAATGTAGCAGACATGTTGCTGAGGGTAGATGAGAATACTGTGAGGTAACAACGTTATCAGCTATCACATCTCCCCCTGCAGATTTATGCTAATTTAGAATAGAGTAGGCAAATGGTTATATAAAATAGGCAGCACAGAAACCAGAAGTGGAAGAGATGGGAGGGCTGTAAGGTGTAGGATCTTACCTACCAAATCCTCAGCAGCAGTCAAGTGCATGTCACAGCTGAGTAGTGTGACCAGATAGCAAGTGTAAAAAATCAGAACCGGGGTGGGGGGTAATAGGTGCCTATATAAGAAAAAGCTCCCAAAATCAGGACTGACTGCCCCTATAAAATCAGGACATCTGGTCACCCTACAGCTGAGGAGCAGGGACCCTTATCAAGCCATCTGCTAATAGCTATTGCTGCAGCTAGGAATCACTGAAGTGTACAGATGCCCCAGCCATGCCATCTTTCCCTCACCATCATCGCTTTCCTTGTGCTTCCCTCTCACCCACTACATCTAATGCGAGTTCCTGAGCCTTACCTAGAAAATCCTGAACAAGCTTTGCTCTTGCTGATTTCTGCTCCACTTCTTCATCCCCCTTGCCCCAAGTCAAACAACTCTACTATTGCGGTCATGTTCCCACTAATTTCTGCTCCACCTTCCTTACATCTCCCTACGCCAGGGTATGCTCTATGAATAACGAATATCAATTGGCAACAAAATAAATTGCATAAATGAACCGATTGAAATGCAAACACAGTGCCAGAAGGATGCAAAGGGCTCCAATCTAATCACAATGCTCAAACAGATGAGGGGATGAAAAATAAAGCAGGTGATGCAGCAGTGAGGTTGAGCATGTGTTCCATATTTTAGGGATAATCGTATATAGAAACCATCTATTTGAGGAGATTTTGGGGACCCTTGTGCATCTACATGTTGTGTCTTCAGGAGCGATTGGAAGGAGTGTGTCTGTGGGGGGGGGGGGGAAGCGGCATACTGAGTCAGAGAAAACAATGAGGAGTCCTTGTGGCACCTTAGAGACTAACTAATTTATTTGGGCATAAGCTTTCATTGGCTAAAACCCACTTCATCAGATGCATGGAGTGGAAAATACAGTAGAGAGGTATAAATACACAGCATATGAAAAGATGGGAGTTGCCTTAGCAAGTGAGGGCTTAGTGCTAATGAGCCAATTCAATTAAGGTGGAAGTGGGCTATTGAGAGCTCATTCTTGATCTTCCCCTGTTTGCTGTATAGGATGTTGATCAAGTGGTTCCGCAGTTTTTTAGAGTATGTGGCACAATCTCTCACTGTAGTCTGTGTGGTATGTTGATTGTAATGGATTTTTTATCTTCAGTCCTTTTGGTATGATGCCCATCTGTTTGCATTTGGAAAGGAAGATGATGTCGGTCTGTATTTGCACGAGTTTTTTCATGACGTCGATGGATTTCCACTTCATATGGCTAAATTCAGTGCCTTGCATGGTGACAGGTTTCAGAGTGCTGGCCGTGTTAGTCTGTATCAGCAAAAACAATGAGGAGTCCTTGTGGCACCTTAGAGACTAACAAATGTATTGGGCATAAGCTTTCATGAATTGGCTCGTTAGCACTGACCTCTCCACTTGGTAAGGCAACTCCCATCTTTTCATATGCTGTGTATTTATACCTTTCTACTGTATGTTCCATTCCATGGATCTGATGAAGTGGGTTTTAGCCCACGAAAGCTTACACCCAAATAAATTGTTTAGTCTAAGGTGCCACAAGGACTCATTGTTTTTGCTGATACAGACTAACACGGCTACCACTCTGAAACTGGAGTCAGAGAGGCAATTCCTGGCGTAGGGAGATGTAAGGAAGGTGGAGCAGAAATTAGTGGGAACATGACCGCAATAGTAGAGTTGTTTGACTTGGGGCAAGGGGGATGAAGAAGTGGAGCAGAAATCAGCAAGAGCAAAGCTTGTTCAGGATTTTCTAGGTAAGGCTCAGGAACTCGCATTAGATGTAGTGGGTGAGAGGGAAGCACAAGGAAAGCGATGATGGTGAGGGAAAGATGGCATGGCTGGGGCATCTGTACACTTCAGTGATTCCTAGCTGCAGCAATAGCTATTAGCAGATGGCTTGATAAGGGTCCCTGCTCCTCAGCTGTAGGGTGACCAGATGTCCTGATTTTATAGGGGCAGTCAGTCCTGATTTTGGGAGCTTTTTCTTATATAGGCACCTATTACCCCCCACCCCGGTTCTGATTTTTTACACTTGCTATCTGGTCACACTACTCAGCTGTGACATGCACTTGACTGCTGCTGAGGATTTGGTAGGTAAGATCCTACACCTTACAGCCCTCCCATCTCTTCCACTTCTGGTTTCTGTGCTGCCTATTTTATATAACCATTTGCCTACTCTATTCTAAATTAGCATAAATCTGCAGGGGGAGATGTGATAGCTGATAACGTTGTTACCTCACAGTATTCTCATCTACCCTCAGCAACATGTCTGCTACATTGCAAGTTAGGATGACAGGAAAGAGATATTGCATGCTGAAGCATGTGTTAGCTGCAAAGTTACCACCACGGCTTTCTGCCTATACATTCTGCATAAAGTCTGCCTTGTGACTAGAGGGATGGCAACTAAACATTTCTCAACACAAGCCTTATTTATGAATGGCTGTGTAAAACTCAGTCTTCTGCAGTTACTTAAGCTGGAGAGGAAAACCCACTTCTGCAGCTTGTTTATTTCTCTGTGATTTATGTGAAAATGTATTTTCTACCAGGAATTCTACCTCAGACCTGTGAGCAACTTCTCTTTCTGCCTGACCATTCCCCCGTGAATTTGGGGAGGGATAGCTCAGTGGTTTGAGCACTGGCCTGCTAAACCCAGGGTTGAGAGTTCAATCCTTGAGGGGGCCATTTGGGGTTATGGGGCAAAAATTGGGGATTGGTCCTGCTTTGAGCAGGGGGTTGGACTAGATGACCTCCTAAGGTCCCTTCCAACCCTGAGATTCTATGATTCTATGATACCCAACTCTGTACAAAACAGAGGCAGACCGTCCCACCCCTTGGGAGCTTACATTCTAAATACAACACAAAGCATTCAAGAATCAGAAAATGATCTAGACTCAAAGCTGTACAGGCGAGTCGCATCTTGGGCACATTTAACATGCGCGAATTCAGCTTTGCGCGGTCGGCAAAAACTGGGAGAAACCCCCCCCCCCAATAATTTAAAAACTGCATCGATAGTGCGGGCGATTCCGTCAGTAGTAGTGGAACCAAACAAAAGTCCAGTCAAAACTTCTAGGGAAAATTTTTTACAGGAAGTCCTAGCTTGCCACCAGCTAATTGCAAAATGGGCTTAACATGTAATGGGTATTTTAAGACTTTTATTTTGAATTGGGGAAAAATGTCTCCATTACCTTCTTGAAAGAGCTAAAAGGAAAAAAATAACCCAAAACCAGGGAAGACAGAGGTAGGGAAATGTCCTCAGCAAGAGACTTGCCCATCAGTCCTATAGGTGCACACAGCACATCCTGGCCTTCTGCAAATTCCCAGTGAATACATTAAAAAAGCACAAATAAATTAAACCTACTAACAGAAACCGAATTTGCTTATACCAGGTTTAACAACATGCCATGAACCAGGGAAATTTGTGACCCACATCCATAGTGCATCCAGTCATGACCCACGTGGATATAAAAAGAAAATGTACTGTTACTTTCTAATTCCCCACCCCCATTTCCTGCACATCATTTCAGATATTAATTTGACTGGTTTTCTTGGAATTCTCCTTAGACATGCTTAATAATCTTTTCCCTTGTTTTAATTATATGTATTAACAAAAATGAAAGAAGGGGGCAAGATTACAGATAAGGAAAGGGATTCAGGAGAGGATTGCATTTAATAAAACCCCAGCTAGATCACAGCAATTCTAGACTCTATGTGAATAGATTTTGCATTTACTGTGTGGGATGCCTCAGTCTAGGTAATACAGAAAAATCAGCTTTCAAAAAGGCATAAACAAAACACACAGGCACTGTATGGGGAGATGCGTCCGTGCTTTCAGAGCTGCAATCTAAAAGACAGAATGCGAAGCTCTACGAGAAGATCTCCATGGCCATGACGGACAGAGGATACAGCCGGGATGCAATGCAGTGCCGCGTGAAAATCAAGGAGCTGAGACAAGCGTACCAGAAGACCAAGGAGTCCAACGGACGCTCCGGGTCTCAGCCCCAGACATGCCGTTTCTACGCGGCACTGCATGCAATCCTAGGTGGGGCCGCCACCACTACCCCTCCCCTGTCCATGGACTCCGACGATGGGGTATTATCAATGGTCGCTTCCTCGGAGGTTTTCGCGGACGGGGACGATGATGAAGGAGATGAGGAGGACAAGGCAGTCGACAGCGCTTTCAACGCTGATTTCCCCGACAGCCAGGATCTCTTCATTACCCTGATGGAGATCCCCTACCAACCCTCCCAAGGCGGTAATCCGGACCGTGATTCAGGGGAAGGATCAGTAGGTGAGTGTTCAAAACATATGTTTTGAATAAAATAGACATGGTATTTTAGCATTTGTTTTTTTAATTTATTAATTTGACCTGGGCGCTTTAGCTGCATTCATGGCCTGTGCAGCTACTGGAAAAGTCTGTTAACGTGTGGGGATAGAGCAGAAATCCTCCTGGGACATCTCCATGAAGCTCTCCTGGAGGTACCGTGAAAGCCTTTGCCTAAGGTTTCTGGGGAGAGCGGCCTTATTGCGTCCTCCATGGTAGGAAACTTTGCCGCGCCAGGCCAGTAGCAGGTACTCTGGTATCATTGCCTGACAAAGCATGGTGGCATATGTTTGCTGGCATTCATGCAGCAGACGGTCTTTCTCTGTCTGCGTAATCCTCATCAGAGTGATATCAGTCATGGTGACCTGGTTGGAATTAGGTGAATTTTATTATGGGGACTGTTTGCCTGTTCCTTTAAAAAAAAAAAAAATCTACCCAGCGGTTTCCAGCCACGCGGTGGGGGTGGGGAGACGGACCGTTCATGCTGGACAGTTCGCCGGCAGCTTGCAGGGATCTTTCCCGAGACCAGCCACGTGGTGAGGTGAAGGCTAAACCAACCATCCCAGAGAATGGGATGGCTGGGGTTACTGTGGTTTCTGCAGCTGCACGTTAACACGCACAGCGCAGCAGTAACTGGCCAATTCTAGGAGCTCTGCTTGGAACGGGAAAGGAGGGCGCTGCTGTAAAGTAAGCTTTCAGCAGCCAAAAGTCTACGGCTTACCATGGCCACCTGCTAGCTGAATTCCGTTGCCCGGCCCCGCTTGTGTGATCTGCACACCAAGACCCCAGGCACTCAATATAAAGATTCAAAATGCGACCTTGTACTGAAAGCACATGTGATAGGTAGTGTGCATGGCCTTGTTCACCGGGAAAGACTACATTCATTGTTCTGGAAAATGTATCTTTGTAAAGCATTCACTCCCTTTTTTTCATCCCACAGCTCCAACTGTCTCTACGGTTCCCCCGGCATCTCCCTCCCAAAGGCTGGCACAGATCAGGCGGCGAAAGAAACAAACACGGGACGAGATGTTCTCCAAACTCATGCACTGCTCCCGCACTGAGGCAGCACAGCAGAGTCAGTGGAGAGAGAACATGTCGCAATACCAGCGAGCATCCAGCAAACGGGAGGACAGGTGGCGGCTGGAAGACCAGCGGGTGACTGAGACGCTGCTTGGGCTAATGCGGGAGTAAACAGACACGCTCCGGCGCCTTGTAGATGTTCTGCAGGACCGGAGGCAGGAGGACAGAGCCCCGCTGCAGCAGATCTCTAACCGCCCTCCCCCGCACCAAAGTCCCATACCCCGCTCACCCCGAGTCCCAAAAAGGAGGGGTGGCAGGCTCCGTGGAAACAACCAGTCCACCCCTGCGGCCTGCTCAAGTAGCAGCAGGCTCTCATTCCCCAAGTTTTGATGCGTCCTTTCCTTCCCTCCACCCGCACCCCACCCTAGCCTCCGTCCCAGTTTCCTCACATATCTGAAAAACCTTAATAAAAAAATACATTTTTGTTAAGCAACGTTTCCTTCGTTTTCTTCTTAAAGGACGGTGTGTTTGAAGTTGGGGAAGGGGGTTGGTAATTGGAGAGGATAGGCAATATTAACAGGGTAAAGAAACGGGGGCAGGTTCACCACATGTTTACACAAACGTAAGTGTCACTGGTTACCCTGGTCCGTGTGGAAGCTAGCTTTCAAAGCTTCCCGGATGCGCAGCGCGTCCCACTGGGCTCTTCTAATCGCCCGGGTGTCTGGCTGCGCGTAATCAGCGGCCAGGCGATTTGCCTCAACCTCCCACCCCGCCATAAACATCTCCTCCTTGCTCTCACAGATATTGTGGAGCACACAGCAAGCTGCAATCACAATGGGGATACTGGTTTCGCTGAGATCTGAGCGAGTCAGTAAGCTTCTCCAGCGCCCCTTCAAACGTCCGAAAACACACTCCACCACCATTCTACACTTGCTCAGCCTGTAGTTGAAGAGCTCCTTTTCACTCTCCAGGGTGCCTGTGTACGGCTTCATGAGCCAGGGCATTAGTGGGTAAGATCGGTTTCAAAAAATCAGTTTAAGTAAAATCGAACTATTCTCGTAGTGTAGACATACCCTTAGGCTAACAAATTTATGTAAGCATAAGATTTTGTGAGCCACAGCCCACTTCATTTGATGCATAGAATGGAACACAAAGTAGGAAGAAAAATATACACACACATACAGAGAAAATGTGAAAAGGCGGAAGTTGCCATACCAACTCTAAGAGGCTAATTAATTAAGATGAGCTATTATCAACAGGAGAAGAAAAACTTTTGTAGTGATAATCAAGATGGCCCATATCAGATAGTTGACAAGAAGGTGTGAGGATACTTAACATGGGGAAATAGATTCAATTTGTGTAATGACCCAGCCACTCCCAGTCTCTGTTCAAACCTAAGTTGATGGTATCTAATTTGCAAATTAATTCCAGTTCATACAGGTGCACACACGTACGTGTAATGAGGATATACAGTGAGAGTATGCAATATTCAAGTGACAATTATCAATCACTGATGAATAAGAAATTAATGCCTCTAGCATTCTTCTGTGAAATGTGTTAGCACAGAGATCTGCAGCTATCCCAGCAGTTTTTCTCCAAATACTTTTCTGCATTCACATTGGAGATCCTCAGCACTACTCTTTGTAACAGAGTCAAGAGGCTATAAATACACATACAAAAAACACAGGTCCTGTTTATATGCTACCTATTTATCTTTTTCTGTAAGGAGACATCTACCACATTCTACCTTTAAATGAATAGGACAGAAAATAGAACCCTGCAGATTTATACTAGTTTATCTGCTCTGGCACTCTGTCATAGCCTCCTGCACTAAACAATTTTGTTTGTAAAGAAACTGAACAGTGACAAACAAGACATACAAGAAATGAAACAGCTTATTCACTCTGCTGTACTCCTTTCCCAGCATTTACTGCTGCTTCTCCCCACACTCCTTAGCTGCCTTCCCAGCCCTAATCCACCAAATTTGGGGCAAAATTCTGCTCAGTTACAATGGTGTAAAATCAACTGAAGTTCACTTAAATACCTAGGCCAGTGGTTCTCAACCAGGGATACGTATACCTCTGGGGGTACTCGGATCTTTGAGGGGGTACATCAACTGATCTAGGTATTTGCCAAGTTTTACAGCACATAAAAAGCACTAGCGAAGTCAGTACAAACTAAAATTTCATAGACAATGATTTGTTTTGATTATACTGCTCTGTATACTATACACTGAAATGTAAGTACAATATTTTATATTCCATTTGATTCATTTTAATTGTATGGTAAAAATTAGAAAGTAAGCAATTTTTCAGTAATAGTGGGCTGTGACACTTGTATTTTTACATCTGATTTTGTAAGTTTTTAAATGAGATGAAACTTGGGGGTACACAAGACAAATCAGACTCTTGAAAGGGATACAGTAGTAGTTTGACAAGGTTGAGAACCACTGACCTAGGTGATATGTAGGATAGAAGTAGATTATACTGCTAAAACTGGAAGAATTTTACTCTAAGATCCCAATTCCACAACTGGAGCTACAGTAGCAGATCTTTGCACAGAGCACCTTTGGCTTCAAAGTAAAAGTTTGCCTATGTATATCCAATTGCAGGACTGGGACCTTAAATAGTAAACTTTTCTGGCAGAGAACTCTATATAGGCCTGGTGCTTTAGTTCTTACAGAAGCCATTTGTGTTTTACCTGAGTAAGAGCTGTGTATACAGTACTATGTGCAGCAATGGAATCACAGAAATAAACAAATCACTATACATTTTCTGGCCTAATGAGAGAGAGAGATTATTTTTTCCAGAACAAGAAAAAATTAATGTTAATTAATGCTGTTAATTCTCTGAATTGTCTGCTGTAATTTTAAAGGACATATTAATAGTAATAAGTTACGTGCTGGTGGATATTACACTGTAGATGTACCCTTAGTGTGCAAAGAGCACAGCCAGAGGCAGCAAGCCTCTGAGCCTGGGTAGACAGACTCAGGCTTGTGCTTCAGGGCTATAAATAGCCGTGTGGCCATTCCAGCTCCGGCTCTGAACCCTAGGGAGGAGGAGGGGCTTCAGAACCTGAGTTCCAGCCCAAGCCACAACTTAAAAGAGCTGTCTACACAGCTATTTTTAGTGAGGTAGCACAAGCCTCACCAGCATGTGTGTGTTGACCCAGACTCAGAGGCTTTCTGCCGCAGACTGCCATTGGCTGTGTAGACTTTCCCTAGTTGTTTACTCATTTGCCTTCAGGCACATACCTCACATAACACCTCATGAGTTGAGCCATGTATGTGCTGTTTCGGTTCATTGGCATAATTGGTAATTAACACAGAGCAACTGTTACAACCTTTTGGGGTTTGAGACAATTATTTGACATTAAAACTAATTATTCTTGTAATTATTGTACAAACTTTTTTTGATATTTGCATGCACCATGTAGGTTTTATTAACACAGGCGCTAACTTCCTCCGGGCACTGGAGGTTCTCAACTCCCCACTCCGCCCCAGGCTCTGCCCTCACCCCATCCCTTCTCCCAAGCCCAAACCACTGCCCTGCCTCTTCTCACCCAGTTCTGCCCCTCCCCTGAGGGTGCCCCATCCCCACTCTTCCCCCTCACCCCAGCGCCTCCTGCACACCACAAAACAGCTGATTGCGCCAGGCAGGAGGCACTGGGAAGGAGTGGGAGGAGTTGATCGGCAGGGCTGTTGGCGGACGAAAGGCACTGAGGGGGAGGGAGGAAGCTGGTTGCTGGTGGGTGCTAAGCACCCACTAATTTTTTTCCATAGGTGTTCCAACCCTGGAGGACCCATGGGGTTGGCGCTTATGATTCTCAAAGAGATGTGCATGTTAGTTTTGTTACAGTCAGTGCAAGTTATGGGACAAAATTACCTTCTATGAATTTTATTAGATTACCTTAGATTCCAGGGCCAGAAGGGACCACTGTGCTAAACTAGTATGACTTCCTCTATAACACAGGCCATAGAACTTCCCTGAATTAATTCCCATTTGAGCTACAGCTTTTAGAAAAACATCCAATCTTGATTTAAAAACTGCCAGTGATGGAGAATCCACCACAACCATCGGCAAACCGGTAAATTGGTGAACTGTTCCAATGGTTAATTACCATTACTTAAAAATTTAACCTAATTTCCAGTCTGAATTTATCGAGCTTCAAACTTTCAGCCAATGGCTCATCTTATACCTTTGTCTGCTAGACTGAAGAGCCCATTGTCAAATATTTCTTTCCCATGTAGGTATTTCCAGCCTAATCAAATCAACCTTTTACCTTCTCTTTGTTAAGCTAAAAATAGATTGAGCTCTTTCTTTCTATCAAGATAAGGCATGTTTTCTAGTCCTTTAGTCACTCATGACTCTTCCCTGAAATGTCTCCAATTTATCAACATCCTTCTTGAACTGTGGACACCAAAACTGGACACACTATGTCAGCAGCAGTTGCACCAGTGCAAAATATAGAGGTAAAATAAGCTCTCTATTCCTACTCAGGATTCCTCTGTTTATGCATCCATGGATTGCATTAGCCTTTTTGGCTACAGCATCGCACTGGGAGCTCATGTTCAGTGGATTATCCACCATGACCCTCAAATCTTTTTTTGGAGCCACTGCTTCCCAGGATAGTCCCCCATCATGTAAGTATGACCCTCATACTTTGTTCCTAGATGTATATATTTAGCCTTACTAAAACACACATTGTTTGCTTGCACAGAGCTTATAGAAACGAAAATAAGAGAGAAAAACTTGTAGCACCTTAGAGACTAACACATTTATTTCAGCATAAGCTTTCGTGGGTTAGTACCCACTTCATCGGATGCATGGAATGAAACATACAGTAGACATATATTTATACAGTCAGAGAAACATAAGGTGGAGGTGCATAGACCAACCTTAAGAGGCTAATTAATTGAGAGGAACCATAACAGCAGGGGAAGAAAAACCTTTGAAGTGATAAACAAGATGGTCACACAGGTGTGAATGAGGATCGTTAACTTAAGGGAAATAGATTCAATTAACGTAATGGCCGAGCCATTCCAAGTCCTTTTTTAATCCTGAGGTAATGCAATCTAGTTTGCATATCAATTTGAGTTCAACAGTTTCTCTTTGAAGTCTGTTTTTGGAGTTAATCTGTTGCAATACTGTTAAAAGTAAACTGTAAAAATAAACAATTATTTTTAACTATCCATGACTACTAGCCAAGTACACAATTAGTTTATTTAATTAAGCATTTTAAATCGAATGCTAGCATAGTGAATTGAAAAACTATAGGCAATTTTTTTGTCCTCAATTATCCCTGTAGAATCCCAATGAAGTACATAAATAAATGTCAGACTATATTCCCTTCATTTATGTCTGTGCAATATGGCTCTGTATGCAGTTCTAGAAAAAAACGGTTACCTACCTTTCCTAACTGTTGTTCTTGGAGATGCGTTGCTCATGTCCATTCCATTGTAGGTGTGCACGCGCCCACATGCGTGGTTATTAGATACTTTTGCCTTAGCGATATCTGTAGGGCTGGCTGTGGCACCCTCTGGAGTGTTGTGCTCATGCCACAGTATATCAGGCGCCACCGGCCCTGTGCCCTCTCAGTTCCTTCTTGCTGACAACTCTGATAAAAGGGCAGGAGGGCGGGTAATGGAATGCACATCTCGAAGTACAACAGTTCCGAAAGGCAGGTAACCATTGTTTCTTTTTCAAGTGCTTGCTTGGGTCAATTTCATTCTAGGTGACTCGCAAGCAAAATCCACGGAGGTGGACTCAGAGTTCAGTGTCTTGCAGATTAGAGTACTACTCTGCTGAAACCAGTGTCATCTTGAGCTTGCTGGGTCAGAGCATAGTGTGAAGCAAATGTGTGGATGGACGACTAGGTCACACCATGGCAAATTTCTTGGATTGGCACCTGAGCAAGGAAGGTTGCCGATGACTCCTGTGCCCTAGTTGAGTGAGCCGTCACAATCGCCGGCCAGGGCACCCTCACCAGCTCATAGTAGTAGTGGATCCAGGCTGAGATTCTCTTGGTGGACACTGGGCAACCCTTCATCCTGTCTGCGACAGCAACAAACAATTTGTGTAGACTTACGGAACAGACTTGTTCTATCTGTGTAGAAGGCCAGTGCCTGTTTGATGTTCAGGGTATGAGGTCTGCATTCCTCATCCATCATATGAGGTTTTGGACAAAGGACTGGGAGGTATATGTCTTGACCAGTATGGAACTGGGAGACTACCTTGGGCAGAAAAGCAGGATGCGCATGCAGTTGGACCTTGTCCTTACAGAAGATCGGATTAGGCAGTTCCGACATGAGCGCCCTGATCTCAGACACCCTACAGGCCAAAGTTATGTCGACCAAAAAGGAGACCTTCCAGGAGAGAGACAGGAGGAAGGAGGAAGCCATGGCCTCGAAGAGGGGCCCACATGAGCCTTGACAACACAAGAGTCAGGTCCCAAGGAGGGACTGGGTTCCAGACATGTGGGGAAAGGCGCTCCAGACCTTTCAGGAACCATGCCATCATGGGATGGGCGAAGACGGACCTGCCTTGAAACGGAGGGCAGAAGGCTGAAATGGCTGCCAGGTATAGTATCTTGACCGAAGATAGCAACAGGCCCTGGAGCTTATGGTGCAGCAAATAGTCCAGGATGTCTTGCAGTGGGGCCTCTTCCACATGAATGTCGCGATCCGAGGCCCAACATGAGAACTGTTTCCATTTTGCTACATAGGTAGCCCTGGTGAAGGGTTTCCTGCTGCCCAACAGGACCTGCTGAACACGAACGGAACACCACTGTTCTTCCCCACTTAGCCACGCAGTAGCCAGGCCATCAAGTGCAGCGCTGCCAGGTTCAGATGCAGTAGATTGGCTGGATCTGCTGTCCCAGAATCACAGCAAAGAGGCAGCTGCAGCGGGGTGGCTGCCGAAAGACTCAGCAACATGCAGAACCAATGTTGATGAGGCCACCCTAAGGCTATAAGGATGGCCGTCACTTTGTCTTGCTTCATCTTTAGCAGGACCTTGTGGATTAATGGTATCAGTGGGAAGGCATACATCAGTGCTCCCGACCACGGGATTAGGAAGGTGTCCAACAGGGAGCCCTTGTCAATTCCCAGCAGAGAACAGAACATGTGGCACTTTCTGTTCTGCCAGGATACAAACAGGTCCACCTGGGGAGTCCCCCACCTGCAGAAAGATTAGGCTGACCACCTCCAGATGGAGTGACCATTCGTGGTGAGATGAGAAGGTCCTGCTGAGGTGATCTGCCAGGACACTCTTGGTTCCGGGCAGGTGGGCGGTCATCAAATGAATGGCATGCCGCACACAAGTTCCAGAGGCTGAGCACTTCCTTGCAAAGGGCTGAAGACCTGGCGCCGCCCTGCCTGTTGATGTAATACATCGCGGCAGTATTGTCCATCAGGACCTGCACCACTTTGCCTTCCAGATGAGGCAAGAAAGCCTCTCTGAGCTCCCTGACACTGATGTGAAGGGTTAGGTCCTGCTGTAGCCAGCGGCCCTGGGTGTTGAGCTCACCCAGATAGGCTCCCCAGCCCAGATTTGATGCATCCGAAACCAGGGTGAGCAACGGAGACGGGGTCACAAAAGGGACTCCTTGCAGCACCGACTTGGGATCCTGCCACCAGTCCAGAGATGACAGGATATGGCTCAGCACTGTGACCACTGGATCCAGGGGGTGCCTGCTGAGAATGTAGACCGAGGCCAGCCACGCTTGCAGAGGCTTCAGATGAAGCTGGGCGTGATAGGACACATGGCCGCATTCACATATGTGATCAATCAGTCACAGGCACGTGTGGGCTATGGTGACCGGTTGGCTCTTTATGAGGGAGATCAAGTCCATCATGGCGTGAAAATGTACTTCCGGCAGGATTTTTCTGTATTTATTACAAGGCCCAGGTCGCTGCAGGTGGAGCGCACCAAATTGAGGCTTCTTTGCACCTGCTCCGGAGACCTGTCCTTGATGAGCTAGTCATCGAGATTAGGGAAGATCTGGACCCCCTCGATGCCTCGGGTAAGCCACCCTGCGCTACGCATTTTGTGAACACCCTGGAGGCTGAGGACAGGCCAAAGGGTAGCACTGTGAGCTGGAAGTGGCACCCAGCCACTATGAAACTCAGGAAATACCTGTCCCCCGGGAATATGGAGACATGAAAGTAAGCATCCTTTAAGTCAAGAGCAGCGTACCAGTCCTCCAGATCCAGGGAAGAGATGATGGAGGCCAGGGAGACCATGCGGAACTTCAACTTTTTGAGAGACTTGTTGAGGCCCTGCAGGTCCAGAATGGGTCTGAGGCCACCTCTTGCCTTTGGGATTAGGAAGTAGCGGGAGTAGAATCCTCTTCCTTCCATGTCCAGAGGAACCTCCTTCACAGCCCCCACGCTTCGGAGCTTCTTGGACTCCTGAAGGAGGAGTTTCTTGTGAGAGAGGTTCCTGAAGTGGGGGGCGGGACCAAGAGGGGAAGGGTGTAACCCCAAGCCACTATGTCCAGGACACAGCAGTTTGACGTAACTCACAACCAGGCCAAGCAGTAGTGGAAAAGGCGGGTGAGGAAAAGACAAAAAGGATCCAGGCAGTTGACTGTTGCGTCTTTCCCCAGCACATCCTCAAAATGAGCGCTTCTGGCCCCCCTGCTGCTTCGCTGGGCCAGGCTGCACAGGAGACTGGGATAACAACGGGCAGCGGCAGCTAAATCCTATGTCCCATTTCCTTTCAGGCCCTTATCAAGACTGCCACAGTCGAGGTGGTGGAGGAGGCTGGAATGGCTGTCTCGACGCCTGAGGAGTGTGCATCCCCAGAGAGCAGAGGGTTGCTCGTGTGTCTTTCAGGCCGTGCAGATGCACATCCGTTTGGTCAGAGAACAGGCCGACACCGTCAAATGGGAGGTCCTGAATAGAGGTTTGCATTTCCTAGGACAGGCTGGCAGTCTGGAGCCAGGAATTGCGCTGTATGACCACTGCCCAGGCAAGCACCTGGGCAGCTGACTCAGCCACTTCCCAGGCTATTTGGAGAGAGCACCGAGCCGCCGCAGTCACCTCCTCCACCAGGGTCGTGAACTCCAGGGCCGTCATGGAGTCCTTGAACTTGAGGAGAGAGTCCCACACATTAACGTTATAACAACCCAAGAGGGCCTGGTGGTGCACCACCCAAAACTGGAGGCTGTCCGTAGAATAAATTTTGCGACCAAACAAATCCAGCCTTTTGGCCTCTTTATTCTTAGAGGTGGAACTGGTGGGTCCCTGTTTGTCCCTCTTGTTGGCCAGCGACACAACCAACAATCCTGGTGGCAGGTGAATGTACAAGTACTTGAAGCCTTTTGCGTGGACAAAGTACTTCTTTTCCACCCTCTTAGAGGTGGGAAGGATGGAGGACGGGGTTTCCCAGGTGGTTTTGGCGATGTTCAGGACCGTACCAGGAGTGTGACGCGGGCCGGGGTTGATGCTGATAACACATTAAACAATGTGTTTATCTGCTCCTCCCTCTCCTCTGCCTTGAGGCCCAGGTTAGAAGCTAACCTGCAGAGCAGCACCTGATACTTCCTAAAATCGTCCGGCGGGCTAGCTCTCAAGGGCCCACCACTGCCTTGTCCAGAGCGGAGGATGAGGATTGGATGACCGGGGGAGGTCCAGAGCTGTCCTCACCCCTTGGAGAGGGTGGCCTTGGGGTAGGTACCGGCTCCTAACCCGCAGTGGCTGTCGGAGCTTCCTGAACTGACCCCGGTGCCAATCGGTGCCATGGGTGCCAATTTCGGCCTGTCTGACGCAGTGACCAAGGGCTGGCGGGAGTGGGGCAATGGCATGACGGGAACGCCTCAGGCATTCCAATAAGGCTCTTGGGTTGGCCACTGGCCCTGCTGCCAGGTCAGCACCGATGCCACGGACGCACCCTCTGGAGCCCAATCACGATGCTGTCTGGGAGAGGGGTTGAACGGCATCTCCAAGCCGGAAAAGTCATCACCCTCTGATGACCAAGGCAGGGCTGTGGAGGCTTGGGTCTGGTGGCTCACCATCGCTGCCAATGACTGGTGCCGGGAACGGTCCAACTGGTGCCGGGAGTAGGGTGAGGACGCAGGGCCAGTGGCGCCTGATATACCGTGGCATGAGCGCAGTACTCCAGAGGGTGCCACAGCCGGCCCTATGGATACCGCTAAGGCAAAAGTCTCCGATGATCGCGCACGTGAATGCGCACACCTACAATGGAATCAACATGAACAAGCACTCTTAAGAAGAACCAGCTGTACTACAGAGAAAGCAATCGGCATCACTTGTTAGTGTAGCCTATGCAGCTATGGAATTCTGGTTATTCCTGAAGATAGTTTTATTGAGAGAATATGCGTGTAGTAATGTGCAATTAGGGCTTTATCTTGCAAGGTGTGGAGTACCATTAAAGTCTTATTGAAATCTACCTGTTTCTTCCCCCAGCATACATCCTATGCCAAGTGCTGAGCCATCTACACCTACTCTGACCCTTGGGGGTGGAATCACCGGATGCCTAGTTAAAGCAGCTTTGGGGATGCTTTGAGCTGCTTCAGTCTTATTTGGAGGCCAGGATCTGGATCTGCAGCTCTGCCTTTGGAGAGGGGCAAAACCAAGAGACTATAAAGACATATGCCTCCACCTCTATGGAAAAATCATCTCCAGGCAATAAGAAGCAGCATCTCCATCTGCAAAGCCTAAAAGGTCTGGATAATTCCACAACCATAGGGACAGGCCTGTGATGGACATGGATAGCCCTTAGTTGGTAAAGTTATTGACAGACTGAATAGAATCCAGCTTGGTCATGTATAGCTGTATTGGTTCTGCCATGTCAACAAGTCACAAATAGATTCAAGAGATGACTCAGACATAGAGAGGCCAAATCCAAACCACTCCCCCAGGCAGCAGAAATCAGTGCAGTGCTGTTGTTCAAGGAGGGTAGGGGTGGATGATGTGACAGGATGCAGCAGGTCATTTTCCATGCGAGTTCCCTGCCTGGCTGCGCACAGGGGCACGTGAGGACAGGACACAGGCAGTAGGGATGCTCTTAGAAGATCTGCTATGCACATGGGGAGCTGGTTGAGCACAATGCCAATGGATACTCCGAGTAGCTACATGGACTTGGGGAAGGATTCTTGTCCCCCTGTATATCTGGCCAATACCTGACTCATCTACTCTGGCCAAACACTGAGATGTGGATTTATACCAGAAAGCAGATCTAATCAAATAGGAGGTGTTGTTTTTACACATTCACTTTTATAATTATTTAAATAATTAGACTATATTCAGAGAATATTTTAAAGAGATTTTCAGAAGCAAACTTACCCTATAGCCTTCCTACACACATCGGTTAAGTTACCCACTTTCACTTGATTTAAACAAAATATATTTACATTCTGCCACAATAAACTGGCAAATATCTTTTAAATTGAACTTTATCAAAATGCATCACATTGTATCAGGAGACTACAGAATGAAAACTGGGCAATGAATGACAACAATCAATAGTACAAAGCAAAACAATACATTCAAGTAAGTTTGCATTATGATCCGTCAGCAAAAATGGTATTCTTGCCACGTCCGAAGTAGTATGTAGTTCAACATCTTTGTAATTTCAAAGCCTCTGCTCTGCTGCATTGGTAAACCAGGAATGTGTACGTAATCTATGGTTCCCAATATACTACAGTAGGAAAAAAGGCCTTTTCTTCAAAGATGCAAAATTGAAACCTGCAAAAAACCTGCAATATTTAAAGATAAACAAAGTCTCTAATTATAGACAAGTTTTGGTGAACCATAAAAACCTGCAGGGCTGAGTGAACTGCTGAAGTCAAACCACATGGAAAAATTCCACTGCTAAAACACGTATGGGGCTTACTTTTGAACTTCTCATATGGGGCTGATTGTGATCTCAGTGATTTTAGAGAGAACAGATGAGAACATCCTGGTCTCTGATAAGGTTGCTTACCCAACTCAATGGAAATATTCCCGATGTAGAGTAACCCCCATTACCAAGATCAAGCAGAGTTGGTCCTACCCCACCTGCCTCCTGGCAGAGGGACCATGTCAGGCATATGATCAAAAAATGCTGCACTTCAGGGCTCCTTGCCTGCAGTGTGGTCTCTTGTGGGGGATGCTGTAGCCAGGCATTTGCTCTGAGTTACACATGGGATTGAACTGGCCCTGGCAGTCCCAAGAAATAAGGATGTGCAAAAGTAACTTGAAAGCAACCTTTGCTTGTCCTCTCCCACAGCTGCTCTGAGCAGAATCTGACACAGCTGAGGATCTAGCCCAGGACTGGGCCTATACTGTGTACAATAACAAGTCTTTTATTTATTAATAACTGCTTTTGTATTGCTAATCGTATTTTAAAGAAAGCTAAAAAAGATGTTACCAAAAAATCCGTGGCCCACCTGCTCCTGCTCCTATTAATTCAACCTCTTGAGTCTATCAACAATATCTTGTTGATCTAGTTGATGGAAGGAAGTTTATAGTTAATATGACACCCCATTGGCTCCCATGATGTTCAGTGATAAAATATTCCGCTTGCTTCTGTCTTTGATATGTGCATGTTCATCATATTGCACGATAGTGAACAAGGACAGCTTATTAGATATGACCACATTAGCACACAGTTTACAACATAACAGAGAAGCATCCCTATTCAGGAAAGCACTAGGGTAGCCTGTTATGTGGGACTCCTAAGGTCACCCTCAAATCCCAGTACATCAGCACATATTCCTGCTCTCACAACATTGCCCTGTTACTCTAAATTACTCTTTCTCCACCCACCTTCATACCAAAGTTAGAAAGAGAGAAGCTCCAGTTATCAGACTTTAGGAAATTTCAACTCCTTTATTCTTCAGGCCACAGCTCACCACTTACTAGTGGGTGAGAGCAGGAAGAGTCTCCTGTGAGCCTAGTAATACTGCTGCATAAATCAGGCAATAGCTAGTGCAGAAGAAAGGTGCACCCTTCTGCCCAGGAAAAATCAGTGTTTGAGACTACTTGCAGGAGTAAGGGTTGCAGGATCAATGACCTCCCTGGGATTACAGCATGAATAAAGGATGCATTACTTCTGCAGACCTGCCTGGTCTTTTCTGGCCAGGAAGCAGAAGCCTTCTGATGTATTTCAAAAGACAGTATAATGCACTGTCTCTCTGCAACCAGGTTAGTTCAGATTTAATTTCTTTTAAGCCCACTCAGCTCTCTACAATGGTTCCTTTGTACTGTGCATAAAGTAGATTTTTGAAGTGGCAATACATCAAGATATGGAACTTTTGCAGTCTAGTGAAAATAGCTATTCTGAGTTTTAACTAAAGTTTACTTCCATCATTTTAGCTATTAGGATGTTTAACAAAGAAATAAAATGAACTAAAAAAAGCAACAAAATATAGCACAGTGAAATATGGATTTTATTTTTTTTTAGCCATGCTATTAAACAGCCACCGCAAAGGCATTAAGACCATATCTTCCTCCAACAAGCCTCTACAAACACCAACATGATTTGTGAGTACAATCTGCATTTGGGCATATAAATTGACACTTGTGCACACAACACAGGAAATGGCACAAAAGCAATCATTTGCATGTGCAAATACATGTCTACTGGGTCAAATGTGAGTTTCTGTAGGTCCCAACAGCTGCTCTTGCAAATTTAGTGACAGTGACTTTCCGTACACCATTGGATTTTTGTTATTATTTGTATTACAATAGTGCCTAAAAGACCTACTTATGGACCAGGACCCCACTGTGGTAGGCGGTGTACAAATACAGAACAAAAAGATGGTCTCTGCCCCCAAAACCTTACAGTTTAAATATAAGGAAACAATACAACAATTTTGGTCTACAGTAGGCAGTGATCTCTCCACAACGGTAGCCTATCTGCTGTCAAGTTTTTGGTAGGCATCATGACAGAAGAGTTTTGAGGAGTGATTTGAAGAAGAAGAACACAGTTCTGCAGATGTTTACTGGGAGTGCCTCCTAAGTGTGAGGGGCAGGATGGAAGAAACATATGAAATAGCTTGTTTGAAAATGTAACAATTGGGCATTGGAGGCTAGCACCCTGGGCTGATCAGAGGCTTGCATCAACAGCTTGATTACGAATGAGATGACTGGTAGGGTGGGGATTGACTGTGAATGGCCTTGAAGACAAGCTGCTTGTCTTCAATGTGATAAAGAAAGAGGAGCCAGTGGAGGGATTCAAAGAGAGGGGTCTTGGTCAAATTGACAGGCTAGGAACATGATTTTTGCTGCAGCAATTTGAATGGATATGAGTAGGTCACGACTGAATTTTCATGGCCAGAGAGAAGAATGTTGCAGTAATCAAGACCCAAGATAATGAGACCTTAGACAAGAGTTCTAGCTTGTGGATGGATAAAAAAGGCTTAGAGATGCAGAAAGAATTGGCAAGATTTAGACAGGCTGCATGTAAGAATCTAGAGAGAGGTCTGCGTCGAAGATGGCACCGAGGTTATGGGCGTGAGTGACAGGCAGGATGATTGTATTGTTCACAGTGATTGAGAAAGGAGAGAGTGTGGAGGACTTGAGGGGAAAATCTGATGTTAAATGAACATTATCTTTAGGCCAAATACTTTAAGGTTAGATCCTGAGAAGTGCTGAGTCCTGACAACATTTATAGTTGCTCAGAATCAAGCTCTCATCTTTTGTTTTTTGACAAAATGAGCATTTAATATTTTTTATGGTAGTATTCAGAAGCCCCAAATTAGGACTGAAGTTTCATTGTGCCAGGCACTGTACAAACAGTCCTGCCCCAGCCCCTGTTCCTCTGAATATCACGAAGATCTGTGCGGATTCTTTAAAAATGTTGCCCCAATTGCAGACAACTTGCCGAAGTCTTCCTAAACAATGAAATGGGGACACTAAATGTATTGCAACTGACACTTAGTTTAGCTTCCAATATTATCTATGGCAGCCAACATGGAAGATAAAGGGAAAAAACGATTATTAAGATTAAACATTTTCAAACAAATAAATAATGGGGGATAAATGTACAGATCCTCCAGACATTCACCTCACAGAAATGAAAGTCTAGATTTCAGTGCAGACTTCTTAGATCTCTTTTTTGGACAATAATATGGAATTTTTCGAAGCCTGGTTCACTTACCAGGAGCACAGAGCTGTTGGAGGAAGTTGAGAGAGAACAGGATATTATTTATTAATACCACTTTAATGTAGGCTGCCTCATTCAGCAAGGCAAACTTGTCTCAAAAAAAAAAATTCCTCCTCCTGTGGGAGGCATCTCTTAAATTAAAATGATTCAGATAATATTCTGGCTGATCAAAAGGCTTTAGCCAATTTCCTTCTGACCACATCCATCTCTGCTCCCACAGTAAAGCAAAGGAGCACAGGCCTTCAGGCACATGCACCAGAGTAACAATATTTTTAGATCTTTAATCCCCTGAATGGATAGAGCTATATTAAATATGGATTACCTTTCTTGACTAGAGATAAAACTGCATGGAAAGAGGAAAAAAAACACTGAATAAGAGAGAGGAATCATTATGAATACAGACCACCCCCAAAAAAGACAGAACACCAGTTACGGAAAAGGTAACTGTCTTTTCTTCTTCGAGGGATTGCTCATTTGTATTCCACAATAGATGATTCCAAGCTATATCTGTTGGAGATGGGTAGGAGTTCACAAACTCTTGGGACGGAGCACAGCCCTGCCGAACCTGGCGTCTTCCCTGGTCTGGGAGATGATCGCATTATGCGAGGTGAATGTGTGAACTGAAGACCACGTAGCAGCCCTGCAAATGTCCTGAATGGGGACATGGGCTAAAAAGGCAGCCGACGAGGCTTGCGCCCTAGTCGAGTGTGCCCTCACAATTGGCGGCGAAGGTCATAACAGGTATGGGTGCACGAGGTGATCCAGTTGGAGAGCTGCTGAGTGGAGATCAGCCGACCCCTCATGCGTTCAGCCGAGGCGATGAACAGCTGCGAAGACTTCTTGAACTGCTTAGTCCGCTCCAAGTAAAAAGCCAGAGTCCGTCTTACAGCCAGTGTGTGGAGACGGCGCTCCTTGCTGGACGCTTGGGGCAGAGGATCGGCAGGAAAATATCCTGACCCACATGGTAGGCGGAGACCACCTTCGGCAGGAATGAGGGGTGTGGGCGGAGCTGGACCTTATCCTTATGGAACATCGTGTACAGGGGCTCGGAGGTCAGGAGTTCTGAGACCTGTCTAGCCGACGTGATTGCGACCAAGAAGGCTATCTTCCATGAGAGGTGCAACCAGGAGCACATAGCTAGCAGCTCAAACAGGGGACCCGTCAGTTGGGCCAGCACCAAGTTCAGGTCCCACTGTGGGACAGGGGGCCTAGCGTACGGGAAGAGACGATCCAACCCCTTAAGGAATCGGCCAGTCATGGCATGGGAGAATACTGTGTGCCCCTGCACCGGTGGGTGGAAGGCCGATATGGCCGCCAAGTGCACCTTGACGGACGAGGGTGCCAGGCCCTGGCTCTAAAGTGAAGGAGGTAGTCCAAAATGAGCTGGATCGGGGCAGCCATGAGGGAAACGCCCTGCTCAGCCACCCATCGGGAAAACCGAGACCACTTTGCCAAGTAGGCTTGGCACATGGAGAGTCGCCTGCTTTCCAAGAGGACGCGCTGAACCCCTGCTGAACACGTCCTTTCCTCCTGGCCTAACCACTGAGCAGCCACGCCGTGAGGTGCAGTGTCGCTAGGTTGGAGTGGAGGAGACGGCCCTGCTCCTGGGAGGGCAGGTCCGGGCGGGACGGTAACGGCTGCCAGGCTCGTGAGTGTCCCGTACCAATGATGCCTGGGCCAGGAGGACCCGGGTCCTGTCTGTCTCTTATCTTTTCCAGGACCTTGCCAATCAGCGGGAATGGGGGGGAAAGACATAGAGAAACTGGCCTGACCAGGACAGGAGGAAGGCATTGGAGATTGCGTCCCGTCCCAGCCCTCCTCCCTACCCTGGAGCAGAACCGGGGACAGCGACGGTTCTGTCGGTCCACCTGGGGAGTTTCCCGCTATTGGAAAAGTCTGTGCACCGCCTCTGGGTGAAGAGACCACTCGTGCTGAGAGAAGTCCCTGCTCAAGTGATCCGCCCGTGAGTTCCGGGTGCCCGGTAGGTGGTAGGCCTGTAGGCAAATGTCGTGGGCTATACAGAAGTCCCACAGCTTGAGGGCTTCCAGGCAGAGGGCAGAGGATCGGGCCCCGCCTTGCCTGTTGATGTAAAACATTGAGGCAGTGTTGTCTGTGAGAACCCTGACCACCCTGCCCTCCAGGTGCCCTGAGCTCCTTAACTTTTATGTGGAGGGCCAGGCCCCGTGCAGACCACAGACCTTGGGTCTGAACGTCTCCCACATGGGCTCCCCACCCCAGATCCAATGCGTCGGACACCAGTTCCAGAGACGGGGGCCTGCCTCTGAATGGGACCCCGCGGAGCATGTTCCCCGGGAGGACTACCATAATAGGGAGGCGATCACCGGTTTGGGCACAGTGAGGACCTTGTCCATCCTGTCTCTGGTCTGGGAGAACACTGAGGCCAACCAGAGCTGGAGGAGCCTCATCCTGAGTCTGGCGTGACAAACCACATATGTGCACACCAACACGTGACCCAAGAGTAGGAGACATGCTCTGGCTGTTGTTACTGGGAACATTGTGACTGAGGCGATGAGCCCTTTCAGGGTCTTGAACCTGTCTGGTGGGAGGGAAGCTTTGGCCAGGACCGCCCCGATAACTCTATGCGTTGTACCGGGACTAATGTGGACTTGATGTTGTTTACTAACAGGCCCAGAGTGGCACACGTGGACAGGAGGAGCACCACATGATCCCTCATCTGTGACCGGGAGATGCCTTGACCAGCCAGTCATCCAGATAGGGGAAGATCTGGACCCCACAGCGCCTGAGGTAGGCCACCACCACAGACATACACTTTGTAAATACCCTGGGAGTAGTGGACAGGCCAAATGGGAGGACCGTAAATTGGTCGTGTTCCTGCCCAACCATGAAATGGAGGAAGCGTCTGTGCCCCTCAAATATATGGATGTGGAAGTACACATCCTGCAGATCAAGGGCAATGTACCAATCCCCGGGATCCAGGGAGGGAATGATGGAGGCCAAGGAGACCGTGCGGAACTTGAGCTTCACTATGTACTGGTACAGGCCTCGCAGGTCTAGGATGGGCCTGAGCCCCCTTTTGGCCTTCGGGATAAGGAAATAGCAGGAGTAGTACCCCCTGAGTTTGAACTCCGCTGGCACCATTTCCACTGCTCCTCGGCCAAGGAGCCGCCCCACCTCCTGCTCGAGCAGAGCCTCGAGAGAGGAGTCCCCCAGGAGGGATGGGGGCGGAGGGTGGTTGGGCAGGGTAGAGGTAAACTGGAGGGTGTATCCCCAAGAGATGGTGCTGAGGGCCCACTGGTCCGAGGTCGGCCGCGACCACTCCAGGAGGAAAGCACACAACTGGTTGGAGAAGGGAAACTTTATTGGGGGTCGATCACTGATGAGAACTGTTAGGGCGTCCCATCAAAACTGCCGCTTCCCTGCCTGTTTGCCTTTGGAGGACCCAGGCTGGGGAGCAGACTGAGACTGTCTCTGTGGCTGTTTCTTATAGTCCCGCAACATTTTTATAAGGGGGCTCATATTTAGAGTGGGTGGCCTGGGTGGGAGCCTGCTGCAGCTTAAACTTGGGTCTAGCGGTAGCATAGAGGCCAAGAGTCTTAAGCGTAGTGCAGGAGTTCTTCAGGCCATGCAGTTTTATGTCCGTCTGTTCCGCAAACAGCGCTTTGCTGTCAAACGGAAGGTCCTGCAGAGAGCTCTGCGCCTCACTGGACAGCGCGAGTCACGATGCCCTTCTCATGGACACCGCGGAGGCCATGGACCGCGTGGCCATGTCTGCGGCATTCGACGCTGCCTGCAGGGTTGCCTTGGAAGCCGCTTTACCCTCTTCCACCACAGCTTTGAACTCCTTCCTGTCACGCTCCTGGAGGGAGTCCTCGAACTTGGGCAGCGAGCCCCATAGATTGAACTTGTACCAGCCCAGGAGACCCTGGTGGTTTGCCACCCGTAACTGGAAGCTTGAGGACGAATAAAGTTTCCTCCTAAAGGAATCCAGCCTCCTTGAGTCTTTATTTTTCGGAGTAGGGGTTGGTAGGCCCTGCCGTTCCCTGTGGTTGACCGACTCAACCACCAGCAAGTTAAGGGCAGGGTGGGTGTAAAGGTACTCATGACCTTTGGCGGGCACAAAATACTTGCGTTCCGCTCTCTTAGAGTTGGGAGCCAGTGAGGCTGGGGTTTGCCACAAGGCATTTGAAATTTTCGCCACCCCTTCGTGGAGTGGCAAAGCCACCCTGCCGGGTACAAAGGCGGACAGGACATTAAAGAGGGAGTCCAAAGGCTCCTCCACCTTCTCAGCCTGGAGGTTGAGGTTTGATGCCACCCTTTTCAATAGTGCCTGGTGGGCTTTAGAGTCCTCCTTCGGGATGGAGGGAGGAGGGGCCGTAATCATCGCATCAGAGGAGGGCGAGGAGACAGGCGTGGTACTTTGCGTGTCCACCAGCACCGGAGGATCCATCGCCCTGTGGGCACGATGCCGAAGACACACGTCCTACCAACTCCTTCCTCGAAGGCCGGGAGAGGGAGGTCGACGGCCGTTCAGAAGCTCCGGCTACCAAACGAGTCCCCACTGGGGGCTGCGCCGGGGTCAACGGTGCCCACTGGTACCACTGCACCGGCCATGGGGCCCAGTGCCACTGCACTTGCTGTGGCACCGGCAGAGCAGGCTGTTTGTCTTGGCTGGCCTGACCTGCTACAGTCCCTGGACCAGGAGGAGCGGCGACACCGGGAGCGGTGCCAACCAGGATCTCTGGGCTATGGGAGAGGTGCCGGGGCGGGGTCCTGGAGTGAGACGATGAACAAGAATGGCGTTGATGTTGGTGTTGCAACTGGCTACGGTAGCCCTGCTGAGACGAGGACCTTCAGCGGCGTCTGCCTCGGTCCCATCGGTATCCGCTTCTCGAGGTGTAGCGGTGCCTGGAGCTTCTGTCAGACGGAACCCAACCAGACAACCTGGTGAGGGTTGAAGGCGACCTTGCGTGGACTACGCACTGGACGGTCACTGAGCAGCTAACGGCATCGGGAACATTCCCTCGACCGAGACGGGGCAGACTGTGGAGATCCCAGCGGCAGCTTGCCTCTGGACCGCAGGGCCAACATTGGCGGTGCTCCATGGATATAACGTCCCGAGCCGCTTGCAGGGCCTCTGGCGTGGAGGGCATCCGGACATCTGGGGAAGCCTGCTCCGAATGGGTCGGGTTACTCCGCTCGACCTGAGTGAGAGGCTGATGGGGTCCGAGGACTGCCCAACATGGATGTAGCCTCTCCCCCAGTCTTGCTCCGGTGCCACGGCGAAGAAGGCCTCTTCTTAGTCTTCTTGGTGTGTCCCGTGGATGGGGAGCGATGCCAACTGGTAGATGGCACCGGTGGGTTGCCACGTACCGATACCTCAGGGGTCAATGCCAACTCCATCAGGATGGCCCGGAGCCTAATGTCTTTTTCTCTCTTGGTCCAAGGCTTAAACGACTTGCAAATCTTGCAGCGATCACTGAGATGGGTTTCACCCAAACAGCATAAACAGTCTGTGTGCGGATCACTCACTGGCATCGGTCGCCTACAAGTGTCGCACAACTTAAAACCCGGGGTGCGGGGCATGCCCTGGCCTGGGCGCACTAACTAAACTAAAATAAACTAATCAACTACTACCTACAGTCACCATACACTGAACAAACAAGAGTTCTGGGGACAAGCTGCAGCAAAGCTGGAGCAGAGCAGTCCCAAAGCACCTTCACTGGCGGTAAGAAGGAACTGAGGGTGGTGGGGAGCGTGCAGCGCCCCTTATACCGCGCCATGGAGGCGCCACTCCACAGGTCACTAGGGGCGCTCCTCTATGGGTACTGCTAGGGGAAAAACTTCCAAAACCGGTGCACGGGGCGAGCACGCACACCTATTGTGGAATACACATGAGCAATCACTCGAAGAAGAACATACAACTCTGTGTTGTAGTTAATACAGTATAAAGTTAATAGGAAAAGTAACACTTGACAATCCAAGAATGTATGTTGTGAAGGAAAAAAGAAGAGATGATGCTTCCAGGGCAGCTACTTTGGCATTGTTTTATTCATTTATTTCTTCTTACTTTAATTCAATTACTTGTATACCTTGTAAAATAACAGGCCCTAAATTGATTCTCACTTAAATCAAGGGTAACTACACTGGAGTTATTCTAAGAGTGGTGTAAGCAAGATCAGAATCATGCCCATAAGGTTGTTATTGTACAGAATTGCCTCTGTATATAGAGCACATTATAAGATTACCTTTTATTAAAGGTTATTGCACCCTTCCTTCCAAATTCCATGGAGTTCATTCTAATCATGCAAACTTTGTTTCCCAAGACCAGCCTTATAGAAAAAAACAGTATTGCTTTGATAAGGGACCTTTGAACACAGCTATTTCTATTTATAAATGAAAAGCTGCTCTTTCAATTATCTTTTCACCTATTGTTGTTACAGTCAATAAAGTACCTGGAGTGGTTCCTGTTGTCAGTTTAAACATTTTCATCCAAGCGTCAGCATAGGTTCTCTTTTTGTCAATACAATTTGTGTTTGTCAGAAGACTGTACTTTTTTACAGACCTGCATATCAGGTGGATAGCAGTCCAATAGCTAGTATTTTCACTTGGAACTAATGGATTAGGCATGTGTCATGACTCAGGAGGGTTAACACTGGAAAAAATGGGGACAAAATGAATGGTTAGGCAGGATTTCAATGCTAAATGCTCAAGTACCCAGTGACAAGTTGAGTATTGGATAGATGGACACTGGCTGTTTGGCAATACTGAAGTTCTGAGAGAGTTCCAGAAATAAGGGGCAAAAAGACAAGCATCATAAAGAATAACGTGGGCATGTATAGCACTGTGAGGTAACACTTTTAGCTTTAGTGAGAGTAGGTGAGCCTTGGTCCACTAGCCAGCTGGAATATCAACTAAATTGCATAAATAGTCTCATCAATACCTCATGACCAATGTAGTAGATAAAGGCAGGATAAGAGATCAGCCTGTGCTCTAAAAAGTCCCCCCACCAGGTTTTGCCATTCAACCTCAAAGACTTGAAAAAGCCATCCCTGGCTGGCTGGGGCATGATGCCCTGTGGAACTGACTGAGGGAGAAACAGATTTCCTAGCCGAAGGCTCATAACATTCTCACTATTTACTCTCTTCAATAGATGGGAAAATGGCAGTCCCAGTACAAAGGCTCTAGTGATTACCCCGGGATCCAAAAGTCACTGGACTAGTCTCCTGGGAGTTGCTGCCTTTCATGACTATTCCTAGGCCTCAACTCTTTTGAGTATATAGCAATAATGAAAAACTAAGCTAAAACTCTAGGAGAGAGATATGAAGGAAACTCCTACAATACACACATTTTTCTAATCTGTTGTACATATTTAATCCTTTTTTTACAGAAAGAAAAACAGCGTTAGCTACTGCCCCCAACAACAGTAATAATAAGGTGCCTAGCTAGACAACCAGAGTGATGATAAAGAACAGCTTTTTTCTAAAGCATAATCCTTTGATTTTCAGGACACTTGTATTTTGTGGTTTATCCTGCAAATGATTCCATTCCCAAAATGGCCTGGCAGACATCAGTAATACAGAGCAGCTGGGATAGTGGAAAAGATCTTAGTGGGCATGGTTACTAGCTAGAGTTTCCTACAGAACCACCACCATTTTTCAGTGACTGATATGGTTGCCAACCCTCCAGGATTGTCCTGGAGTCTCCAGGAATTAAAGATTAATCTTTAATTAAAGATTATGTCATGTAATGAAACCTCAAGGAATACGTCCACTCAAAATTGGCAACCCTAGTGACTGACCTAATTTAAAGGCTAAGCTCCAAATATAATGAAGTACTCCACCACTATGCAGAAGAATATTCTATTTCCTTATTACACTGGGCATGTTCTCATGTTCATGGTAGGTCCTCCACTAGCATTACTCCTGCTGTGAGGAAGAGCTGATACATTAAAGAGTAGAAGGACTAGAAAGGTGCTGAGAGCACAGTTACAGAGTCCATAAAGTTTTTTTAATGTGTCAACAGAACTCAGCCTTAACTGCTGTCACCTCAATGAGTATTCAGTCACTGATCTAAACACTCTCATACAAATGAATTTAGAGATAAGGTTGCTCAAGTGTATTTCAGCATTCATGCAAAGTAAGAAAGCAAAGCAGACAACATCCATACTTAACAATATCAGTCTCTAAGCATTACCTACTACTATCATGACACCAAAGCCTCACCAGAGCCATGCCAAACACTTTCAATTCAACAATACACACAATGCATTAAAAAAAAACCTGTTACTTACAGTAACTGTGGTTCTTCAAGATGTTATGCAGACGTGTATTCTAAGTAGGTGTGTGCATGTCCTGCGTGTTGGATCCAGAGACTTTTGCCTAGCAGTACCTGTAGACGGGCAGCGCTTGTGCCTATAGCGCCTCCCCGACTATATGAGGATATATATGGATACAAGAAGTTATCCATCTAGAGATGGTCTGTGCAGACACCACTTGTCCATTCATGTGGTCCACATACATATGAACAGGAAAGACAAAGCATGAAACTGTTCATTCTGTTCAGATAAAAGGCTAGACAGCCGCCTAACATCTAATGAATGGCAGTGTTGCTCCTCCGGGGAGGAATGTGGCTTAGGGGAAAACCACAGGCAAAACACCACCTGGTTCCTATAAAATTGAGACCACCCCGGAGAGAACTTTGGGTGTGGCCAGAACATTACCTTGTCCTTACAAAAGTGTGTGTAAGGAGACCCCACCACCAGCGCCGGCAACTCACCCACCCTCCTGGCCAGGGTAATGGCTATCAACAATGCAGTTTTCTGAGACAGGAGGGGCAGTGGACAGGATGCAAGGGGCTCAAATGGAGGCCCCATTAGAGTGGCTAAAACTGAGTTCAGGTCCCTCTCGGACCAGAGGATGCAGGTGGAGAAGTCCTTTCAGAAATCTTATCACAATGGTGTCGGGGAAAAAAACAGATTTCCCTTGAATAGAGGGATGAAACACCGATATTGCTGCCTGGATAGTGGTCAATCTGCAGGAACGCCCTCGATTTCATGGAGTCTGACATGGCCCCAATGAATTCTATTTGTTGAGTGGGGACCAAGGTTGATTTTGCGGTGTTTAGCATGAGTCCCAATTGGTCAAGTAAACTGAGCGTGGTGTTGACATGTGCGAGAACCTCCTTTCTGGAGCTGCTACTGAGCAACCTGTCATTGAGGTAGGGGAAGATGTGGATTCTCTTCCTCCTGAGGTATGCCATGACCACTGCCATAAAGACTTGGGGGGACAGAAGAGAGGCCAAACAGGAGAAAATGGCGTTCTCCTACTAAAAAGCGAAAAAATTTGCTGAGACTCAGCAGAATGGCCACAAGAAAATAAGCATCCTGAAGGTCCAGAATAGTGAACCAGTGATTCTCAGACAAAGCAGGGAAGATAGCTCAGAGAGTGACTGTGGAACTTCACGTATTTCATTAATTTGAATCTTCAAAGGTCAAGGATGGGCCTCATCCTGCCCTTGGATTTTGGTATCAGGAAAACACAGGGAGAAGAAACCGTGACCCGGGTGTTCTCACAGAACCTCCTCCACCACCCCCAACGTTAGCAGAGAGCAGTGTCTCGTGAGAGTGGTCCTTGAAGAGGGACAGGGATGAGGGTTAGGGAGTGGGTATGGAGAGGAACTGCATGGCAGTGTCTAGGACCCAGCTGTTGGCTGTAATCAAGACCCAGACATTGTAAAAGTGGGTCAGCCTGTCCCCAAAGGAACAGGAGGACAATGAGGGTGGAGGAAGAACTGGAATGGAGCTCTAGACCAGCGAGTTAAAATGGGCGCTTAGCAGTTGTTGAAGGAGGGCAAACAGACCAACTGGTCCCCGAGTTTGAGCGCTTTCTCTTGTGAGACCTGTTCCTCTTCCTAGGGTAGTGTGACGTTGCACTCTGAGTGAGTTTATCTCCTTTTTCACCTCTTCCTCTTTTCTTCTAAAAACTTTTTCTTTCTCAAAGCATTCCTTCTGCCTACGACACTCTTCGTCTTGGCGTCTGTTTCTCCCGCTGCAATTGAAATATAACATAACTAGAATATGCTTTATGCTAGATATGCCATGTAACATACATCTTTGCAAAGGTTATGATCTACTGAATATATTCATCCTATTTGTATGCATGTATCATTTTTATATCTGAAGTTATGAGCGTTGGCTCTATGCTTGTATTTGAAGTGTTTGCTGTAGGAAACACATATGGGTGGTTTGGCCAACATATTGTGAAGGGACTGTTCAAGTAATGGGGAGTAGTTAACTAACAATGGACTTTGGGAGATGCCAATCCACATCTGAGCTTTCCTGGGAACGTTCAAACTAACATGTAAACAATGGTGGCCTGCAAAAAGCTGAATCATTCATGGACATGTGACTTGCCCAGGTGACTACAAACTCCACCTCGTTGCTGTGATTTTGCACAGAAGAACAAAGGGGTTTCCGCCAACAAGAGAGAGAAAATAAAAGGCCCTGGAAGCCTCTCCCTTTTTGTCTTCAGCTGGCTCAAGACCATGGGTCTGTGTTGCAGCAGGCTTGCGTGTCTGGCTCAACAAGACAGGGTTCTGGATTCCCGGGCTGACAGGGAAAATGGGCTCAGAGGTAGTTTCAGCATGTCAGGTGACAGTCCCAAGTGGGTCTCTGTGAGCAAACCCATCACAGGTAGTCTCGCTGTCTCAGAGACAAGGGCTGCACAAAAGGAATCTTCAGTCTATACGGGCTTTTGCTGCTGTGCTCTGTAGTGGCATCTCTGCGTGCACAATACTTATACCCCCAAAGACTTCAAGGGAGCCCTCAAATCCTTAAAGGAATGCAAGCTTTCATTAATCTTGTTCAAAAACAAGGTTTGGCCATCAAAAGGCAAGTCTTTACCCACATGCTGGACATCCAGAGTGATGGCCATGTTTTGGAGCCAGGAAGTTTTAAACTTGCTGCCTATTAATTTCATTTGGTGACCCCTAGTTCTTGTGTTATGAGAAGTAGTAAACAACACTTCCTTATCTACTTTCTCTACACCAGTCATGATTTTATAGACCTCAATCATATCTCCCCTCAGCCGTCTCTTTTCCAAGCTGAAAAGTCCCAGTCTTATTCATCTCTCTTCATACGGAAGCCGTTCCATACCCTTAATCATTTTTGTTGCCCTTTTCTGAACTTTTTCCAATTCCAATATATCTTTTTTGAGATGGGGCAACCACATCTGCACACAGTATTCAAGATGTGGGCGTACCAGGGATTTATATAGAGACAACACGATATTTCTGTCCTATTATCTATCCCTTTCTTAATTATTCCCAGCATTCTGTTTGCTTTTTTCACTGACGCTGCACATTGAGTGGATGTCTTCGGAGAACTATCCACAATGACTCGAAGATCTTTCTTGAGTGGTAACAGCTAATTTAGACCCCATCATTTTATATGCATAGTTGGGATTATGCTTTCCAATGTGCATTACTTTGCATTTATCAACATTAAATTTCATCTGCCATTTAGTTGCCCAGTCACTCAGTTTTGAGAGATCCTTTTGTAGCTCTTCGCAGTCTGCCTGGGTCTTAACTATCTTTAGTAATTTTGTATCCCCTGCAAATTTTGCCTCCTCACTGTTTATCCCTTTTTCCAGACCATTTATGAATATGTTGAATATGACTGGTCCCTGAACAGACCCGTGGGGGACACCACTATTTACCTCTCTCCATTCTGAAAACTGACCATTTATACCTACCCTTTATTTCCCATCTTTTAGCCAGTTACCAATCCATGAGAGCATCTTCCCTCTTATCCCCTGGCAGCTTACTTTGCATAAGAGCCTTTGGTGAGGGACCCTGTCAAAAGCTTTCTGAAAATCTAAGTACACTATATCCACTGGATCCCCTTGGTCCACATGCTTGTTGACCCCTTCAAATAATTCTAGTAGATTGGTGAGGCATGATTTCCTTTTACTAAAACCATACTGACTCTTCCTCAACAAATTATGTTCATCTAGATGTCTGACAATATTGTTCTTTATTATAGTTTCAACCAGTTTGCCTGGTACTGAAGTCAGGTTTACAGGCCTGTAATTGCCGGGATCACCTCTGGAGCCCTTTTTAAAAATTGGCATCTGTAGTGGGGTGGCTGCCCCACTCCAAGGTAAAAGGGATTAAGAGCAGCTGAGGGAGGCTGGTGAGGTAGTTGGACCCAGGTGTGGCTGGCTTAATCAGGCCACAGCTGGCCCGGATAAAAGGAGACAAAGGAGTCTCACTCTAGCCTTGGAGTGGGAAGGACTAGCTGCCCAAGAGGAAGGTACCTGAGGTAGAGCAGTGTTGGGGAAGGGCAAGAGGAGCTGGGGAGCTCCAGCCTGGTAAACCACCAGGCTGCAGGCCTTGGTGGGGGCCTACAAAGGTACTGGGGCTACAGAGCTGCAGCCTGGGAATAGGCAGAGGCAGCTGGTCCAATCCCCTTGCCATTACAGATGAGTGGCCATTACAGACTGTAGTCTGCTCCAGTGAAAGGGGGCTAGATGATGACTGGCAGTAGACACGGAGGCAAGGTGGGGATAGAGGGATGGGGGTTCCCCTGGGAGGGGATACCCAGAGTGTGGGGGTACTGCTGGGGCAGAACCCTGAGGTAAAGGGGCACCAGATCTGGGAGGGACACGGGGCCTGAGGCAGGCAAGACACCAGCCAGCAGAGGGTGCTCCGGAGCTGTAGTTGAGCTAATTCCCAAGATGACCAGCAGGAGGAGCCATGCTGGTGAGTCTTGCGCCACTACAGCATCACATTAGCTATCGTCCAGTCATCTGGTACAGAAGCTGATTTAAAATGATAGGTTACAGACTATAGTTAGTAGTTCTGCAATTTCACATTTGAGTTCGTTCAGAACTCTTGGGTGAATACCATCTGGTCCTGGTGACTTATTGCTGTTTAATTTATCAATTTGTTCCAAAACCTCCTCTAATGATACCTCAATCTAGGACAGTTCCTCAGATCTGTCACCTAAAAAGAATGGCTCAGGTTTGGGAATCTCCCTCACAGCCTCAGCCGTGAAGACTGAAGCAAATAATTCATTTAGTTTCTCCGCAATGGCCTTATCGTCCTTGAGTGCTCCTTTAGCAGCTTGATCGTCCAGTGGCCCCACTAGTTGTTTAGCAGGCTTCCTGCTTCTGATGTACTTAAAAAAATTTGCTATTACTTTTTGAGTCTTTGGCTAACTGTTCCTCAAATTCTTTTTTGGCCTTCCTACTTGTATTTTTACACTTCATTTGCCAGTGTTTATGCGCCTTTCTATTTTTCTCACTAGGATTTAACTTCCACTTCTTAAAGGATGCCTTTGTAAAGTTGGCTAAATCATTCAGCAAAACAGAAGTTAAGGTGTTTTTTTAATGCATTATGAAAGAAAAGCTAACTATTCAAACTGATATATTCCTTAATTATAGCCTCTTGAGAGATGGTTGGTAGGGCCCAAAGAAACAGATGAATATAGGAGGTTAACTGATTATCTACCTTGCTCATCCCAAATCAGGACAATAGTTTTTGTAATTCAGGCACATAAGGTAGTCCCTCAAATCCAATTTTAGGAAGGCAGACATAAAGAGGGATGATTGCATTAAGGTCTCAATTAGATAACTACATTTAACTGCTTTGCTGTTTGTCTGCAAATTTAACTCCCATCTTAGTTAGATAAGAAGATTTAAAAGTACTAATTAACAAAATAACTTTACTGGTCCAAAATTAGTAAATAAAATTGGATATGGGTTAATGGATTAAAATGAAGCAAGTCAAGACAGGTTAGAGAGTGAGAACAATTTTTGCTATTTATATAACACCGCACTGGATTGGGCGAGCGTGTGGGAAGAGGGCGGGGGAAGTGCTGGGATATTGAACATAACAAGCCCAGATTCTCTCCTACATTCCATGCTGCCAGTGCAAAGCAGTCCTAAAAACAATATAGCTGGCTCCAGAAGAATCACACCAGCCTAGAGGAATCTCTGTGTCATGTAGATGTGGTGATGGCTCCTATCCAAGGGTCCCCCCCACAAGACCAGTTTACGAGTGTCTAGTGGAAAGGTTACATGGCTGAGGGTTCCCTGCCCCCTGGTGATTCCTAGTCGTTGTCCAAAAGACTCTTGGCACAATGAGCTACTGGCACTACTTAGAAGAGCTTAAAGCCACCATTGCACTGCCTTTATACCCAATGCAACTCGGGATAGATCAGGAGCATAATCACTCATATAACATTTAAAAAGGCATTTTTAATAAATATTCCTTTATGGAGAAATCTACATCTAAAAGATAAGAAGTAGTAGACCAAGTCCAATGTCCATAGTAGGTGTACATTTCTGACTGAGCAGACATACTCGAGCTAGTGCACTTAAAAAAAAAAGAGGCATAGCTGCAGCAGCACAAATGGCCAGCCTGAGTACATACCCACGGTCTCGGGCATTGATCTTGGTATTAACTAGGAAACAGACTGTTTGAAATTTATAGCCTGTATATTTGATTGATTTATTATATAATGATCTCCAGAACGCTGACTGCTGTGACATGTTAGTATTTAAATAAGTTAAAAGCCCAGATCGTATTTCTCTTGTAAGAACACTATATCATTTGTTTTCAATCACGTCATCATTGCTATAGCATACCTAAAATTTAAGGTTTAAAAATTGATCCATTTGGCATAGCATGACATCAGCATCAGCTACGCTACCATGTGGATTTAAAAATGGAACAGCTATGAAAACATTAACCCAAGACTGTCCACCACAGGGCATTGACATCCAATATAGGACTAACAACTGAAGAAATAACTTTGATCAGATGTGCCTCTGGGCTGAATCACAATAAAAAAGGAAATCAATCAAGGAATAGCAATAATATACACAGCTGGTTATATGAGGCCAGATTGGCCAATGGCATTTCAGTTCATGAATATCTGGATTACATATAACTCTGTGTGTGACTCAAGTACCTCAAGTTTAGTTATTTGTGACTGTTTATGTTTTATGTAAATCATAAAACACTTTTTTCACATTGTACATGTTGTATTTAGTTGTGCTGAACATGCTGCTTAATATCAGTATACACAACATTGCCATGTGCCATGCTTGTTGTTAAATATCATTAAAACCAGGTTGAACACTTGCACTATATGTCTTGAAAGTGCTATTCAGATTACTAAAAAAAATGTAGCTAAAGAATCTTCTATCTTTTCAATTACCTAAGGAAATACACTTAGAGAGCAGTCTTCAAATCATTATGAAAAAACCTACTGATCAAGCCCTTCAAGTATAAACACATTCCAGACATATTACATGAGAAAAAATACCTCTGCTTGATGTGTTAGTATTGCAAGGGATATAACAGAACAAGAGGCACAAACAGTATTTCCAGATAATTGCTACAACGATGCATAGGGAAAATGCATTTAAGGACCACAATTAAGTAAAAAAGTAAACAGCTTTATTCTTGATAGAACTGAGTAGAAAATATTAGTTTGCCAACTTTATTTCTAGTTTTTAACTGGCCAAATCTTTTTATGGTTAAGAGTTTAGATCCTGATTTTCAAAAATGCAATTGCTTGTCAAATTGGCACACAAAATTACTCCAATTACATGCAATCTGGGTTTTGATGCACAACTAGCCACCTGTATGCAGCTGCTGTAATGCGTCTGTGGCAATGCCAAGTACAGTAGACTATACATTTGACAAAAAGGATGGTACTGTAGCTAAAGCTAAAGGTCTGGAAGTCAAGAAATATGGGTTATAAATATAGCTCTGTGTGAGAGCAGAGGAAAGTCACTTATCTTCTTTATGCTTTAGTTTCATTATCTCTAAAATTGGGATAATATTTACTTACCTCACAGGGGTGATTTAAGGCTCAGTTCATTAATGTTTTTGAAGTCCATTGAGAACCTTGGGTGAAAGATGCTAGAGAAATGCAAAGTACTGAGGATTTTTAATATCTGCATAAATACTGCAAGCTGTAGGGGCATATTTTACAAAGATATCAACACAAAACTCTACAACAGACAGCAGCATCTGCTCAGGAATGAATATTCAGTATAGGATACTTTTTAGAGTACAGCATGCATTCCAGGTGTCTGTTTTGGCTTTTTATCCAAGCTTTCTCTTGTTCTTCCAAGGAGTATGAAGCTTCACTAATAAGCATCCCAACTTTTCTATTTTGTCTGTTTGATGCATTTCTACCATCCTTCTGATAAACTAGCAGCTCTGTGTCCCTTCTTTTTAGGTCCTTCCATCATTAGGATGAGCATCTGCTTTTCAAAATTCTGTAATATAATCAACACAGTATTTTAATACCCGTCATAGCTTTAAAGAATGCAATAGCTATTCTCTCAGAGATTCAGGTGACAGTCAAGAGCTTTAAAAATGCATTTCCTTCATAAAGAAAATAAAGACCTTCTGGAAAAATAAAGTGTGAAGCCCTCAAATTTTCAAAGGAGAGACCTTTAAGTACAAATGACACACAGAAGGGATGATAGTTTTCACACTTTCCAGGGTGATACTATGGAAACAAAAAGATTATATCCCTACTTTTCAGAAGTGTTCTTCATTTCTGCAGGTGCAACTCTGCATCTGTACAACTGTATATGTAATTGAGTGTGAAAACATCATTTAGTCATCTAAATATCTGATTAAATGGTGTCACAATTATTCATGAGTGCAAAGTTGAACTTGCAGGAATGAAGACCCAGTAAGCCTAATGGTGATGAATGTACAGGTTTGAACTGTGGAAGATGGGGGTTTTGTTTATTTTTTAAAAAACAGTCAACAATTAAGATCTATGGAATAGTATTTCAGTTGAATGTAGGTTTAATGCTGGCAGCTGCTTAAAAAAAAATGAATAGTGCTTATTAACTCACGACATCTAAACAAGGTACAGTGGCACTTTTGGGAGGAATACAGCTGTTGCTTAATAGAGAAATTATTGGTAGTTTGTCAGACAGAAAGCTGGGTTATTCCATCTCAGGCACACCTACTTCCTCATAATTTCCTCACTAACTAAAAATGCCACCTAATCCAAAACACCAGACAACATGCACCAAAGGAGAAGCAGCCCTAGTAAGGGCTGAAGCCCATAAACACACACTCATATCCTGTAGCCTGGCAAGGGACCCCAAGGGACTTGAAAAATACAGGCAGGACCTAGAATAAGTGACTGTAATGCTCAGTTTCTTTAGGGGCCTCTTGTACCACAAAAGTAGAGTGGTTGGAAAGGTTAATTACAATGTGTGTGTATAGGGGCCATGTAAATGGTATTTTATATATACTTGTACTATGTACGTTCTGGCTGGCATTCCTGCTGTGATCAGTCTATGTTTAATATAATGGGCCAGGAAGATACAAAAAATTTACACCAGATGAGGATCTGGATCAGTTTCTTTAATATTCATCATGTATGAAGCCAACAGAAATTGTAATGGAGGACTAAGTAAGGATTGCAGGGTTTGATTTAATATGTTTAAATTTCTCCTCTACTGTAGGTTTTGTTTTCCAGAGCTCATCAAGTATCATTTTTATTATATCTCCAAATATTTAATTTTTTCTACTGTTTATAAACTGTACCTTCACGATGCTGCCTTTGAATGCTTTGTTTTTCACCCTGTCTAAGCTTTGAGCCCTGTATACCAATAATCCAATCCCCACAGAAAATCAATCCACAAGGCTTTTTCCTCCCACACAGAGCTGAAAGAGAATTATATGGATTTTAGACTAGTAAGAAAATAAGGAAAGTAACAGATGTACACAAAAGGTTACAGCAAAACAAATACTGCAATAAAAGAATTAAAATAAAAAAGAGTACCAAATGCAGCTTCTCTTCAAAACTGCGTTAAGTGACAGTGACATAACTAAAATGTCCCTTGCCTGCACTAAACAGATGTCAGGTGAACCGATATTATTAACAAAGTTTGTAAAGAAACGCCATTCCTTTAATTAATTTTAATCGTCTTAGAAGGATTACCAATTAACAAAAGTATATGGCTCAAACCGACTCCATTTAATCCTTTTTAAACCCACATTTTTAACATGCTCAAAATATTTTCAACGATACTATTCCTGATGCTTTTAAGCCACAGAAAGGTTTTGTACCAGCCAAGCATTGTTAATTAGATGACGCATGTTCCCTAGCGAAGCTTTGAAGACATTAATTTCCCTTCATCCTGAACTTTAGCTGCCTTCAAGTTTCACCAGCAGTTTCTAAATCAAGCCAACCATCAAATAAAATCACTTTTATTTAAGTAACCTTTAGCCCAGTTCTTTCTTAGTTGCTTTACCCATCATGTAGTTCAGAGTTACTCTTTCATCATAGTACAAAACACCTTTTTAAACTGGGGGTTTGTGGGGGTTAAATCCTGCAAAAAAGAGTTTACTCACTCTATGTAGTAACTGACATTCTTCAAGATGTGTCCTCCTAAGGGTGTTCCACTTGTAAGCGGAATATATTGTGTATGATAGTGTCGTTTATCTCCCATTGATGATCCCAGGGAAAATGTCTACTTAGTTTGTCCGCGGTGGTATTCAGGGCCCCGGGAAGATAGGCGGCTGATATCCGGATGTTGTTCGCGGGGCACCAATTCAGAACTTCATGGTTTCTGTGCAAAGCAAGTGAGATCGACCCTCTCCTTGCCTATTGACATAGAACATGCATGCGATGTTGTCTGTCAGTATCGGAACATGTTGGTTCTGAATGAATGGGAGGAAGTGACGGCAGGTATTGTGTATTCTCACAGTTCTAGAACGTTTATGTGTCGGGAGGCTTCGGTGAAAGACCATAGCCCCTGGCTGTGTGGTGGGACATGTGTGCTCCCCATCCTGTGAGGGATGCATCGGTAGTCATTATGAGTGATGGGGAGTCCTGGAGAAAAGGGACTCCTGAGCAGAGGTTGGAGGGAACTGTCCACCATCGGAGGGAGTCTTTGACTCTGAAGGGTATGGATAGAGGCTTGTTGAGAGCGTGTGTGTTCGATCTGTAAACCATGGCCAACCAAGCTTGGAAACATCTCATGTATAGGTGTGCATTTTTGACCAAGAAAGTACACGAGGCCATGTGGCCTAATAGTTGCAGGCAGTCTCCTGCAGTGACCTAGAGATTGTTGCAAAGTTTTGTAACCAGGAGTTTTATGGTGTTGAAACTATCGAGCGGGAGAGATGCTATTCTCGTTCGGGGAATTGAGGTACACTCCTATGAACTCCAGTTGTTGGGTAGGAGATAAGGTGGATTTGTTTTTGTTTATTTGTAGGCCAAGGGAAAAGAAGCAAGCAATGGTAAGATGCGTGGATCGAAGAGCTTTGTCGAGTGTTGAGGCTTTGAGGAGACAATTGTCGAGGTAAGGAAATATTATAATCCCGTTTCCTGAAG
Organism: Chelydra serpentina; assembly: GCA_037349315.1. Classification (NCBI taxonomy): domain Eukaryota; kingdom Metazoa; phylum Chordata; order Testudines; family Chelydridae; genus Chelydra; species Chelydra serpentina. Next base: position 10,256,536 of record JBAIAC010000026.1, on the reverse strand, counting down.
TGGACAGTAACCATGGCTAGGAGTTTGGAGAAAACTCGTGTGTGTGTGTGGGGGGGAAATAGGCCGAAGGGCAACACTCTATTGAAAATGTGTCGAACCGAGGGTAAAATGAAGAAAACGTCTGTGGGCTGGGTGAACAGTCACATGAAAATAGGTGTCCTGTAGGTCAAGGGCTGAAAACCAATCACCCTTCTCCAGTGCTGGGATTATGGTGGTGAGGGTAACCATTTTGAACTTTTGCTTATTGATATATTTTTTTAGCTGCCTGAGGTCGAGGATCGGTCACCATCCCCCGGTTTTCTTTTCTGTTAAGAAGTAATGGGAATAGAAAACTTTTTCCCTCTGTGTTGTTCAGGCACGATTTCCACTGCCCCCAATTAAAGGAGATGTTGTACTTCTTGGAGGAGCAGTTGCTTGAGAGGGGTCCCTGAAGAGAGACGGGAAGGGTGGGTGGGTGGGAGGTGGGGAGAGGAAAGGGAGAGAATAGCAAAATGCGACGACCTCTAAAGCCCACTTGTCGGTGGTAATATTTCACCATTGATGGGAGAATGGGCGTAGGTGGTGACCAAAAATAAGGGCAGGTGATGTAAGCGCTGAAGTGGGAATGTTGTTTTCTATACCCTCGACCAAGGCTTCAAATTTACTTATTGGTTGGAGGGGGTTGAGACGCTGCCGAGGAGTTGGGACGGCGGTGTTGGTATCTGGGTCTCTGGCGTTGCTGTTATTGCTGTTGCTCGTGAGATCTATGGAATTGCTGGGTGTATGTGGGGTAGTGTGGTTGTTGGTAAGGCTGGTATCTATATTGTCGCCTTTGGGTCGTTGGGGTTTGAATTCCTAGAGACTAGAGAGTTGCCCTGGAGTCCTTCATGGAGTGGAGTACGTCATTTGTGGTGGAGGTGAATAGTTTGTCACCGTCGAAGGGGAGATCCTCAATGGTACTCTGGACCTCCCGGGGAAAGGATGAGGATGAGAGCCATGACCCTCGGTGCATCACGACTGCTGTGGCAGTGGACCATGCCACAGTATTGGCCACATCAAGGGAAGCTTGAAGAGCAGTGAGGGCGATGATTTGTCCCTCGGAAACTATGGCTGTAAATTGTTGTTTCTTTTCTTCTGGAATGTGATCAATAAAGTCCATGAATTTATTAGTCTCTGTTAGTCTATAAGGTGCCACAGGACCCTTTGTCGCTTCTACAGATCCAGACTAACACGGCTACCCCTCTGATACATGAATTTATTGTAATTTTTGTGGTCGTACTTTGCTAGAATGGCTGTATAATTAGCAATGTGAAACTGCAATGTGGAAGAAGCGTATACCTTAAGTCCGAGCAGATCTAATCGCTTACTGCCCTTGTCGGAAGGGGTAGAGCAGGGAAACTGGTGTTTGTTCTTTTGGTTAACTGCGTCTACTACCAGTGAGTTTGGCGCTGGGTGAGTAAAAAGGAATTCCGAGCCCTTGGAAGGAATAAAGTACTTTCGGTTCACACTCTTACAGGTAGGCAGGCTTGCAACCAGGGTTTGCCAAATGACCTTGGTAGGTTCTAAAAGGGTTGCATTGATAGGTAATACAATTCTAGAAGAAGAAGAGGGCTGCAGGATGTTGGTTAGCTCATGCTGCTGTTCAGGGACTTCCTCCAGGTTAATTCGTAGCTCATTGGCAACTCTTTTAAACATGTTTTGAAATTTTGAGAAGTCGTCCGAAGACGTTGGGGAAGGAGGAAGCAATGCTTCATCAGGAGGAACAACTGGTTCTACCGGGTTAGAGGCAGGCCATGTTGCTCTTGCGGTTGTGACAGGGCTGCCTGGTGTCTGGAGTCAGTGGCAGGGTCGTCAGCTGGTGGTACCGAGCTGGTCTCATGCCTAGCTGCAGTGGTATAACGAGTGTGGTCCCAAGTATAAGGAGCCTATGGAGCCCAATATTGCCACTGTGGTGGGAAGGGCATGGGTGGTGCCATCCAGGGATTTACGCACCATGGGGCAGGACCCTCGGAATAGGACGAGGCAGCTTTTCTATGACCTCTCTTGATCGGGGTCTGTGGACGGGAGATCTGATAAGGTGAAAATTCTCCCTGCAGCCCAGATTCCTCATCACTGGAGGAAAGCTGTGCAGACCTTGCCTGAGTGTCCAGTGAGACGTAGGGGTGAGTGCAAGATAGGTGACACCAGGAGGTCCCTTGAGTGTGTGAATTGCGATGCCACAGTGCCTCTGTGTGAATGTGAGGAGGGATTCCTCTGCACCGGAGTCCTGAGCGTTCTGTCACTGCCGGCTAGCTCAAAGGCTGATGGTACCGGGAGAGTGAGAGGAGCCTGCAGGGAGTCAGGCAGGCTGGTATGTGTCGGCACCGCTTCCATTTCGGTGCCGAACAGTGCCGTGTGAGAGGCAGGCAACTGAAAGCTTGAAGCCTCGGCACTGGAGGTTAGTGTGACTGCCACAGCCGCAGGTGAGTTTCGCCCGGCGCATGAAAGGTACTCAGCCAGGGGAGCATAGGGAGGGAAGCAGTACCCAGAGAAGGTTGTCCCTGCGAATCTCCTTTGCGGGTGAGAGACACTGATTTTTTTTTTAAGTTTTCTTTTGTCTCTTTGAAGGCGGGGGAGGGGCTGCAGTGTACAGCAGAGTCAGAGCCCGGCTGTGAGGCTGGTCTGAGAGACTTTTGCAGCAGGAGTAGTTTTAACCTCAGCTCCCTGTCTTTGCATGCCCTGGATTTCAGCTTGCTGCAGTGGGCACATTTTGGGGGGGGGATGTGGGACTCCCCCAAACATTGAATACATTTACAGTGGCCATCTGAAAGAGGGATGGCATCATTACAGTTAGAGCAGCGCTTAAAACCTGGAGAGCCAGGCATGTCAGAAGCGGCTGCGCTGACGGGAACAAAATTTATTTATTTATTTTTAATAGAAGAGAAGGAAAAAGTACCTAAGTATTACTGGTAAGCTAAACTAAGAGGGGAAAAAAGGTTGAACAAGGGAGAGAAGAAATTCTCTAACAAGTCTACTGTCAGGCCGGGGACGGTAGAGCAGGAACTGAGGTTGCGCATGCGTACTATTAAGGTACACCCAGAGCGGGGGTGGGGGAGGGGGCAGGCTGCACGTGCACGACCGGTACGAGTACTGCTGTAAAAATCTCCGAGCAAAGGCGCAGGGACGCACCAAAACCTGGAGTGAAGCACCTATAGGGACATATCTTGAAGAACAAGGAAGGTGTATTGGTTGGTTGAGATGGAAAGATGTTGGGACTTTGGGTAGAAATCTTGCATGTGGGCGTAGTGTAACTATATTCTTATAAAACAATGTGTAAGATGAATATGCCATAAGAGCCACGATTTCGCCAACTTGCCAGGTGGAAGTTATGGTTACAAGGAAGGTCGTTTTCATTGATAGCAACATGTTCTTATGTGCATCTATCGGTTAAAACATGGGTCTAGTCAGAGAATGAGGATGAGGTCCCAGGTAGGGGTCAGGTCTCGTATATGAGGATAAAGATTTTGCAGACCCATCAGAAAACATTTTGTAAGCAGATATGCAAAGACAGAATGACAGTCTATGGGGTAGTGAAAGGTAGTGATTTCTGCCAACTATATCCGAATGGAGCTTGTGGATAATCCTGATTGTTTTAGGTGTAGCATGTAGTCCAGGACAAGTGGTAGCAGAGCATGCAGTGTGTCAACTTGGTGGGAGGCGCACCATCAATGAAATCTAGTCCATTTGTGAGTGTGAGTGTGTCCAGTCACGTTGTCAGGCCCGAAGGTGGGGCTGTGAAAGTCATAAGGTACAATGACCCCCCTTAACAACTAGCAGCCCTTATGGCAACCAGCGGCCATTAGGGGGAAGTAGATGCCTCACGTACCCTGAACTTTTGAACTGTCTTCTCTCCTCTGCCTTGAGGCAGAGGGAACTGGTTCCAAACTGGTTTTCCCTAACCAAATAGCAAAAGTCCGGGGTCTGGCAACCACCAATCAAGTGTTAACACGACCAGGGCCTTTGTCTAAGTGTGTATAAAAACCTTTGGTTTCCATGTAAGTGAGAGTCTTTTGCAAGCTGCAAAGCTCTCCTTTGTTCTGGTAGAATAAAGCAATTTTTATTCCTTATCCCTGTCTGGCTGTTGTTGGCTCTCAGCTAGGTAAACCCGATATTTCAGTAACAACGTCACACCTGCTATTCAAAAATATGTGTTTGGCCACATCTGAACAGGTTACTTCCAAATCCCAGAACCATGGAGGCGCCAGGCTTTGAGGCAGAGCATTTGTGTGTTGGGATGCAGCAGGGCTCTCAAACTCAAATGACCATGAGGGCCACATGAGGACTAGTGCATCATCCCTATTTTACAGATGAGGAAACTAAGGCATAAAAAGGATGGCACCCACATTTTCTGAACTGTGCATAGTTTTGGGTGCCGAAATTCTGGGCACCCACAAATTTAGCTAAAATAAATGGCAGCTGCAGGTGCTGATATCAGGCCACATGCTACTCGAAATTAAGGCATCCGAAATTAGTGTGCACTGAGGCAAGTCATTTAGGAAAAAGAACTTTCAGTAATGTACAGTCATTTATGGAGGTGGGAACAGAGTCCCAGGACTCTTGGTTCCTAGTTCTGCTATAACCAGCTAGAAGAGCTGTATCTGTAATATGCAGGTGGCCTTTAGGCGAAACAGAGTTCTAGTAAGGTGGTGCTGGGGGGAATGCCATTCCCCCTTTTTAGCTAATAAGCAGATGAAAAACTCCCCTTCTTTCTGGCTTAGGGGAGTGTTCCACCTACAACTACACTTCCTCATTAGGTGGTGCAGTGAGAGCTCCCCCCTAGTTTCAATCTACTTTAGCCACAGGCTGAATGAGACCTTTACTCTGAACACAACCAAACTTTGGGGTGTTTGAAATTGGGATCTGAGTTTTGTGATTTGAGCCTCTCTGGTTTCTACAACAAAAGAAACTAGGGAGGGATCTGTAGGTCATAGTCAGTGCTTTCTTAGTCTACGTAGCAGCTAAAAGATTGGGAAAAAACAAATGTAAAACAATGATGCAAAGTCATTCTCAATAGTTCATGCACATGAAACCTTCTAAAGGGATGAGACAGAGGGTTATACCCTCTAACATTACTCTACCATACAGATGAAGATCCTGGCATTAGAAGAGTGGAAAGATTGCAGTTGACTAGGGGGAAAAAATCCATTTTAGATGTGTTCTTCAGCTGATACTTGGCAAATGACATCAGTCAGATGTGAAGTAACAAATGCTGCTAAGAGAACAAAGAACACACACAAGGACAAAATAAATAGGGTCAAAGAAGTAGAATAAAGCATTAAGACTTTGGAGCAGCAGCAAATCTCTCTTAAATAGTGTCAACCTTGATAAAAAAGGAAGGAAGGAAATTCAAATAAAAATGCAGACTGGGCCAAATCCTGTAGTTCTAATGTAGGTCATATCCAGGAAAGATTCCTATTGGCATCAATGGGAGTTTTGGCTGCATAGAGAATTCACTATCTGACCCCTTGCCACAACAAAATTTTTATTTTAAGAAAATAACTCAAAGTCAAAGAAAAAAAAAACTACTAAGAAACACTTTCTATTCTATTGCTCTCACTGGCATGATATCATCACTCTTACAAGAAAATGACTGCTGCAGGGTGTTTCCTCCTCTCCCTTCCCAGAGAGCAGTTGTGACAGGTTGGCCCCGCTCCTGGGGTGCCACCTGATGTGTTGGGGTCTCACTGACCCCTCTCTTTCCACCATCCTGGGTTTCCTCACCCTGTTCTTGTTGGGCTAGGCTCTCAAGCCTTCTCCAGCACACACACAGGTAAGGCCACACCCAGCTGCAGACACAGACTGAAATCAGCTGTGTGTGGGAGGACTTAGCTAGGGGAATGGCCAGCACTCACGTGCACATCTCCTTTGGGGTATAAACCCAAAATAATATTGTCTTGCGCTGTATAGAAAGATCTGCACAGCACAAGTTCATAAAAATCACCCTCTCCCTCAATGTGGAGCGAGATATGCCCAGCTTCTTCCCCTCCCCCCAGATATGAATTGCACAAACTGGGTTTTGAAATAAACAAGAAATAAGTTTATTAACGACAAAGGGTAAATTTTAAGTGATTATAAGGGATAGCAAACACAACAAAGCAGATTATTGAGCAAATAAAACAACACACGCAAACTAAGCTTAATACACTCAAGAAACTGGTTACAAAATGTAATTTCTCACCCTAAATGTTGTTTTGGGCAGGTTGCAGAGTTTCTGTAGCTTAGAGTTCCAGTTATTTCTCTTTACAGACTGGACCCATCTAAGCCTGGACTCAGCCTCTGCCTTTCCCTTCAGGTGTTTTTAGCAATCTTCCTTCTTGGACAGGGAGGCAATGGAGAAGAGTCCCGATTGCCTTCCTTTCCAGCCTTAGATAGAATTTACATATGGCAGGAATCTTATTTTCCTATTCTGACCCCCTCACCCCCTCTTAATGGAAAAACACTGAAAGCCCAAGATGCGGGTCAAGTACCAGGTGACACGGATCACCTGACCCTTTAGTGTCAAAGCAGCAACTCCGGGAGCTTCTCAGGAAGGCCGGAGATAAGACTTGGAAGACACTAATTGTTCTTCCTAATGGACTGGTCAGAAAGCCTGTGGCAGAGCCACATATTGAATATAGAATCATAGATGTGGAAGGGACCTCAAGAGGTCTTGAAGCCCAATCCCCTGCACTCAAGGCAGAAGTATTATCTAGACCATCCCTGACAGGTGTTTGTATAATCTGCTCTTAAAAATATCTAATGACTGAGATTCCACAACCTCTCAAGGCAATTTATTCCAGTGCTTAACACCCTGACAGTTGAAAGTTTTTCCTAATGTCCAACTTAAACTGCCCTGGTTGCAATTTAAGCCCATTGCTTCTTGTCCTGGGTTAAAGAGGATACAGATTTCTCAGTTCCAGTCCTAGTCCCTTAACCATAAGATCACCATGACACTGAATTGGATCCAATATTTAATGGAGATCCAATATAGTAACTAAAGCACTGGGGTAGCAGGAGTGCTGCCACATTCTAGGTGAGATGGATTTCCCCCTCTTCCCCCCCCCCCCCCCAAGGCTCGCATTCTTGTTCAATGGTAGAGAGTAATAGAGAAACCAAACGTAGAGATCATGAGAGCACTGACTGCTGTCCATGCCTATTTGGACAGAGCACATTTTATTAAAATTAATGTGGAATATGTATCTTGTAACACCCCCTCCCCCAAGAACTAATGGCTGAACAATATACCCTTGAGAGAATTCTGCGCCAAAAATAAAAATTCTGCATGTAATATTTTGAAATTCTGCAAATTTTATTTGTTAATAAATAAATGTGGAGGCTCCAGGATGACAACGAGCAGCACGCGACTGGCTGCATGGAGGTGGGAGATCATCCTGCAGCCCTGCCCCGCCCCACCCCACCCCCCAGGACATGGACCCAGCAGTCAGGCTGCACCTGACACTGACAGTGCAAAGGCTGGGCCTGCTCTAGAAACACCTCGGGACCCTGCCCCTCCCGCCAGGCGTACCAGGTGCAGGCAGGTTCAACATGGCAGAATCCAAGTGTGGAGGAGCTTAGTGTGGAGGGATCCAGGTGTGGGTGAGAGGGTTCTGTGTGGGGCAATCTGGGTATGAGCGGCTCAGTGGGGTGGGGGGGGGGTGCTGGAGGGATCTAGATGCACAGTGGCTTGTTGGAAGGGTTCCGGGTTCAAGGGCAATGGGACTCTGCAGGGGGGTCTGGATGCTGGGGGAGTGGGAATCTGGGTGCAGGTGGTTGGGCCTCAGTGGGGTGGGGGTACAGGTGCAGGGGGGGCTGATTGGGGTAGTCCAGGTGCATATGGGGTGGGCTCATTGGGGTGGGGGTTAGAGTGTGGGAGGCTCAGCACAGGGTGTCCTGGTTGCAAGGGTGGGGGTCCAGATGCAGGGGGGGCGGGCTTGGCAAAGGGGGTCTGCATGCAGGAGTGGGGTCTGGATTCAGGGGGGAAGGGCTCAGTGGGAGTCTGGATGCAGAGGGAGGTTTCTGGGGATGGGTCTGACCCAGTCCTGACCCAGCCCAGCTGGGACTAGCATCCACTGGCCACAGAGGGCTAGGTACAGGATGCGAGGCTTGGCGAGTGTGCAGAGGGGTCCAGATGCACGGAGGTTGGGTGGCGGGTTTAACACAGCATCAGTTGAGGCCCCCCCCCAGGCCCTCCCCCGCAGTGATTTACCTCTCCACCAGGTGTTTTTGGTATCTGAAACCATGTGCCTGTGCTGCTGGGGAGGGGCACATGACCACTCTTGTGGCTTCCCTTTGTTTCACTATCAGAAAGTCATTTTCCTGCAGGGAAGCAAAGAGATCTGTGAATTCTGCATGCCCACAGTAGCGCAGAATTCCCCTAGGAGTAACAATAACCCTACTTTTGCTGAGGAATGCAAAATGAGCACTTCCACCAGCAGTCTGATAAAAAAGGAACCGACAGTTGGAGCCATTACCATTACAGTGCACCATCACTATCTAAAGGTGGGAGCTTTTAGAAAGATACTAATGTCCAGAATATACCACCCTTATTCCTGTTGATGCCACATGCGAAGTAAAAAGCTACGTAACATGAGCAAAGCACTCCTGACCTGAAGCCTCTATAGCCAGTTACCAAAGAACAAAAGAACCATACCAAGAAGAAAGCTACAACGATAAGGAACCAAGGAAAGTAAAACTTTAAAAGCCATCATCTGTGCTGATAAACTAACAACTTCAATTGATATGTCAACAAACAATCAAGAAAAATCATGTTATGAGAATGCATACAATCAAGTCAGGCACAATAACATTTTGAAACATAGTCCCAGAATCTGAAATACACAACCCATACCATGTACCTTGACAAAAAAAAAAAAAAGCTAAACCTGACTGCAGGGTCAGTGTTTCAGCCCCTTGGCTCCTTCAAGATATACAGGGGTAATTTTAAAGGCATTACATTGAGATTTAGCCTTGACTCCCATTGACTTTACACAACGCATTGGGGTCCAATTTACAGACACAGCTGCTTCACTTCCTCTCAATAACCCCTCATGCAAGACTGTAGCACAGGCATGGCTGTTGCACCTTTTCACTTAGAATAGGCCCTGTGCGGATGATGATATAGTTAAACAGAACTCCTGTTTTACATTCTCATTTTATTTTGAAATACACACTTCACATGAAAGAACTGCAGTGCTTTCTTCTGTCCAAATTCTAACTCCTCCACAAATAGTATCCAGAAGTGGAAAAAAAAAGTTAGCAACAAATACTGGAAGTTACTGTGCCTTTATGGCACAGCTTTTGTGGCGTATAACCCCAGGGAGGGCACCTGAAGTAATTTCCTCCTCAAACAATGCCTCCAAGTAGCACAAGGGGAACATGGCTGCTGCATTATTCCTTGACAGGGTGTAGCGTATACCCTGTTACAAGGGGATTCCATGTCTGTATATATGTAAATCATTGCTAGATAAGGTGCCAGTAGATTATACTCATGAACACAGAATCATAGAAATAAGGCTGGAAGACATCTCTAAAAGTTATCAAGTCCAGCCTCCTGTGCTGAAGTAGGACCAAGTAGACATAGGCCATCCCTGACAGGTATTTGTCTAACCTGTTCTTAAACCCCCCCAGAAATGGGAATTCTACAACCTACCTTGAAAGCTGATTCCAGAGCTTAAATACTCTTACAGTTAGAAGGTTTATACTAATAGCTAAACTATATCCCCCTTGCTGCAGATTAAGCCTATTACTTCTTGTCCTATCTCTATTGGAGAACAACTGATCACCATCTTCTTTTTTACAGTCTTTAACATATCTGAAGTCTTATCAGGTCCCCGCTCAGCCTTCTTTTCTCAAGACTAAACATGCCCAGTTTTTTTAACCTTTCCTCACAGGTCAGGTTTCCTAAACCTATTATCATAGTTCCTGAGTTTTGTGGCACCAATCAAATTTGTGCACTGCAAATGGCTTCCTTTGTGCAGCTCTTTAAATCAGCCCCCAACATGTCTCACACACTGCACAACCCAGGCTCTGATCAGCAATACAGATTAGTGGTTTCTTAAGGTCAGAGAACTAAAGCTTTGCAGAAAGAATGGAAATACGTTTCTTTGATCCCTGACTTTCCAAGGTAAGAACCTTAATGTGCCTTAGCTGTTTTCCTAAAATTTAGCAGAAAGCTGTTGAAAATGTATTCACTTTCTGTATATCCTTTTGCTGTTCTAGAGTTTAATTAAGGAATAATTAAGTTAGTGTTGCCTTTAATAGTGTTACCTTCACTAAATCTTTCCTCCTTTCTTCTAGCTTGGTACGATGAAGACAACAGCAAGTAAGTTTGCTATTTTAAGTTACTCATGGCATCTGTTGAAAACACACTGGAGCTCACCATATACAGTTGAATTGTCCACACAGATAAATATATGCATACATAGGTATTGTGTTAGAGAATGCTGGCAAATGTAAGCTTCTTGAACTTCACTGTTAAATCATAAGGAACCCCGACAATTCTAATGGGTCTAGAAAGAATTCTGCTTGAAAGCTATTATTGTCCTTGTATGCCATAGGACCTACACATTCTTGAAGGTCAGATGTACTGACATGGGGCTCAGAGGCGATATTGAGGCATCTTTGATGAAACAGGCCTGGCCTCTGCTCATTCTGCAAGAAGGGTATATAATAGCTGTAGTCCATAAATTGATGCCCAAAGCTTGCTTTTTCAGTTTCTCAGTATAATTCCTCCAGCTGCCTGATCCACTATAGAAAGCAACTTCTTATTAAACCACATTGGAAGTTAATTTCATCTCTTTCTATTAGGGTGACCAGACAGCAAGTGTGAAAAATCGGGACGGGGGTGGGGGGGGGGGAATAGAAGCCTATATAAGAAAAAGACCCAAAAATCGGGACTGTCCCTATAAAATCAGGACATCTGGTCACCCTACTTTCTATTGGTAATCATACAGCTAGTGTTGAGAGTAATATGACCTTTCAAAATAATGTCAACTGTACTTAAAAACCTATTATGAAAAGTTAATGTTCACAGTAAAGAGTGCTCCCCTTCAGAATTTTCCAAATACAAGTAGAATTTTTATACTATTAAACACACTTCTGATTAAAGAACTATTAAAATATCAAAGGAGGAAGGGGAATATTCTTTGCTAAACCTAGCACTGATTTTAGTAATCTGGTAGAATATGCTTTCTTGGCAAATCTAAGTCTCCAGAGAGGAGAACAGTCTAACTACTGCGGCTGCTCCAATTATATTTTCATCCTAACAACTTTTTAAAAGGCTGTCTAGAGTATATTAAAGAAACCTTTCCACCCACCTACTTTTGTAACTAAGTTCTTTGAGGAGCAGCAAAATGTATGTAACCCCCCTCCGAATGGACTGCCACTTGATTAAGAAAGAACCTGCACCCAGACCCCACACTGAACCATCCGCACCCAGATTGCTTGAGAGTTACAAGCACCAAAAGAGTGGTTTAACAATTCTAACTTACTTTCCGTCAATAGATAAACAACTTGCAATTTTACTTCAGAGAATGCCTATATGGAGCAGCTTGTAAGCAGGCTCACAGAAAGAGTGGGAGGAACATCTGAATAGATAACAGGAGGTAGATAAATAGGGCCCTACCAAATTCAGAGTCCATTCTGGTCAATTTCATGTCCATAGGATTTGAAAATTAGACAATTTCACGTTTTCAGATGTTTACATCTGAAATTTCACAGTGTTGTAATTGTGGGGGTCCCAACCCAAAAGCGGGTTATGTGTGTGTGTGTGGAGGGGGGGGGGTCGCAAATCTGTTGTAGGGGGGTTGTGGGATTGCCATCCTTACTTCTGCACTGCCTTCAGTGCTGGGATCTGAAGGTAGCAGCCTCAGAGCTTCCTGCAGCTGCAGGAGGCTCCTGGAGGAGGAGATGGGTCTGATCTCCCCTGTGTTGCTGGGAGCACCCCAGCTAGGGAGCATCTAGCTGCTAGTCCTGGCCAGGCTGGGGAGGGACAGGACTTGCTCTTCCCGTGAATGGCTGCTCTTGGGGGCAGTTCAGACCCACCTCCAGTTACCTCCCCTGGCTGCAGGGCACTCCCAGCAGCACGGGGGGAGAGAGGGCAGAGATCAAACCCACCTCTACCTATAAGAATCTCATGCAGCAGAGGTAGGTACCCAGAGGTGGGTCTGATCTCCCCTGAGCACGGCTGTACAGGGGAAGAGCAAACCCTGTCCCTCCTCACCTGGAAGGGACTAGCAGCAGGAGCCGGGGGGCACAGTAGGAGCCCGCAGCTGGAGCGCCCCTCACTCTCTCCCTGCCCTCACCTCCAAGAGTTAGATTTCATGGGGAAGGTCCGATTTCACAGTCTGACACACGTTTTTCACAGCGTGAATTTGGTAGGGTCCTATCCTATCTATAAACCCTGCCATGGTCATACACAACAGGTATAATGTTCTACTACCCCCAGTACAAGCAGCCATTTCCACAGGAGAGGCTCTCTTCTATTTGCCTATCAATTCTAATAGCCTGATGCCAGGACAATTTCTACACCATGGGAACCTGCCACTGGTAATTGACCCAAGACCTACTCCAAACTTAATAGTGCAAACACAATGTAATTTCCTCAGTTCTCATTCCTCCCCAGAAGATAATTCTTCCCCTTTCCTCTTGTTTCAGGAGCTGAAAGCTGTCTGTTCATTTGTTATGATTTCCCAGGAGACCAACAGTGATAGGGATTACACAATCATGACTGCAGCTCTCTCCATATGTTTTCCTAGTAACCACGGCACTCAGATTTTGTTTGAATTTTCTCTAATGACCCATATCAAAGATGCTCAGAGAAAACATAATTATATAAAAGTCTCTGCAGAGTTAGAATTAAAAATCTCATAACTAATTTCAATGACTTAAAATGAGAAGTGTGACTACAACCAAAAACCTGAATAGCAAAACTGGCTTTTTCTTCTTTATCTGAGACTTCACCCTGCTCCCCATTTTATTCTTAGCTATTGGTCAATGCATTTTGATCTTCTAATTTAAGCAATGACCATATAAGCCAAATTCATCCCTAATGTAACTCCACTGACTGATAGAGGAGTCAGCTCTTTGTCTTTAAGAATTCTAGCCCATGTGTTTTATTAAATTAGAAGCAATGTATGTTTCTATTAAAGGAATGAGCGATAAACTCAGAATGAATGCCACTGAAATGAAAAAAATGTGGAAGTATTTAAGTAAAAGAAAAAGATCAGAGATTTCAAATGTTCTCTCCTTTACTTAGCTGCTGGCTGCACTGTCCGCCACAAGCCAAATAAAATGCTGATTTAATCTGGGGCACTGTGGTCACTGGCTCTTGGTTTTCATGGTCTCTGAACCCTTTTCAAACTTGTTTTCCATCTGGTACAATTTAACATAAATTGCACAGATGGCGATAACTATAGAAGCTGTAATCACTGGGAGAGGCAAGGCATGAAAACTCTTCCATACCAGGATGATAAAACTTCATACGCAATACAGAGATTTTCTTGTGATCAGCAGCTAATCAAAAGGTTGGTTTGTTTTTTAAAATGTGAATGCAAACCTTCTCCCATTGAAATCAGAAGCAAAACTCCTTTTGATTTTAAAATAACTAGGCTTGAAAAGCCAATCCAGTCTGAATCAAAAGCTAAGAAAAGAACCACAAAGCAAGGTTTGTGATGAGAGGCTGGGATAATTTCCTTATTAGGACATCAGCTTTCTTAGCCCCAGTATAAAATTACAAGGGGCCAAATCCCAAAGTCATGGGAATTACTCACCAAAGTAGGATCAAATACTTTCCTCATGGATTGTATTTTCTAAATGGACAACCAACCTAATTCTCAATTACTGAGGGACAATCTCCGCTCATTGATATATTTTGCTTTCCACAACCAAATCTCTGTATAACTTTTCACGAATGATGTACCCAAGTATTTGGATTCTAATATCTAAACTGTATATGCGACAAAGGGTCCTCTGCAGATCCAGACTAACACGGCTACCCCTCTGATACTTTAAACTGTATATGTACTCTAAGTATCATATGACTTTTTAAAAACTAACTTTGTATTAGTGGATAATCTAAGCACTACACCCAGATTTACAGACACTCTTTCCCCAGCCTATGTATTATATAATTTTGTTAACATTAGCTTTAATAAAAATTTTAAATCTGTTCCTGGGTGCTGCAGTCCACTTCAATGTCAACGGGGACTGAAAGGGGGTTTTGCCTGACATAATTTTAAGGGTTTTTTTTTTTAACTGTTTGTGTCTCAGTTTTCTATGGTGTAACCCCAAGACCTGTAAATAGACAATGCTTTGTATAGATGGAAGTATATGTTTTCAACTGGATAGTGGACCAAACAGGAAAGCCAGGCACTTTCTTCTGGAAAATGAATGCCAGGAAGGTTTTAGCGGATGGATCTCCTGTAAATCTCCTGTAATATTATTGGAAGCCACCAGGTGATGCTACTACAGATAGGATTACAAGAAGTCAGCTCTTTAAGAAATGTTTATTTTCAGCTGCAATGCAGTTTTTTTTGCAAGCTGAGTGTATCACCAGCAAAGTCTGCTCTGCCAGAATCCCTTGCTAACAGGTGCAGCTGCTGCCTACAAGTTATACTCACACAAGCCAACAAATTACTGCCAAGTTGTTACATAACCTGTTGTAAAACGGTTCAGTAGCCTGGAAAAACCAAAAACACCATCCTCTACATGCCCATCTCTTGTCCTTGGAAAATCCTGCATGCACTGACTAAATAGCATGGCCAAATGGAGGCTGAAAGTGAGAAATTATCTTTCCCCTCATTATCAGTCATCTCTCAAGCAAGACTCCTGTTGAAATCAAATGAGTAAGAGATCATGTTTGGGCCCATTCTATACAATTTTGCTGCTGTATTTCATCTTAGTTTTAGCTGTCCTTTAGAGTGCATGTTTATGTTCTCTTCAGAATTCCATATAACTCAAACAGACTTCTAAGGTTTTGTCTTCTCAGGAAGACAGCCATACTTACTAAAAGAGCTAGGAGAAAATAAGATCCTCAAATCCCTGCATCCTTCTGATTGCCTTTTGATTTTTATCTTCCAATTTCTATTATATCAGAGATCAGAACCATACTGAGTAATCTAAAGGGATCCATGCCAATCCCCCATGAAAATGCACTGATTTATATCCAGTACCTCTGTAAATAGATTTCAAAACCATATAGAGGGAGGAAGAGGGAAATTTACTGCTTTTGAACTTAGTGGCAATGAATGGTTTTAGCAATTTATCAACTATTTTCTCCATGGTCACCTTCCATATAGTGTTTTGTAAGGACATCGTTTCTTTTGTGTTGTGTCTACTGATGTGTTTAGAATTACTTTAAAAACCTATATTAAAAATGAATTAAGAGAAGGCAGTGAACCGTGTGTGGGCGGCTGGGATATCAAAGTTTCATATCTATTCATGGCATAAAAAACACGCTGCTATGGGTTAGAAGTCATCACTAAATACAAACTGACAAGAGCATCACATCTACCCTGATAGCAACTGCTTCTGACACAGCTGACCAGAGAATTCTGAGAATGGAAGTTCCTGAGGGGAAGCCCTAGGAGTACTTTTTCTTGGTTCCATATTTCCCCTATCTAGCCTTCTCCATGTGCAACTCCTTGCACTGTGGGTCTTGTGGGGCTGTGATTTCAACAACTGCTGAAGAAGAAACTGAGAACTAACTCAGACCCTGGCAGGCAAGGCAGAAATGGCTTTAAAACACACCACATATTAATCTCTTTTAATTTATTTCAGTTTTTTTAAACTAATTCATCTTTAAGAGTTCATTAATTCCAGCTGCTTATTCTCCTGCCCCATGCCCCCATCTTAAATCATAATAATATCCATAGCAGGCAGTTATTGCTATCAAACTATTATAATTTCAGGTTGGAAATTAAGGCCTGGCCTACACTAGACAATTATGTCAGCATAACTATGTTGCTCAGGAGTGTGAAAAATCCACATCCAACAGGTATAGTTAAGCCCCCCCTGTGGACAGCACTAGGTTGATGGAAGAATTCTTCCTTCGAGCTAGCTATCTCCCCTTGAGGAGGTGAATTACCTATGTCGACGGGAGAATCCCTCCTGTTGGCGTAGGTAGTGTGTATACTTAAGTGGTGCAGTGGTGCCACTGTAGTGTTAAGTGTAGGCAAGCCCTAAGAGGCAGTACTGATGTATCCTGAGAAAACAAGGAATTCAGAGAGCAATCTGTGGGGAATTTAAGAATATCCGGCCAGATCCTGCAGTCCGTGCTCAGTCAAAACCCAGCTGTGCTTCATTTTTTCTTTCTGTATCTGACAATTCCTTTCATCCCTGTTTGTGTGTTAATTGGAAATCATTCCCTTAGGTATGGTGACTGGAATTAGGGCTATTGGATTTGCCCTTGTGCCTGTGCTTATCTTGGTCTATTAAAGATGACTGATCTTTATTTTAATGCTTTGCATTTTATATTTTAACTCCTACATATTGCTCAATGGGCACCTTTATACATGTATACAAATGAAGTAAAATAAACTAAAGTCAGTGGGAATTTTGCTCAAGTAAAGTCTTCTGGATCAGGCCCCTTAGATAATAGTTTTGGTGAATATTTAAAACTCTGTGGATTGATCAAGCAATTGCTATATTGGTTCAGACCAGTGCTCCAAAAAAGGAAGCCACTAACCACAAAACTGGTTTGCTTCAAACTTCTTCCCAGGATCACTTCCTATGAAACCAGTCTGCTCCTAAACTTTCTTGAGATCTCTTTAGCCAGGCCCCTTACAAGCTGTTACCAGCTCCATCTCCACAGGGAATCTAGCCCCCAATTCCTTTAGTGTATCCCCAGTCTACCATTGTCTTCTCCCATCACATTCTATTGATTTACTGATGAAATGCACTGCATAAGAACTAGGTATTATTATCCTCCCCTGCAGAGGGCAGGAAACTGAATGCTTGTCTTAACTTGAAATGCTACAGCTGCACAACTGCCATGTTGCAGCTGTGGCACTGTAGCACTTCAGCGTAGACTCTACGTAGGCTGAAGGGAGGGGTTCTGGCAGGAATCATCCACCTCCCTCAGAGGCAGTAGCCAGGTTGGTGGAAGAATTCTTCCATTGATCTAACACTGTCTACACAGGTGGTTAGGTCAGCTTAACTACTTCACTCGGGTGTGTGAATTGTGCTGAGTTGACTTAACTTTTTAGTGTAGACAAAGCCTTATAGCATTCTCCCTTCCCCTTCCTGCCCTCTGCTCCTTCACAGGAGACTTTACTCATTCTCAGTCATTTGCTACCTATACTACAAGCCCCATGAACTGGGAGCAAAACCAGGCATAGGTGGCAGCAAGGCCTGAGCTCCCCTTAAAAGGACTAGTCCACCCTGGGACACCAGAGCAGCTTGATTTCTTTTCGTTTTCCATTTTTAAGTTACACTATGTACAGAACTAAATTTCATAGTACATTATAGCACACTGTTCATATATACATTATTTACCCTCATTTGTATTCTTCGTCTTTTTGCTTATGCAGCACATGATAAATCAGAGTCAAGTACATGCAATGATTGCAGTGCATGGGTTCCAAATCCTCTCAGTATTTAATTCCTGTCCCTTGGGCTGGTGGGGGGAAAAAACATGATAGAGGTGACCATCTTCAATCACCCAGGGAAGAGGCTATTTCTACTGCATTTCTTTACTTGCCAAACCATGTAACCACTCTTATCCATTTGAAGTAAAGTGCTATACTGAAAGCCTTCTGACAGACAAGAACATTACTACTGGAGATCACGCAAACCAATAAAAAGGTAAATAGGAACATGCATGGCCTGCTTTAGTAAAGGGCGATGGAAACACTTTGCACAGATTATGGGGACTTAATTTGATTAAAACTTCAACAGTACTCACTGTATTAGAGTATTTAATTAATTTACTGGAAGGTTAGCTTCAACAGTGCCATTTGATAGAAAGTTAACCTGAAAGTCAGAATGTCTGAAATGAGCAAGAGATCCAATGTATATGTTGAACAAAGAGTTAACTCTTATTTAATGAAGAGTAATGGAAATAATCCTACAAATAATTCTGATAAAGCCACTGAAAGTTAGGGACATTCTATACCAGTTTTTGACAAAATAGCAGTACCTCAAACCTTTTTTTCAATACTCCTGTGTTTTTTATTTATTTACTATTAAAATGTTTACTCTCTGTCATACTACACAACTGGAAACTGAGAACTACTTACCTATCAACTGAAAACAGAGACAATGATTTATCTCACAGGAGTGTTGTTGGGCTGAATTCATTAGAACTTTGAAATCATATGATAAAAGGCAAAGTAGTAGTATTGTCATTGATAACTGGTCTCATTTCCACCAGAGATTACACTATTGCTGTGCTTCAGAATTGAGAATAACTTAATATTTGATTAAAAATACATTTTGATCTCATAGGAGAGAGAAAGAACTAAGGTTATTGACAGTCTGTTTTTCTCTAACTCCTGTTTGTTGCATTTGTGCATAATTGCCAGTGTACTGTTCCTACACTAGTTAAACTTAATTAAAAATGCATCTAAAATAAATAGCTACATTCTATGTGAAGAAGTGTGTAGAGAATTAAAGCGATGCTCTTGTTATCACAAATCTACCTAAAATTATTCTGTGCTTCTATTTTCTCACCAATAAAACAGGGTTATTCTAACTTAAAAATTGTGTGCTTGTGAGTTAAAGTTTAGTGCATGCTTGTCTTGTGCTTTATGTTTTCAGAGTGCTATTCTTAGTTTACTCTTGCAACGAGGAGGATCACACAGCAACATGGTGCACGGGAGAGCAAGCCTCTCTAAAGGGAGCATGCAATTCTTGGGATACATACATAGAGAAGAAATGGGAAGTAGGATGTTTGTCAAACATTTTCTGCTAGTTTAAGGAGAAAGCTATGGCTCCATCCCACATGCTCTTTGGTAGCCAGCACAGTTCTTGCTCTTCTCCAGTGCCAGGAGTCTGGCTGTAGTTGTGCCTGGCCCCTATGCAGGAGGGCAAGTGGAGAAGCTCACAGTACCAAGCCCCATATTTTTTTTTTAAAAAATGCTTTTAGAAGCACTATACACAGGGTGTACTGCATTTGTATACACTAATTTCTTTTACCCTCCATGCCCAAACCATCATATTAAAATCTCAAACAGAAAAAATGATATCTATTTCAGTAATTTACAAATTAAGAACTATGCTTTAAAAATGTTTGACATCAACTAGTCAGACATGCTTACATATAAGTTCAGGCATCTTTAAGCCTTTGTTTAGGCATATGGGCAGCCCCAAATGTAAAACTCTCCCATGAACCTCTATGAGGAAAGTTTAGGTTGTGACTTAAAGCTACAGACCTGTGGAAGGAGATAGGATAGAAGAGCACTACCTCAGTGGGTGCTCCTATGCCTTAATCCAGCCCTGGCATTTACTTCACCATAACCTTAGACCTAGAACCAGCTCCTCTAACCCCACCCTCTGTTTTCTCCATGGAGAAATCAGTACTCTTTATGCTGCCCTGGAGCAGTCCTTGTGCTTCCAGAGCAAGGACTGGGAACATGTCTGGTCCTTGCTAGCAAAGAAGTGTATGTTTGGGGAGAAAGGCTGTCCTCTGCCTCTGCTGTGCATCTATACACAATCTAGCCCTAAAGGAGGAGACTCAAGGTGGTGAACTAGTGAGATATGCCTGATGCCACTAATATTCAGGAATCACAGATGCAAAGGACAAACTGTAAAATAGTTGACTGAGACCAGGATTAAGTTTTCTTGATGCGAGAAACTACAATCATGTAAACACTAGTGCCATGGAGTTAAAATACATTCTGGGGAAATAACTCACACCTTTCTTGGTAAAACTTCTGTGCACACAATACATAAGTATAGATGAGGCGGAATCTTACAGTGAACAAAAATACGAACTATCATGTCAAAAACCCTGAACTAAAAAGTTTTGAAATCCTTGTAATAGATGAACTAACGCTTGTCTCCAATCTCTCTGCCTACTTTCTCATCACAGAATTTACATAATTCAGTTTCAAACTATATTACACAGATAATAGTCCCTGGAGATGATTTACAGAGTATTTTGTGTTCTCTTACACAACCTCCTATATAATTCTCAGAATTCCCATTATTACCTAGGCATTTCAGGCACTTTGTGAAAGACAGAAGACTTTAGATCTTCTTATCTGGGGCACCAGAACCATAGATGTTGATGATCCAGAGACATGAATGGTTTAAGAGACAAATGGCCCAATCCTGCAAGGTGTCAAACTCCTCCTCTGTGATACTGAGTGTGTTCAACTCCCACTGACTTAAAACAGCTGAATTAGGGCTTGAAGGTTCTTAACACCTTGCAGAATCAAGTCCTAGAAAACACGAAGAAGTTTTCTATGAATGCACAGAAAAGCAGAGGTGCCAGGTAGGTCATCATGCTCAGTGCTCCTTCAATATAGTGGGTGTGTCAACAGCCAGTCCAGCACAGAATGAAGTGTTCTTGAACTTTGTCCTCAACTGTCATCAGAGTTGGGACTTGGCCTTTTATAAAATATATTGTGGTTTCCCCATCAATTCATTTGGATCTTAAGGGAAGTTTGAAAAATAAAAATAAATCCACACCTTATAAAAGGTGTTATTCCTGCAAGCTAAAATCCTTTATTCAGCAACAGAACACACACAGCATGAGGTGGGGCAGTATAATCTTTCCCACATCACATCATCAATCTACTACTCTGACTCCAAGGGGCTGGAGGGTACTCAGTCTCAAAGAACATTCATTTAATGGCCTCTGTGCTAAGAATGCCAACAAGGGTTCCAGTTGGTGCTAGTTCTGTAGGAGGTTTGTGAGGTTGACACTTCTCCACTTGCAGTAACCTCATTTCAATTACTATAAAAATATTTAATTTCACACAGGCCACCAACAGCTATCAGATATTAAAAGACTAGTCTCTGGTGACCTGGGATGAATCTGAACCATGGCTCTAATGGGTAAAAAGCTTTTCAGCCATTCTGCTTGGCCATATTCTTTCCTCAATTACATTTTCTAATTTTAAGTTTCAGAACCATTTTTACTACTGCCCAGGTTAGAGCCCTCTTGAAATAGCATTGCCAAGACAACTTATCTTGTTCTAAAAGGCATCGATGATTTAATTTCTCAAATCTTGATAAAGCATCACTTGTTGCATAGTGATTTGTTTGGAGTATAAGAAGTATTACAACAGTGTTTGGGCCAGATCTTCAAGTCCATTGGAGTTATTTTCAGTGCACTTATGGATGGGGCACATAGCTACTTGTCTCCCACCTTTCCCTCCCCTGGATTCTATGGGCAGCCAAAGGCCAGTTCTCAGTGCTGCTCTCAACTGCATCAGTAGTCATCAACTCAGGATCAGAAAGTGGCATGCCTCACACTCATTCCTTCTCTCACCTCCAATGTGCCCCACCCCATGGTTTGTGCTGTGAGGCTAGAGCAAGTGGTATAGAGTACTATGCTGGCTGTACATCACATGAGGATTTCATGTTCCCTCTGCACCAATACGGTGGTCAAAGGGGATGAGGCAGAGGCCAAGACATGTCCCTTTATGTTGCGAGACTGCAACTATAACAGAGATCTATCTATATATCTTTACTAGAGGAATTATGTACATTACTAAATATAACCTGCATTATAGCGTATTATTCTTATAAAACAGAAAATAGGGTAGAGAGAACTATAGTCATGTACACTTTGACAGGGCAAAATGTATTTAGCACTGTCCAGAGTCCTCTGCACAATAGAGGAAGTGGTTGAGGAAAAGCTAAGCGAAGAACAGCTGGATTTCAACCCAGACAATCATGTTGACCAGAATTTTCACTCTAAAGGCTTGTCCACACAATGTTTTAGTCCACACCAGAAGGATGAAAATTTTAGTCTGAACTCATGTTGTGCATTAACTAGTCCATGAGGACCATCCTGGTGCACACTAAAAGTTCCCTAGTGCACATTATTGTAGGCCCATTTCAAGCAATACTACATTAATGTTTCTAGGGAAAGCTCCTGGTGCGCCCGGCTGGTGTGTTTACCTGCTGCGTCCCACTGGTTCGGCTGATCGTGGCTCCCACTGGCCGCGGTTCGCTGTGCCTGGCCACTGGGGGCTGCGGAATGCGGTGCGGGCCGACGGATGTGCTGTCCACTGTGTCCCACAGCCCCCATTAGCCAGGCACAGCGAACCGCGGCCAGTGGGAGCCACGATCAGCCAAACCGGCGGGACACGGTAGGTAAACACACCGGCTGGGTGCGCCAGGGGCTTTCCCTGGACAAGCGGCGTCCCAAGTTTGGGAAACACTGTGTTAGGTAGCTGGAGAAATACACAAACGGGGCCAACTGAAAGACTCCCTCTATCAAAAAGCACTTAGAGACAGGGGAAATTTATGGGCCTTAACAACAGAGGACCTGCAAAGAACAGTCCAGAATGGACGGGGATTACTGAGCCTTGTTCATTCCTAAGCAATGACTGATGGTGTGGGAAACGCTCAGATTCAGAAAGAGGGAGACTGAACTCTGTCAAAGGTAAGGAAATTATACAAAACCTAACTGCAATACAGTTGCACAATTTTCTCAGGTGCCCACCTCCAGCACATCACTGCTACGAATCCAAGGGAGAGGTCCAAGAGGAATTTCTCTAATTAACTAAATTTGGTCCTTATTCATCACACAACCCTACTGTCTACAACCTGGGCCAAATTTTCATAGCTATGTGCAAAGCAGCACTTGCAGCCATTCGACAACACCTGACATTTCGGGGGGGGGGGGAGGAGGAAACTAGGTAAGTGCATGTTGAACTGTCCACTCAACATGTGATTATCCTGCTCGTAAAAGGCATGGGTCTTGTAGTGTGGAAATAAATTCATGTGCATTTTGCCAATTTGAAAATGTGCTTCCTCTTCCCCCATATGACAATACACCATAGTCAATTATATTTAAAAGGACATACTTGTTTTCATAATGCACACTGTTGTCTTGCATATTTTAACAGCAAATGGAAGGTATTTCAAAGAATCTAAAGACTATTCATAAGGGCAATTTTCATTAACATTTCTACTTTTCCAACGTAACTCAGATTCTGCTATTTAAAAATCACCTTTTTATTTTTAGTGATCAAAGGTCAAACTTCTCACATTCTGCGTGTAACAACCTACATTACTGCTGTAAATATAGCCTAATAATTCTTTTGAAGTCTGACTAAACTTTGATAAACTGACTTCTCTAACAGCTGTACTCCAAATAAAACAAAACAAAAGAAAGCTAAGTAAAAGATGCCGACCTTGTACAAGGGAAATTTCTTCCTACATTACACCCTCCAAAAGACATTTTTCTAGGCTGGAAAAAAAGTGACGGGAGACATGGTTTCTGATCTTCACTAATTTAAATCAGAAAGCAGTGGGGTTAATAGCAAGACAGGACATATTAAGTGACAACTTTTATGACGTTTCTTTGATGATTAAACTTAGTCGGCTGCACAACAGAAAAATCCCCACTGCTGGCCCAAGAAGTCTTATGTCACATACAGGGAATTATTACCCAAATAGCAAGATCCTCACTATGTAGCGGAAAGAACTGTACAGCGCAAAACAGTTCAAACAGCCCATCAACAACTTCCATTAAGCCAATACAGAATAATCATGATATCCCCACATACAGTACCTGGCAACAAATTTGCTATCAAAGCAACTCTTAAAGAGCCTACTTTGCACATGCACAGCCCCAGGGGGAAGTTGGCTGACACATCAGTCTGTTAAAGTGCAGAGTAATTAGAACATCTTGGATCATAAAGGTACACCCTCTTGTATCTGAGGAAATACACAACTATGATTGACTGTAGCAGCAGATTCATTAGTCTTAATAAGAAATCTCCTCATGGTGGTGGTAGCTGGGTACCTTGTAATTACTGTCAGGTGATGCTATGCCTTTTCTCTTCTATGGTCCACTGACCTTGAGTTGATGTCTACTTGAAATGGACTTGCTACTCTTCCAGACTGACATCCATGAATACCATTAATGATGGACTGAAATTAATGGGGGGGGGGGAGGGGGGAAATTACTTTTGGGTGATTGAAAAGCTACATCTCAAAAGAGTGACTCAATTCAGTATTCAATCACGGTAGTTATAGAACAAGTTATGCTTTTAAAAGAGAAGGGAGCAAAATTGGAGAGATCATGTGGAGTTGTTTAAATGGAAGAAAAAGGAAAACGGAGTTAAGCACACATTTCTGTGCTCAGTTCCCTGATTGAACAGGGAGTTGGGCTGCCCCTGCAGCCTGGTTACTGGATGGGTGGAGGATTCAGCACAGAATTCAGCACTCCATTCAGGATTCAGCACTCCATGCTTGAGTTCATTTTCAGTTTTTGGTTTGCAGTTCACCTGATAAAATTCCGTGACTCTGTCTGAAGTGGTCCAATATCTCTGAATGTTCTTCATCCAAAAGGTAAGTAACACTCAGGTGACTGAAAGAGACAAATTCTAGTAAGTTACCTGCCTTTATTTTTGGAAAAGCCAGTTCTGTGACTAAAAGATGCCATACCTTAAACAATGGAAGTGTTACTCATTGGAACTGAAGACTGGTTGAATAACTGTACAAATTAGATCCTTGTCCTGATTCAGCAAGGTACTAAATCACATGCCTAACTAAGTATTTGAATAAATGGTGTTACTCATGTGCTTAAAATTGTGCACATGCTTAAATACCTTGTTGAATCAGACCCTTAGAAAGAAAATTATGCTTTATTAGAAATATTCACATGAAATAAAGAATAGCTTATAACAATAGTTGAAACAGCAAAGAACAAACAACATTAATTCTGACAATCCTCTTTAAAAACAAATAGTAAGGAACAATTTCAGAAAGCATAATATATAATATGGGGAGGGGCGATTTTTTTTTGAACCTGAATGGACTAAACTTTTCCTTTTTTCCCCCGCTCTCCTTTTTGAGAAGGAAAATACTAATTTAAATTAGTTGCCAAGCCTACATCAAGAAAACATGTAACTATCAAGAAATATAAATATCTTCATCATGTATTGTTTATAGCAAAAATTTAGAAAGAAAAAAGATCTAGTCTCATTCTAATTTTTGCTGACATGGTACACACACTAGACTTTTGAACTGGTTCTTTGATTTGCTTCATTAAACAATGAAATAATTAAGTCCAATCCCTGCAATAACATTTCTTTAGAATGTCTTATTTTGCAGGTAATGAACTCTGGTCTCCTGAATCTTGTGAAGCTTCTTTAAACCACCACATTACTGGGAGTTTTTCACTAGTTAGGAAATGTATTGATTAGAACAAGACTAATTATTGTTTGATTAATTTTGCTTTTTTTCTATTGATAGATTATTCATGAACTGATCAGGATTTTCTTGCAATAATTTGTTGTTCACAATTATTCAAAGAATCCATTTTGAAATTAATTCTTGGTTTAGTACTTTGTTTACAAACTGTTGGAATTATTCAATACTGGAGCTGTTTTCCCAACTTGAGTGTCTAAATTTAGGCATGTAAATCCATATGTAGGCACCTAAGTAAATGGCATGAGTTTTCAAAGGTGTGAAGTATTCACAACTCAGTTAGGAGCTGCAGCTGCTCAGCATCTTTGAAAAATCAAGCCATTTATTTAGATGCTTAAGTTTACACACCCCAGTTTCAGACTACATTTTTTATGCCATCAGTTATTTATTATGTAAAATGTAATAGGTTTTTTTAAAAGTAAATTACATTTGGATAGTCAATATGTTAATCTTTAATGTATTTAGTTGTAATTTAAAAGTTTCTAAAAGTTTTGAGATCTTATAAACACTTCTTGTACTTTTTTAAAGAAACATTTCTGTTCATCCAATATAAATCTTGCCATTATAAGTAGCTTACTCAGGCTGCCAGAGGGCACTATCTATAACGAGAAAGCTGGAAGATTGCTAGGTAGTACAAGGCAACAAAACAACTATGTACAGGAAAGAAAACATTATGTACAGCATCAATGTCTTAGCACAGTTGTAGGGAAAAAACTTTTTGTAGGGGTTATGCTACACTGTCAATGAGGTGGGAGAAATTGAGGCTGAAGCATGACAGCTACAAATGTGAACATACAAAGTCTAAAAACCCTGTTTTGAAAAGGTAAAAATGTCCTTTGGCCACACTGCTGAGGTAAGAAGTCATAGGAGAAATAAAGTGATGTGGGCATAAAAGATCTCTTGTACAGAAAGAAATTCACTGCAGTGCAAGGCTTAAGCATTGTGTTGTGCCTTGCACGGTTCTGCTACCCTGAGGTGAAATCTATTTAGAGCATCCCCAAAACAAACAATCCACCTGTTCTATTGGAGACCCTTTCCCACCCCACACTTGGAAAGCTAAATGGGCCCAGACGCCACAGTTAATTAATTTCAAGTTTCTTTAGAATAGTATTCTTTTATAGGAGAAAGCCTAACAAACAAAGGGCTAGGCCGGAGATTGGGCCGACTGTATTATGCTTCTGGGAGGAATCAAAAGTAACTTCTGGCAAGCAGGTGGTCCTGGGTATATTACCTTGTAGGGCTGACAGTTGCTGTAGACAAGTCTAGATGGAGACAATCCTCTACCATGATTTTCTTTAGCTAATCAGGAATATCTAGTTACTGTTTGTCCAACAGTTCAAACATATAAAGTGCTACAGAAGTGCCAAGTAACATTTTCTGTCCTAAATTGCTCAAGAGTGAAAGCATGACTTACTGTTTAAACAAAAGAGAAAATATCTGAGGTACCATATCATGTGGTCTTATCTTCCTAAATAAAGAAATACAACATTAAGCAAGATAATTTCTCCTTTGCCCCACCCATAACTGAATCAATGTTAATAAAATTGTATTTTTCTAAACAAAGCACCTAATTTAGGTGAATAATGAAGGGCATTAGCATGATTTTTTTTATTATTACATTGCTCGTGTATAGATCATTTCATTTCCTCTTAGTGCTAATGTGGAAATTGGAGGCTGCTGCTTGTTGAGAGCCCTGTACAATCAATATTCTTCCTAGGAGTTTAGTATCAGATTCAAGGGGCACTGCCAAGGCTTGTACGCCAAAAATTAGATCTGACAGTTTTGTATTGCAAGCATATATATGTATGTTGCAGTGTCCCTGTTTAGCTTCTCTGCTCTGTTCTTGTGAAGAAACAGGGTATTCTGATTCACAAGAACTCTGCTTGTTAGTCTGCAACAGGACTTTATTAACATTAAGTGAATTAGGCAGGAGTAAGAAAACAACACATAATTTTGTTTTATTATTCCTCTAAATGTGAATAGACTGTCTGCTCACAACAATAAAGCTGACAGGCCAAGCCTATAAATCTTTAGTATTAATTGTAATTGTTTAGATTTTTTTTTTAACTTTCAAAAGAAAGTTGGAGTCATTTTGTCTCGGGGAATGAGAATTACCTGAATACTTAAGAAAATTGTGCTCCCTTAAACGGATCACAGCCTGTACATTACGCAAACATTTTTTCTAAAAATAGCAGGCAGCAGAAATGGCGAGATCCAAGCAGATAAATTATGTCACATTTTGACTAATACTGTTCTTGTGAACGTTACTAAATGTCAATGTATGCATATCAATCTAATTTGATCCCCGAGAAGTGCTGGCTATATATTCAAGCCAATATTTTCAAATCTGGATGTGATGCTGGCAGGCCAGATGCCAGCTCTTGCCAAGGCTACAGGCATTAGCTAAGAACTGATAAATTCATAGCTGGAGATCAGACAAGTTCACTGTATGTTAGTTTTGTTCAAAATAGGTATTAGTCTTATAAGAATGTATTTAGCATTTAGCATTAATGAAATGCCTGTAAATTGCTGCATGCATTTATCTCACTTGTGCTATCGGTATTCCATGCTATAAGAAAATATGTACGTTTTGTTTTATAATTTTGAGAATGTTTGCTCTGAACTTGGGAATCCAGGCACGGGAATCATCCCCCCACCCCATCCATAAGGACTATCAAAATCAGGTGGGTCATCAAGGAACATCACAATAAAAAGGATTGGTTAATGGCCCTATCATATCTTGGAAATGCTATGTGCAAGGAAGCTCATCCTGTGGACCTGGAAGCTGAATGAAGGAAACAAAACTGTCACAGGAAAATTTTCCATCTCTTTGCTGTTTGAACTCTCACAGGGCCAGAGCCACCAAACTGAAGTCAGAAATCCCTAGGGGCTGCCTCCTAGGTCCACCCTGAGACACACTTTGGGCATGTCTATACTACAAAATTAACTTGACCTATGTTAAGTCGACTTACAGCCACCGCAGTAATTACTGCGGTTTTTCATGTCCATACTATTCTCCTTCCATCAGTGGTGTGCATCCTCACCAGGAGCACTTCCACCAACTTAAGAGGGGCAGTGTGGGGGGCTCCGGGGATGGAGCTCCCTGCCGGGAGCCCCAGGAACATCTGGGTTCCTGGCAGGGAGCCCGGAGTGGGGAGCTGAGAACCCAGGCAGTAGCCGGGCTCACAGCTGGAGCCCCCCACCCACCCCACGGTGACATCCCCAGCTATGAGCTAGTCATGGGGGTCACAGCAGGGAACCTACCAGCCTTATTTGTCAATTTCACAGCTCCAGAGAGGAGCTGTGAAATTGAGAAAAATAATAGCCATCAGCCAATGTAAGTAATGCATTGCCCGAACTATACTGACATAAGCCCTACACCTCTTGTGGAGGCGGAGTTATGATGTCTGTGTAGTAGGGCACAAGGCTATAGTGTAGACACTGTAGTGTAGACATAATTAGTTCGGTGTGAGCAACCTTACATCAACCTAACTCTGGAGTGTAGACCAAGCCTTTGAACTGAATAGTTAAAAAACTTTAGATAATTTATTACAGGATTGGCGACTGTCTTTGGTGTAAGATCTAGGGTACCAATTGAACTGGGGGAAATGACTGGTTTCCTGGGACTGGAAGCAACATGAATATGGTGTGACTTTCAGTGTAAGTGACCATTTCTCTGAACAGCTGATTGTGGTGGGCCGGAGGCACTTGAAGGGGGGAGGGGAGCTGATCCACCGGGCCCACCAGCGGGTGGGAGCTGCTGGGGGGAGGGGTAGGAGCTGATTGGGGGGCTGCCGGTGGGTGCTGAAGTAGGGCTCCTAGAGCTACTTTAAAAAAAAAAGTGATAGTGATTTTAGATGTCCATCTTGACATCTTAAAGAGACCTGATTTTTAACGAGTGCTAAGCCTCTGGACTCTGAGAATCAGGCCCCTTTAGGGCGTCAAATTGGGCACCCAAACAAGTCTATATCCAAAAACCACTAGCCCAGTGTCGGGGGCGGGGCCCCGCAACATTGCCCGGTGCTGCGGTAAGCTAGGCGCGGGCCCCGGGGCTGGCGGGGAGCTGGGCGCGGGCCCCGGTGTTGGCGGGGAGCTGCCGGTGGGTGCTGAGCACCCACCAATTTTTCCCCGTGGGTGCGCCAGCCCCGGAACACCCATGGAGTCGGCGCCTATGCTTCTCAGTATAGTATAATTAAAAATTTGACTATGAAGACCTATCATCTCCTTTCATAGAGAGATGGGCGTATATATGCTGTGGTGTCTCCTCAATGCTCCATTATACGGCCCACGTTTGTGTGTTTATATAGCGCTGTCAACAGGATTTATTTTTCACTTTTTTAGTTTGAGCTGCTACTGCTGTGTAGATCGCACACAGGTTTATTTATCCATTCTATTGATTGTGTGAGGCATCAGTAAGCTGGACAAGCTTGTGAGGTAAAGTCAGAGTTGTCTTAACTTTGTTTGCTTATAATTATGAAACTTAAGATATCTCCCAATGACATCTTTATTGTTAGCACCAATGTTGTCTCCCTGTTAGCTCTATAAGAAATCTGTGTGCTCTCTTCAGTCAGGAGTTGGGCTAAGTGACTCACATACAGCATATTGCCAAACTACCCTATTTTCAGTTTAGGGATCAAATGGATTAAAACAGACATTTTTACATGTAGATGCCAAGATGTTAGATCATGCTTTTCTCATAGTGTTAAGACATGACTACACTCTACTCTGACAGACAATGCTCTCCATATGATACACTAACTGTTTATCCCTGATACAAGGGCCTTGGATGGTACCAAATTCTCTCAACATGTTTCTGCAGTTCTAAGCATTCTTTATCTGATGATGTGTCATATTGGTTTTCAGATTTATCTTACATTTAAGTTTATGCCTGCACTCCCCTACTTCATTTTAAATATCTGGTTGTTCCATAGGATCCCACCTATGATCTCTGTTTGGCCAGAGCTGGACTGTTCTGTGTGATAAATAAGACTTTAAGATTTTAGGGTTACATTACTTATCCCCTTTTCCTTCCCCACCCTCATACAGCGTGTGGTGCCAAGAGAACAAGAAATCCAATGCACCTAAGCCTATTGGAAAGCTAGGAAGAAAGCCAAAACAGCATTATCGCACCATATCTATGCAGCTGTGTATGACTTACAGTCATGGAAGGAGGTATCAGTTCATTAGTTGTGCTCAAAACCAGCGCACACTAAATCCTAATATTTTACATCTGACTGTTTCTGTCCAAAAGCAGAACATTCTCCAGGGCTCACCAGCCCTTCATGTCATGCTCATGTACCCGACAATAAAAGGGCCTGTGCCATATGTGAAATCTTTAAAACTTGCTGTAGCGGGGTGGCACCCCACTAAGGCCTGAAGGGGCTTGAAAACAGCCCAGGAGAGGGCGGTGGTTGGGGCAAGCAGCCCGAGGCTGAGTGGGAAGGCAGGCTCAGCTGGGGCCATGCCCCAATTAAGGCTCAGCTGGCCCTTATAAGTGGGCGGTGAGCCAAGAGCAAGGAGCTCAGAGAGTCTTGCTATGCCTTTAGAGGGAGAAGGGCCTGGCTGCAGGAGCTAAGCAGGGACCTGAAGTGGAGCAGGACTGGGGAAAGGCTAAGGGAGCTAGGAAGCTCTGGCCTAGGAAAACCCCAGGTTCCAGGGCTAGACTAAGGCCCAAAGGAGTACTAGGGTTGCAGGGGCAGCCCATGGGTAGGCCGAGGCAGCAGGTCCAAACCCCCCTTGCCTGTGATGAGTGGCTTATACTGCAGTCTGCCCCAGGGTGTGGGGGCTAGCTGGTGACTGGCAATAGCTTATGACTGAGATGAGGTGCGGATAGTGGGTGGGGGTTCCCTGGGAAGGGGAGACCCTGAGACTGTGGGGTACTGCCAGGGAGCAGCACCCCAGTTAAAGGGGCACTGGGGTCTGGGAGGGACATGGGGCCAGAGCGGTCAGGCTGATCACCGGCCTGCAGAGGGTGCTCCAGAGGCTGGTGAGCTAATTCCCAGAAGAGACCAGCAGGAGGTGCCGCAGGGGTGAGTCCTGACCCTCTTACACTTGCCCTTTACTTACCCTGAGTTTTTAAAGTTTTCCAGCTAATTCATCTTGTTATAAGACATTACCTTGGACTCTCTAGGATGTGTTGTTTTAGATCATCTTATACCAAATAAGATGCTTGGCAAAATAAAAAAATGAAATAAAAAATATTTGGAGTCGGTCTTGGCTTGTTAACCACTTTGTTGAAAGAGCAGTTTCATAAGGATTTTTTAAAATGGATTTGCTGATCTCTCCCCCCCCCCTTTTTTTTTTCCAGAGTCTTCTTCACTCTGAGTTTTTTGTGGGTAACCTGTGGTCCAGGTCATTACCTACAAGCGTATTTTTAAAACATAGCACAGACAGAAGCTGGTAATGTATTCCAGAACAGGGAGCTTTTTACTGATGGTTGGCAATGAAATGCATTCATTTGACGCCCATTTTAACATCTCTAATAGTTCAGAAAAGTTTATTTTTAAAGTAACAACCTTAAAGCTCACAAATCCATATTGTTCAACAAGAACAGATAATTCTAAACAGATTAAAGAAAGTAAACCAGCAACCCAAACCTCACACCTTACGCTATATATAGTGATACTTAAATCTGTAAAGACACTTTACATCTTTGTGTAGCTGTATTTTTCATGTTTTCTAAAGTCACATAAATTTCCAGCAATTATGATGGTACACACCCAAGTGACAGAGCCATTTACGCAGGCTCCCCCATTAGCAAACTCATTCCAAAAAACTGGGTGTGGTTTAAAAGGCTTTAAAGTCAAATGTGCTTCTCCGGCACTTCATAGGCTTGCTGGGAAATCATCTCTTTTAATTTTATTTTCTGATGCTCCAATGGAAGCCTTGCAGACCCTTCATTTTGTGAAAGCTAGTAAAACTCAAATGTCAAAAAGCAAGGGGGCATCACTCAAACAGCAAGGAGAAATCAGGACACCTTGCAACTCTGGTAACTAGCATAGTAAAATACAATGTTAAAAGGATACCTGCCAATGATATCTTAATACACTGGGTATATGCCCTTTTTGCTTCTGTATCATGTAAAAAGAAAGCCTAAATGGTTATTTGAGAAGAAAAATGGAGTGAAGAAGGGTCTGCTTGTTTTTATAATGTCTGTACTAGACTCCCAAAGGAAGGTAGGGCGAGGAGCATGATGACACAGGATCAGCATATCTCACCCACCATAAGAGGACTGTAGATTGCAACCAGTAAAAAGGTAGCTGTAGCATGTGCCTCCACCAAGAAATTCTGGTTGTCAGCCAGAAACACTCCTGGGATTCCTGTGCTATGCAGTCCCTCCACATCCCCCTCCAATGTGCCCACTTCTTGAATCAATCTGATCTTAAAATACAAGATGCTCTCTCATACACAGAAATCTTTAGAACTACTTGTCTGTACAAAGATTCTGATTTAGGTGATGCTTATTGACAGTTGAAAGCATGGGTGGAAACGGTGCTTGCAACATCTATTAACAGTATAAACTTCTTTCATCAAAATAGTTCACAGACTAGGGGTCTTATCAAACTCACTGCTGCTCCTGATTCTCAGGTAGCAGCAGGTATTTACTGCTGGTCTGGAGGCTGCAACCATTCTGGCCTAATATAGACCCCTCAAAGGTCATGCGACTTTTTAGATAAATGCAGCGTAGGGCAGGACAGCTGGACTGTGCACTGTGTGGGGTATAATGCTGTAAGCCAGAGGTGAGGTCTTTCTGAGTTGCTGGGGGGTGTTCAACCACGCCCCCAGCAAAGCAACAAGGCCCCACCCTGGCCTCCGGCCCAGGCCCCACCCCTACTCCACTTCTTCCCCCAAACCCCCACTCTGCCTCTTCCTGCCCCTGCCCCACCTCTTCCCACCACCTTCCAAGTGTGCCCTGCCTTCAATCCTCCTCCCCAAACAGCGCCTCCTGCATGCTGCTGAACAGCTGATCACGGTGGGTGGGAGGCACTGGGAGGAGGAGGAGCTGACCAAACGGGCCCACCAGTGGGTGGGAGGTGCTGGGGGGGGGGCTGATTGGGGGCTGCTGGTGGGTGCTGAGCACCCACTATTTTTTTTCATGGGTGCTCCAGCCATGGGCGCCAATGCAGTGAGCATATAAGACATTTTGCACTGACTTCTTCTTTGCTTCTGGGTTCAATTCACAGGTCTGGTGGTGACTATAATGCTCTGAATGATTTGAAGCATGGCTACCTGAGGGTCTGTCTGACTCTATACTTTTTCATAGCAGTTCAAACCATCACAGAGGCTCTCACTGTTAATCATATGGTTAAAAATTGCAGGACCAGCCTTAGGGCTTTCTAGTTTATGTCCTCATCACTCCTCTTGGGAGTTTCACCACAGTTTCAGTTTAGAAAGTTTTGGAGCATGACGCAGGATTATTTTATTTAGCCTCGGTCTGACTTTTTTTCAGTTTCCTCTTTAATTTCATTCCTGAGTAAACCGTTTCTCCCCTTCACCTAGCCAGAGTGGGTGGCTTTATGCCATATGTTGTTTTTTAAGGTCACGATCTTATAATGGGAATTCTTCCTGAAAAAGAGGCAAAAAAAAAAAAAAAAAGGAGGCAGTATGTTTTAGTGGATAGGGTATGGAACTGTGATTCAGGTATCCTGGGTTTATGCCAGTTCTGCCACTGACATTTCTGTGACTTAGGGCATCTCTCCGTGCCTCTGTATACTCTCCCACTCTTTGTCTCTCTTGTATAGACTGTATAGTTTCTCTCTAAATAGATTGTAAACTCTTTGGTACAGTAATAATCTCTTACTAGGTGTTATTTAAGTGTCTAGCACAACGAGGCCCTGATCTTGATTGGTGCTTCTAGGCACTAGTATAAATTAAATAATAATATATTTGTAGGGTTTGACCCTAAAACCCCAGTCCAGCAAACAATGAAGCATGTGAATACCCTTAGTCATATGAGTAGTTTTATTGAAATTAGTGGTATTACTCATATGAATTAAGTTTATCCTTTATTTGCAGAATTGGTCCTTGATGTATAAAAAGCAGTTAGCTGCTATGGCAATAAATACTATAAAGTAAAAAATATTATTATAATTTAATACTGAGACGAGTAGTCCAAAAAAACCCCAAATGTCCAGAAACCTTCAGAACCTGTTTTACAGACTGGATTTTATTTTGAGAAGACAGTAGTCAACAGAGAATAGAAAATGAAAATAATCCATTTTTATAAACCAAATGATCAAGGCACTGTCTTGAAAGAGTTAAAACAAATATGTTGAGGGATTACAAAACCTGGTAGAAAGGAATTGACCTGGAATTTCTCCAAAACAATTAATTTGACACTCTGTCTCTACCAGAGTTATGGCTAAGCGTGCTGGCTCTATATTCTAGTGGCAACCAGTTAAAATACCACTAGAGTTTACTTCCATCTTAAATTCATGAATAGAAATAGGGACAGAGTGAAGGGGTGTGAGTAGGAGAAAAGTATATGAAGAATTTAAAAAAAGATGCTACTTCTAACTCACTACTTGTTCTTCATGCAGTTTTTTAATAGAGGACACTTGATTTGTTTATATTTTGTACTAATATGATCTACTAAAATATTGTTTTGTGATAACCAAGGTTGTGCTTTAAAGTATAAAAGAGTGATCAAAATGCAATTACCTGTGCTGGACAAAAGAAAGCTGTCACAGACCCCTCATGCATCCAGTAACAATGCAGAGAGCTTCTTGCTTGTTCTCTTATACTCTGCAATTGAAGCAGTCTGTCTGTATCAAAAATTTTGCTGGATTAAAGCTATCATCATATTTTAGCATGAAAAATTATGAAAGAAGCTTGAATTTTGAACCATAACAATAAAAAATAAAGTTCCTTCTTCAAATTACAACTTGCCCCAAGCTAAATGTGCACCATAAATACTGAGCATGAAAACTAACTGCCAAGCATTAGATGCCTTAGTTCCCTAATCTATGGTTATTTCCCTCCAAAATAAGTGGTCCAACAGTTGATTTAGAAAGTTACAGCATCATCACAATCAACATTATAAGGAGTAATGGCTCTGTGCAGTATAAACCCTACATTTCTGATGGATATGCTGAATTCAGAGCCTATTGCTATCCCGCTGTTATGCTACTACCAGTAATGTAGAGTGGCTAGGTTTGTCAACTTTATTTTGACTGTATTTAGACAGCTGACACAAACCAAAAACTCTCTTTTAAAGGGATTGCTGTTCAAATGGTGCATATCTGCTACAAAACATGAAATGTGGGGCCAGATTTACTAGACTTTCAGAAATCAGCACACAAGGCTATTCTTTGACAACAGTTAATCTAGAGGAGCAGCAAGAAATTATTTAAGCAACGTTGCCTTCTGAAGCTGGTTTACAGAATCTCTTAGGTGTCATTATGCCAGTAAAAGATGAGATCTGACAGAGCTGGACCATCTGAAAGGGCTGAAAAAGTGACACAGTACACAAAGTTATATTATCTAGAATGGATCAAGAGAAGATTCAGAGATCTAGACCTAGCACTGGATAGGGGCCCAAATACTAGTTGACTCCTATTTGCTGATTGTTTGTTTCAGCAAGCTGGCACTTGCTGGAAGACATCTTGAGAGGCTCTGTCCACTGCAAAACTACTAATCTTCAGTTCTCTAGAAGTTCCTTCAAATGTGATAAGAACTCTGTATTCCCAATCTCTAAATGTACACATATAGTACAGTTAAACTAACAATTTTCCTTTCCAAGATCAAGTAACAAGCAATTATCTTATGATACTGGCTTGTGTATTGTCTTCGGATGGAACACCATCCCAGAATAAACTCCCCATGCCTACTACAACTTAAATTCGAACAGCTAAGCTTCTTTTTGAACACATCACAGGCAACCCAGCCTGTGGAACTGCGGGGCCACATTCAGACTAGAGATAAATGAGTAAATTCAGACCTGCTTAACCCAGGTCTGCATTTGGTCATTAGTTTAACTCCCTCAGTCACTTTTACACTCCTAATATTTTTAGATATATTCAATTAATCAAATAATGGAAGATCTAAGCACTTCTGCCTTAGCCCCCAACACTTTCTTGCTGTCTTCTTTCTGGGAGTAGTTGACTCCCAGTAAATGAGGCCTAGGTGACCTCTCTACAACATCAGATTTCTTTCCACTACCTATCTAATCTCAGACCAAAACCTTTCATTCTTCACACACGCCCTAAGTGAGTTTTAACAGAGGCCTGAGAATGTTACATTAGCTACTGGAGCTGGGAGTCAGTTCCCTTCCAGTTGATATTATTATTGTGAAGGTGTACAAATAATTCAAATTGCAGCTCAAAGGAGCCATCCATAAGGTCACAATCCTGCCACCTTCATGCAAGCAAAGCCCTCACTGAAGCCAATGGAAACTGCCTACATAGTAGTGACCAAATAGGGCCCAAGGCAGTAGTCTCAATGTTTATTTCCAGAAACGGAGTGTACAATGTATTTTCTTTGCTATTTTCATCCAACTATGTCTGTACATTTCCTTCAAATGCTTTCCTGATTGCTTCAAAATAATAAAGAGCAGTTGGACCTATTGTGTAGTGTCCCATTTCACTTCCAGCAACCATGATCCCTTTCTGTAAAAACAAACTGATCATCTGCTTGGGTTACCACTAGCCTCAAGAATTATAAGGAAAGGCTGGATTTCTTAAAAAACTAATCTCACCTCCCAGCTCTACTGTTTGACTTTGTTCCTTGAAAAATTCTATTAGCTCTTCCCTCTACCCATTTTGCTCCTTGTTGCTTCTAGACTTAGTCATCCCTGATAAAAAAACATTTCTTGCTATTTTAAGACTAATTGCTTCCTCCATTCTGTGCCCAGTTTTTCTGTGTAGTTAGCACTCTTCCCTGAACTATGCTCTAGACCAAGGGTCTCAAACATGTGGCCCGCGGGCCACATCCCGCCAGACTCCCCACCAGAACAGCTGTCTGGAGGCTTCGTGGTTTCTGGGAGGGAGGGAGGGGGAGGAGCGGGAAGCACGCACACAGGGGAGGAGAGGGGGAGAAGAGGCGGGCCGTGGGGCTCCCCCCGCTTCCCCTCCCAGTTACATCCTATGGCCGCCAACTCCCCTCACCCCCGCCCCCAGTTACGTTCTGTGGCCGCTAAGAGCCCCGTTCCCTACGCGCTGCTCCAAGGTTCTATTTTTACCCCCAGGCAGTTCCTGCCGCCAGAACAGCTGTCTGGTGGCTTCGCGGTTTCTGGGAGGGAGGGGGGAGGAGCAGGGAGCTGCGTGCTCAGGGGAGGAGGCGGAGAAGGGGCGGGGCCTAATGGAAGGGGTGGAGTGGGGGGTGGGGCCAGGGGGAGCGAGGGGGCAGGGTCAGTGATGCGGCCCTCGGGCCAACGCACTAGTCCTCATGCGGCCCTCGTGGTAATTTGAGTTTGAGACCCCTGCTATAGACACTATTACATGTGTACGGAGAACATAGTGGTGTGGCATAATGACATGTTGAAAAAACCCTTTAATAACAAGTGCATGAGTAAGTTATACAGGTCACCTCATCTGAGTGCTGATAAAATCTTTATACCACCCCATACTATCATGTATTTTGTATATTCTATGTATACTGCAGAAATTAAAACAACTTTAGGAATTGTTTACTCTTAAATACTGGACTATTTGAAGGCAGATCCCAGCTGTGTTCTAAAACGGACTTAAAATTTTCTATACTAAAACATAAAATACTGGGTCAGAGTGACTTATCTCCTTCTAATGGCATAAAGCTCTTTTTTCTAGCCCTGAAGGACTGTAAAACATTAAAATCATTATGTTTTTAAGCATAAAAAAATCTCTGTCACTAGCCCAGGTTTGAATCTTTTCTGTTCTTCATCCACAATAAATATTTCACATGGCCTGGCAATTTATCCTGTGAATATCCTCTCCATATATTATATATACGCACCCATATAACCTAGACTATCCAAACTGTTACATCTTTTCAGTGTTTCCTATGACATTTGGACAGAGGCTTTACTTTATATGTATGAGTACACACTACATCTCCAGTCTCTCTGATCATTAACTCTTACTTACAGTTTCTGGAGAATTAAATATTCAAATATTGTAAATACTGCACTTCCGAACACTAAAAATAAAGTTCAAATAAGGCTCTCATTCCACATGCTGATGTAACATCCTTTTTAGCTATATTATTTGGCACAACGTCTACTTTGCTGTTAAGATATGAAATATACTATAACCCCTTCTACTAACAAAAGGGTCTTCCTATATTCTAATTTGTTGTCAATCAATGTTCTCAGTTTATTCTTTGGCAAGATAACAAGTGCAACATTGCTCTGGCTGTAATTGACTGAGGCTGAGAGACTGGAGGTACTGAGGATGAGTCACTGCAGCTGCAGTTCTTTCATTTAACAAAAGCAAACGCTAAGGAGCAGACCTGGGAAGTGATTAGACAGAATGATTAATGACTTTCTGGCCTGGTTATTTTAATGTTTTCTATGCCCATCAACATAGCATCTGCGTGTATAGCAAATTGAAAACAAGCAACACATTAAATTACTCTTAATAGACAACACTAATACCTTTCCTCTATTCTCCATGAGGACGGGGGAGGGCTGGGCTGGGCTGCTGGCATAGAGGTGGGAGCTATTTCTTCTCACTAAGATTGGGCATGGGTTCTTCTCATTTCCTGCTTTTCCTGAACCATGTGCTAAGGAAAAAGGAGAGTAACTGGCTTGCAAGAACTGTTGACAGCAGCTGGAGTGTATTGTTGCTGACAGCAGCAGCCCAGGATGTATAAATTCAGTTACTTGGCCCTATTTGAAGGCCTGAATATTGTCTATGGGAGACCTTAAAACACACTTTATATTTGATTTGATAAGGCGCAGGCACCAGCTTTCCAAGCTGGTGCTTGGGGCGGCAGTCCGAGTCCTGCGGCAGCAATTCAGCGGCAGGTCCGCTCTTCTCATCGCCGAATTGCCGCTGCGGGACTCGGACTGCTGCCCCATTCTCACCCGCCACCGTGGCAATTCGGTGGCAGGTCTGCCGTTCTTCCCTTGCCGCCGCGGACTTGGACTGCCTGCGACAGAGGTGGGGCCCCGCTATGTCTGCCTGTGTCGGGGGCGGAGCAGCGGCGACTGCTTGGGGTGGCAAAATTGTGAGAATCCTGATAAGGCCATTCCACTTTAATGAAGGATTTGAACCATGATAATCTCTAACAAACCATATGCAAGTCCATGGTTGCATACTCATCCTGAGCAGACCTTAATTCCATTTTCAAAGCTGTTCCTAGTGGATTTTTTTTTTTAGGAATCTGGAATTAAAGTGATGCTTGTTCTTCCATAACTGTGCCCAGAAAGCATTTGCAGCGCAGTGCTATTTCAGAGCACTTTTGGGGTTTGAGGTTTAGGTGTGTTTCTGGATGAGCCAACGTCTCTCCTGGTAACATATAATGGCTGTTCTCACCAAGCCCTTTACTTGGAGGACAATAGGAACAATCTTGCTGAATGAATGAACTTTACGTTGCCTACGTTTTGGATACATTCCTTGTGTATCCTGGTTCTTCTTTCTAAAGCAGAGTAGTCCTACCACTACAGCAGAGAAGCTTCAGCTGAGAAAGGGACCTAATGGGCCCTCAGTGCCTAAACCAGAGGATTAAGGGCTGGATCCAAAACCCATTGAAGTCAATGAAAAGACTCATTGATGTTAATGAGATTTAGCTCATGCCCTGAATTCCAGAAAGCTTTATGGGAATATGTTAGTTTCCTGTGCTCCTGTCACCCCTGCTCCATTATGTTCTTAAATTCCCCTTTGGGAGAATTACACCAGTGCCTCTGTCTCAGTTATG
This sequence comes from Chelydra serpentina, assembly GCA_037349315.1. Taxonomy (NCBI): domain Eukaryota; kingdom Metazoa; phylum Chordata; order Testudines; family Chelydridae; genus Chelydra; species Chelydra serpentina. Next base: position 10,216,369 of record JBAIAC010000026.1, on the reverse strand, counting down.
GCATATTCTCAAAAATCAGCAAGTTGGTCCTGACACAAAACTTGGCAGTTTCACTCCACTGTTATGGGCAGGAGGAGAACAGAGGAACATGAGATATGCTGCTACTGTTGCTTGGTTGAGCTGGGTAGGAAGGAGAAACAGGTAGAGGAAAGAAATTGCTTATTTTCCTGATCTTCTCGTATCTGATTGTCTCTTCACTAAGATTCAAGAGAATATATGTAAGATCATATAGTAAACAGGATTAAAAGTGGAACATTTACCTTACAATCACGGCAACAAATACTAACATTTATTTCAGTTGCAATAAGGTGCTGTAATTCCTTCGAAAATTCCCAGAGAGCAGGCCGGTATCTGCACCTGTATCCAAATGGTATCCGCAAGAACAGAAACGGCCACCCGGTCGGCCTCCAAAGCAGTGGGACGACTTCTTAACAAGGAGATATGGACAAGCATTGCGAAGGATGGCCAGAGCAAGAGAAGATTGGAAGACGTGTTGTGATCGGCTCAATCTCAACTGAGGAAGGACCGACAGTTCAGTGACTCAGTGCAATAAGGTAAATGCTGTTCTAACCTTGCCTAATTCATATTATCAAAACTGCATAATGATGAAAAGATTTTCCCTTTCTTGTGCATTCAAGAAAGCAAAACATTATCTGGCCTAAATGAGTCCTTTACAAATTGAGCAGATAAAGCACTGGAAAACATAGTCTATGGAGTAATCCTACACGGGTCAGGTGGGAATGGACTGAGACAGGTCACAGGTTGCTGTACGTGTACCACTGATGGTATACAAGCTGCAGTAGAGTGGTATGCATGTATGAGCTAGTCTGCCACATACTACATGTCTGCGTAGACCCTGCTGCAATGCTCTAAAAGTTCCCTAGTGCATCTTCATCTACTTCCGTTTCAAAACAAATCAAAGCAGATTAGAGAACATAGTGTGTGGCAGCAGGGTTCACATGGACACTACCTTTCACTAGCCCGCCATGCACTACATTTACATCCCAACTTGCTACAAACTAAGGGTACGTGTATACTCACGCGTCCTGTCGGAGGAGTCCAATCGATCTTCTGGGTTCGATTTATCGCGTTTTGTCTAGACGCGATAAATCGAACCAGGAAGTGCTCCCCCGTCGACGCTTGTAATCGTGCTTGATGAACAGAGTAGGCGGAGTCGATGGGGGAGCCTGCGCGCCGCGTGTGGACCCCGGGTAAGTACCTTTTCATTCGAACTAAGATAGTTCGACTTCAGCTACGTTATTCACGTAGCTGAAGTTGCGTATCTTAGTTCGAATTGGGGGGTTAGTGTAGACCAGCCCTAAGTGTTTGTATAGACTAGCCTGATGTGCCATTCCAGGTCTGAGAATTGCTGGACTAGATATAACAGTATAGTGAACATTAACTTACCCACCTCCTCAGCCTGATTCCATGGATGCACCTTCTTTACTGGTCCCGTACTAGCAGGGGAGACTGCTGGAGCCATTTCTGACAGAAGTTTGGAAAGAGAAGAAAAGAGATGAGGAGTCAGTGTGATCCCTATGTGCTGGAAGAAAGCATAGTAAACTTTCCTGATCCTCTGTGTCAGAATAGTCTATGCAGAGGATAATGAGGCCCAAAGGAAGTTTCTGCAGCTGGGAAAATATAAAGAAAACAAACTGCCTACTTGAGTGCACTCATCCTATAATTTTCTCCATCTTGGTTTATTTTCAGTACTGTTACTGGAAAAACTTCCTTTGGTCCTGAAAGAAAAGAGTGGCAGGTGGATATAAGGGAGTTTAGATGGCCTTACCAGGGGAGCGCATATCAACTTGGCATATACATTTCAGGTCCTGCTTCTTCTAAACAGTGAAGTTAAATTTAAAACAAACTCCTTTTAACATGTAAAAAAGCTTGTAACATGCATGTTGAAACTTGCCAAATCTAAGGTTCAAAGAGTTGAAATAAATGAGTTGCTCAGTACATTTCCATCGGTTTTGGTCAATATTAGGGGATTACAAGATTTTTTTTAAAAAACTTTTCTTTAAAAATGCCAGCTTCTCCTCCTCAATCCCTACTGTAATTTGATTTTATTTTTAATTAATTAATTAAATTGTAACTACCAAACACAGCTCCCCATTCTTTTCTTTTGCAGTTTAATGGGTAGAATGTGTGTCTGTCAGGACTGCTGGGTTCTATGCCTGATTTCAACTCTGCCTTAGTTTCCTCCGTTGCAAAACAGTTATGGAAGTATCCTCGCTGTGCTTTGGAATGGCCTGGGAAGCACTGTATAAGTGCCAGTATTTAGTGGTTTATCTCTGGACCAGCAAAATTCAGCCTGCAACAGTTTTTGTTATAAATTTTAAATTCCATCTAAGTTTGCAGAAACTTTCACAAATACTTTTATTAACAGGGCCGACGAGAGTGGGGGAAAGCCGGTACAAATTACCGGGGCCCGGCGGTCCGGAAGGGGGCCGGGGGCCCGACTATGTTGCATATGTTTTTGTCTTTCTCGGTAGTGTCATTATTTGTCGATTGTTTTTGACATCCGTTGTAAAATCGGTGAATTTAAACAAATAATAATAATGATATACAAAATTCTGTCAGTTATCGGCCAATATAGACTCTAATCAACCAAAGAACTACTAATTACATATTAAGAACAGAATATAATTATATTTTAATGTAATTCTTAACAAAATATATATTTCATGTTCAATGCACGCACAATTCTGAATAACGGCTTGCGAACTTGTGCCGCAAACCGAGCATTTCCAACTCTATATGAACATTCGCTTCTGTGCTTTGACAGTATGACAGTGCAGTCTCATCTTATTATGTGTAGTCGCATTTGTATGTTTTCGTAAGTGAACACCATGAGAATACAACAAAGTTGTTGTGTGATACACATTGTGTTGTGTTACACATACAAGTTTAACGTTTAAAGTGTATGGTTAGTTCAGCAATGATTGTGTGGGTGCTTATATTATTGATATTAGTCATTAGGATCTTAATATTCTCAACAGGTACAAATATATTTATTATTAACATAAAAATGAGATCACGCATTTATTTTATATCGCAGTGAATTTAAAATAACTAGAGATATAATAATTCCAGCAGATCGAGGGACGTGATTATTCCCCTCTATTCGGCACTGGTGAGGCCTCATTTGGAGTACTGTGTCCAGTTTTGGGCCCCACACTACAAAAAGGATGTGGATAAATTGGAAAGAGTCCAACGGAGGGCAACAAAAATGATTAGGGGGCTGGAGCACATGACTTATGAGGAGAGGCTGAGGGAACTGAGATTGTTTAGCCTGCAGAAGAGAAGAGTGAGGGGGGATTTGATAGCTGCTTTCAACTACCTAAAAGGGGGTTCCAAAGAGGATGGATCTAGACTGTTCTCAGTGGTAGAAGATGACAGAACAAGGAGTAATGGTCTCAAGTTGCAGAGGGGGAGGTTTAGGTTGGATATTAGGAAAAACTTTTTCACTAGTAGGGTGGTGAAGCACTGGAATGGGTTACCTAGGGAGGTGGTGGAATCTCCTTCCTTAGAGGTTTTTAAGGTCAGGCTTGACAAAGCCCTGGCTGGGATGATCTAGTTGGGGTTGGTCCTGCTTTGAGCAGGGGGTTTGACTAGATTACCTCCTGAGGTCCCTTCCAACCCTGAGATTCTATGATTCTATGATAATACACTTTTAAATTTTAGGTAACTTTTTTTACCCCTTTTCAATTCTTACCATAGATTATCATCACAAAACTGGTGCAAAACATTTTTGATTTACGTTTTTTATATGTTAAATTTTTATTTTTATTTGTATATGTTCTTTAAGAATAAATGTTTTCTTTTCGTATTCCAGGTTTCATTTGTATACCAGGCAGGACATATTTGTTTTTTTTTTGCACAGCAATACAAATCCTGTGTAAAGATTTTTGGCCGGTCCGGCCTTGCTGGGGGACCTGAAATTTTTTTTTCACTGGGGCCCGAACCCGCTCTCGGCGGCCCTCTTGATTTAAGGTCTAGAAAACAGGGGTTTAAGGTCTTGACCTATGCGGAAAGATTGAAAAAATTGGGTTTGTTTAGTCTGGAGAAGAGAAGACGGAGAGGGGACATGATAACAGTTTTCAAGTACACAAAAGGTTGTTATAAGGAGGAGGGAGAAAAATTGTTCTTCTTAACCTCTGAGGATAGGACAAGAAACAATGGGCTTAAATTGCAGCAAGGGCGGTTTAGGTTGGATATTAGGAAAAACTTCCTGTCAGGGTGGTTAAGCACTGGAATAAATTGCCTAGGAAGGCTGTGGAACCTCCATCACTGGGGATTTTGAAGAGCAGGTTGGACAAAAACCTGGGTTGCCAGGGATAATACTTAGTCCTGCCTTGAGTGCAGGTGACTGGACTAGATGACCTCTAGAGGGCCCTTCCAGTGCTATGATTCCATACATCATTTTTATTTCCATAAAAGCAAAATGCCTTACATCTTATAGAAAGGTTTTATTTGCGGTCTGAGCCTGTAGGGGTCACGTTTTTTCCCCCTTTCCCAAGTAAAAGCTCAGACTCTGTCGCACAATAGGAGGAGCTGGGCGGGGCTGTTATACCGCACACCTGCTGCAGCGAGCCGCCGGAGAGCTGACCACGCTGAGGAGGCACCAGGCCGGGGAGGCGTGGCCCGCGCCCCCCCAGAAGAAAGCCGGCTCGGGAGCTGCAGGTAGCTTCGCTTTGGGTTTCAGGGCACCGGTCGGTGGGAGGTGTGAACTGAAGGGGGCGCTGTGGCCCGGTGAGTCCGGCTGTAGGCTATAGGCAGAGGTAGTGCTAGCCTGTTCCTATTGGCTCGGGCTTGCTCTCAGGCACGAGCCTGCCTTCAACGGCCAATTGACCACACCCAGCGGCTACCCGGGCACGAGGATCAGACTTCTTCCCGCCTCGCAGGCGGGCATGCTGGGAAACGTAGGCCTGGCCCTAGACTCAGGCGACAGCCCTGGCGCTAAGGCCTCTGCCAGCAACCCTCCCGTGCTTGTTCCGCAGACCCCGGCCTCAGGCCGAATGTATCTGCGAGGCCAATGGACCCCTTAACGCAGCTCCCCGAGTCAAAGGACTCCAAATCCCAGCGGCCAGCCGGATCGGCCGCGGAGGCTGCTGGGAGATGTAGTTCCTCCCTCAATCCTCGGAACGCGAGGCGGCTCCCTTTCGGGAGGCAGCACGGGGAAAGAAAGAAGGAAGGCGCGCGGTCGTACCCGAATCAATCCGCGAACCGCAGCTCCGGCGGCAGAGTCAAATCCAGGGCTCGGCCCCAGAGGCAGCGCTGCCCGCTGGGGCCCGCGGGGCGGAGAGAGGGGGCTGGCGGCAGCGGCCGCAGCGCGCGCCGATAGGCTGCGCGCTCCGAGGCTGGCCCCGCCCGTGGGTCTGTGTGGAGCTGTTCAGCGCCCCGGTGCTGAGTCTCTCGCTCGCTTAGGGAGGCTGCGGTTCTGCTGCCCTTTCGCCTCGACGCTGCCCCGGGCTGCGATGGGACTAGTATCAAATCGCCGCCGCCGCCTCCAGGCACAGTGAGTGACTCCGGCAGCCCCTCAGCCCCGGAGGTGTGGATGCGGCAGCCTCAGCGCCCCGCTTGCTTTTGGGGGGGCACGCCAGGTAAATCCTCCGCCTCGCGGCTTTGTGCTGCATGTGGCTGTGAGGCTCAGGTCCGAAGGGGGCATTTCTTGATGCCTTTGGAGCCTGAGACAGAAGAGTGGATTCTCTGAGGGGAGCACTTTGTAGTGCACCACTGGGAACAAAGCTGCACGCTCCATATGCTTTTAAGCAGTTGCATTATTTTAATTCCCTGAAAAGGGCGGGGGGAGAGGTTGAATCAGAATATGCAAAATATAGTGCCCTAGCTGGATCTGCAAACCCTCTCATGTGTGCAGTAAAGTGGGTTTTGCAGGGCACCCCTGTTTGCAAATTCGTGGTTAAACAGTATACACACGAAATGTAGCATTTGTGATATAGCATTAGCTACAACCTAATGCTGTAGTAAAGGTTGCAAAATGGTTTCCTTGTGTACCCCCATTATCGGTAGTGATTGTATGATTTTTTGCCCACTGCAGTAATTTCTAATTCATTCCTGTCGTGGTTGCTAGCTACATCAAGTGGCTGAGACAGGCTGCTGAATGTAGTTCCTATGAATATGCATCAGAAGGGGGAGGGAGGAAGAAATCCCTCAAATATATTTAAGGCCAGATGTCAAGTTACCTATTTGGTGAATTCATTCTGCTGACATCTATTGTGCTTCTATGCCTAATGCTTCAGGCTTCCTCAGATGGTGTTGGGTGGGGAAAAGGGAGTGGATTGTGAATATGGAACATGCATAATAAAGCATGGTGTGCCTTTAACTGTTTCTTGGTACAGTGGTTTGTATCTTCAAAGGGGCAGTGGTTTATAATCTCAACAAATCATATGCTTTGTCCCAGACCAGTCATAGTAGTGTAGTAGATCGAGGATATCTCCTTATTCTTCAGTTTGGGGATTATGGTTGCTTTAGTATTTCACAGATGCTGAAATAAGAGGCTGGCACAGTGAAGTGTTTATTTCGGGTGTGGATAATGAGAATGAAGTTCAATCCAGGATTGTTCTTCCAACAAGACAAAAAGCATGCAAATGTTTTCTGTGTTGACTTCAGCAGGGGAAAGATGCAAACTGAGAGGAATGCATTGCTTATTTTGAGAGAACCAAATGCAGTTCAGTTAGCACACTGACATATGTTCTGTACTCTTCACATTCTACTTCCAGGTTATAGTAAGAAGGGATTTGTGAGTAAAGTCGATTTTTTTTGTATTACTCTAATGTATTGTTCCAGAAACAAGTAATATAAACAGTTATTGGGAATAGTAATGCAGTTCCACTTATTTTAAAGGCAAATAGATGTGCCTGGTTTTAGTTTCTATCTTATTAAAGGCAGCATATTCCAAGTAAAGATTTTTGCTGTATTTCTTTTCATTATTGACTGAGAGTCAGCCATTTTTGATGCACTTGTGATTTTAATATCCACATAAGTGTTACAGTAATATTTAAATTCTAGAAGCAAGGACTTTTGTTTAGTTTATCAGGGCACTTTGTCTAATGAGCCTTATATGCATGAGCCTGCAAGTGCTTAGGGTTTGTGTAATTCAATTTGGCAGTAACTTAGTACAGCATGCAGGGTAAAACTAGTTTAAGTGGGTTCCTTTTTTTATCATGCAGAAAGACGAGTTAATAACACTTCATAGCAAGTCTAATAGAGCCATTGCATGTTATAACATTGTTTTTAAATATTTTGCTTTCTTTTTAAGCCCATTGTACAAATGGCTTATAAAAGACTTATTGTTATATATATGTTGGCATGCTCTATGCTTGCATAAAAAACTAAATGGAACATCCTGGGCTCTATACTATATTGCTTGCACACCTAAAACTCTCATGACTTCTGTGACAGTCTTCGGTGTACAGAGCACAGGATCAAGTTCCTTTTGTGCAGTATGCTTTTAAAATCAGGTACAACTTTTAAAAATTGCAAGTAGATGTACGATCCAAAGGGATGGATTTAGCTGTACACCTTACTACAGGTAAAATTGTTAGACTCTTGGCTATCTTTTATGTTCCCTCCAGCAAAAGTAATGTATATTTCCCATAACTGCTCCTTCCTTCCTTCCAATAAACTTTTTACATCAGTAATTGGGGAAACTCCGTGGATTGTGATTAATCATTTACGATTGCCATACTGCTGAATTTTCTCATATGGGTTCATTAAGGGGAGCAGATTGAGAGGTCTGTCATTTGGCTCTTAACTGATTTGGCTTGTTTACTTAATGGTGGTAACAGTGTCTTCTCCCTGACTAAATTGATTCATATCTGACTACTGAAATGCCATTATTTACCTCTAATTTAAAAGGAAGCGGTCAAGTTAAAAATAGGCCCCCCCCTTTTTGGATTATGGGACAAAGGTGGCTTCTTATATGGGAGGTGCTGGGGCCATTTTAGATCCCTCCTCTAACTCGCTGCTGAATAGCCTCTGAGGGGCCATTCAAATAGCTGAGGATCAGCTAAGCAACACATGTGCTGACCACACCCTTTCCCAAGAACCGTTTCCTTCACTGAGAATTGAAGAGTGGCATAAAGGCAGCTCCACTTGCTCTTTACCTCTTAGACTTTCCTTATCTGGTCATTTAGAACAGCTTTACGGCTGCTTTGTGGTACTGGAGCCAATGCAAAGTTCTCTTAATAGGGCCAAGGATATTTTAAAAATAAGCGTCCTTACCTTTGCTGTCCCCGGATAATTTAAAACAAAGCATATATTGCACAACTAACTTTTCATTATTTCTGCAGTTTACCTACATTTCTCTCAGCCTGGACAATAACTAGTCAGCATCCATCTTGCATGCAGATTCTGTTTCAGTTAATGTCCCTTTCCAGTTCTCATGTACTAACTAACATTATGCAGGAAAGTTAAGTTGCAAACACTGGAGGGAAATGTTTATTTAAACAAAGCTCTTTATACTGGACTACTGAAGTCATGGAAATATTTCTATTGGACTTAAGTTATGTAAAAGCTGTTTTTCAGATACTAAATGTTGTGCCAGAACCAAAGGGAAATATCTTTAAAATGATGTGCTCCCATTTATTAGTACAGTTAATCAGGTTATGTAGCTAAGAAATAGCAGTTTTGAATAATATTGAACATCCTTATTAACAGGCTCAGTATAAAGTGTACACAGATGCTGTTGGAAACCAGTGATTCAGTATTTCTCAATTGCTAATACTACTAGAAAAAGTGACTGAAAAGCATATTTACTTGGATACTGAACAGTACCAAATAAGTAGTGCAATATGTCACTCAGTATCTTGTGTTTAAACAGAGGATTTTACTGTTCCCTACCTTCCTGGAGGGTGGCTGCATATAGTGAATGTAATTTATTCAGTTCTGAAAGAGAAGAGTCAAATAACTCCATGTATTGTACCACCTGTCCACCTCAATTTAGCAGTATGTTTTGCATTAACTATAATTAGAACTTACTTTCTTCTTATCTGCTGTAAATGTTCTTATTGTTAATGGATTTACACATTTCTCCCTTCAAGAAATTAATTAAAGACTCAGTTCACCAAACACTTACTACTGAGCACTGGGCTTACTCTTGGGAGAGAGGTCCTGTTGATTTTAATAGGAGTAAGCTCATTGGGACTATTCAGAGTAGTAAGCAGTATTTTCAGTAACATTCGTGGGAATGGGTTCTAAATCAAGAACTCTAACTTTGGGATTATAAGGTATTGGTTGTAAACTTAGACCCTTTTACCAGCAGATTTTGAGTGGCTAGAGGCATTGGCTTATGCGCTGTCAGCGCCAGATCTTGAGCATAAAGTGGTTTGACTTGAGATGTCACGGTATTGCTGTCAAGCTGTCTAGAGTAGCTCACAAGCATGAGTGCCGGTCCCAGGGCAGACAGTCAAGGAACAGGGCACAAATCCCAAACTGGTTGTATGTTCTATAATTAGATTTCTTGCAACCAAGAACTCTTCAAGCACTATAACAGCCTTAACATGCAGTCATTGATAGGCCCCCTTTGGGCACTCTGGTCAATCTTGCCATTCAGGCAAGCCTGCCTTTGTGATAAATGGTCCCTTACACTAAAAATCACAAATATATTCAGATTACTCCCAGTCCCAAACGACCAGTCACTTATCCTTGGTCTCTTACCCAAGACAATGCTTTACTCCTGGGGGAATTCTGTGCCACTGCTGAATGCAGAATTTATGCACAATTAATGTTCTGCACAGAATTTTATTTTTTCCCTGCAAAATTGGTGTTGCAGAGCTGCTGGCCACCACTAGGGGCTGCTGGACCTGTCAGAGCTCAGCTCCCCAGGTCACAAATAGAGGACACTGCCGAGGGCGGGGGGGAGGGAACGAGGAGCTGGAGGGTTCCTGGCAGCTGCCCAACACATCCTGAAGGAAGGAGGTAGTGTGCAGGAAACTCCATACAAGCCCAGTCTGACCAGTATCAGGCTGTTTCTCCCCCTGGATCTCTGGGGGTGCAAGTGTCTGGCCCCACAGCTCAGCTCTGGGTGTGGGGGTGTGTGGGGGAGGGGCTGGATGTCTGACCCTGCGGCTGGGCTCTGGGGAAAGTGGGAGAGAGTGTTTGGGCCAGAGGGGGCCCCCTCTATCTCCCTGCAGACCTCCTCCCAGTACACACACACACCCCTCCACCACCACTCAAATATCCCTTCCAGCATCCCCCACTCCCCAATTTACTCCCCCTCAAGCTCTCTCTGCCCCTCCTCCCTGGCAGTATCCTCTATTTGGGAACCCCTATATGGTAACCCTACAGGGACAGAGCGAAAAAACAAGAATGAACTAAAGACTAGAGGGGCAGAGTTTTCCCCCAGGATGTACCCAGCTGGCATGTGTGACACACCCAGATTGAGGTGCCCACCAAAAGCATAACAGAAACAGGAACTGAGTTGTTGTAGAGGTTTCTTTAACTCTCTACTCCTGGGGGAATCTTTTTGTTGTCCATATTGTTATAGCCATACTTGCTGACAGGTATTCTGAAATAAATTACCAACATAATTAAAACTTGCATGATGATATTGACAAATAAAATATGCAGACTTTTTAAATATTGTGTGCAGAATTATTTTTTGATGCAGAATTCCCCTAGGGGTAAATGCTTATAGCCAATCATGTAATAAACTAACTAAAATTTTATTAACTAGGAAAAAGAAATGAGAGTGATTTAAAAGGCTAAAGCAGGTAAAACCTACACACACAAATAAAGTAGTCCTAGGATCCAAAAGGTGATAGTAGCTGCTATATATGCAAGCCTTTAGGACTAACCCAAAATAAGTAGCTTGGGGATCCCTTGCTTAGAAATATTGCCCTCTCCAAATTCTAAGCAGTATAGTGATGATGATTTTACTTTACAGGGATTTTATTTGCTTTCCCCAGAACTCAAGCTGATGGGATGAGGGTTTGTGCATGTCTCCACTTCATGGGGTGTTGGGGGAGCAATTAAGAAAGTCTTTTGTCACTGATGTTCCACAATGGCTTGTCTAGAGTCTATAGGCCTTCATTTGTTGGGCAGGAGATGACTTCTCTTCTGGTAGGCTAGTATTTCACATTTGGTCATGCTTTTTTCCTGAGGGTGGGGTTTACAGTTTTAGAGTAAACAATTTTATAGTTACAAAGCAAACACTTAAATATTATCTTAACATAGGATACAGATATTATAACTGAAATTAATGCATGCAGCAACTTACAAGCATTTCATGACGTCTAAACACATTCTTATAACTTAGCATTGTTAAAATAATGTTAACACACGTGAGTTAGACTGGTTTACCTATATGCATTTGTCAGTGTTCAGTGAGGCCTAGGAGCCTTGGCATGAGCTGGCACCTGGTCTGCCAATATCATGGTTGCAAAAATCTAGCCTTTCTTCAGTTGCTTATTATATTCAAAGTGGTGTTACATGTTCTTCAGCCATGTCAGCAGGATGGACAAAAACACCCCAGCCCATCGTGCTCTGAAACTTTCTATCAACATGCGAAGGGGTGCACACCTTGACCCTACCTGGTGCCACCTGCGGATGCACCTCAGAGATCATATATTTGCAGTATCTAGGAACTCACGACATGACATGTGGTGCAACGCCATCAACTGGATCACTCTGGCTGACTCAGCAGTTCTTAGTAGACTGTGTATTTTATGATGTTGCAAACTCTCTGGCAAAATCAAGAATAAAACAGTGTGTGTGTGTGTATATGTGTGAGGGAGACTTGGAAAATGACCAAATACTTCTATAAACTATGGGTTAGTCTTCACAACTTCTGGTAAAATGTCAAGTTATAGCTAGATCAGACAATCACTAGTAGAAGAAACAGTCCATACCTTGAGCACACAATGGAGTGTGGTATCTTAAAAAATGACTTGTATGACAGTATGTGGTAACTTTATCTTGGATGGTTAAAGTTTGTGGGAGAGATCGAGGCAGCCATCTGGAGACAGTGTGTCCAAGAACGGGACTGTCCGTAAATGGAAAAGTCTGACACTTGCTTCTCTATATTTAACCCCACCCCAGTTTTTCTGCCATTTGGGGGGAGGGAATTGGCATTGTTTTTACCAATCAGGAAAACACCTGATTTTGGTGAATCTGAGAATGGTTTCACTCAAGAACTCCCCTTTTAACTCTCCTTTTGAGGCCTGCCTGGACAGGACCGGTCTGTTCATCCTCTATCTAGTCATCAGTAACCAAGACACTCTCTTGGTCCTACTGAAGTGAACGGTAAGATTCCTATTGACCTAAATCAAGCAGGATCAAGTTATTGCAGGGTTGCTGTGCAACTGACAATATCACCTGCAAAACCCATAGCAAAGAATTGAGGGCCTGAGAAATGAGAGCCTGAATCTTAGGCCAAAATTCTAAGGCTTAGTATGTAACTGACTTCAGTATGCTGTACGGGAGGGGATGCTGTGGCAGCGTGCCCAATGTCCCTGCCTGGGTAATTATTAGTCCCTCTGGCTGTCAGCCTAGGAGGTTTGGTGTTAAGCATTATTTTGTATTCAGTCACTCAACTTCATGTAATTGGTATAATGCTGTGCCTGGACTGGTAACTTTTCACGACAGCTGTGCAAAGCAACCTATTCAATAACACATTTTCCAATTCAATTTTCCACTTCTCTTCTGGCGCAGTGGTATCAAGTGGTTATAGCAGGTTCTATTTCCACCTTTACCACTCATTCACTGTTGCAGCTTGCCAGAGTTTTCAAAAGCAGCCACTGATCTTCCGTACCCAGCCTGAAACATGTTGTACTGGACTCTTCATATATATACTGAACATCCACAGCTTCTATAGTTATAGAAGTTATAAGTGCTCATTGCCTCTGCAAAATGGGGCCCAAAATGTCACAAAAGGGGTACCCAAAAACAAACCATCTAAAATTAGTGGCCATTCTTGGAAAGCTTGGCCTAATCCTCTAAGAGTCCTGCCTGTAAAATATACTCCTGGGGGAATTCTGCACCAAAAAATAAAAAAATTTGCATCAAAAATTTAAAATTTATGCACACAATATTTTAAAATTCTGTGCATTTTGTCAAAATAACATAATATTATCACACCAGTTTCAGTTATTTTTGGTCATTTATTTCAAAATACCTGTCAACAAGTATGTCTGAATGGGAGTGGAGGCACAGGGCCACATGGTGGCGGGGGAGGGGGTGCAGATCTACATAGGGACACATTCAGGAAATGTTTTTTGACAAATAGATTCCTTACTAGGCATATTAATACAGAATTCTGAGTAGTAATTCATTTAAACTACAATACAGAACCATATTTCCCACACCCCTTAGAAGCAGTGGAAAGGCTTGGGGGAGTCAGAGGTAATGGAGGATCTCAGGGAGAGGGAATTAAATTGCTGAGAAGGAGCCTGAGTGTGAACTTGGAGGGTTGTTGGGTATGGGTGGGAAAAGTATGGAACAGGGTTTTTTTGCGGGGCAGGGAGGGCTTGTTAGGGAGCTTCTTCCCCTATGCAGACTCTGGCTGACCCCTAGCCTCTCCCATTCAGTCAGGCACATCTGCCCTTGTCCCCATGTGTTTCTGTACCTCCATGTGTCTTACACCCTCTGTCCACAGGAGTCCCTCCACCCCCACTCAGACACCCCCTCCACCTATCCCCATGTGTCCCTGTACCCTCTCCCAATGTGTCTTTGTGCCCCCACTCAGCCACTCCCTGCTCCCTATGTAGCTCTGAACCCCCTATGTTATCACCATGTGGCCCTGCACCTCCTTCCCCCCTTGCCTACACTCCAGTTCAGCCCCTGTCCTAGTCTGTCTTTCCCCACTAGTCCTTATGAGTCCATGTCTGACCCCACCCCAGAACCCCACGCTGTCTGTCTCCCCATAATCTCTGTCTCCTGACCTGGCCTGACAGGCACTGCGAAGAAATCAGGCTCTTTGTCTTCCCTAGCTGGCTGGGAGCTGCTGCTCTGTTCGGTCACCACAGTGCCCTCTGGCGGATAAAAGGCAGAACTGCCACATTTCTGCAGAAGCTTTTTTGTGTGTGTGCAAAAACTTAAAAATATACATGGGTTATTAATTATGCACACGTGCAGAATTCCCCCAGGAGTAAAAATAGGCCAATGCTGACATCAGTCGCAGAGATGAAGTAACTCAATTAACGGAAATGCTCTGAGAACTTTGGATGAGAAATGCTCTAGAATTAGTGTAGTTACAGAACAATACGGTAAGAACAACAGAGGGCAGAGGTGAAATGGATCAAAATCTATTCTACTCTTAACTCAGTTGGCGGGGTCTACTCCTTTTAGTGGTAACAATCTGTAGGTTAGTCAGAATCTACTCAAAACAGTAAACTGCTATTTAAAAAAAAAATTCAGACACCAAATGAGTGTTTGCATGTCATTAGAAGCCATGGTGTCCTGTAATGAGAGGAGACTAGACTGGATGTGTGGCATACAGCATATCTGGTTTACATGAGAGAGTGCACCAGTAGCCATAAAATACCAGAGCATTAGGATGACCATATTTTTCCCAAAGGGAAAATGGGACATCCCATGGGGCTGACCTGAGGTTGATGATCACTTGGCAAGAGCAAATGGGACAAATGCCCAGTTTTGCCAAAAAAATCGGATGGCCAGGACAGGGCTTAAAAAAGGGACTGTCCCAGCCAAAATGGGATATATGGTCACCCTTGCACATGAGAATTCCTTGGCACATCCTATTAGTTTCTCTTGGCAGTACAAGCACATGAGTAGTCAACGGGACTATTCACCTGAGTAAGGGTTGCAGGATCAGGGTCATCAGTGATGGAAGCTGCCATGTGCTGGATAGCTCCAAATAGTGGTACAGAATTTAAATGAAAGGACATTGTACAGCACTTCACATGGGAAGAATGAGATTCTATTGCAAGTAGTGTGAGCTGCTCAGGTCCCCTTAATTATAAAAACTGTTAGAGAGAGGGAATAACCAGAGAGTAAACAGTGATAGAGGAATTCAAGAATCTTACCTTTTTAATATGGTAAAAGAAAACTAGAACTGGATTCTTTACCAAAGTGGTTGAAGGGTGGGTTCACTGAGGTATTAAAAAAAACTTGAGATGGGAATAGAAAGTTTCGACAAAGCTATTTCAGCTATTGTAAAATTAAAAGAACCAGGGTATATACCAGCTTACATACAGAAAGGGAAAGACACTGAAGGAATAGAGAGAATCTCTTTCAGAGCCACTCTTACTGCCAAGGATAAGAGGTGGAACAGTCTGAATAGCTTTAAAAAATGACTTAAATTATTGAGGAGAAGGTTGTGAAGTGTTCCTGGTAATTCAAAGGAGGACTAAACTAGACAGGCGTCATAGTTTCCTATTACCTGTAACTATATTTCAGTTTAAATGTATGTAAAAGTAATATTCTTAGCATAGGCCCCAGTCTTGCAGAGACTGGAGCACATGCTTAATTTCATACGCTGTGACTAGCCTTATAAAAGTCTCTAGGGACTACTCAGTATGTAAAAGTTAGATACGTTCTTAAGTCTTTGTAGGATCGAGCCACAATGAAGAAAATGTACAGATATTCTCAATCTAAGCATATAACTTCCATTGGCATCAAATGGCAGGCTGTGTTGTCTTCCACAGAAGTTCTTCTAGGTGTAAAGGGCAGTGGACTAGAGCTAAGCAAAGTTTGTACTGATATCCTGCACCTGATCAGGTCACAAGCCTTCCAGCAAGATTAACGTTAGAGCTGAGACTTGGTGAGTTTTTCAGATAGTTTTCTCATACTTTATGGATTTTGGTAGCTTTGTATAATTGTGATCTGGAAAAAATGGTGGTTTTGGTTAAGTTTTTTGCTTTTAATTTTACATTTACTGGGTCCCAGTACCATTTTCCAAAAGATTGGGAATTGCAACCAAAAGACATTCTTACACAGTATAAGTAGGAGCCACAGTTTTGCACACTACTAGTACACAGTATATACAGCTTACCATAGCCTAACAAGTTATTGGCATACTGCAAAATCTCAATCAAGTTTAAATGGGAAAATCCATTAACTATAGAGCAATGCTTTCTAATATTTGCAAGTAATATCTATAGCAAAACCAGTATAAACTTAATTTTGCTCATCTATTTAATCAAATTTAAAGTACAGTAATTTCAGGACTTCCAGCATGTTGCCTTTTAAACTGCTGGGTTTTTTTGCCCAAAAGCTTTTGTTTAAAATGACTACTTCAGAAAAAAATTAGACTCACAACTTGTGAGTCATAAGGATCTGAAACATTGCTTGAGTGTGGCCCTGGGTTAACAAGGATGACAACACAAGCACGTTTCCCACTGGGATCATGCCATGAATACACAGCAGCATCACGAGGAGATGATGATGAGAGGGCTGCAGATACAAGGCAGCGTTTGTCTGGGACCGCCTCATTCTAGAGAAAGTGTTCACACCTGCCAAACACTTTAAAACAATCAGTTTAAATAATGAAATTTCCACAAAGAACCGTGTAAAAATTGGAATGTATTCAGTCTAATTTTTGCTGAGAGGAATGGAATAAAACAGTTAAAATGGTTAAACTTTCTATATTCAGGAAAAAAATTGGATTGTGGGTATTAAGCAGAGCTCTGCGAATACTACAAAATTCTGAATGTTCATGTGAATTCCTAAACATCACTTCAACTGTGATAATGCCTCATTTGTGTCTTAATTCTGCAAAGATATGAGATACTAGCACAAGTGTTAAGCATGCACGCTACAAGACGTATAGAAAGCAAGCTCTGAAATACCTTTTCTGCAGACATGCTCATCAGAAGCCTGATTTACTTATCGAAAACAGAAATCATGTGACGAACAGCAAACAGTAGGCCATAAAATAAACTTCTCTAAAATCTTAGTTTCTAATCTAATCTAATTTCCAACAAATGCATTCAAAAAAGTATTTGGACATTCTGCAAACAATTTAATCAACTGTTTATTTGCTCACTCCACTAATAACCTATATATATATAAAGAAACAAATAGAAACAGATTGTGATCAATTACACAATATATACAGCAACAAAATGATAAAAGGTTTACAAATTGTGACCTATGAGGAAAGGTTAAAAAACCTGGGCATGTTTAGTCTTTAGAAAAGAAGACTAAGTGAGGACCTGATAGTCTTCAAATACGTTAAGGGCTGTTATAAAGAGGGTGGTGAGCAACTGTTGTCCATATCTGCCGAAGATGGGACAAGAAGTAATGGCTTAATCTGCAGCCTGGGGGATTTAGGTTAGATATTAGGAAAATCTTCCTAATTATAAGGATAGTTAAAGTATGGGAATTGGTTAAGAGGTTGTGGAATCCTTATATTTGAAGGTTTGTCTAACTTCTTCTTTAAAACACCTGGCAGGGATGGTTTAGCTATACTTGCTCTTGCCTTAGCAAGGGGAATGGATTAGATGGTCCCTTCCAGCTCTACATTTCTATGATTTAAATCAGATCATCATCATCAAGAGCCACACTCTATCACAGTCTGCTGGAGAAATATAGCTAAAAATACCACAAATGCAGTACAAATCTTAGAAAGTGTCTTGAGTGCTCCTCTGATAATTAAGGGTTTTCTGAGCAGTTTGTATAGGACAGAACTTTGTCTTGTATTTACTGTAGTCAGTAGTGAAGATAAATTGCTGTCTTGCTTACTAAAAAGGCACTGGTTTCATTTGTATATTCTACTACTGCCTTATAATTTCAGAGTTTATGTACCACAGTTCCTCAAATCTGCTAGCTGAGCAAATGAATAGAAGATGAATTGTTTCTCTAATGTGGCACAATAATTGGAGGAGCCCTTTCAAGTAACTCAACCACTATGTAGTTAAGCAATAACAGCAGCAAAAGTAACCTGCATGTGGGATTCTAAATACATATTGGTAAACCCAAGTTATAATTCACATACATATTGAACTCTTTAAAGAGTTACTTTAAAAAGACTGAGTCTGAAAAGATACTTTTAATCACAGGATCCCATTTTACCTTCTTTTGACCGCATTTAAGATTACAGTAATCTCATTTGGAAAAAGTAGCTTGCTGCTGCTCATCTACCTTTTAAATGTAGGTGGGGCACAAACCAAAACCCCAGATCCACTCACTAGGATTTAAATGCCCTCATTTTGCTTAAGTTCAGATCTACTTTCAAACTTTGCAGTTCAGACCCTGTTCTCCTCCTGGTCTCTAGTTGACGAGGCATGGGAGGGTAGAGTGTTTCACTATGACAAGTGATAAGATAATTAACAGCTTCCTGGCTGCTGGAGGCCAGACAATGACTCCACATCTTGTGTCACTTTTCTACAAGCCACAGGGGCCTTGATTTTATTTTGGGAAAAGGGAGAGGGTTTGTAAGGCTGATATGATCTTTTGGCCATCAGCTGATTGATTGAAGCTAAAATATCTCTTCCACAGAGCTGCCACTGCAGTCTCTCATGTAGCCATCCAAGCTAAAACCTAGGGGGTCGGACGGGCTTGAGCTCAGGTGGAAAGCACAAGGCTCTGCCAGAGCTGCAACTTCCACAACTATTTCTAAAGTGCTAGCTCAAGGCCTGCTAGTGTGAGTCTGGGTTGGTAGGCTCACTCCCAGCTGCAGTGAAGGCATTCCTGAGGGACATATTGGTAGGCAGATGACAGGATCTGTGGATTGCCACGGGCACGCAGGGGCGAAAGAAAATGCAGGCCTGTTATTTACTAGGCTGCACGTGGCAATAGACTATATTGGTAAGGGATGCAAGGAGAATATGGGTCACGCTGCAAACTGCAGACACGCACACACACACAACTAAAATTAATCAATTTAAAGTTTTATTGGGGATAATTACAAGGGGTAAGGGAGCAGCGTTAGATTAGGTAATAGAGTTAATGAAACTTAAAACACACAATAACTAAATATGTACTAACAATATTTATAAACAAAGATGCAGCATTTAGTAATAACTGATACTCACAAATACAAACCAACGCATAATGACTGGCAAACGTAGAAACTCTGTTTGAAACACGTGAGCTGAGAGAGAGGCTTCGAGGTGATCAGGCTCGGTTACGGGTGTACACGGGATACACAGGATTCGTTTTTCCTTTCTCCTCTTCCTGCCTGCACATGGCAGGCAGCCCATAAAGTACCAACTATGACATCATAGAAGTGTCATAGGGGATGGGGCCCAAAACCTGTTTGTGTTCGTTTCTGATTGGCACAAGCAAAGTTAACACCAAGCGGGGAGCAGGTGTCTCAAAGTCTGGCTTCGCCCCCAAAAGGTGAGGAAATGCATATTGCTTTAGAATGCGTGCCACACTGAATGACAAAAGAAGAGGCCAGGGCAATACCGGTATGGGCAAGTTTTACAGGAAGCAGACAGGAACTCATCTCAACAGATCCAAAGAAATCCAGGCCCACACTTACAAGAGCAGCATCAGAAATGCCGCATCCAGGCACCCTGGGAAGGGAGGGGGGGGAGAGAAGGGGAAATCTGCCCTCCCTTATCTTCAACAGCCATCTCAGTGAAGGGAAAGGGGACTTCAGAAGTTGAGAGGAAGTGTGGACAACTTCAAGGAGAGGGCAGACATAATGGAGAAGGAGAAATAGGATCTTTGCAAGACAGAAGATGTCTGTGTGGTCTTTTGATGGATGGGAAGTGGCGATAAAGGACAACATGCAGAAGGGGTGAGGGACAGATAATACAGGGGCTGAAAGAAACAACAGACAGGGAGCAGGGTGAAATGCAGGTTTAAACCTAGTATTGGAACATGCGAGGACTGGGATTGTGACCGAGTCCAATGCAGGGAAAAGGGGAAGGCTCCTTGTATCCTATTCCCCACAGTGTGTACTTGAAGGGGGAGCTACAGCCTGACCTTCTATCACCCACCCCTGAAATACAGCCACTGCTGAGAAGCAATCCAACAATTGTTCAACAAAGCAAAAGCCACACACCACTGTAGGATAAGAAATGAACTCCACTCAGATTAAACCACATTTAATTACAAAAAGGTTAATTACCTGACAGACTGGTTTGAGTACTATTACACTCTAAAAATGCTATGGAGTCTCTAAGGACCACAGGTGTTTAGGAGCTTGGTTTTGCATCCCACCAGAGAGGCACTGCTATCACAACAGTGCTCCTTAGCATCATACTGAGACACTGATTTAGGACTGCCAAGACAAGGGGTCACTTACGATATTGTCTAAAGAGATTCCAAATATTATGAGAGGCAGAGACTAAGCCAGAGATAGGTAACAATCTTTGATGCCGTGCAAATTCAAAGGAAATATTGTCAATATTTAAAATGATACATTAAAAGTATTTTTAGACTTCACATCAAAGTAACATCAGAAAATTTCAAATTAAGACTAACAAGTACCATTAAACATTTATATTGATACTTTCCTTTTACTCCAGATTGCATGACAGTAAAAATAGGCAATCACTCCTGAGCTGTGGAGAACAGAAACCTCACAAACCGCCATCCAACCTGTTACCCATATTCACATCTTGCATTGAGCGAGCCTTTCCCAGGTACTCTTGACTTAGAGCTCTCTTGATCAGAACAAGAATGGGTAATGCACGGTCTTCATTGGCTGTAGGAGGGCAATCTGCCTTTGTGAAGAAAGAGAGAGTACATCCGCCAAAAAAGTCCTTAATATTCCATGTACTCTGCAAGGTGAATTATTATGCTCAGTGTTTTCCTGTATAAAACACATTCCCTTCCTTTGAAACAGGTGGGATTTTTAAGGTTCCAGGACTAGTACCATGAGAAAAGAATATGCAAGTATGTCCATGAATTTTGCACTAAAATTTTGCACTATTCATACCTAATAAAGGCTAGTTTCTCTGATAACACCTGCATAAATGGCCTAAAATACAAGTAGCAATGACAGTTCTGGGCTGGGTGAGGGAATCACTTCAAAGAAACTTGCACATGAGCTGGTTTATTTTTACTTTCCCTTTCATGCAGTTGCTGGGTGAAATTTTAAGGTCTGTATTCACCGTGTCTTGGCACATTATTCTCAGGTTACTGGTTATGTTGGACAGATTTCCTATGCTGATGTTACATCAGAAATGTTTTTCTTGGCAGTGCTACATGGTGTGGGGTTTTTGTAGTGGAAATCTGCACTGAAGCATTTGTTGTATGATGGTATTGGCTGTTTGGCATGTTCTTTTGCATATTTTTATCCTTGGCTATAGCAAACACACAGGGTGGTATTTTTGCTAAATATGTATTTTGAAAATAGGCATATCATTGGGTTCTACTCCTTACTGTTCTCTTTGGTATTGGTTTTAATGTTCCTCCAGGGAGATAAGCATGGATTAATTTGCAGATAATTACAATCTTACAAAATTCTACTTGCCTACTCACTAAAGCTATTTTAAAGTATATTTGATTTTGTCAGCTATATGTTATCAAAAAGAACAAGTGGACATTTAAACACAGTTCTGGACTACTACACTCCTTTGCCTGTGCCCCCTCTTTAGCAATTTTATCCATCTCTCACTAGTTTCTTTGGTACAAGTGAGAGATACATAAGATTTTTCCATATCACATGTAGCTCTCCAATTGTCACCATTTTAAAGATGTTACTATGAAGTATATTCTGCCATGTCAACATAACAATTCTTTAAACAAGTGGTACATAAGGCATTTTCTATGGCTCAAGCTCTTTGCATAATCTAACTTAATTGATTCTTTTTAAAGACTATGGATTTTAAAAAATGGCAAATGCTTCTCATTTATCTGGTAAGGTATGCTTTATATTACTATCACCCCACCATTTATTAAGTTGTTGTACTCTGTCAAACTAGCATGTTAATTTCCACAGTACACGCATGCATCAATAGACCAGTTTTGAACAAGTGTGAGGTGCTGTCTGATTTAAGTTATATTGGACTAATTGGAAGTTAGTTGCATAGTCTACTACGAAACATTCTCTCTTGCTGAAGTATGTTTAACTTTGAGGATTGAGAATGTGAGATTGAAAAAACACCAGTAGAATGAGAAAAATAAATGTCATTGTTTAAGAGTAAGATGGAAGTTCTAATACTAAAAGAGCTATAGTAGGTGGCTACGGTGTTCTAGGCAATCATATGTTGGTTGCTTATTGCTTCTGCTTTAAAGGCGCTCTGGCTGCTGACACTGATACTACATAGAGAGAGCCACCACTAATAGCATAACAAAAAACCTTAACATACCAGCTAGTATATACAGCAGCGTAATATACCCTCATCCCATTCCACCCAAAACCCTGTACCTTCAGCCTGCCTCAGAAGCTCTGTCAAATAGAATATGAAACACATCTGATTGGATGAAGACTTATTTTCATTCTATCCTAAGACATAGCAGTGAGAGGGTAGGGTGAGTCATGAATGTACCATATACGTTTATTGAAGTCCTCGTGGCCTTTGACTTTCTTCTTCTCAGGCCCATCTATGAAGGATGTACAATTGTGGCTATTTTTGTTTCCATCTAACTTCTAAGACCTTGGCATAAACAGTTGCTTTTATCTAGAAATTATTTAGACTGATAGATCATGCACTGTAGTGGTATCAGACCTTGTCCACAAAGAGATCACTGCTTTTTTCCTTAGTTTCTAAGAAGACCAACTTCAGAATCATGTCTACTGGGTCAAAATAGGGTTTACAAAACTTGACTGTCAAATCATCATCTCTTGGAGAAGTACTTTTTTGTCACTTCAACTTCTTCACATGAGAAGGGGTTCTCCATATCTATCAGGATCTACTACTTTTGATGAATAAGGGCAGCTTTCTTCCTGCCCTTGGAGCAAGGGAAAACCAGGAACCAAGTTATGACAGGCACAACTGGTCACAGGTCTCTGCCCACACCACCACAATTATGCACTGTTCTTTACTCGGGGGTGTGGTAAATCTATGATCTAGCTCCTAAAAATTAACAAAGATCTTCCATGACTTTGCAAAAAGTGCTGACCACAAGGCTGTTCCTTCAAACAAATGTCCCGATTCCCTGAATCTCTCCCAAAGATTTCTCTTACTTTTTAATTAGTCTGCTTAGCTTTGCATAGTATAGGCCAACAGAGATCAAAGATGTTCCATATGCTTTTGTAGTGGTTTGAACACTGTACTGCAGATATTGGCTGATCCATAACAGCAGATTTAAATTTTCTAGCACTTCTCTCCCAAAACATACCCTAAAAGTAGAAAGCAGGCAAGTTTTAGAGTAGCAATCAATTTAGACAAAAACTACCATTCTGGCCTGATGAAATTCCTCTTGTCTGGAGCTTGGGTCTTGGGCCTGCCAGGGGCTGGGGCAGCCCAGGGATCGAGTCAGTAGCATGGGGCGGCGACGGGGCCAGCCCGGGGGTCAGGGTGGTGCTCGGAGTGGCTGGTGCAGGCCAGCTGACGGCTCGGGGCGGCTGGGCTGGGGCTCCTCCGGCCATGGGAGGAAGAGGCTCAGGGCTCTGGCGGGTGGGGCTTCGGGCAGACGGGGTGGGGCTGGTGGGCTAGCCTTCCCGATTGGGGGGGGAGGGTCCACTTGCCACCCATGTGAATGACTGTTTAAGAACAAGTTCCAAAAAATGCATGCCAGATAGTGGAAATAAAATAACATAAAGGGCTCAGTTTCTGAATGTACCCTAATTCAGATGTGCAACTTTTTGTGCACAGCTGAACTTGTACATAATCAAAACTTAGTGCAGAGTTGCATGTGCAAAATTAAAAGCATGATTCCAGTTTCTCAGACACTGAAGCATATTCTATATCTATCTATCTATCTATCTATGCACAAGACCAATTACCTGTCTATATGCCCATTTATAACCATCTTTTGTTCTTGTTTGTACAACGACCAGCAAAATGGGGGTGCTGGTCCATGACTTGATTTCTGACATGCTGTCTCATTACAATTAACTCTGCTGTATACCTACCTTTCTGCTGGATTTCTACATCTAAGACAGGGGTCGGCAACCTTTCAGAAGTGGTGTGCCAAGTCTTCATTTATTCACTGTAATTTAAGGTTTCGCCTGCCAGTAATACATTGTAACGTTTTTAGAAGGTCTCTATAAGTCTATATTATATAACTAAACTACTGTATGTAAAGTAAATAAGGTTTTAAAAATGTTTAGTATGATCCTTGCCCTTGCTTTTCTTTGCTGAGTTTTCCAATGTCCCCAGGCAGGCAGTGGGCTGAGCGGACCGGTGGCAAGGGGCTGGCGGCCGGAACCCCAGACCGGCAGCAGAGTGCCACTGAAAATCAGCTTGCGTGCCATAGGTTGCTGACCTCTGATCTAAGACTTAAACCATTTGTGTACTTGGATTAATGCAACACCAATTTCTAAGCATATACTGGCACAGTTGAATGCATTCTTGATTACCTGCAGCTTGTTTACCAATCACCTTAAACACAATATAAATGCACAGACAGATAACTAGAAGAGATTTACAATAACAAAGACAGGATTGACTACCTGCTACATCTGTAGCAATTGAAAGTTAACTTCATACCCTAGATCAGTGGTTCTGAACCTTACCAGACTACTGTACCCCTTTCAGGAGTCTGATTTGTCTTGTGTACACCCCAAGTTTCACCTCACTTAAAAACTACATGCTTACAAA
Organism: Chelydra serpentina; assembly: GCA_037349315.1. Taxonomy (NCBI): domain Eukaryota; kingdom Metazoa; phylum Chordata; order Testudines; family Chelydridae; genus Chelydra; species Chelydra serpentina. Next base: position 10,191,779 of record JBAIAC010000026.1, on the reverse strand, counting down.
ATCAAGCATAAAAATACAAAAGCGTCACAGCACACTATTACTGAAATTGCTTACTTTTTCATTTTGTCTGTATGAAATTTTAATTTGTACTGACTTTGCTAATGCTTTTATGTAGAGATTGAATGGGGGGAGGGATAGCTCAGTGGTTTGAGCACTGGCCTGCTAAACCCAGGGTTGTGAGTTCAATCCTTGAGGAGGCCACTTAGGGATCTGGGGCAAAAATTGGGGATTGGTCCTGCTTTGAGCAGGGGGTTGGACTAGATGACCTCCTAAGGTCCCTTCCAACCCTGAGATGCTATGCTATGCTATGAATCACTAGGAAAATATCTAGATCAATTGACGTACCCCCTCGAAGACCTCTGTGTACCCCCAGGGTATACGTACCCCTTGTTGAGAACCACTGCCCTAGATTACAGAGAATTTCCTGTGCAAGCAGATGATGTAAACAACTATATGTATACTTACTTGCAGTTCTAGCCATGGACCTAGTAGCTACAGATAAATAGAGTTAAATATGCCATGAAATTGAAATACTTTTTTTGAAGACCAGTGTTAAAGATTTTAGCTTTACTTATGAGGGTAAAATGTTATTTTTCTTGGTGGTGATCATGTGATATTCTTTTCCTTTATCTTCTATGCAAGCTACTTGACAGCAGCAATAAGCTTAAAATATTGAGATGGCAATTGTAAACTTAAGTGAAACTCTGACATTTATTTTAGATTCCTTTGGGCTTTATATGTTGGTTCTGAGAATTAAAATTAGTTCATAAGGGCTTGTCCTGTAGTTAAGGCTGCGAGTCTGTCATGGAGGTCCTCCTGGAAGTCACGGATTCTGTGACCTCAGTGACTTCTGCAGCAGCCAGCAGCAGTAGTTTGGGTATGTGGGAGGGGGCTAGTGGCTTGGGGTTGGAGAGTGCAGGGGGGTTCTTACCTTGGGGGGAGGGTTCCCTGGCTCCCATTGGCATGGCCTCTGAGCAGCTCCTAGGTGGTGGAGGGTCTGCATGCTGCCCGTACCCATGGGCCCTGCCCCCGCAGCTCCCGTTGGCTGCGGTTCCCGGCCAATGGGAGCTGCGTCAACCAGCGTTTGTGGCGAGAGGAGCAGAGCCCCTCCCCTGGCCCCTGCCTCTGCCCCCTAGGAGCTGCAGAGACGTGGAGCCAGGTAGGAAGCCCGTGTCAGTCCCGCCAACCCTCTTCCCCCAGCATCAGAAGGGGTCCTGGGCCTGGCCCTCCCTCCCCCAGCACCAGTGGGCCCCTGCCCAAGTTTTAGTCAGGGCGGGCATTTTTAGTAAAAGTCATAGACAGGTCACGGGCCCGTGAATTTTTGTTTACGGCCCATGACCTGTCCATGACTTTTACTAAAAATACCTGTGACTAAAACATAGCTTTACCTATAGTACATACATGCACATACAAGCAAGCTAGTAGTTCACTGTATGAATTTACATATGCAGAACCAGTCAGTGCACACGCAAGTGGATAGCTGCACAGCAAAACATTCAATCATGTTTTTATGGCAATTTGGGCAACCACTTTAAAGTCCTATTTTAACTGTATTTTAAAGATTTGAGTTTTTAAAAATCTTGAAATTCTAAAAAAAATAGAAACAACTAGAGATTGTTCTGATTGTTTATGCTGTCACAAGCCTTGATAAAAATACAACCAAGAACTGTACAGTTGGGCCAAGTTTTTGTAGTGGGATTTGCATACATTTTCAGAAGAAACTTGGAGATAAGGCTTTGCAGTGGCTTCTGGCTAGAAGAATGCCACTGAACACATTCCCTGTCTGCCTGAATTAATTTAGTGAGAAATTATCGCTAAGTCCCCTATCTTCAAGTGGTGCATTCAAGATGCCAAAAGATAAATCTCTGTGGGAGAGCCTATATCTCTGTTCCTTCACATGATGTAAGACTGCAGCTCCATTGTATCCTACATATCCTGCTGTACTTCACACATGGCAGAAACCCTGTTACACTGAAATTTTACATGAACTCTCACTAAGCTGAGTTTCATTTGGACAAGAGAAACCTGGCAAGATATCCCCTCTCCACCCTGAACGGAACTAGGACTTTTCTTCACCCGGGTCACATGGGTACTGGGAATTTTGTGGGAGGGAGAGGAAGAGAGGAAAGTAATAAACTCATCACCTGCTGGGAGCAATTGCAGCATGACCAGGAGCAGAAATTTTTAAATCTTTCCCACAATAAGTAGTAGCAACTTTGCCTCGTGCTTTGCTCAGCCATCATGAGATGGAGGAAATAATCTCTGTGGAATGCAGCATTTAACCCCTGCCTGGTAGGGTATAACTGCTGTATCCCAAGGGGATTAGTGGAAAGCTTCTCAGCCTAGGGTTTCAGTCCCTTAAGAGGGTTCACAAATAAGGATCAAAGGATCATAACCACCCTGCCCTTCACATATTGCTAACTGCTTGAGGGCGGTCCTGGGTTGGAAGAGGTTAAGAATTCCTATATCAATGATACCTAATTACATGAAGCTTTGTCATAAGAAGGAGTGAACATGCATTGAAATGCATGCACTGAAGCAATTCAAGTTTCTCACTCTACTCTGGCCTAGATCCAGACTCCTTGCTGCTCAGTGTACAGTATCTCTAGGTGGTAGAACTGGTGCAGTTTTGCTGTGCAGGATTGGGGTAGCATGCAGAGGAATGAGAGGGAGAGTCCTGGAAATCTGGCACTGCATAGATCCTCCCCACGTTAGCGTGGGAAGGTCATTGCATGTATCCTTCCTACTTTGGCATGGGAAGGACTGTGTAAAGTTGTGGAAGCTATTCCAGCCATTGGTCTGAAGTAGCCTTGGCTGAGGTGGCTCCACAGCTTGGAGGATTCCTCCTCTAAGCACCTACTTAACACCCAGCCCAAACACTGGGTTTTGGCCTTGCCCTGTAGGACTTTAGGTAAGCACCCCAGTTTGAGTCATTAGAGTTGTTCAGTTCAGTTCTGTTCTATATAGGTTCTTATATTGTACTCATCATTCTAGGGGTATGTGTAAACTTCACGTAGAGACTCCTATCAACCTTCAGACCATCCGTCTGATTAAAATACAGTGCTGTAGCTAGAGAGCCACTTACTTGTGGGTACGGTACTGAGCTTGCTTTCTGCAGTAATCTTGGGGGGGGGTTGTTGATTAAGTTATTTTTAGGTTTTGTCTGGTTCCTTAGAGCTTTTAATCAGCATCCTTTAATCTTGGACAAGATTCGTAATTTTTTCCCCTGTGCCTGTCACCCAAGTACAACAAATGTTAATCTTTAAATTTGTCACATTTTGTTCATCCTCTTTTGGGATTCTTTGCTTCCTTCATCTTCTCCTGACCCCACCCCAACTCTGTTTAATAAAGTTCTGAGTATTTAACATGGTTCTTCATTTGTTTTTGTTTTCTTTTCTCACCCCTCTTCCCAGATTCCCACTCTCCCTTACCTAGGCGCATACCTCTTCAGACATAGAAACTACCTGTCCACCATGCTGTTACTGCAAAATAATCAATGACTTTGATCAGAGAAGCATGAACTGAAAAGTCAATATTCTGCAGATTGCAGAAGAGTAATGACAAGCTAGTAGAAGCCAGCTTCTACAGGCTGGCCTCAGACTCCATTGCACTGTGTAAGTTCAGGGTAACTTGGGAAAGGCTCACGTTTACATTTGCTCCACACTGAGGAGAGCATTTTCGTGTTGCTTGAACAAAGTGTCTCTGTGGGCTGCAGTGTGGCAAATAGCTACAGGCTTATCCTGGGGCAATGAAGAGTGCACCACCCCAGTAGAAGGTCTGGGTGGTATTGCCTGAAGCAGGCGTAGTTTCTGGCACTTCAAGGAGCATACAACCACTGACACCTTTGAGGAGGCTGGAATGCCTGGTCTCCTCTGTAGGTGGCAAGCTCTTCTAGCCAGAATGAGTGGGGGATGCAGGGCCATGAGCCAAGTCCCTCCATGCTCCCTTTTCAGGGGCAAGTCGTGGGAATCGGGCAAGTCCTAATACTTATCTCCCTGAGCATAAAGAGTCCCATTTTATTGAGCACAATGTAGAGGAGAGGCTCCTTGTTATCCGCACAGGGGATATGCACTATGAAGCCTTAAATGGATAAGCTACACCTCCCCAGTGTGTGAACTTCATGTTAAATGGCATGTACCCGCTAAGCATGATAAGACTATACCCTAGTAAAAATGACTGTGCCTAGTTTACACTCTTGCTTCCACTTTTGATAACCCTGGGAGCTACCCTGGTGCTAAACCAAGAGTGGGAGAATTTCTGAAAAGTCTATCCAGCTACATTACTTTGGCTGCTGCCATCCTGCTTTGTATAGAACAAGTAGTCCTTCAGACTCTTGCATTCCATTGCAAGTCACCCTTTCAGTTTGTGGTAGAACAGTTCTCCATTACAGCTATATACTATACTGTGTATGTAGTATGTAGGTATAAATAAAATTAAAATGCCCAGCTTTTTCCAGAGAGAGGAGGGAGGGAATATATCCCTTGAGTTCTGAAGATTCTGTTATTCAGGCCCTCCCGCCTCACCCTCCTATCTGGTATCAAATTACAAGTCGGCAGGCAACTTCATCTGGCATAAAAGGAGTAGACATAATATGGCATAGTAGGAAGATTTGGAGCCCTTCCTTATAAACTAAAGGAGTCACTTAAGCAATGTAAAGCACGCTTCTCAGGGCTGGTCTACACTAGCCCCCAAGTTCGAAGTAAGATACGCAACTTCAGCTACGTGAATAACGTAGCTGAAGTCGAAGTATCTTATTTCGAACTTAAAAGTACTTACCCCTGGTCCACACGGCTGCGCGCAGTCTCCCCCGTCGACTCCGCCTGCTCCGTTCGCAGAGCAGGATTACCGACGGGGGAGCACTTCCTGGTTCGATTTATCGTGTCTAGACAAGACGCGATAAATCGAACCCAGAAGATCGATCCGAAGCCTCCGACGCAGCAGGTAAGTGTAGACTAGCCCTCAGCCTCAAGGCCTAAACCTTCCTCAACACCTCTCTTTTGAGGTCTTTCAGTGTAGTTCAATTCACTGTAAGTGGAGAGGGAGAGACATGCTGTTTCAAGACCTGACCATCTAGAAAAGTTTTTCTCAACCTATTTACCATTGTGGGCTGCATATGCAGCTCTCTGTTGTGAGCGTCTCATCCACACAATATATATACTACTTGCATGCCCCCGAGTATGTCACATGGGTTGCAGCTGTGTGCTGATTGGGCCGGGGTTTGAGAACCACTGATCTAGAATATCTAACCATATATCTAAGTTAAATATTAAGGCTATTAGGGTGGAGAACTTGTCTACCTCTGCTGTATAGCACAATGCAAACTGATAAACAACTGAGAATGTGTGTTGCCTCCAGAGTGATCTTAGCTGGAAGAGACTATGAACAAAAGAAAAAAATATCAAGCTGCATGACAGTGCAGAGCATTGTGCCAGTAGACCACTGGGTCAGTGTGGAATATGCAGTACTGTATATAGGTTAATGTGTGAATTTATAATACATGCTTTCTGCAAGTAACAGCTTTTTCAATTGCTATTTAAGATTTTGCATTGGAACTGATTGGGACAATCTGCGTGACACCTTTATTTTGTTAACAATACTAGTTCCATTACCCTTTAAGTTTACACCATGCCATTCCTTTGACAGAATAAGAAATGTAATCAACAGGGGGTTTGGGATTTTAATTGGAGCAGGGAACTAAAGAGCCTGCTTTATTTTGCAAGTAGTGAAGGGGATGAATTTCCAGCAACTCTTCCAAGCTTTTAGCTTGATTAATGTGATAATGGAACATTATGTTGTGTATTAGATTAAGCTGTATTCTTTGGGGGGCAGGGGGCTTATCTTTGTAGTTGGAAAGCCTCTTTGACTTCAGTGGGCTTTGCATTGGCCTTTAGCAAGCATATGAAAGCTTTTGGCAGTGGGAGAAAGGATAGCTTTTATTATACTACTACAAATCGCTTTAAGGCAGTTACTGCTGCTGGCTATTTGTATACAGGAGCTCATTCCTTGACTACTTATGGTAGGAGTGGTAGTAATCACTATAGTTAAGGTTGCATAAGATAATCCATTTTAAACCCCCATTTTTGATTGCTTGTAGGCTTCAGAAATCTTTTTATTTTAGTCTATGCTTTTAAGGCTGGGTCTCTACTGAACAGTGAACTTTAAACAAAAACAGCTGAGCCATTTTGGGGGACAAGTAGAAAGGTGGAAAACTTCATAAGAAACTATTTCAAAAAAGATCACAGCCCTAGCACCAAATGACTAGATAGAAGTTTTGAAATTTGGCTTGGAAACAACCCTCCATTGAGAAGTACCTTAGTGTTCCAGAGACCTGGTTTTTGTTTTGAAAGAGCTATGAACTCTTAATTATTGCACTTGTGCAGTAAATATGGTGCAATATTTTTAAAGCACTTTCTAGAAATGTTCACAGGGATCGTAATGTGACTACACATGTATTCACAGCAGAACACTCAGTAAGTGCACAGTGAAGGGCTGATCCAAAGTTCATTAAGTTGTAGGTATCTTTTGTTGACTTCCGTGGGCGATTGGATAGGACTGGTTGAAAATATTTATCCATTTAAAAAACAAAACACAAATTGAGTTTTTGACTAAACCAAACTTTTAGTGAAAAGTGGCTGATTTCCATGGAAAATGATTTTTTTTCAGTGAAAGTCTCCACAGGGAAAAAAATTCAGACTAGCTTTAGCATTGCTTCAAGTCCTGAATGAGGCATGGCTTTGTAAAGGGAGGGGGGAGTCTATATTTGAGAAAAAGTATGCTCCTGTAACTACACTGCAATTCTAATGCACAAGGGAACAGAGTTAGATTTGCATATGCATGTTTACCCCTATAATTTTAGTGTTCTGTTTTTTTAGAGAAGGGGAAACAAAACTGAATATTCCATCAAAGAAAGATGCTTTCAATAATGCCATTAAATAAAAGCAGCCAATTGGAGACATAATTTCAAATCAGAAAGATCATGAAAAAGGTAAATCAACAGTCCTTGTGGTGATCAAAGTAGTGACACTCTTCACTGCTGAACTACAGTATTTGGAGGCATCTAGATACCTTGCATCTAAGCTCTTGTCTTGCTGTTGCTTCATTAATTTAACCTGTTTAATGCTAGTATTTTCTGAATAACTGGTCTCTTCAGGTTACATGGTAAAGATGTGCACAGGTACTGCGACTCTGATTCTGGGATCAGACATTCAGAGCTATTCATTATTTGTACCTACAAAGAACTGGGCTAAAAAAAAAAGAGCATGAAATCAATGTCCATGTACACTAAAGAAACATGATAAAACATCACCTGGAAGGCACAGTTAATGCTAAACTAACCTGGAATGTTGGGAATGTAATTTTCTGTTGACTACACACAGGAGGAGGTGGCCGTCCTAGGTGCAGAGTACAGCTGTGAAAAACATTTAAGGTTCATAAAATGTGGGTGTAATCCTAGACTGATTGATGGTCAAGGAAAGTATGCAGTTTCACAGGGTTTGATGTGAAAATCAATGGCTCTGCCTGAGTTTTAAGTGAAACTCTGAATTTGAGCCCACATGGATTAGAAAGTAAGGAAATGTTGGCACACAGCAACACATTTAAGATATATATAAAACTCTGCTGGGGTTCACTCTAGTAGAGCACAGCTGTGGCACATATCCAGTGCTTTCCTAATCTGAACCCTGGATGGTCTCTCTACTCTAAAAGCACCAGCTGCAAGCATCTGAGCAATGGCGAGGCAGGGATTTTCAAAGAGCCAAACAAGCCATTTTTATCTGAAACATCTTACTTGGGTGAACAGGCCAAATAAATCCTTGAAGTCAATGGAATTACACCAGAGATTATTTTGCTTTGTACCTATCCCTACCTTCCAACCAACCTAAACCATTTAAAAATGGCAGCCAGAAGTTAGACTCATAGACTTTAAGGTCAGAAGGGACCATTATGGTCATCTAGTCTGACCTTCTGCACAATGCAGGCCACAGAATCTCACCCACCCACTCCTGGAATAATCCTCTCACCTATGTCTCAGCTATTGAAGTCCTCAAATTATGGTTTAAAGACATCAAGATGCAGAGAATCCTCCAGCAAGTGACCTGTGCCCCATGCTGCAGAGGAAGGTGAAAAACCTCCAGGGCCTCTGCCAATCTACCCTGGAGGAAAATTCCTTCCCGACCCCAAATATGGCGATCAGCTGAACCCTGAGCATGTGGGCAAGACTCACCAGCCAGACACCCAGGAAAAAGTTCTCTGTAATAACTTCTAACATCCCATCACTCATTGGTCCTATTTACCACTGATGGCAATTAATTGACCTTTGACTAAGATCATGTTATCACATCAAACCATCTCCTCCATAAACGTATCTAGCTTAATCTTGAAGCCAGATAGGTCTTTTGCCCCCACTGCTTCCCTTGGAAGGCTGTTCCAGAACTTCACTCCTCTGATGGTTGTCAGGCTCCTTAACCTTCTCCCCAATTTACTGTATGACCACCCTATGTAACATATCCATTGTCTCTCTGCCACAGCATCCTGCAAATCCTGCCTCTAATAATTCAAAATAGAGGATTCCTGGTATGTGTTGCTTGTATTCCTGCACATCTTTAGAATACAATTATTGTGTGGAAGCTTTCTGTAGCCTAGCTGATAGAATGTAACGCATTCAGGCAAAGACTTATGTTAAATTGAGTTAGAAATCATTAGAACAGTATAGAACAATGATTAAGCCAAGGCTCTCAATTTTCATGCTGTAAAAATTATTAACTTAATACACAAATGTTAAAAGATAATTATAGTATGTTACCTTTGAAAGTGCACTGGTTCAACTTCTGACTTGTTCATAGGGTAGAAGTCTCTCTGGTCATTGCTGCTGTCTGTAGAAAACTAATTTTTAAACAGTTTAGTGCCTTTTATTTCTGTGCAGAGGAAATTCATTAAGATTCCCTTTAGTTTGTGGTGTGATAGCTTGCTCCTTCCATAGTCCTGGGTTTTTAAAAGTGCCCTTGCGATGATGTTTTTTTGTCCGAGCTCCCTATGAATAATTAATATGTTGACTGTTGGAAGCATGCTGCATTCATCCTAGGCCTTAAAGATAATAAGCTAGTTCTTTATCTGAAACAAAGCTACAGAATGGTAGAACAAGCAGAGGAGGTTGGCTGGTTTGGGCTGGGCTTCTGTTGTGGAGCTTTGGCGGGTTGACCCCTCATTCCTATTGAAGGAAGGCATTAGTAGCTCTGAGTTAGGTAAAAGGAACAATTACAGCAATCACATTCTTGCAAGGCAGGGTAAACTAATGTTTATAAAGGTTTTTGAGAGACTTTGGCAAATAATACTTTGCACACATTCTCTTAGAAGATCTCCAAAGTCCTTTACAAACTAAACATCCCTGTGTGGTGCGTTATTATTTGGTAAGTGAAAGTGAGACCTTGTATATACCAGTAATTCTGTACTGCTATAAGTGTGCCTCATAGGGGCTTAGTGGATTTTTAATCAATATAGTTATAAGCCCTCATGTGCATGCAATTATATTGGTGTAAAATGCCTTCTATCATTATAGCTTATTTTGTTTCCTGAAGCAGAGTAAGCTATATTAGTATAAGCACTCTTAGACCAGTGTAATCACATCACACAGGTGGGTAGTTGGGTTGTTGTTTTAACTTCAATAGTATCGTTAAAGCGGTGAAACTTCTTAGCACAGACAAGTTCTTAAGTACAAAGACTAGATGACTTGCCTAAGGTCACACAGTGGATCAGTGGCACAGCTGGGAATAAAATCCAGTTCTTCTGACTACTAGTCAGTGCTTTAAACATAATGAATGCTCCCTCTCCCACTCCCATAAGAGTATGAAGTAACATATATTACTGTTGGATGAAACAAGTACCCCTTTTCTTTCTAAAGACAAACTGGAATTTAAATTTTTCTGAAACATTAATTTGTATGCTCAAATTTTTGTGTGCTGGTTCTTTATCATGGTTCTGAGACTTACTTTTACATTCAACTTCTCACCATTCATGAACATATATACTTTAGTGCAAGCTGACTGTAAAGAGCTAATGACAGACATTTTGAAAACCATTCCACCAAAAACCCTGCAGATGTACTACCTTGTGATGTGCTTACATCAGAGCTGAGAAGCTAAATAGGCTTAGGGCTGGTCAATGCTTGGATGAGAGATTCAGGGGAGTTCTGTAGGAGTCATTTGTTTGGTTGAATTGGTGAATGAATGTCAGCAGGGTGTTAAGAAGCACTTCAATGTTGAAACTGCCACCTTCCAGATGAGAACACCAAGGTCCTCACAACTTGGTCATTAAAGATCCCTTTATAACTTTTGCAAGCACTCCAGTAAAAAGTGCTTGCAAACATTTATTTGGGGAATTACACTCTACCTATTTAAACTGGACCTTATATTAAATCATGAATAGTATATATAATTTAACATGAGTTGTAGTGTTGCTGTGCAGTGTTAAACAATTGTGCCCCAACTTGGAGTTTGCTGCAGTCCAATGGTGAGTAAAGTGATTCTAATCTAGTTTGTAAATTGCTTTTTGGATCCATTCTATCTACATACATTTCATTGTCTGCCCCCTCTCACCCTACTTCATTTGTTATTAGGGACGGTTGCATTAAAATAAGCTTTGTTTCTTAAGAGGTTGTCTCTTTGCTGATTATTTCTCCCCTTTAGTTTTAATTACAAGGATATGGGAAAGCCATACAAAAAGAAGATAACTTGGGAGATAGAAGTGAAAGGACTGATATCCTATTAAAGTCAAGTTTAAATATAGTGCAAACTGGAGTGGGTGAAAATTGCTAGTATCTGTTTGTTGTACCTCATGAGATGGGTTAGTGGTCTCAGTCCAATGTGTAGAGCACAGGTATCCATATCACATAGCACACCAACATATTTGATACTATTGGCAGTCTCTACAGAGGCCTTGGAGTCTAAATGCCCTTCTACCCTAGAGATAATCAGGGTGGAATAAAGCATGTGTGCAAGTTCACCTCTGTAACTAGTGACTTGCCGAAATAACTAATGCCTTGGTTGGGTAAACTAATCATTGTAACATTTCTGATGCCAATGCCGACACTAACTCGCTTCCAAAGCGCTCCTCCACAAGCTGCACACAGTAAATTACTGCTAGGTCAATTGGAACAGCAGTCACAATGGTTAGAGCCTTGTGCAGACACACAATTTATATCCGCGGTTGCAGATATAAAGTGGATATCTGTGGAGTTGCAGGACTCTAGAAACAACAAGCAAGACTAGCAGAGCCATGGACAGCAACTGGGCCAGGAACCGCAGCGGTGAAAGCAGCATGTTGGGCTGCCACTCACAGGAGCCAGTACCCATCTCGGGCAGCTCCTCCAGCATGGCTGTACTGCCCCCAGCCCTGTCCACTGGGGCTGGCAGCAGGCTTATGGGCAGCTGACCCTGATCATGCTAGTGAGCCATGTGCGCACACATGCTGAAAGACAGGAGACACACACCACTACATGGAGGGGACTCCTGTCCAAGAGCGTGTGAGCTGCTTGCACATGATAGTGTGACCAAGGACAGCTGCCAGTGAGCCTGGTGCCCGCCCCAGTGGACAGGGCTGGGGGTGGTATAGCCACGCCAGAGGAGTTGCCCAAGCTAGGCGCTGGCTCCTGCGAGTGGCAGCCCAAAATGCTGCTGCTTTCACCGCTGCGGTTCCTGGCCTGGTCACGGGCCATGGCCCTGCTGGTCTCACTTGTTGTTGCTAGAGCTCTGCAACTCCGCTGATATCCACTTTATATCCATGGATATCCGCATCCATGGATATACCTTTTGTAGCCACACGGGGATCTAACCATGGTGGCACAGGCCTAGCTTGTTTTTATGCACATGGGAGGGAAAAGTAGATAAGCACAACTTTCGCCTTGAGCAATCATTTTTATTTGTATTGATATCCAAGTCTCAGACCCAAAATTCTGAATAACAGTAGGCCAAATTATGTTGATTACACTAGCAACTTGAAAGACATTGTGGTTACTTTAGTGTAAGTCGGTGGTCACCAACCGGTAGACTGCGATCGACTGATCGATCCTGGAGCCTCTGACAGTCGATCCCGATCTCTGACTGCTAAAAGTCTGGCGGCACAGCGGGGCTAAGGCAGGCCCCTGCCTGCCTCGGCCCCATGCCGCTCCCAGAAGATGCCAGCACTCCCCTGCAGCCCCTGAGGAGGGGGCAGGAGTCTCGGCACGCTGATCCTGCCTGCAAGCACCACCCCACAGCTCCCATTGGCCTGCATCCCAACACTCTGCCCCAGCCTGGAGCCAGCTCCTACACCCAAACTCCCTCCCAGAACTTGCACCCCTGCCCCAGGCTCCGCCTGGAGCCCCCTCCCACTCTCTGCACCCTCCAGCCGAGAGCCCGCACCTCCCCCGAACCTCAACCCCCTGCCCCCACCCAATGAAAGTGAGTGAGGGTGGGAGAGCACAAGCAACGGAGGGAGGGGGGATGGAGTTAGCGGGGCAGGGCCTTGGGGAAGGGGTGGGGTAGATCCTGGGTTGCACTTACATTCAAAAAGTGATCTTGTGCATGAAACCGTTGGAGACCACTGGTGTAAGTGAAAAGATAATTTGTCCACTGCATTTAGCGGACCGTCCTAATGTGTATCCAGTCCATTAGAGAATTGGAATATAAGAATGGGTGATATCATTTTTAGGCCCAGGATACCTAAGTCACCTAAAGCTCCAGGACATAGACTGTGGTTGACAATGCCAGTCTCTGGCAAAACAGAATTCTCTGCTGTAAGAGCGAACCTTATGTGTGCAGAAGGCAACAACTTACTTGGGGAAGGGAGGCTATTTGGTCCCCATGTATGTGACAGATCCCCAAAGGATCTACCTAGTAAACCAGAAGGGTTTCCCTGACCTTCAGAGGGGAAGGACCAGAAAAAAACCAACGACACATGGATCATCTAATTCTTGGGGACAATAAATGAAAAAAACCAGTAACAGGAGTGAGGGACATAGGTTTACAATCAAGGTTCCAGAGCGGGACACCGCGCAGAGAACCACAGATAGCGCCCAATGATCCTTGACAGAATCCAGGGATCTGGTGGATGCCACCCAGAGGAATTCTGCCTGGAGACATGAACATACAAATACACAAATTTGAGTCCCACAGTCATGATTGCAAGAAATCATCCCATCCAACCCCATTCTCTTCTAGGAGGAGGTTGACGACGAAGTTCTGTGACTTTGTGGGGCCACGGATGAGGATACATGGGGAAGAGAGAGAGCTGAGATTGTGGAATGAACTCCTAGAGGATCTAAAAATCAGCAAACCTCACCACCTTCCATTCAAAGTGCAAGGAAAACTTTTTGTACCTGTCTGTGCTAATAACACACAGCACAAACATTTAAATTAGTTTAGAAAAAACACATGGGCTAGATTGCCACCTGGGAAAAAGAGACTAACATGGGTCACATGTTTTTCCTCATGTTTTAATACACAACTGTAAAGTGTTTAGATACCACCAGGAGAAGATGTCATTCTAGTCAGGTTCTTATGACTTTAAGAACTAAACTAAATTATTGGGAAGACAGAGTAGTCAGTGTACTTGAAGTCAGGTCTCAGCTCATGCAAACAAAATGTAGGATTCAGATGCACAGACTAAACTGTGGATGGAAGTAGAGTAAAATACCAAAGAACTTTAGGGAAGTAAAAGTGGAAGTGATGAATTGCAAATGAGTCTAGTTGAAAGGGAATTGAAGAGTATAAACTGGAATCCATGAATGACAAGGATGGAGTGGAAGACTGAAATGGAGTCTGTCCTGCATGTGTAGGAGTGGTTGTTTCAGGAGATCTTGATCAGGGAACTAACACCTTATGCTGTGCTCAGGATGACTTGCACGGAGGCAGAGGAGAACCATTAAGAGTGACTGAGCCAGCAAGACTGATGGCTGGTGAGGGATGTGACACTGCAGGAGGTAGAACCAGAAGTGGGTCATGACTCCATTTTAATAGGGTTGCCAGGGCAGGTTTAGACTTGCTGAGGTCCAGGGCCAAAGCTGAAGCCCAAGGGCTTCCACCTGGGCAGTGGGGTTCAGGTTACAGGCCCCCACCTAGGGCTGAAGCCTTTGGGCTTTGGCCGCCCAGCTCGGGGAAGTGGGGCTAGGGCTATGGCTCCCCCACCCGGGGTGGTGGGGCTTGGGCAGGCTCAGGCTTCAGTTCTCCCTCGGGGGGTTATGTAGTAATTTTTGTTGTCAGAAGGGGGTCGCGGTGCAATGTTTGAGAAACTCTCAACTAGATCAAAGGCTCTAAAGTGGTACATGACTTTAAAAGTGAATATTAATATGTGGATCAGAATTACCAATTGAGACATAAAATGACCATCTAAGATTATGGAAAACAAGTGCTAGTATTTTGTGAGCTAACGCCTATTGCTTGCTCAGTGTGGAGGGCTGGAATCCAGGTGTTGAAAAGTCTGGAGAAACATGGCACATGTACTATGTTGATTAGAAGGCTCTTTCTATACAGGAAAGGCTTAAATGAGAGTTAAACATAAAGGGAAGAATTTTCAAACAGCCGCTAATTTTAAAGCTGCAGTCCTGCTCTCAGTCAATTGCAGGCACAAATGACACTGTAGAACAGTTGGACCCTCAAATCAACTAGACGTTTGGTGGCAAGTTTTAAAATTACTTCATTTTGCACATACAGGGCACTTTGGAAAACTTGACCCTAGATGTTCCAGTAATTGCTAGTTCTACAAAAATCATGAAGTTAAATAATTTTGCAGGTTGGGTTTTGGTAGAACTTGGCCCAAGATGTACAGATGGATGGTGCAAGGAGGTTTTAATGGCTTCAACTTTATCCCACCCAAATATAATTCTTATGAAAATAGAGTCTTTTAATTTAGAATAGGTTTCAGTGTAGTAGCCGTGTTAGTCTGTGTCAGCAAAACGAAAATAAGAAAGAAAAACTTGTAGCACCTTAGAGACTAACACATTTATTTCAGCATAAGCTTTCGTGGGTTAGTACCCACTTCATCGGATGCATGGAATGAAACATACAGTAGACAGATATTTATACAGTCAGAGAAACATGATAAGGTGGAGGTGCATAGACCACACCTCATTCACACCTGTGTGACCATCTTGTTTATCACTTCAAAGGTTTTTCTTCCCCTGCTGTTATGGTTCCTCTCAACTAATTAGCCTCTTAAGGTTGGTCTATGCACCTCCACCTTATCATGTTTCTCTGACTGTATAAATATCTGTCTACTGTATGTTTCATTCCATGCATCCGATGAAGTGGGTACTAACCCACGAAAGCTTATGCTGAAATAAATTTGTTAGTCTCTAAGGTGCTACAAGTTTTTCTTTCTTATTTTCGTTTTAATTTAGAATGTGTATTTAAAAGATTCTACTTCACATTGAATAACATTTAATCCATTTTTTCCTCTCCTGCGTCAAACTTATTGTTAATACCAAATGTTAGCAATTGATGTGTAGATGGATGTGTTTTTCAGACTTGTGAAATCTTTCTCAAATTCAAAGTTGGTTAACTTTATAAATATAAATACACAGACTATGTTTGTAGAGAAGTTATTTGTACCATAGTAGGAAGAGTTTTAAAAATGTACAGTGAGAAGATGAATCTTATTCTTTTAAGTGCTGTCATAATTTCAGACTATACGGGACTTATTTTACTCACCTCCTTAGGCCTTGGCTACACTCACGAGTTACAGCGCAATAAAACTGTCTGCAGCGCTGTAACTCACTAACTGTCTACACTTGCAAGGCACGTGCAGTGCTGCATCACCTCAGGTACAGCGCTGCTGGTACTTCTCCTCTCCGAGAGGAATAACAGCTGTTGCGTAGTGGCTGCTACGCTGTTGCTGGAATGTAGTTGAGCAGGTTCGCACTAACTGACCTCCGGAAGCTCCCTTTGTTTTGAAACGGCACTTCCGGGTTGGAGTTCAGAGCTCCGTTCTGGAGCTGCTTTACAAAAAAACCAAACACAGCTACTGTTTGCAGGCAGGGGAGCTCCGTTAGGAATGCGGGCAGCAAAGTTAGCTTGGAGAGAGACGGCGGGGGAGCGGGGGAGAAAGAAGGGCGGGAGGGAGAGGGGGAGGGCTCCGTTTCCCTGAGTTGTCTTTTATCTGCTCTTTAAAAACAAACAAAGCCCCTGTTGCTTGCTTTCAGTTATTGAGAGAGAGGCAGGGGATGTGGAGGTGTGTAAACTTAGGAGATAATGAGCTGACACTCTGTGGATACCCCAAAAACCCACTCTCTCTCCCCACACGCTCCCTGTCACACTCCACCTCACCCTCCCCATTTGAAAAGCACGTTGCAGCCACTTGAACGCCCATAATGCTGCTGCACCGCTCCCAATACAGCTGCAAATACCTCAAATGTAGCCATGTTAGTGCGCTTTCCCTACTCAGCTGTACGAAGATGGGTTTAACTCACAGCGCTGTACATCTGCAAGTGTAGCCAAGGCCTTATACTTATTGCTGTGGAAAATAAGGAGAGTGAGGAAGAGATCAGTTTTTTTTAAAAACTGTCAGTTTTGTACTAGATTGAAGTTCAAGAATGATTATCATCCAGGTATTCAAATAACTACATTTTCCAAGTTACAGAAGGATTTCTAATACATAGACCAGGCAACCTAATTAGATAATAGTATAGTATGGTTCCAAAAGATTATAGATCACAAGTTAATAGAAAAACCTACATAATTATCAAGCTACACATTCAAGTCTTGTGGGCACACAAAATGGGTTTAAATAAACCACTAATGTAATTACATGACAGTGTAAATCAACATTTAAATGAAAAAAAAAATCAATGCAACTGAAGGTCGGAACTACTCCGAAATATGCTTATGTTTGACAAAAAACAATGCAGTCTAAAGCATCAGTAATCCTATGAGTGAAAATCTATACCTGCTTATTTCACTGTGAAGTGCCAGATAATGCAGATCTTAAAGAGAGAGATCTTATTCAGACTGATGTTAATGGAAGTCTCAGACTTCTTTGGGCACACTTCAATGCCAGTTATGCTTGAATAAAAACTGCAGGATTTGGCTGTAGTACAGTGTTTTTCAATCCATGGCATGTCAGGCACTGGGTCACCTTGCTTTGGCCAGCACTGCCGACCAGAACATTAAAAGTCCCTTTGGCGGTGCTGCCCAGCTAAGGAAGCCTAGTACCTACCTTTTCCGACACCACGCTGGGCCCCGGAAGCGGCCAGCAGCAGGTCCGTCTTCTAGGCAGGGGGGGCATGGGGCTCCGCACACTACCCCCACCCCAAGCAGCGCCTCCGCACTCCCGGCCAATGGGAGCTGGGTGGGTGGTGCCTGCGGGTGAGAGGGTGCCATTGCTCCCTCTACTGCTCCTCTCTGAGGAAAATTACTTGGCTACTCTATCTCCAACCCTGTGAGATTACCCCTTGGGAGAGGTAGGGGTAAAGAGCCTCTGGGGCTAGGTTAGCCCCCCCCAAAGCCCCAAGGCATGGGGGATGGGGGATGAGCCTGTGAAGCTATGGGGGTAGAGGTGTGGTGGGGATAAGGGGAAGATGTGGGCCTGGATGGAGAGCATTGATGTAGGACTGAAGACACAAAATTAAGAGGCACAGAACTGAGGAGGGGCTGAAGGGTGGTGCACAGTTATTTGATTGGTTGGGTAGATGTGGGGCGCAGCTTCAGCTGGATGATTTGTGTAAGGTAAAACATGGTTTTTTTGCAGTACAGCTGATGCTAACAGAGTTTGTGAAGTTGCCCAATTTACTTGACCTCGTATACGAAACCTTTTTTATTCCCTTCAAAATTAACATTCATATTGAGATAAATTGAAGATACCTAAATTGCACTAGACTTTATTTTATATTAGGTTTTTGTCTGAGGCAGAACTAGTCTCCAAACTTGTAATGTGGCTTATTGTATAGGTATAGTCTGTTACCAAACGCTATATCAAGATGAGATCTCTACAGATAATTACAATACAACCCACTTATTATGTTTATTGAAACTAAAAGTCTGAGGCTAGAATCAGTGCAGTCATACATCACACTAATTTGCATTGTACCTTATGAATAAAGAATCCTGCTTGCAAAACATATAATTAGTCAAAGGGAACAACAGACAGTAACAAAACCTCACAGGGCAAGTGCTTTCACACTTTGAATTTACTGAATAATTAGACGAAGCAAACATTGACTACTCACTGGATTAAGGGGTTGATCCTGTGAGAAGGTGAATACCCTGAACTCTGGTGACTATGCTGGAGTGGAACCCTTCTATGTAAGTTTTTGTACTGTGTTTTCCTAACCATGAGGATTTTAGGAACTTGGGGCCAAACTGATTAGCAAATTGGTACTTGCTCGGGGGCAGGATAAATGCATTTAAATTACACCCATTTATTAGTAAGTGGCTTTAAGTAATTTAATTTCCTACATGCCAGTGTATTAAAAGACTTTACATTTATCCTCTGAAATTTGCTTTGTCTAATAAGAATCACCTACATTTGGATAAACCAGGAGTTAATATCAGGTTAAACAAAAATTACATTTTCACACATCCAAAAATGGGTGGGGGAAAGCGTTAGACTGAAAAATGTAGCATGTTTAGGTTTACAGGGAACGTGCTAATTGCACAACTTTTTATTTCTGGGGGCAAGGTCTTAAGCGTGTTTTCCAAAGATGGTAATTCTTTAGCAGATGTTCTGGGCCTTCTCCTGATTACTCTGTTCTCAGTGCACAAACAAGTCCAGTGTTTCCTATCTGAGCTATGAAGCAATCTATGATGCTAACAGGAGCTGATTTTATGGTAAAGCAACTGTACAGAATTGTGATAGATGTCATTGTAATTGCACATTCAGAAGTAATAGCAGGGTAAATAACTGATTTCTTTTTTTAGAAAAAGAAAATACTAAATAGAAAAGACCAATGGACATATTCTGGCCTTATAGAAGTCAGATTTGTCTTGCAGGCAGGACACTTAACTGGAACATAGTGCCATGACAAGTTTATACACATTCAGAAGGATAAGCACTGAAAAACAGTACAATTCAAATTTATTTTATGTACTGTACCAACTTTAACAGAAAATGATTCCCAAAACATTTTTGAACTTAAATGATACAATTACAGAACATTTTAGGGAACACATCACAAACGGTGATTATATTCTTCTCACTGACAAACATATATAATATAAAGAGAGTTCTATTTGCTGCATGTGCACTTTTTTCTAGTAAAATTTACGTGTCTTATAAATGTAAAGTCAAATTTCCACAGTTAGAATGGAGGTATCTTTTGATCACAGGCAGAGCCGGCACGCCCATTAGGCGACCCTAGGCGGTTGCCTAGGGTGCCAAGATTTGGGGGGTGGCAGGCGGCTGCTTCCTGGCTCCCCGCTCAGGCACTGAGCGGGGAGTCATGGAGAAGCCGCTGCGAGCCGCCCCGTCGCCCCCCCCCACTCAGCGCCTCAGTGGGGAGCCGCGGGGCAGCTGCCGTGAGCCGCCCCCCGCTCAGTGCCTCAGCGGGGAGCCGCGGGGCAGCCGCCACGAGCCGCCCCGCTGCCCCGGGCTCCCCGCTCAGCTTCCGTGGCCGGCAGGTCACGGGTGGTGGTGGGGAGCTGAGCGCCCGCGGGTGGGGGACCTGGCTGGGGGGTGGCATTGCAGGGGGGAGGCTGAGCTCCCGTGGGCGGGGGGAGTTGGTAGGGGGAGGCGGAATTGTGTGGGGGGGAGGTTGCGGGGAGCTGGCGGGGGGGGCGGCATTGGCGGGGGGGGAGGCTGAGCTCCCGTGGGGTAGGGGCAGCATTGGAGGGGAGCGGTGCAGGGCTGGTGCAAGGAAGTTTCGCCTAGGGTGCGAAACTTCCTTGCACCGGCCCTGATCACAGGGAAATCAAGTCATGAGGGACCACTGCATTTTTTTAAGCAGGATAGTTACGAGGTTTATAACCTGGTTCTGGCTCTAGTATAATGTTAGTAGTGATAGGCTGGGCCAACATAATTGAATAAGTGAGGGAAACCTAAAGCACCAGAAGTGCTACCCAGCGCTGTTTCAGAAACAGGGTTGCATAAACAAAAGAAGAATGAAAACAAGAACTTGGCCCATGGGCAATAGTAATAAATACAGCACCAGTCAGCTTTACTGCTTGAAGTAGTGCTGTTTTCAGTCAGATCCAGGTTGACACATGCCTCATTACTTGCTGGTTTGAAATGCATAATGTCAAGTCCCACAGAGCTCTAGAAGCTGCAGTGTAACTTTTGAGTACATGAAGCCACATTTTCAAAAAAGCTCAAGGCCAGATTTTTTTAAGTGCTCAACATCTACAATTTGCACCAGATCTTGAAAAGAGCTCAGCACCAATGTGCTAAGCCCTTTTGAAGATCTGTACATTTAGTGTTGTGCCTAAATGCTTGAATATCTGGCCCAAAGAGCATAGTTTAATGTTGATTTTGGGAACTTCTGAAGCAGTGGGAACAGCCATAGCATATGCACAGAGAGGTTTGAAATCTGCTCAGTAGCATCCTGTATCTTTTGAACGGGGTCAGAGTTGCAGCTTTATGGCTCTAGACCACTCATGAAAACCTCAGAATCACTTGGAGTGATGGGGGCCACAGACCACTCTGCAGAGAGGGGATTAGTCAGCAGCAATAGTGGGAGAAGCAGACATTTAGATACCATGGAGAGGAGCATGCTGTAAATACCTAGTTTAGATAAATAACTGCAAAACATATTTTCTCTGTCCCAATAGCCCCTCTGTCATCATGGGCAGGTTCCAGAACATTGGACATCTGTTGAGTCAGGGATCTGACTGGCTGGGAGTTGGGAGTGAATATTGCGGCTGCTGTGTCGTGCTAGGGCTGGGAGAGAGGATGAGTGATAGTGACAGGGTGTGTGTGTGTGTGTGGGGGGGGGGGGGTTCCTTCTTGTAAGAGAAAAGGTAAAGGGTTATTTCTAAATATAGAAAGAGGCAAAAATATTTGGAGGGGAGAAAATGGGTATTGAACCATTTATATATATATAAAGAATAGAGGGAAAGATAATAAAAGTTTACAACACCATAGTTGTAAGTGAAAAACAGAATTTAACTTACAGTAGGGATTCAACCTCCATTTCATATGAAAAACACAGCGAGTATGTCTACACTGCAGTGCAAGTACAGGGTTAGCAGAACTCAAGTTAGCAGAACCTGGGTTTGTTAACTCAGAGCTTGAGCGGCTACACTCAGTTGTAACCTCAGGTTAGGAATTATTGAACCCTGGGTCCCAACTTGGAGCTCCAGTGTCTGGGACCCTCCCACCTCACAGGGTCCTAGAGCCCGGGGTCCAGTCTGAGCCAAAACATCTACACTGCAATCAAATAGTCCCTTAGCCCGAGACCCAACAGCCCGTCAGCTGTCACTGATTTTTAATTGCAGTGTAGACATACCCTCAGACTCTCTATTTTGGGATGCCATATAAACACTTAAAGTTCATAAGTAATCATAATGTTGCCAACTGTACAGCATCTGCGTTGTCTCTATAGTATGCTCCAGACTGCATAAAGGTTGGGCAAACCTTATTATTAAAAACTCTGCTGCTATTGAAGTCAATGACAAAACTCCCATTGACTTCAATATAAATGATTCTGGGTTCTTTATTAATATAGTTAGAGTGAACACAAAATAAATGTTACATTGAAAAGGTCGTCTTTCATCTAGCTGTCTTTTGACTGACAGAGCTGTCAGGGTATGGTAAATTTTGACTCATCCTGGCTTCCTGTGCAGTTACATGATTTGTTAGTTATTACATATTTGTATTCTTTAGACGATTCCCATTTGTCATTGAATAATTCATCTTTATCTTAAACCAGTTTAAGACAAATCCATTTCTATAATGTATTGACCCCGTCCTCTAACGGGTGGTTGCTCAGCACCTCAAAAGTGAATCTTTTAAAAGAAAAGTCATCATGAATATTTTATATTAAACACTTAAGTTTTAATCAGGATTTCTATATTACTCTTCTTGGGTTGATGGCTTTTGTCAGTAGAATTCTTTCTTACTGTAATTATACTACCTGTATATAAAGCCTTAAAAAAAACCTCTTTACCAATAAGGCACCAAGAATAATTATATGAATGTAAAATGAACTTGCAAGATATCTAGGGCGCCACATACAGGGAGTCTTCATGATGAATCAAACCTTGGAAAGGTTAAGAAAAATGTGTAGATGAGCTTAATAAAATACATGGTTGCAGGGCTGGCGCACCCATTAGGCGACCCTAGGCGGTCACCTAGGGCGCCAAGATTTGGGGGGCGGCAGGCGGCTGCCTCCCGGCTCCCCGCTCAGCGCCTGAGCGGAGAGTCATGGGGAAGCCGCTGCGAGCCGCCCTGCCGCCCCTCCGCTCAGCGCCTCAGCGGGGAGCTGGGGGGCAGCCGCAGCTAGCAGCCCCGCCGCCCCCCCACTCAGCGCTTGAGCGGGGAGCCGCGGGACCGCCGCCGCAAGCCGCCCCGCTGCCCCCCCGCTCAACGCCTGAGTGGGGAGCCGCGGGGCAGCCGCCGTGAGCCTGCCCCGCTGCCCCAGGCTCCCTGCTCAGCTTCCGCGGCCGGCAGGTCACTCTGCCTCAGGGAGCACTCTCATGTAAAGAGAGTGCACAGACTGCACCTATATTTTAGAGTGGTGTATCCTGTTTCCCCAGGTGCAATGTACCTGCACTGTCCAGGCAGAGTCACGACTCCTCACCACCCCTTATGGGGTGTGAAATCCGCTCTACCTGCTCTTTGTGCAGGATATGCAAGGGGGTTGGGGAAGGACTTTTTTGCATCCTTCCTGAGTGAGGGTAAGATGAGCCATTATGAGCTACAAATGTTCAACTGAAAACTAAACTACAAATGCTCAGCTAAAACCCCAAAAAGATCATCATCCCAGTCATCATCTCGGAGAAAGCGTAGTGGAGGTTTTTCTGTTGAGACCCAGCTTCCTTTCCTTTTTAAAAAGATAACTATTCATTTTTGCATTTCTAGTTTTTCTCTTATTCAATGGATGTTTTTCTGGGAGAGTATATTTCATTTGGTGAGGCTAACACAGTGAATCTGATTCAGCTCACACCTCATTGACGTGAGCCCATTATGACATCATCACTATCAAAATTGTACATAAAGATCAACAGGATTTACAGTTCCAAACTCTAGTGCAATATGGCAGGAATACAAAGCCCGATGGGGAAAAAATAAACAATAAACACAGCTTTATTAAGAGGCTATTTCTAATAAGCAAGCAGTCACCCCAAAGTATCCCCAAGCTATTTAGTGTTTAACACGTGAATAAACCACCTCTTAAACATGACTAGAGACCACCTAGAATTGGCCCCAAGTACAGAAGACTGCAGTCTGCACAGTTGTGTGTACTGCTTGAAGTTTTCATGCTGAAATAAGACATGCAGTTAAAAATAATAGTAATCATCCTTACTGATTTCACTGATACCCAGTTAACTAGCAGATCAATGTTTCAACAACCAATGATTTGTTAAACATTGAAAATATGTCTTAATTAAATATTTGTCAGGTATTTAAAAATGTAAGTACTTACAAAGTGCAATTAAATCATTTACAAAATACAAAATCATAAATATTTACCAACGAAATCCACACCCCAGCCCTTTTTTATGATCAAAGCTACTGCAAACTAATATTATTTGCCTGTCCCAAAATATTGTCTTTGCGAGTGGGTGAGTAGTTTTTTATAAGACTGATCTAATGTTCTGTGGAATTCCCTTTTTCAAGAGAAACTCCCACCCACCTTAAGGCCACTTCATGGAGACTGTATCTTGTTGCTGTTTGATTAAAACTGGCTTCTCTGCACGATGTGATTATTTTAAGCGACTTGAACATTCAGTCAACGCTACTAAATTCCATTAGCCCTTCAAGTTGCTTGAACCATTTCTCAAATGTGACTGCTTCCATTCCAAATTACTACTCACTAGAGCTGGTTGGGGAATTTTTCAGCTGAACATTTTTTTGTTGAAGCCTTCACTATTCGTGAAACGGGGTTGGTTTCAATGAATCTCCTGACTCAAAAAATTTTTGTAAAATTTTGAAATTGTCATTTTATTTCTGTTTTCAAAATAAATCCATTTTCCCCCAGATTTGAACAACGTTTTGTTTCAAAATTTAAAATTGGACTAAAAAAATCAGAGAAAAAAGGTATGAATCAAAATAGTGTTTTGAAATTACTGACGCAAGGTATTTTGATTGACCCAAACTGAAAAAAGCTTTTGAGACTTTGACTTTTCACCCTGATTCGGGATGGAGAAATTTTTTGTACTCAAAAATATTTGCAGGACCGGAAAATGGTTTCCTTGCCCAGCTTTTCTGATCACTTTCTTCTTTCAGGTGTGGATGCAGAATGTGCCAAATTCTGCTTTCACATGTGTATGCAGATCCCAAGATACACTGGTAATTCTTGAAACCACAGTTAGTGAAATCTGAAGATAGCAAATATACAGACCTAAAGAGCGATTTAACGGAATTGCTGGGACCTCCCTGCTGATGTGGAGTGGCAGGGGTGTGGGGGGGGACTAGAACAAATTGAGTCAGTTAAAGAACGGGCTGTAGGTGACGGTGAGAAGTAGAGGGGGAAACCTCATGAGAACTGTGAATAGAAGTCACGAGTCCTATGCCAGAAGGAAGCAGCCAGAATGAATGTTAATAAACTAGAGTGCAAAAGGAAGGAAAAAGATCTGAGGAATAAGGAAGGATCTGGTTGTGCTGGTGTAAACAAGAAGAAATAGCCAACTCCAGCTTTGAACCCCCAGCTGTCTACTTATATCTAAACAATCAGCTAGAGAGTAGTCTTCATAAAAAGGCCATTAGAGCAAATCTGTACCATATGTCCTATATAGCACAGTATTCCTATAGCATATTCACTTACTATCATGTCACATCTCAGCAGACCATGTATTTACTGAAAGCTTTTTGGCTATAGGAACACTTTGCACTATTCTAGAGCATTTGAGACTTTTCAGTTCTCCTGATGAAATGTCTAATGCAAGCTTCTGACATTAAAAACAAAATACCCAAAGCTCTGTTTTCAGCAACTGGCAATGATCGCTCTCTGCAGTTCTCTTGTGAAGCCCGAAGGAACTGTGTCTCAAACATTAGGCAATTTAAAAAGGGGGGGGGGGCTGTTAAATATTCAGTGTACATTTGAGAATTGGACTTGCAGCGTGCCTGCACTTTAGCTACTCCTTGCTGTTTGGCAGAGTTTTTACTAAATTATTAAATATCATCCTGCATATAAATCTTAAAAAAATAATCTGCTCTGTGTTTTAAACCATAAAAATTCACTTAAGTCTTCCAGGTGCTATGAAAAGAATGCTGATGTCAGAAATGTTGAGGTTTTGTTGTTTTTGTTTTTTGGGGAGTGGGGAATGAGACAGGTAGTTATATAGCTAAAGTAGCTGATGAGTAGGGTTGAATGTTAATTTGTGACATGAACTGTGACTTGTCTATATCAGAAGGAGTTTGCTGGGTTAGTTATACCAGCACCACCACCCCAGTGGGGAGATAGCTTATACCAGCAAAACAGTTCTTTTGACAATGTAGCTTATACCAGTTCACAGAATGAAATACACCTTACTGGCACGAAGAATTTTTTTGCTGGTATAGTTGTGTCTACACTAGAAACTTTTGCTGTTATAAAAATGTCTCAAAGAATCACACCCTGGACTGACATTATTATGCCAGCAAAAAGCGTATAATCTTAAATTCAGACAAGACATTTGGCCCTTTAATTGTGCAACCTAAATAATTATGTAGAAGACGAGGCTCGATTTTTCACAAATTTATCAGCAATTGAGAAATCCTGGGCTGGTTGGAATTCAGATATTTAGAGTTAGATGGAATTAAGAGTCCTGGATTTAAAAAATGGCACAATATGGCTTTTAGTATTTACTATAGGACAAATCTAGCACTTCCCTCTGCAAATGCTGATTCTCACTTTAAAACAGAATGGGTGGGGTTCTGCTGTCAAATGAGCAGCTGACTTTTGGGGGTGGCTTTGTTGGGGCTCCATTGACTTCAGAGTTCAGGATACTGAGCACCTGGCAGAATTGAGCCCTAAGTGTCTTGCCTAAGGTGATATAGCAAATGAATGGCAGAAATATAAATAGAACCAAAGAGTTCTGACTTCCCTTTCCATGCTTCTGCCACTAAGCAACATTCCCTCCCTCTGAGAGGAATTTGTGGTGTGATATACTATAGTAATAAATCTCCTCTCTGGCTTTGACAAATTCTATCTTTCACAACTTGGCTATTCAAAATGCTGCCACAAATATCATTTTCCTGGCTTGTGGTTTAGAGCACATAACCCCCCACTTTTTTTGCATTCTTTCAATGGCTCCATATCCATCTCATCGAAAGAAAGGTACTTGTTTTAACTCTTAAAGCCCTTAGAGGCAAGATAAGCCCCAATCTATCATCTCATGCTCTCGTTGTTGACTCTCACCTCCATTCTGACAATGGTGCCCGTCTTCATTGCTCATTTATCAAATTTTCCAACAAGTACCTTCTCCTGTGGTGCCCCCTTATACATAAGAGGACCTCCTTGTAAACATCCATGAGGTCATTGTTCCAAATCTCCTCCTTAAATCTCTCCTCTTGCTGTGATATTTTCAGAAAACGTCTGCAATGGTTAGGCAGCTGGTGTGTAGTGACTACTGCTTATAATGCTGTTCAAAAGCATCTCATTGTTACCTTGGTGCTTTCCCAGTCTGTATTTCTCTGTTGTCTTTCATTTGCACACAGATTGTAAGAGCTTTAGAATGTAGACTGTTTTGTTAAGTATTTGTTCAAGAGCTTAGCACAATGGGGCCCTGATCCCTAAGTGGAACTCCTAGCCATCCCTGTAATATAAATGCTTCTTTTCTAATTTATCTGATAGTGTTTACCATATTCTTGTCTATAAACAAATACAAAAATGCATTTGTTTGTTACATTACGAGTGTAACACCCTTCTGTATCTGTTTTTTTAAATCTTTTTTTATACTATAAAAATAACTTGAAACAGATCTGTGATGGGGCATCTGCCCCTCACTGGCAGAAAAGGGGTTAATAGAGCCCTAGGGAGGCTGCGGAGGAGGCAACCAATCTGAGAAGGGCTGAAGGGAGCAGCCAATCTGGGCCAAGCAGGCCCATATAAAAAGGGAGCTGTAGGACAGAGGAGTTCAGTTGTCTTCTGGGAGCTCAGGGATGAAGGACTGTGTTTCTGGAGGGCTGAGAGAACTGCCAGCACGCTGGACAAAGCAGTGCTGCTAGCAGGGACCAGGGGAGTGAGAGACAGCTCCTGGCTGACTGCTGGGATTTGCAGGCTGAGGCCCCAAGCAAGGGCAAAGAGGATGCTGGGGTCACGAGGAAGTGGCCAGACAATTTGCTGCTGTAACCACTAAAGGAAGTGGCTGAACAGCATACTGCAGGTCCCCTGGAATGGGGGAGCACAGAGTGCGGCAAAGCTGGAGGGCTGTGTCGCTGAAGAGGTTGCTGCGATCCGTGGAGAGACAGGGTCCTAGAGCAGGAGTGACGGCAGTGAGGCACCACCCGAAGAGGGCACACTGCCATGCAGAATGAATTCCCAAGAGAGCCAGCAGTAGGTGCCACAGTGGTGAGCGAACCCCGTTACAAGACGATACAATGTACGGGTGCTTTTTGATAGGCTGATGCTGCAAAGTGCTGAGAATCAATGCTATTAATGGTTTAAATACAGTATAACTTCATCTACATGTACAACATGGGGATTTCTTTTCACTAAGCAGCAAGTATACCCCTGCTCTGAATGACTGACCATGAACCACAAGCTGATTTTTTTCCCCCCCAAGGTTTAAATTATTTTTGACAGGACAGCTAGGCTAAGAGCCTTCAGGGATCCGTCTTTCGTAATGAATGGTGCATTTGGAGTAACAATATGCAGTCATTTTTAATTAAGCTGATCATTTTGCACCTGCATTTCAAAGAACAAGGGATATTTTATGAACAATAATTATAGAGCCTTTAAATGCTATCAGTACTTTTCAGTAGGAAGAACATATCAAACAACAAACCTGCTCCAAAGCGGCAATTATTTTATTTTCAAGATCCATAAAATACTGAGGGTTTCTACACTTGATCATCCCATGCTGAGAACGACAGGGAAAAATGTTGCCTTTCATGCATTTTGTCAGTTACAACAATTGCTAACCAAGAAAAGCGTCAACTCCTCAGAGGCCCGTTGAAGACAGAAGCACTACAAGGTGACAATGAGTTCCAAAAAGAATACATATTTGAAAAGGCAGTGTTCTGCATAGAAATGTTTCCATTGGAAACATGGATCTCAATCTTGTGCGCCATTTCTCTGAAAACTATATAGATTCATGTGAAACTTTTCAGTGATTCAAGATACATGAAGGCATCTGTTCACTTTCTTAATTTGCAATCTTCCCTTATTGAATGTTTACATTATTTCATGGAGTAAGAAAGTACTTAGCAGACTTTAAACCTCAGTAAAAACATTATCCACAACAGTGGATGTTTCTAGAAAGTTGAGGTGTATATATAAATAATGGCATAAAAGTATGGCTGTAGGAGAAAAATGACTGCTGCTTTGCCTAGGCAGGCAGAGTATACAGATCAGTAGGTTAAATTTCTGAGAAGTAGTAATAACACCTAGATCTTACATAGTGCTTTTCATCAGTAGATCTCAAAGTGTTTCATGTCTTTTAAAGTATTTATCCTTAAACACCTCTGTGAAGTAGGGACATAATATTCCCATTTTTCAGAGATGCTAAGTGACTTGCCCAAAGTCACACAGGAGATCTGTGTTCAATTCCCTGCTCCGTCATAGACTTCCTAAATCCTAGGCTAGTGCCCTAACTACAGTACTGTCAACTCTAAGCATTAAAAGTAAAATTCCGCAAAATGAGCAGCTTAAACAGAAATTTTAAATAACTCCTGAGCCTTTTTGTTTGCCTTCTGGCATTTGAGCCTGTAAGGTTTGTGATTTCCAGCTTCTCTCTGAAATCATGAGGGCTAGGCACCTCGTTAAAAGAATGGAGAGTCACATGATTGCAGGAGCTAGGCTTTAAGAAAAAGCAAATATGGCAAGCAATGGCAACAATGCTGCAGAATAAAGAACAATCTCTGTTAATAGGATGTTATGGGTCAATTTTTTCAAAAATTGCATCTAAACTTGTACCAGCAATTTTGCCATTGCTTCAAATGATGTAACTCTTTGACCATAGACCAGATATTTAAATGACTAAGTCCCATCACTTGCATTCTCGGATAATTGCACCCTCAAAATTTTGCTCATAGTTAATTTAACCTGTGAAGTTTGAGGTCACAAAATTCAAAGCTGGGTTGAAATCCCTCAGGCACATATATATAAATGTTCAAAATACCTGAAAGTGTAAGAAATCCAGGCAAATTAAGGAGATGTATAGATTTCAAATAGAGAAAATAGTTTAGTATTTATGTTGTGCTTCAAAACCTATTGAGTGGAAGTGGCTGCTCC
Source organism: Chelydra serpentina (assembly GCA_037349315.1). Taxonomy (NCBI): domain Eukaryota; kingdom Metazoa; phylum Chordata; order Testudines; family Chelydridae; genus Chelydra; species Chelydra serpentina. The sequence continues at coordinate 10,162,285 of JBAIAC010000026.1, read as the reverse complement.
ACATTGTGAAGCAGAGCAGAATAAAACACTATCCCTTTACGGTTAGAAAAAGCAGACTTGGTGAGTGTAATATGAAAGGATTTTTGTGTGCTGCAGGGGGAGACTTACTAAGTATGAAACTAAAAGGAAACTGTCTGTAGGTGAATTCATGGGATATTTCACAAGGGCATCATTAACTAGGTTATTTCAGTCAGACAGTGTCATACAAAGTCATGCAGCGCTGATTTTCTGTTGCATATATAAAGGGCTGACGGCGTAAAATGCAAGTCTGTTCACAGGTGGATATGAGGTGTTGATCTTATTAATCCATTCATAGTTCATGTTTTTGGTATACAGTGCAGTGTTGGTGCTTGTACAATATATATATCTGCAACATATTTGGTCGTGTAATAAATAATACCTCATTTTAGCTTATATTTTGCAACAGGGATCATTTAAAATATATTGTGAACTGTACAATTTCTATTGCCCTTTTGGAATGGCAGATATGAGAAATTATCTCCTACATAAGATCACAGCCATTCCACCTTATGGTATCATCCTATCCTATTTCACAAGCTAAGCAACATTGAGCTGGATCACTACTTGGCTGATGCTAAGAGATCCCCCGTCTAAATGTTGCTGATGTGTTGATTCAGGTGGTGGCGCTTGTGTGCTCCCACCATGATGAAAGAAGACATTTACACTCCTTTAGAGACCTACTTCAAGATGTCTTAAAACAGAGAGCTGATTGCTTGAGGTCACTAAAGAGAGCATGGCACTTCTTATAACAGTAGAGTGTCTGGGCCAAATTCCAACTACATTCATAGTTTCTGTTGAATTACAGCATTCTTCATTCCAACTGTTACATAGTGTGCCTATTTGTTAAACAGCTTTTGTGTTTTACCCCAAAGAAGTGGGTGAAGTGATCCATATGTATAGCCTGCATATGCATTTGTGAAGCATTTTTGGATCTTTCAGGATGAAACTTTGATTTAAATGTTACTGCCCAAAACTGATGCTGGGCTGATGACAAGCCCTAATGATAAGTATATGTTTTGGGGCTATTCAGGTATTTGGGTTTGCAATGATCTGTGCAGCCAAACCGTGAGGCTTTATGCACAATATTTTTGTACTATTAAATGTGGGTGAGAGGGGAGTTTGAGTACTCTTCCCTCACATCCCTAGCTAGCCAAGCAAATTTGCCAAGTACTGGTGAAGGACAGAAGAAGGATTCAGGAAGCAGTCAACTGTAATATCCATAACAGAGGAATTAAAATTATTAGTAGATTGTCTAAAGAGGACATATTTTATTGAAGCTGCCATCTTTCAAAAGCCTTCAGACCCAAATGCATTCTCTGAGCTCATCTTTGTTATGTTTGCCACCTAGAGCATCATTGAACCCTGAAGTATACTTTTTAGGGCCCATTGAGTTATATAAAGTATCTTGAAGTGATTGTAAGTTGGTCATAAATTAGAAGTGATTTAACTAATCAGAGGAAGGAGAGCCCCCAAAAAGCTGTAGGTTGGGCACCTCACTGTATAGTTTTTAATCCCTTGTGCTATGCATAGACATTGAGTTGTAGGCTGAAATGATCTTAATCTGACCCGTGTAAACAGTCTATGTACTGAGTAAAATGCCCCTCTGTGCAACATTTGAGTCCTCCTTAAACCTTATTTTGAGGGCTTTAAATGATGGCTCTCTGGATAAGAATAAATCTGCTTCGGTAGGTACAAAAGGAACAATATGCTTTCTCAGTGACCTGTTTCAACCTAAGACTGTGAAGGTGCAGCTCAGTGATACACAGTGTAGGTGAAATCCTGGCCCTGTTGACTTCAATGGGGCCATCATTTCCACTCTACCTCAACATTGCTTCACAAGGCTATAAAACATCATATACACTTCCCTCTGGAAAGCTGTTCTTGAGAGCTACAAATGTTGCTCTGTTCTAGAGAGCTACAAATGTTGATTGCATATTATTAAACTATGGAAGGCTGATCAACATAGCTGAAGTTAGCAGCGCGAGCAAGTTCTGCCAAGAGGTACTAAATATGCATTTCAAAATGCTTGCTAATTTAAAATTGTCATTCCTCTTGGTCTGAAAAATCTAGGCAACCACCAATCTATTTACAAATTTACTAGGAGGCATATGGTGTTGCATATGGTAATTCAGTAAATAGTGATGACCTCTGTATCTTTCCAAAAAGAAGGGCTATATAACGAATCCCAGCTTAGCGTGTAGATTGTTTTGTTTACATTTCATTCAGGAAATGTGTAGAGCATGTACTGAAATACTAATGCAATTTACTCAAACTGATATACAACACTTTCAAGTTTTAAATATTGTAGTCAAGTCAGATAACCTGATGGCTGTTACTGATTTCCCCCTCCCGCCATGCAAATAACACGTGCATTTCAGCATTCTGTGTAAACCAATGTGTCCTTCACAAACCATTCTATTTTGAAAATGGAAGAAACTTCCTTATGTCCAATTCCTGCATTCAATGGAAGTCTTGCCTGAGTTACTCTTGAGTAACTCATAGCAAGATTTTGGCCTAAATAAACATCTTTCTACAATATGGGACACTTCGTCTGAGGGAAATATTGACTACAACTGTCGCTTTTTTGTTTGGTAATTCTGCCTCTTAATATCTTTATTGTGTAGTAACAGACTTCCTTCAGACTCATCACTAAAGTTATTTATTGGAAATAACCTCAACACAAAGTTTAACTCAAACTATACTATGTAACACACATAAATATTTAACTGGCATCTTATAGCTTAATGGTTTACTGTCTTTTAGATGAGATGCAAATTTGATATCTTTACTACTGGTGAGCATTCAAGAGCCTATGACTCTTCTTGCATGAGAAGAAGGCTTAGTAATTCAAATTAGGATTTGGTCCCAGCTCCAAAACTAATTACATCTTCCCTGCCTACATTTCTCCTGCCATTTCAATGGGCTCTGGTATTCTTTGCTTTGTTTTAAACTGTAGCACACAGTTAAACAGCTGCTGCATTGTATCCCAAAGGTATTAGCATTTTGCTGGTTGGTGAAATCAATCCTGTACAGACATGGATCCCAAACTTGACACTAATAGAACTACTTGCTTTAGTAGGCACTAAGCTCACTAGTGTTTGGTAGTTATAGCTTCTAGCTTGTATGGTAGTCTAGGATCCTTTAGGATGGTAGATGCTGTTTTAAAAGTAAACTGTTTCCGATTTCAAAATAATTTGAGACTTGCATTAAACCTTGAAACTGGAGATAATGGATCCTACGGTTCAAGTCTTCCTGGCTTATCTGATGGGCGGCATGCAGATGCTGCAGTAGCATATGCCTCCCAATAGGAGACCTGTTTATCAGCAGAGAATTGGCTTCTGAAGGGAAGTTTCATTTGATTAGGTTTCTCTCTTGGGACTGGCTTGATGCTATCTTTCATGTGAAGAGCTAAACATGGCAAACCGTGAAGAGAAGCAAATGAAAGTAAAAGGCAGCTTTGTGTATCAAAGTATCAGTTACAGATAGTCAGCTAGTGAAAATCTGTATGTGTAGGCTGCAATGGCTAACTTTTAGAATCTGTGCATTGCAGCAGGAGAGTTTGGGAAAGGGTGAGGTCACAAATATTTTATGAAAGTCCTGGCTGTTGTAAGACATTGTATGAGGCCTGCAAGATTTGTCTATACTTTGAAGTGTTTATGAACTTCTCTAGTACAATCTGAAGTCTCCTTTTAAATACTGAGGACTTGTCTACATAGTGCGGCAATGTGCACTAAAAGGGTGTGAATTTTAAAGTTTGCACCAATATGTTGCACATTAGCTGGTCTGTGTAGACCATTCTGGTGTGCACTAAAAGTTCCTTAATGGCGTTTGTAGTGCACCGTTTGGATATGCTGAGTGCCAAGAGCCAAGTGCATATTGGTGTATGATCTCCTAACATTCCTCCATGTCTAACTTCTAAACATTTAAAGTGTTTCACTCCCATAGACCATTTTTATAAGGCATTAATCAGTCAAACAACATTTCCCACAGAGAGTGGTAGCTACAGTTGCAAATTTTTAGATGCAGCAGGTCTGTCTGCCAATAGCAGGCTCCTTTCCTTGACACTAAGGGATTGTCAACATGATGACTTATTGTGCAGCAAGCCAGAATGTAAGTGTACAGTGCACTAGGCTGCCATGTGCTAAGTTTCCATGTGGATCCTATTACTGAGCAGTAAAATTTCCATATTGGACTTTGACGTACTGCCATTTCAAAGAGGGGTAGCTATAGCGAAACAGCTGATGCAAGTGGAGCCACTGGAGGCTGCTGTGTTCAAAGCCTCACTACTTCCATATATCCAAGAGGAAGGTGGGTGGGATAAGGGAGAAGAAAAGGTGAGAGGAAGGAAAATAGTGAGTGAGAGAAGGGAAACTTACCAAAATTTAATCACATATCTCATGCACCTTGTAGGATGTTCAGATAGACCTACCCAATTCTGAAAGGATTCCTATTTAGTGTGATTTTTTAAAATATAAATATTCCTCACTGGGAAGGAAGCTGGTGAAGAGTTTATACTCCCAGCAAGTGTTACAAAATAGTTCTACATTATGCTGATTAGATCAAAGCTTTTCCCCCAAGCCATTCTGTAATCTCAATAAGTCACTGACACAAGGAGACAGATTGAAATGAACAATAAAAAGTTCCTCAGAGAGGAATCCCATTGGTTTTTAGCAGTGAATTAGTCCCTCAGTTCTATGTCTCCCATTCCTACACAATGCATGTTGTGCTTGAGTAAGAATTCACTAGGATTGGTTCTGTTTCATTTATGCTCTTATTTTTTTTCAAATTTAAAAAAAGCAGGCTAATTGACATCATTTCTCTTTTTGGGGAGATGGTTTGAACATGCCTGATCTCTTCTGCACTCTTTCACGTCTTGCTGTAGTAGATCCAATTGACCATATGCTTCAGATGAAGTTTAACTAGTAATTTATACAGCAGTAATCCCATCCCCCTATCACCTGTTAATTTCTCCTTGATATACCAGAAGATGTCTTTCTAGTCTCTTCCCAGACAGTATTAAGATTTCATACACTACAGCTTCTGACTAGTGATTATCAGGCTTGCTATATAATCTAGTTTTCCACCTTCAACTCATTGCTGCCAGTAACTGAAAGACAAATGAAATGGGGCAGCTGCTATGTTAAAACTGCTGTCTGTCTCTGGATTTAAGGCCTGTCAGTGTGCCTGCTTGGAATCTGAACTTCACTGTTTCATATTCAGGTGTCCAAATCTCCATTGAAGTATGGGCACTTTATGTGATTTTTTTTTTTTTTTTTACTTTTCCCACCCTTGAATAGTGACATTCCAGTGAGTTGTCAGCTTTCCCATCAATATCTAATCTAAATCACATAATTCTGTCGAGACACATGAATACTTGAGAGCATCTTATTTGTATCCCCACTTCAGTTAGCTCTCTGGAACATGTCCTTTTTTTAGTGTGTCCGTTTGAAAGGTTCTGTACCTTTCACAAGTCAGTTCTGTTTCTATCATTCACTTCTTGATTCCTCATTTTTCTTTTTCTGTAAATCTAATTTTTCAAAGGTCTGCTGTCTTTGTTTCCAAAGGCTAATGCAAAGTAATGGTTTAATCTCTGCCATTTTCTTTTCCTCTAATTCCTGTCTGTATCTGAACCCTCACAATTATTCTTTAGAAGGCCTGACTCTTCAAAGCAATAATGTATTTTTGGTTCATAATTTTTTTAAACCTCAAGTTCACTCAGTCTAGAGACTAAAGAGAATTATTACTGCTTTCTATGCATACTAGAATCATTGATGTGGTGTAATGGATTGAACATGAGACCTAGGAGTCAAGAGATCTGGATTCTATCCCTAATGCTGCCAGTGATTTTTCTTTATATGATCTTGGGCAAATCTCTGTATCTGTTACCTCTTTGATAAAACAGGGCAAATAAGCACTTTGGCCCAGATTATCAGAAATATTTATTTCAATGGAAGCCTAAATACCTTTGAGGATCTTGGACTTTATGTATAATTATCTCCAGTACAGAGGGCTAGCAGAAAGCATATGCACTGCTTAACCCTATTTTAAGGACTCCTTCCTGGGGGACAATTTCACTCTATAAGCACAAATTTAAATGTTCCAGTTAAATATAAAGCCTTCCCTTTGGATGACCAACTATTTGTCCTTTGTATTTGTGAAAGTTGTCATTATAACTTTAATAAGTCAACAATTTGAACGATGCCTGATAGTAAAGAAATATTACATCAGTGACCTAGTTTCTCTAGATTGTGACTGTATATCAAACACAAACACTGATGCAATAAGGCCAAGATTTGAGGTACCTGAGCAACCTTCTCTAACATCTACCTTACTCCAGCAGACGTCTGGCCAAGAGGGACCTTGTGCCAGGGCCAGCTGATGTGGATTCATCAGTACATCTAACCAGAGCCGATCCTAGACCAAATGGCGTCCCAGGCAAGAAGCGTCGTCCGTACCCCTTCCATTTGTTAAACTTTTGAATACCTTATTTTTTATTGCATTTTTAGCCCATTTCACGACTTTGCCTGATTTGCATGCATGATTTATTCCTGTCATATAAGATGATAAATTTGCACACTAGGATCTGTATTCTTGCCATATAAGCAAATAAAAATAATCATTTCCTCTAAGCTTATAAAACTTTTTAATTTTAAGAATAACTAAAATGTACTAATATCAAGTAATTGAACTGTGCACCAACATTGGGAGGACCAATATTAAATAGTGTTACAGTAGGCATGACAACTTTAGAATATTAACCCTAGTCCTTTAGTTTAAAAGGTTGCTTTTCTTGCATTTGCCCTCGCAAACTGAAGCACGGCGTCAGAGAGCTCCAAAGACTGGCCAATGGCATTTTCAAGTGATAAAATAGCAACCCATGTCAGTCTTTCATCAGCCATCGTCGATCAAAGATGCTTTAATGACCATGAGCTTTGAAAAGCTGTGCTCACCACTCGCGACTATGACCGGCAGCGTCATCAGAATCCTCAAAGCTATCCACACACCAGAAACAGATAGTGTTCCTTTACTTGAATACAGTCATCCTCGTCATCAACAAATCTTACTGTAAATGACATCTTTTCACTGACTAATGTTGGGAGTGCAGTCCATTATTACAGCGTAGTACTTGGCTTTGCCAAGTCACATCAATATGTTATCAAGCATCTTCCTTGCCATAAGGTCAATCAATTCATTTTGAATTGTTTTGCTGCAGTAAGGGCAGCAATTCTTTACCAACTACTTGACATCGGTGCTGTGCATGACATTGTCGTATTTCTCACGGAGCTGTACCAAACCAAGGAAATTACCATTATGTTCCATGAACAACTTATCTGACAAGCCCCAGAAAGCCAAATTATTATTTGCAAGGAGGAAGATAATTGAGATCAGATGCTGGAGCACGTTCCTCCAATGCTGGGTTTCTACATTAATAATGCGCTAGTTTTCTGCGCCTATGCATTTATTCAGCTTGAGTCTGGACTCGACCTCCATCCATTTGGGGTAGGCTGTAAAATGGCCAGGTAACTTTTCATGTTGCTTCAGAGCATCAGCTAAGTTATGTCAGAATTATATCCAGAAAGCGCAAGCAATGATTTGACATTCTTGTCAAATATTTTGCAACAAGAACAGAGCACTTTGATTTCAAGTAAACGAGCCAATGCCGATTCAGTTTCTCACCATTGTTAAGCACTCTTTTGCAGTGTGACTTTGAGAAGTATCACTTCTACTCATTTATTAGAAATGTCATATCCTCGATTTTGCCCGGCCCATTCAAAATTGTATGATCAATATCTGTAGAGTTTACGATTGCTGCCCATAAAGCAAGATCTGATGTATCGATTTGTGGTGTGCAATTTTTCTCTCTACTGTTTCTGTCCTCATGTGAGGCTCCTTCTTTATTGTTTCTCTCCTTTTCATGTGAGCCACATTCTTCTTTATCATCACTCTCCTTTACGCCATCAGGAAAATTGGATGATTCTCCATCACTTTTCTCACATTTCCATTCCTCATCTTCAGACTAACCTGCTAATTCCTTAGTAATAAGACTTCCATCATTTACGCTTCGCTTCTCAGTTTCTTCTGCATGATCACTACTGCCTAAAGCCCGGTCTATGTTGTTCTGTTTCATATATTTTCCCATCAAATTTGCCCCTTGCTGAAAACTGGATTACAATTGGGCTTTTTGCTTCTTATACTGAGCTCCTGAAGGCTTCTTCGGGGGCATCTTTTATTTTCAATGGGGGGAAACAGACAGTATTAGGGAGAGCAAAAGTCTATGTTCCACAGTGTTAGAAACTCATCAGACATTAGGTGTTAAGCATGGCAAAAGACATAACAGCATTTCTTTTATATTGAGTAGATGAATATCTATGGCGTCTCATTAAATATGTCCTTATTAGTCACTACTTACACTCTTGAAGTCTTAAAACACAAGCGCACTTTCACAATTACACAATAAAACAAAGTTCACAATATCACAGCTGGGCTGTCACTTTGTTCTTATATCTCACTCACTGACCGGTGGTGCACTATCCCTCATATACCTAGGAGGGCATGGCTGATAACATTCTGGGAGATTTCAGGAAAATACAGTTCTCAGCAAGTCTGAAAGGTTCCACAAGATTCTATAAAAGTCCAGAACATTCTAGGTTAGTGAAAAAATGAATCCACATACAAAATACCTGAAATGTTTTACTTCAAACTGCACCTGTAAAAACTCATTGTAGTAGTACTGGAGAAAAAAAGCATATTATAGCTGGTTGTGTCTTATGCCACTCCCGCTTAGGGTTTAAACTACTGATTTTTTGGGGAACTCAAACACAGGAAATAGAGGAGTTACTCAAAGCCAAGGGTAAGACTAAGCACCAATAACAACCTGAATTAACTAATATTTAGCGAAGCTAGATATGCATCACTTTCTCACAGCCACAGTACTGAGACCTGTGAAGAGGGAGAGAAGTTAATTCTCTGAAAGTACAGAATGTACTCCTTCTATCTAAAATATTATAGCAGGCAGTCAGTGTCTGTATTTCCTGTTTCTTATAGGACATGGTTTGGATGTTAATATACTGTACTGTTAATTCTATCGTCCTAATGAATGCAACAGTTAGTTCTGACTAGTTTCCCACAATCCAGCTATAAGACAAAATTGAAGAAATAAAATGTCCAGGCAGGGGAACATTGCCTGTCTTGGCTGCCAAGTACATAATTATTGGTATAAACAATAAGAGTGCCACAGTTCCCAAATAATCCTGTAAGGTGGTATTGTTTGCAGTGATGGCAGTCCATCACAGTTTAATCATGGTAATACAACAGAAACTAATAATATAATTAGCTCCTCAAATCTCTAAAGACTCTACTTTGAGAAGTCTTAAAGCTGATTTATTCTATGATGCTTAAAAATTGGTGATGTGATAGTACTATGTACTCTCTTTGCCTGTACACCTCATTCCCGGATCCTGCTGACATGCTCATCAACGCATAGGGCCAAATGAATCCACGAACTTCAGTGAAATTACAGTAGGGATGCATGTGGGCCACTGCAGGATTCATTTCCCCCTATAATGTAACTTTGTTTCCATCAACCTCTGTTGTACCAAAATAATGACCACTAGGGTATTTTCTTCTTTGCAGGCCCTCTTTTATAGGCTTTTCTTTAGGTACACTGTACGCCCTTTAAAAAAAGAAGTCATAATGATCAGGAAACCTCAAGGTATCAATCAACCTTTTCTCCTTCTGTTTGTGTCTAGAAGGGTTACCAACATTATATACTTAGTATTATTACTTTGGATTATTTCTTTGTTAGAACACTTTTGGAGGAAGTGCAATAGTCTCAAAGGTTTTCTTCAGTTTGGATAAGCATCCAAAAATTAGCATGCTCAACTGAACCGTTTGAACTTTGAGGTATGTCTTTACTAGCAATGTTAAAGTGCTGCCGCGGCAGCTCTTTAATATGGCTGTGTAGTTCTGGCACCCCCACGAGGAGAGTAGTTACCAGTGCTGGTGCACTGTCTATACTTCCACTTTACAGCACTGAAACTTGCAGCCTCAGGGGTGTGTTTTTTCACACCCCTGAGCGAGAAAGTTTCAGCGCTGTAAAGTGAAAGTGTAGACAAGGCCTAAGCTCATGACACTCTACTAGTGACTGAAGGTCACATAACATTGAGAATTTAAACAATTAGCAGAAAAGTGAAGCTGAACCACATTTAGTGGGTAAGGGCATTGTAAAAGTTATAAAAGAACTTGGATTTTCAGTAAAGAGAATTATGGATCCTTGGGTTGGAAAAGTAACATTTCATTTGGTTTTAGTGCCAAATGCTTTCTCTTAGATATTATTTCAACACAAGGATCAGTAATTTTTCAGTACAAACCTCCCTTCCAGTAAGAATAGATAACAGGGTTGAGATTTCAGCATTTTATAGCTTTGTGAACTACATAAATCTGGGCAGCCAGATTTTTTGTTTTGTTTTTTTGCTTGGGGCGGCCGAAAAGCTGGAGCCAGCCCTGGGTGTGTTGTGACCTTTTTGCATATGCAAACACCTGTGCACCTATGCAATTGTGAGGTTTGTACATGCAAAAGGCAGTGCATGCTAATATTTAGACAAAATAGAGGCTAATTGAAAATTTGGCCTAAATTCTTGGCTGTCTTTTCCAGAAGTAGTTTAAAACCCACTTGTTAGAGAGGCTTGTTGCTTCATTTAATATGCACAAAATGATTTTTTGTATATGCCCATGCCTACTTTATATTGTATACCTCTTATTAAGATACTTACATATATCCTCTGTACAAAACCTTTCTCTGAACAATTAATGTGGGACTGAAACTGTCAGTTAGACTTGTTTCCTTTCATATAATATGGCTTGAAAACCACCTTCTGCACCTTCTTTCCCTCAGCAGTTTTTAAATGGGTAATTATTTTTAAGATTTAAGGTTGGCTACCCCCTAGACTGTAATTTCCTTGACAGTGCCACCTACTTGTCTATTGAGACATGGAATATTAAATCAAAATGACATTATTTAAAATCTCATGTAGAGGTTGTGATTTAGTAGAATTCTGCATGTAGTCAGGTTAGAAGATTGCAGTCATCTGTGCCCAGATTTTTCATGGCTTTAAATCTTTTATTACAGTGACTTGTTGGGAATCAAGGATTTTTTATTCTCTAATCAAAATTGAAAAGCCTTTTATAAAAGCTTCAGATTGTCATTACTTTTTCAGACTTGTATTTTTGTACTAGGTGCAGTTGTAAGGAGATATTGCCAATGCTTCCTTTAAAGCTCTGTAAATACACCTAAGTTTAAAAACAAATGAGGGTTTTCATTGTTTAGAATTTGTCAGTACTTGTCAAATAAGCAAAATTCTTCTAAGTGAAGTAGTGCAGCTGCTATTTTCTCAGATCATAATTCACCAGCAACTGATCTAGAAATTATCTGTTTTGGTTTTGGACCTCAGGAGCAATATCTTGGCAGGCTGAAATATATATTGCAACAAAATCCCGTCAAATAAAGGTTAACTAGAATGCTCTGCTTTCTTTTCTTATTCCACTATAAAGTGTTTTGGAAGGCTGGGGAGGGCAGTCATGCCGCACTGCAAATGAGAAATGGTACTGCTTTGGTAGGCTTAACGAGTATTTTTTGCCATTTTTGTTTTTCTGAATTATTATATGATCAGATCTACCTGCATATAGTAAATAAGGTAAGTTTTAGAAGGTATTTAGAAATACAATCTACATATGGACAGTCATTTAAATGTGGAATACTTTTGCATATTCTGGAATACAATTTTGTGTCTTTCCATAACTGAGATGACTGAGAAGCTATTATTTATAGTTGAGAAAAAAATGTTATCTAGCTAAACTCATGTGTAATATTTGCAAATGCCAGATGATTCAAGAGAAGTTAGTCTCAACTGTTCAAATGTGCTTTGACTCACTCTCATGCTGGATGTTTCATACTGAGAGAGGTGTGATGGGTTGGATCACAGAAACCCCTTTGGGACTGCCACCTGATGTGCCTAGACTACCTCTGAGCCCGTTTTTCCTGCCAGGTTGGGACTTCAGTACCTTGCCTTGTTTGAGCCAGACACGCTTGCCTGCTGCAAACACAGATCCAAGTCTGAACCACGTCCCCCACAAGCTGCAGGCTTAACTGAAAACAGCTTAAGAAGTGTTTTTGTCTCCAACACTCAGATATCCAGCTCCCAATGGGATCCAAACCCCAAATAAATCCGTTTTACCCTGTATAAGCTTTATACAGGGTAAACTCATCAATTGTTCGCCCTCTATAACATTGATAGAGAGCTATGCATAGCTGTCGTCCCGTCCGTCCCCCCCCGGTATTAATACTTACTCTGGGTTAATGAATAAGTATAAAGTGATTTTATTAAATACAGAAAGTAGGATTTACGTGGTTCCAAGTAATAACAGACAGAACAAAGTAAATTACCAAACAAAGTAAAACAAAACACATAAGTCTCCAAGCCTAATACAGTAGGAAACTAAATGCAGGTAAACTCACCCTCAGAGATGTTCCAATAAGCTTCTTTGACAGACTAGCCTCCTTCTAGTCTGGGTTCAGCAATCACTCACACCCCCATAGTTACTGTCCTGTGTTCCAGTTTCTTTCAGGCATCCTTTGGGGTGGAGAGGCTATCTCTTGAGCCAGCTGAAGACAAAATGGAGGGATTTCCCAGAGGCTTATATAGCCTCCCTCTTGTGGGTAGAAACCCTCTCTCCCCCTGTGTAGAATTACAGCTACAAGATGGAGTTTTGGAGTCACATGGGCAAGTCACATGTCCATGCATGACTCAGTTCTTTACAGGCCGATGCCATGTTAGCCCGAACATTCCCAGGAAAGCTCAGATGTGGATTGGTGTCTCTCAAGGTCCATTGTTGTCTAAGTACTCCCAATTACTTGAAATACCCCTTCACACTATGTTGACCAAATCTGCCTTAGGTGCTTTCTACAGCAAACACTTTAAATACAAGCATAGAGCCAACACTCATAACTTCAGATATAAAAACTATACGTGCATACAAATAGGATGAATACATTAAGTAGAACATAACCTTTGCAAAAATATGTTACATGGCATATGTAGCATAAAACATATTCCAGTTATGTTGTATTTACATTCACAAGCATATTTCTATAAAGCATTATTGAGTGCAACATCACAATAGGTTCTATTCTGGAAAACTATTTATTACATTCAAAATGTTCTATTAAAAGAGTGGTCTGGCTGCAAAGCCAAGAACTCAAAAGATGAGAAATGCCAAAATTACAGTTGATCACTGCCTCATTTAGGACTGACTGTGTTCTGCAAATCAATCAGGGCTGCATAAGATGCTCATCTGCCGCAGCAATTGAACGTTGTGTAGTGAATGAGACACAGGCGATCGCAGAAAAAAGTGATGATCTTGTGGTTGAGGCAATTGACTATCATCCTGGAGAACTGGATTCTATCCGTGTAGTTAAGTTGCACAAGGGGACCGAGTTAAGAAGTTAATTCTGAGCTAATTCTAGCATTTCCTAACTTGTGAGTGCTTGAGTTTGTAACTACTGTGTTCTTAACCTAGTTTGCTTTTAAAAACATAGGAAATCAGAGAAAACATCTCACACAAAATGTATCCTGTGAAACCAGATTGGCCCCAAGTGGGTTGTCAACAGGGTTGGAAACTTTAAGTCCACAGCACAGACCTGTCTGTGACACTGGCAGACCAAGTGCCAGTTTATGTCACAGTCCCCATATCTCGACTGAACACTGACAAATACATAGCTGTAAGAGGATTCCTCCCATCAGCAGAATTTGCAGCTCAGAGTACATAGCAGGAGGGGGATAAAAAAACCCTAACAAGAAATAACAGATTATTTTTATGTTGCTTGGACTTGGGGAAGGGGGTTGGGGGGAACAAGGGTTTTCTAGGTATAAGCAAGAGATCCTTAGCTGCTTAGTCTGGGTTAGCCCTAAAGGACATATAGATCTTGCTTATCATACAAGTGTGTATTACTTTTTGAAATTTAAGATTGTAACTTCTTTTTGTGTGTGTATATATCTATATCTATATCTTTACCTGCTTTAACCTTGTAAATAAATTACATTTCCTTTTCCTATTTAATACATCTTTATATTGTTTGTTATAGGGTTGGCTACAAGCGTGTCTTTGGTGTGAGATCTAAGGTGCAATTGACTTGGGTTAAGTGACTCGTCCTTTGGCACTGGAAGTAACATGAATATTGCTGTGATTCTTGGTGTAAGTGACCATCTATCACAAAGGTATGCTGACCTAGGTGGCAAGATAGTTTCTTAGGGTACACTGATCTATCTTTGACTCCATGATTAGGCTGTTATAGTGCCTGAGAAGTTTACACTTGAGAATTGGCTGGTGAAATTTAAGTATAGAATTCACAACCAATTTGGGGTTTGTGCTCTGTTTCCTAACAGTCTGCCCTGAAGTTGGTATTAATGCCTTTGAGTCACTGCAGGCAGAGTTATGCTATCATGTGATGAAGTAATGGGTAGAAGTAGTAAGCTGTCATCCACTTTATACCAGCTGCTGGTGGGGACAAGAGATGCTATGGCAGGACATTTCCTAGCTATATACTAGACAGCAGAGAAATGTTAAGACTCAAGAATTCTGTGTTCCTTTCTAAGTTCTGCAGGAGTTGGTGGTCTAGGGGTTAGACCTTTCTACCCTCATCCCAACAGAAGCAGGATTGGATCAGGACTTAAATTCCCATATATTATTTTCCAAAGCCCCCCACATCCTCCCCCAACATGCTATAAAAACTCCAGGGCCCAGCGAGGGAGGGAGGGGCCCTCGGGGCTCTGGGCTTCAGCTGCTGGGCTGGTGGCGGGAGCTCAGGGCTTCTGCTCTGCAGGGAGGCAGGGCTCTGGGCTTCAGCTATGGGGAGGGGGTTCTCAGGGCTTTAGGACCATGGGAGAGGGGTATGCTGGGGCTTGGCACTTCAGCCCCATGGGGTGCACTGGGGCTCCCTGTGAGTTTGAAAATATTTATCAGAACTCTGCTCCAGACAGCTCTGGTTGAATTTAAGCCCTGGATTGGACTCAATATAGGAGAAGAGGAGGACTGGAAAATGTATCCATAGTTTGACCAGGGTCACAATCTTCTTGTCTGTGTTTCTAATTTAGCACTTGCACTAATATCTGATACTGTGGATCAGAAACAACCACTGGATTAACAAACTATCTTCTGCAACGTGATAATCATTAAAATTATGAGATTGAACTAAATGTCTCATTATATTTGATTTAAACAGTAATGGGGTTATCAATTTCCAGTGTGTGATAAAAGAATAGCCTGCAACCCAATCCTGAAATATTAAAAGATCAATAGCTCTCAGGGAGAGAAACTGGAAAAAGGCAGGGACAATTGTACAATAACCATTAAGGAGAGAGAAAATTAGCAGCCCAACACTGTAGCCTAACAGGAACTCAACAGCACGTAACCATCAAATAAACAGATTATTGGTAGGGCCTAACACTGGGGAAAACTTTTTGTGAAATCTGAGAACAGCAGAAACTCACCTGGATTTGGCTTTCATTATACATGTCAAATATGGCCAGGTTTACCAGTTCTTGCTGATGTCAGCAAGCCTGGGACAAGTTTCATGCAAATCTGGATTGAACTATAGTTTCAAGGGAAAACCAGGAGAAATTTGTTTGAGGGTGAAAGAGAAAGGGCAGAGAACAAAGGAGGTAGTTAAAATTTGGCTTGGAGGGAGGGGAATGGAACTTTTTTTTTAAAGCACAGCCTCTGACATACTGGCTGGGTTGGGTGGGAAGGGGAAGAAGATGGTATTTCTCCATGGGCAAAGTGGCCTTCATAGCAATTCAGAAAGGCAGAACCTGACTTAATGATGGTCTATCTAGAGCTGGCTAGCAGCTGCTAGTGTGGTGAATTTAAATGATAAGAAGAGTTTTGAGCAAAAAAGGGTGAGGAGCAGGCTCTCTGTGTTATAAACTAATGTAGGAATAAGTATTTGCTTTTCCTTCACAGCATAGCAAAGCCATTTACAGAACACACTAGCTGTATATGCTATTAAAAACACAAGGTCCCTACTTGAAGGGGCATGCAATCCAAGGTCCTAATCAGTATGCTCTAAATAGGTCTCTCTCTCTGCTGGACAGATCATTGTTGATACAGGGATTTGTCTGTTGAAACTCATTGCAGGATTAGGGACCTATCCTTTATTTGTGCAAGTAATCCTCTGGGATAACATGTATGGTAAGGGATACTCAGATGAGTCAGGGTTGCAGGATCAGGCCCTAATTCGTTCTACTAGTGTGTTGTATGTGTCCAGCTCAAATGCAAAATTGATAGTCTGTTGCATTCAGCATTGTAATGACTGTATGTGTTTCATGGAGGGATATGAAAGAATACCTGCTGCAGAAGAAGTGATAGGCAGTTCCCAGTAGAGGGGGAACCCATGGAAGAATGTAGGGAGCAGAGAGGGAGGCAGGAGAGTAGACATAGGAGAGGCATGAGGCATTATAATCACTTACAATTCAATTGTGAGTTATATGCTTCCTTTGCCTGGGCTATCTATATCACCAGTGTGGGTGGTAGGGTGTGAAGAGCAGCCTCAATAAGACTGGGTATAGGGCTGGTGCTGATTACCTCCATCCACTTGGAGAAAACAGTGGAAAACCAGGGACATGATTGTGCCAGACAGTTTGGTTCCTGAGCTGCTTCAAAGGCTGCACAACTATGTACTGCCACTTGCTAAGGGCTTGTGGCAAAGATACAGTTAAGCACTTAATTGTATTTAATGCAGTTTGACTATAATAAAATATTAGCAAAATCCTTTAGAAATGTACCTCTATAAATAATACAGGAAGCAAACATGTCATCATGCTCCCTCATCTTGTTCAAGTCATAGATAAAATGCAGATGTAGAGCCATGAAAAACCTTTATTGTACATGGCTAATAACTGCTTTATTAATCTCAGGAGAGAAAAATGTTTTGTTCTTGGCTGCAAAGAATTTTTTAAAAGGTGGAAAAAATCCAAGCCGCTCAGCGCCTCTAAGGTTATCAATAAATTTGAGCAGTGTCATATTTTAATACTCTCATTTTACCTTGAAATATTATTTCAGGGTTGTCTTTTATAAGCTGTATCATGTTGGAAACCAGAATCTAAATCTATCAGATAACTTAATGCAGGCCTGCACAACTCGTAAAGTGGCAAGGGCCATATTACTCCAAAGAAAACAGCTGAGGGCCAAAACCCTCCGGCCCCGCGGAAACACTGCCCCCAGCGCTGCCCGCCCCGCGGAAACAACCCCTCCTTCCCCAGCGCTGGGGTGTGGAAGCCTGTAGAGGGGGAAAGAAACAGCACGCATAGGGTGACCAGATCACAGCAGTAAAATAGGACCCGCCTCCTCCCCACTTGGCCCCACCATCACACCCCTCTTCACCCCTCCAGGGGTCACTATATTACTGCACACAACAGTCAATCAATGCAGTTGTAGATAAATCTCTACATTATGCATTTTTGTGTAACTTTTATATGAGTTTGTATTGAACCTTGGTAATATGTTATAGCGGGCCCCTAAGGTAGTATAATTAAGGTAAAAGAAAAATGTCTTTTTGCTAGAAGTAGAATAAGATCTTCCCCCCACTTTGTATTCAATTGCCCTGTTGAATGAATGAGGTGTGAATGAGGAAGGCATGGAAGGCAGGCACCTCCAGACAGCTGCAACCCTTGGAGAGGGGATGGGAAGCAGACCAAGGACAACCAAACTTGTCAAGTGGGCTGACTAGAGAAGAGCAGACATACTGACAGCCTCGAGGGATAGAAGCAAGCACCTTCCTTTAGGAACACCCTCTTTGCAGCATTGGGACAACCCCCCCGCCCAGAGACAAGCGGCAAAAAGGACAACGGACACAGTCCCAGATTTTGGGCCGCACAGTGAGCCCACCTACTCACCCCCCCGCGGGCCGCATGTTGTGCAGGCCTGACTTAATGGAAACCTGGCTGATATTTTGCCATCCCTTCAGCGAGCAAGCTTACTGGTGATAACACCCCCAAGCAATTTCTGGTTGCTAGGATTGTTTGTGAAAAGAGAGAATTTTTATTCCAGGAAATCATCAGAAAGAACATTTAAAAATTTAGGGATTAATTCCAAACCCACTGAAGTCAGTGGAAAGACTCCCTTTGACTTCAGTGCTTTGAATCTGGCCCTTACAGTGCCCCATTCTGCAAAGCTGTTAGATTTTCAAGAGCTCCTTCCAGGCTTAGAATGTCTGGCCACATACATACACAGACACATCCTGAAAAAAACAATGGTATCAATTTCTGACTGTTGTGGTGCCTGGTAGAATTAATAACACATGGCTGACATGATACAGCCTAACAGTAATTTCACAGCTGTTACGATGCATCATTCATGACAGGCAGTAATAGAGATATGTGCCACGATACCAAGCAACAGCCCCCAGGTCAATCCTTTAGTGTGAAACCATCCAGGTGTTAGTAATACCTGGAGTGTGTCTCAAAAGCCATGACTGTAAAAATATGTACCTATCTTTAGCTGTTAAGCACTTTGCTATTTTCCAGTTTTTATAAATAATGCCAACACATGTTAGAGTGATAACAAGACTGCTGCTAAGTTTCAAGGCTTTCTCACTTTGTTACGTAACTTCCATTAAAATCAACGAGGTTCATGTTGGTAAAACCCAGAAGGCCAAATTTTCAGGAAGCACCCCCGCCCCCACATGTTAAGTTAGATGTTGGCACATATTTGTGCATAAAGTGCTTGTGTGTACATGCGGAAATGCAGGATTTTACATGTGGAAATGTGTGCGCAGAAAGTTTGAGGGTGCACCTTTGCATACTTAGAGAATACACTTTTAAAAAAGTAGCCTATTTAATTTATTATATATATGGAATTTTACAGGTGAGAGAAACAAATCTGAATGAAGGGGGGTTGGTGTATTTTTGTCTCATTCTAACACAAAAAGCCTCATACTGCTTTTAAACACACTTCAAATATCTTCTCTTCTATTCTCTTTTGCAATGCAGCTTGCATGTGAGAGACACAACAGATCTTGGCCATTGCTACCACTTTTTGCATGGCTCTGATGGCACAAAAGGCTAGTTGAGCCGGCCTAATCAGCCCACTGAGGATTCCCTTACTTTGGAGGAATCCTTGACTGTAGTAGAGCCTTTATTTCTGTAGTAGAGCCTTTTGTAATTGGCCTTTATCACCCCTCTCTTCATTGCCCCAACTTAGTTGTGTGGCTGGGGAAACAGGACATGCTGAAATGCTGCTGCTTTCTGGTGATTCCCCAGCTGGCCTTGCAGCCCCATAGGGGAGATTGTTCACCTCTGTGCATTATTTTCCCCATCTGTAAATGTGGGTAATGGCTGCCTATATCCTAGGAATGTTGTGGTGTAAATGCTTTTAAAATGTGTGAAGATAACACTTAGGTAGCATTTTTGACTGTAACTTTTATCATATTTTATCCTGTCACAGTATATTTGACACTGACCTGAGCAAAAAGCATCAGGGACAATATTTTGCTTTCTCTCACCTCACATTAAATTTAAAGTGTATTATTTGAATGTTCTCAAGTATCAGAGGGGTAGCTGTGTTAGTCTGGATCTGTAGAAGCAACAAAGGGTCCTGTGGCACCTTATAGACTAACAGAGGTATTGCAGCATAAGCGTTCGTAGGTGAATACCCACTTCATCGGATGCAAGCAGTGGAAATGTCCAGGGGCAGCTTCATCGGATGCAAGCAGTGGAAATGTCCAGGGGCTGCCCCTGGACATTTCCACTGCTTGCATCCGATGAAGTGGGTATTCACCTACGAAAGCTTATGCTCCAATACCTCTGTTAGTCTATAAGGTGCCACAGGACCCTTTGTCGCTTCTATTTGAATGTTGTGGGCAGAAAGAGAATCAATATAATTTGTCCCCAATCCGTTTATAAAGAGACTGCTCAAACTTTTTCCTTTTACAATAGAAAAGGAATTTAAACCCTATTTATGTTAATTTCCATGTCGTGTGTTAAATGTTTTCCTCCAAAAGATGGACATTTATGTCGGGTATCATTTTGGTGACATCATTTTAAAGCCAGTAATGTGGTCACAGGCAACTCAAAAGCTGTCTCTCTGATCATGAAATGTAAGAACATGTCATTTTGGGCTCCTCACAGACACTGCAATTAATTTTAAACATTTATATTCTGTTGCCCTTTAAAGGTGAGAGAAAGAATACTGTCTGAAGCTTCATGAGTTCTTGGCTAGAAATCTTTGGAAATGTATATTTTTAACAGGCAATTTTGACAGAAGGTTGGCGAGATAAAGAGTGGTTACTGCCTCTTTCTGCCTCCAAGTAAGGTGAAAATTGCATTTTCATTAGGTTCCTTTTGGTGGTAGAGGCTTCAATACCTCTGTTAATCTATAAGGTGCCACAGGACCCTTTGTTGCTTTTGTGAAGGAGGCTCTCAAAACCAGCATAAGGGCTTGATGATTTTTTAATGTGCATGTCAGACTTAGATCAGTCTTCTTGGTTTCAGTATGCAGAAGGGATATGCTACCTCTGACTCCAGCCCAACAAGGAAGTTATACTCTTGTTTTACACATGGCACAGAGAATCTTTAAGCATTAGTATGTTTGTCACTTGGCAATTGTAACAAATTAAATCTTGAATTGAGACATGATTGAGCCTTAAACACATTTAAGGGCAGATATTGTTTTCTAATGGTCAAAACACAGGACCTAAGTTAGGTATTCCTGGTTTTGCCACACACTCATTGTGTTACCTTGGGTAATTTGCTTACATTTTCTGAGGCCTTTTCCCCATCTGCAAAATGAGAATACTACTTTGGAATCTTTTCATTAAAAAAGCATTTTAAATTGAAGAGTACTGTTATATTCCGTATGCCAGGCAATACTTGTTTTGCCTTTGTATGTATCCTACTTGTTTTTGAGTTATTGGGGAAGGCACAAAATGAGGTGGATTTAGAGAGAAGAGACACCTTTTTTAAATGCTATCTGATTATTTAGTATAACTCCTATTTCTCCTTGTAGTTCAATCCTAAATATATTCCCTATTAACTAACTTAACAAGCTCTTCTTTTATTAGCATCACACACTGGCAGTATTTTGCTGATTTATAATGGGTGGGGGAAATATCAATTAGCATATTTATTTCTTTATCAGAAAGGGTGCTGTTGAATGCTGATGCATATCATTTCTACAGTTCATGTATGACTTTAAGTGATTGTGACATACCCAGGGCACAATCCAGACTAATGAGTAGCTTTGTCACTCCTGTCCTCTAACCTGAGATGCCCTTCACACTGCTTTGCTGCGGTTGCCTCCAGTCTGGACACTTTACAGACAGCCTCCAGCATGCAAGTCACTCCCAGCTATGACTGTAAGTGTGTTGCAACCAATCAACCACACCTTGGCTCTTACCAGCTTTGGTTATATTGCAGGATGACCCCAACACATACTCAGTCCTAGATTTTTCCTTAAGGAAATGTATGTCCTGTACTACCCAGCCCTCTCCTGGACAATACAAATGTATATAAAGTCCATCATTTGATTATTAGAAATGATATGCACACATCTTGTTGCCCCAAATGGCGTTTCCCAGACACTTTGATTTAAAAACAATGGATTAGATAAATCAATAAAACAAGTTTATTAATTACAGAGAGATTTTAATTGAATGTAAGTAATGAGGCATAAAAGTCAGAAATGGTTATAAGAAAAATAAAGATAAAATGCAACTGGTGCCTAATTTAACAAACTATGCTAAATTCAAGGCAAAGTTTTTCTCACCACATGCTCTCAACAGTCTTACTAGCTGAACATCTTAGGCCAGGACCCCTTCTCCAGTTCAATGGTGGCTTTCTTTGTTCCTTCTGGTGTAGTGAATCGATGGACAGAAAGAGAAAGAGGAGGGGTACTTGAGGGTGTCTTCCCCTTCTTTTTATAGTCCTGTCTCTGCTTTGAGAAGCATTTCCAGATGGGAACAAGGCAACAGGCAGTCTGTGTGGAAGGGAACTTGACCTTGCTGTTTCTTTTCTAAGATGTGGATTTTATGCCCCTGCCCCCTTTCCTACCCAAAGATTGCCCATGTAGCAAATAATGGTCCATCAGCCTTGCTTACACCTGGCTGAGGTGTCAGCTTGCCCTTTGTCTCTGAGGAACTGGTTTGGCCACTCCACAGATGTCTTCGGAAAACATACTTTTAGTCATGATCTCAGTTTATGTTTATAACTTGTGTATAACACTCTTGGGTTTGCAAGTGCTTTCCTGGTGGTCTTCTTTCTTGTCTATCTGTAAAGTAGTTATATATAGCTCTAGTTGTAGTTTAGTTTACTTTGCCTCCCCCCCCCACACCCATAACTTCTTCCCCGGGATTGGTACATGCCTCTGTCTCAGGGCTTCAGGTCCATGCCCAAAGGGGACCCACACCTAAGGGGATTCCTATCTCAAGTGCCTGGGTGAAATTCACCAGCCAACAGGTGCAAAATCTGCAGGGGCTTTACCGCCAGAACTGAAAAGGAGTGGGACTCTGGCTGAAATTCCTCCTCATGGAGTCAGCCCTTCGCCCCCAGGCGGTTTCGGACCTGGCACCGGGAACTTTGGTGCGCAGTGCCCTGTCCTCGGTGCGTGAGGCTTCAGTGTCGAGGAAGGACTCATCTAAGGAGCCCTGACACCGAGAACCAGCTCCAGTGTGTGGCACCGCTCTCAGTCCCCAGTGCCGCATAAGAAGAAAAGGGCTGATAGGGGGCGTACCCATACCAAGCCATCAGCACTAGTGGGGTGCGTCCTGCATCGGGACACTCAGCCTCAGGCCTACCTATGCCGGCATTGTCAACTTTGGCCTCGCAGGGAGGTCCATCGAGTCCAGTCCTGGTGGGCTCCCTGGTGTGGGAAGAATTGGAGGAGGATTTGCATTTTCCCTCAACACCGGACACATTCGAGGCAGCAAGGGACTTATTGCCATGATGGCACAGTCTCCTATCCCATTGGCCTGCGTAGTGGCAGCGGCAGCAATGCTTGTCCACCACAGGGGCAAGTCCACTATGATGCAGCACCATTCCCCAGCATCGTCTGGGTCCACTCCGCCATGGTCGGGCTTGGACTTTTCTTTGGAGTCAGAGGCGGACTCCTACATGTGTTGCTGCAGCCAGTACCACTCCCAGCACCGATCCCGTAATGTCCTGGGCCCCTCAATGGCAGGGGCCGACTCAGTGGCCCTTTTGGACACCATGGGCTTATCACCAGGCCCAAGTGTCAGGGTGTGGGGCCATGTCAGTGGCATCAGAGGCCCGGACACCTCCATCGGCCTCCTTGGTCACCCAAGAACCCCCTCGGGGTTGGGACGCACAGACTCAGGCTCATGAACCAGCAAGACTGGGCACCGGCACAAGCGCCAGCACTGTAGCCACCACGGCACCAGATACCACAGCATCCACTGCAATGCAAGGGGCTGACACCCAGGCAGCCCCCTGTGAGCCGGAGGGTCAGGAAGACCCCGTGCTACCAAAGGGGTCGTCCTCTTCCTCCCCTGATGAGGCAGTGGTAGGGACATCCACCACTTTGGCTACTATGGACATTAGGGCCCATCAGGACCTCCTTAGGAAGGTGGCCCAAAACCTTTTGACCTATTACACAGGCAGCATCAGTTTTGCATGTTTTTAATGGAAGTGCAAGAATTGTCTGGTGGTGGGAGAGCTCAGTTTCTTCATTTCCCCTCCTTCAGCAACAGTATGTCCTGCCACTCAACCACCTTCTTCTGTTGCTCCTCCCCATTTCAGCCCATTCCTACTTAAAGAAAAGTGTACTTTACTTCAGTCACTTGTAGTCCTGGGACTTTAGCTTCCAAGAGAGACACTATGTCCCCAGGACTGGCTCTTTTGGCACGACTATTTTCTTTGTCCTTCCACAGAGAGCCAGACAATGAATGGAGACTGTATACTCTTACTCCTCACGAAAGTTGAATGGTTATATCCTAATGTAGTTTTCCCATGTGGCTGCTGCAAAGCTTTTTTCACATTTATCACAATTCTGAACATGGACTAGTCATAGCTGATTCCTCTTCACTCAAAGATGAGCAAACTCAGGAGAACTTGCTGTGAGAGTATTCCTCTCTGCGGCTGCTACACATTAACACCTAGAAGTAGATGTACACATCCCATCTTTACTGTTTGTCTGGGTGTGTGATGAGTGAACCTTCAAATGGCCACCGGCTTGGTTCATTGGTATTTCAGATTCTTATTTGAACTGTCTGGTCTCCGGAAGCCAGTTGAATGACCATATTGTCTGGGATGTCCCATTTCTCCTGAGTAGGTCTCCTTTTCAGAAAGCCCACTTACCCTAATTCAAGTTAAGCATAAGGGGATAAAAGTTTGGTGGTGACAAGATCTCTCCTTTCATTACTGCTTCAAGATTAGCAGTTCTCCCCAGAAAGTGTGGAGTGTTCATTTCCCTTTGGTAAACATTGTCTTTGCCCTGTGTTCGAATGAAGTGATTAGATACTGCTTTTAATGCCTAACTTGGGCATCCAGATATGAAAATTGGGTTATTTGGAACTGAAAATGGTAGTTAATTATCTATCCATGAGGAATTTAGCCTTTTGCTCTCGGTAGTTCTGAAATGCATGAGCACAAAAGAGTCTCAGCTCAATGCATTCTCATCAATGCTAGTAGAGTTACATAACTAAAGCCCAGCACATCAAGCTGAAAGTCTATTATGAAGACAAAGGGTTGTGCCCTTTCCATTGCTAGAGAAAATGTATCTTTTATAGCAAAAAAGGCCATATTTTGCACAATTTAATGAGTTATTTTTCTAGTAAAACATGCCTATTGTTATACAAGCAATTTTCTTGCAAAGCATGGTGTTGTATTTTAGGTTTAAATTCAGCATCACATTATTTTTGTCCTTTCAGGAAACTAAAGCATTTTACTTAATTAGTGTTAGCATTATAGATTTTAAGATTCAAGTCCTACTCTGGATTGAATGGTAACATATTTGGCAGCAGCTCTTATGATATTATTAATTGCATACTTAAGAAAAGTTATCTAGAGAGCTTTTTTTAAAAAATGAGTTAGTAAATTATAAGTGTTTGCATTTTTACCATCATCATAGTAGAAAAAAGTTTAGATTTTGCTCCTGGGCTAGGAAATTTTCATGGCAATCTTGCAAATCTAAATTATTATCTGTAAAGTACCTATGACAAAAGTATGCAGGTTCAGTAAAATTATTACAATACTGAACACAGTAGATTTGATTTATGTACAAAATCATGTTCTGAATGAAAGCTTGCATGGCCTAAAGCATCAATAAACAAAATATAGTGTGTGTGTGGGGGGGGGGGGGGGGAACAGTCCAAATCCTGACTAATTATTAAAAACATTAAAGAGGATTTGAACCTTGCCAAACTCAGGATTAGACACTTGGGAGCAAATGGGAGCTCCAGATGTTAGACACCCACAACTGGGAATGCTTACTCACATGCACACACGCACATACACACACACTGACCCCAGAATGATGTATTCTAGGCACTAACAGCCATGTTGGCCCAGTGAAACATCACTTCATATCGGTTTTGTGGTTGGTTGCACAAAGTACAAGTGAGTGCATGACTTGGTTCCTCTACACTGAAATGCATTAATTTTAGGAGCCTTGGGCGGGGGGGGGGGGGGGGGGGGAGGGGATTTCCATGAGTGATAAATGGCAGACAATTCCTGTTGGCTTCTTAACTAACATGCTTGCAAGTTTACACAGTGGGGTAGTTATGGTTTCATTAAGAGAGTCACAGTGCTGCACTGACAAAATGAAAAGGGAAGAAAAATACATGGGTCAGCTAGAGGTGGTGTTACTTTTCCCAGTTCTCAAAAGCCAATCTCATACTTTACGTGACTCACCTTGTCTCAACCGAAGTAACAAGTAAGAGCCTTAAGGGAACAGTCAGAGCTATATCTTCCATATTACACTTGCAGACTATTGCTTTCCAACTGTCTGCTAATGTCATCTGCTAGACTTAGGTCTGTGAAAACATGGTTACATGCATCTATTTGACTGTCTGGGGTTTTTATGATCTACATTTTTATATGGCTTTTTAGTGAAATATGTTTGTATGTATTAAAAGCCTGGAATGCACTAAAAGCAAACGGACTGTTTTCCCCACCAGTCTGTTTCTCCCACCAGTTGCTTTCAAAACAGTGATCATTTGTCCTGTGTGAATGACTAAGGGCTTGTCTTCAAGGTGGAGTAATATGTTCTTTGGAGATGTGATTTCTAAAGTGCACTAATGTGTTGCTTATTAATTCGTCTGTGTAGACCATGGTGGTGTGTGCTAACGGTTCCCTAGGCCTAGTGCACTTTAATATAATGCTGTTTCAAATAGCACTATGTTAAAGCGCACCAGCAGGGTCTACTTGCACCAATGAATACACAGCATATTAGCGCTCTTGAGAAATCACACTTCCGTAGTTCAGCATTACCCCACCATGTGAACCAGCCCTAACTGTGCAGCATGTCCCTTAAATGAATTAAGCAGCACTTTAGTAATGGATCACAAACTCTTGCCTTGTACTGCTTTTAGCAAATGTCTTCTCAATTTTCTAGCTACTTTTCTGGAACAGGAGAGACCCTGGTAATGAAGAGACCTTTCTAGGGCCCTACCAAATTCACAGCCATTAAGAATTCATCACGGCCCGTGAAATGTGGTATCCTCCCCATGAAATCTGGTCTTTTGTGTGCTTTTACCCTATATTGTACAGATTTCGCAGGGAAGACCAGCCTCTCTCAAATTGGGATTCCTGACCCAAAAGGAAGTTGAAGGGGGATTGTAAGGTTATTTTAGGGGGATTGTGGTATTGCCACCCTTATTTCTGCGCTGCCTTCAGAACTGGGTGGCTGGAAAGCTGTTGCCCAGGTGCCCAGCTCTGAAGGCAGTGCCCCGTCAGCAGTAGCGCAGAAGTAAGGGTGGCAATACCATGCCATGCCACCCTTACTTCTGCACTGCTGCCTTCAGAGCTGGGCAGCTGGAGAGTGACGGCTGCTGATTTGAGGGCCCATAATCTTGCGACCCCCAGCCCCAATTCCTTTTTGGATCAGGACCCCTACAATTACACCACCATGACATTTCAGATTTAAATAGCTGAAATCATGACATTTATTATTTTTTAAATCCTATGACCACAAAATTGACCAAAATGGACCATACGTTTGGTAGGGTCCTAGACATATCTCATGTCCTAGAACTGTTATTTCAGCTTATTATTATACGTTTATTTTTAAAGACTGTTTAAATGAAAAACATTGATAAAGCTTTTCTCTGATCTGTGAACAATTTAACTACAGTAGTTGCATAATGTTACTAAATGTTTTTCTTTGTTCAGACTTTCATACAAGTTGGCATATATTAGAATCACCTGCAGTGACATTAAATGGAAACTGTATGTGGAATGTGTATATAAAAAGAGGAACTATTAATGTTTTAAAGAGGATGCTTTTTCTTGTAAGCTACAACACTAAAAGATGCAGTGGTCCAGAAAGGGATTCTTTGGTTTGTCTCCAAGCCTGTAGAAGACTTGAAACTTCAAGTAGAGGAAATACTCAGAATGTTTCTCCTGGGAAATAAACTGCATTTTCTAGCACTGAGCTACATGTGTAGAATATACACACTTTATTTGAGAAGTTCCAGGAGTGAGGGGTGGGGGGTGGAACAATTTCACCTAGTGTATACAAAGTTCAATGTTATTGTCTGGTGAACATCCCACTAAAGAACCTGGAAAACATCAGAAGTCTTGTTACTTAGGCTGGAATTTCTTCTGTTCTATAACTGTTAATGTATTAGGTATAGTATAGTGCATGCTATGTTTCTATTTAGCCTGTAAGGTATTCTGTATACTGTAGGGCCCAGATCCACAACCCTTATTTATCGTGGATAGATACTGCAGGATAGTAATGCCATCAAACCCAACAGGATTACTAAGCATGAGTAGGGGTTACAGAATCTGGGCTTTAGATATTACTCTAAAGAAGATAGTTATAGTGTTTCCTCTTGCGTCTGTTAAAGTCAATGGAAATCTTACTGCTCACTGTACTGAGAGCACAATTAGGGCCAATGTGTACATTTCTACCCTTTATAAATGTACATGGGTCTAAAGTGTCATTGCAAGATCTTTTAAATCATTGGGAGTAAAGAGTGCTCAGACTTTAGTGGCCAGGCACTCAGTGTTTTCCAATATTCCCCCCCCCCCCATGTGTCTCACTTGAGGTCCAAACCACCTTCCAAACTGCTTATATTAGAGATACAGAGGGGCAGTGGCTACTATTCCAGCCAATAGGCTGAAGTAATAGCTGCAGAGAGGCTGTGCTCTAGCCTCACTGCCTACCCATGGATTTGAGTTGGTGGATTTTATTTTTCGAACGCCTACATAGAGGCTGCAGGCAGAGATGAATGTTACTCTGTTATTTAACTAGAGGATGCATTGCTAAAATACTTTAGTATTCATGGTGTATAAGCCAGTTTAAAATATTAATAATTAATGTTTATTACAGTAGTACCTAATGGCCAACCAAGAATGAGGCTGCTGGTGCACAGAGTAGGAGACTGTCCCTGCCCTAAAGAGTTTACAATCTAAATAGACATGACAGACTCGGGTGGGTGAGAGGTAGAACACGCCAGCAGATTGAACAGTGGGATGACAACAAATATCATGTTAGTGCAATGCTTTCTTTCTTGTTGGTGGGTTTAGTTAGGAGGGCATCAGCTAAATGGAAAGAACAGGGAAGGGAAGAGGGACATTGAAAGGAAGAGGAAGAAAGGGTAAGAGGAATGATGCAGAGGTGAAGAGACTGTGGGGAAGAGGAAGGGTTGGAGCAAACAGCCAATCAGCGCAGGGCAGAGAGAGTCCAGTCAGAACTGTAGAAAGATTTCCAAGGTCCCTTTTTTGGCTACTTTTGCCCCTATTGAGTCCTAGCTGGTTCCTCTTTGCAGCATTCTCCCAAGCCTATATATGTGGGGAGTGGGAGTGGAGGGGAGATACCACCTGGGTCCTAGTGCCCCCAGAGTTGGAAATAAATACCTTACATCTCTTGGCATTTATTGACCACTAATCATATGTAATCCGTTAAACTATTCTTCTTTAATTAATCATCATCCTCACATTACTAGAAAGGTGCTCTGTCTGTCTTTGTTCAGTGTATACGTCTTGATTGTCTTTTCATACACCTGCACTGTTGTTCTCTTGTACCTAAGTTTCCTCCACTTGCTGTACAAAAGTCCCTCCAGATTTTTCCAGTGTCTTAATGAGACATAATAATCTGAACATCCGAACCATTTTCAGCCTTAATAGGACAGGGAGAGATAATGTTCCCTCTCTCTACTCCCATTCAGGGAGTTTTTAATTTTAACCCTTTGAACTATAGTGTCAAAATTCAAAACCTCTTCCCATATACCTTTGTCCCTAATGCATATCCATTACTGGCAAAATCCTGTTTGTGTGAGGGATGTGAATAGGGGAGCATTAATTGTGACAACATATGTGACAATTAATTTATTTCTCTGCCCATTTGACAAGGAAACTTGTTCTTTTGCAACCAATTTGTTGCATGTGCACATTCAGATTTAAAAAGTAGGGGTTTTTTGTTTAAAGTTTCATCTTTATCCATATACATTTCACTGTGGTTTGATACTTAGAAAGTTTAGGCTGTTAAAATTCTATATTTTATGCTTATTTATTTATTGTTAATTGGAGGAAACTAAGTTTTATTTTGTTTGTGGCTCATGAATGAATCCTTACATCCCATTTAAATTGGAGGACATGTAAATATTATGAAAAATTGTGCTTATAGAATTGTGTATTCAAAAATGCTCATGCAATTTAGGTGCCTCATTCTTGTGTAGTTACTACAATTGTATTTATATGCCAGATAGTTTTGGTTGCACAGTTGTCATAAGCATACATACAACTTATATAGGCTAACTTGCATACCAAATACCGGAACAATAGAGTAGTCTAACACTAAAATAAGTTTCTATAGCGTGTATGAGCTTTACCCATCTTCATAAGAAATCTTACATAATGTAAATCTAATTTCAGGTGAAGAAATTTTCAGAGACACTTACACAGAAGCAGCAAGGATTGAATGAAAACGTGAAACCGAAAGAACCAACTATACACATTCTTTTCCAGGTATGTTGCTTTTGCTTTTATAATTGTGCCTTAACTTAAAGTTTGATGACCCAAGCTTGGAAACAATCTGTTAGTTTACTAATGGCATGGTATTTCTTTGTTATAATCATAAAAATACTAGAAGAATTGCACTCTTGCTTTAGTCTTAAGTAAACAAAACAAAACAAAAACTGGCTAAGAACATATATTCTAGTAGATATTCTGCACATGTAGTATATATTAATTTCCATATTCCCTGTCCACCTGGCACTTTGTTCAGTTGCATGAAATGGCACTCTGATTAATTATTTGTGTTTATGGTGGTACCAACTGAGATCAGAGCCACATTTCTCTAGGCACTGTATGTACCTAGTAAAAGATAGTCACTGCCCCTAAGAGTTTACAAAAAGGGTGGAAGAAAGTAAATGTTATCTGGTTTTAGAGAGAGGTAAGTATTTTGCCAGTTAGAGGGGATATAATTTTTTAGAATGGAATTAATGTATAAGCATGGATGACTCTTATATTTCAAGTAGTATTGTTTAGTTTCTGTGATTTGTCATTTTGTTGCCTATAAACATAATTTAGAAGCATGGGAAAATAGCACTTTGTGAAACCCATTAATACATATGGCAGGGTGGAGTAACCAGAGAAATGTAGACAGGCCTGAAGTTCATCAACATCAGCTCTCCAAACCCAGGAAGTTGAGTCTGTGGTGTACACTCAGAGATGAAGATAGCTCCATGCCCTACAGAAAGGTGGACGGATGCCCAGGGTTGTTGCTAATGTACCATGGCCGAGACCATCACCAAAGTTAATGATCAGTTCAGTCATATGTATGGGAACAAGACCTATTGTCTAACCCCCACTTCTCCTTTTGATGCTGTTGGTATCTAAAGCTAGTCAAATTTGAAATTGGTTCCTGTGAAGATTTCAGATGAAACAGTTCCACTGGAGAATTTGTTTTGATTCGAGATTTTTGTTTGAAAAATTTGTTTCAAGTTAATATTTTTATTTCAGTCTTCGAAAACGAAAAATTTCAGTTTTCAGATTTGTGATATTCTCTGTCCCTGCTGCCCCTTACTTTTACTTAGATTAAACTACACTGCAGTAATTTTGAAGCATGCAAATGAAACACTGCTTTGTGCAGAACAGAGTCAGTCTGTGGTACTCGCCTTCACAGGAGGTCACTGAAACAAACATTGTGGCTGGATTGTTAAATGAGCTATATAACTTTGACCATTAGTAACACCCACAGCTATACAAGCTAAGAGATAAGAGTAACCACATTTCATGATTCAAAGCATGGCATGATTTTTTATCACTTGAGAATGTGAGGGTTCGGAAGGAAATTCTCATATGTAGAATTGAGGTTGTTGACATTTTGTTTTGGGGTTTTTTGGAGTGGGGGAAAGAGTATTCTCTTCAGTATCTGATACTGAACACTATTGGAAGAAGCTGAATGCTGAATTGTCTGCACCAATGGATCTGTTCTAAGTTCCTTTGGTATAAATAATTGTCACTGTTTATTTGCAATACAATACACAGTGCCTGAATTCCCTGTATACTGAATATATCTTATTATGTAATGTTTATTTTGTTTATACAATAATGATGATTTTGGCATGCGGTTTATTTATAAAACAGTATTGCTGCAACTGCCTTGATTGTTGTAACTATTTTCACTGCAGTCTCCTCAACCAAATTATTGCACATTTATCAAGCTACTACTAAAAGGCACCAACTATATCATACCAGTAAATAACATCCTCTGTAGATGTTCTCAGAACTCCCAAAGAGGAATTGCTTGGGTCATTTTATTGATGATCATTTACATGCCTTTATTTGCAGCAAGAGGATAGCTTTGGTGCTGAGGGTCTGCTCCTAAAACGTTGGGCCTGCTTGGATTATCATTTTTCAAGTTATTTTACACATAATGTTGAGAGCCATTCAGTAATAGATGCTTAATCCATCTCTAAATTAATGAGCAGCAAAACCAGGATTCAGGATGGACTAGCATGTCAGGTCTCAAGTTGCTTTCTTGAAAGACCTTCTTTTATTGGAGATAACACTGATGACCATGTCATTTTTTTTATCTTGGATTTCTACCACAGCACGTCAATATGTGACCTGTGAGACTATCCAGTTCCTTTCAGTTTCTGGCCACAGGTTTAAAATGATTTTAGTCACACATTTGTTCTGCATTTTAACAGCTATATAAAAAATTAAAGGAAGTTGAACAGTGAATTTTCTTACACTGGAAGTGTTCTTAAACTGCTTCTCCTTCAGATGCCCTATATGAAATAATCCTAAAACCACACTGCTCTCTAGTTACACCTCAAATAGGAACCCACTAACTCTTCCATTTTCCAGGTTAAATAATACTACTCTTTAATTTATATATGATGAGAGATTGCAAAGGACACTATAGGCCTGATTGTGCAAGGTCTCAAGTACTCTACATAAAAAAATAAGAATGGCCATACTGGGTTAGATCAATAGTCCATCTAGTACAGTATCCTGCCTTCCGACAGTGGCCATTGCCAGATGCTTCAGAGGGAATGGACAGAACAGAGCAATTTATCGAGTGATCCATCCCTAGGGTTGTCAGGCATCTGGTTTTCACCCGGAATGCCCGGTTGAAAAGGGACCCTGGCGGCTTCGGTCAGCACAGTTGATCAGGCCACTAAAAGTCCGGCTGGCCGCAGCATCCAGCTCCACATGGCTCCCAGAAGTGGCTGGCATGTCCCGCCAGCTCCTAGGTGCAGGGGTGTCGGGGGGCGGCTCCCCGCTCTGCCCCTGCCCATGGTGCAGGCGCTGCCCCAAGTGCCAGCTCCACAGCTCCCATTGGCTAGGAACTGCGGACGGGGTAGTACACAGAGACCCCCCCTGGCCCTGGCTGCCCCTAGGAGCCAGAGGGACATGTCGTTGCTTCCCGGGAGCTGCCTGAGGTAAGCGCCACTGGGAGCCTGTGCCCCGCACCCAAACTCCCTCCTAAAGCCCTGAGCTCCTCCTGCACCCAAACTCCCTTCCAGTGCCCATGCGCCACACCCCCTCCTGCATCCCAACCCCTTCCCACACCCCGAACCCCATAGCCCCAGCACAGAGCCCTTTCCTGCACCCCAAACCACTTATCCCTGGCTCCAACCCAGAGCCTGCACCCGTAGACAGAGCCCTCACTCCCTCCCACATTCCAACCTCCTGCCCCAGCCCAGTGAAAAAGAGCAAGTGAGCGAGGGTGGAGGAGAGTGAGCGACCAAAAGAGGGGGGATGGAGTGAGCAGGGGGCGGGGAGGGAGGAGCCTCAGAGAAGGGGTAGGGGCAGGGCCTTGGGGGTGGAACAGTACAAGAGTGTTCAGTTTTCTGCAATCAGAAAGTTGGCAATCCTATCCATCCCCTGTCATCCGGTCCCAGCTTCTGGCAGTAAGAAGTTTAGTGACACCTAGAGCATGGGGTTGTATCCCTGACCATCTTGGCTAATAATCATTAATGGACCTATCTTCTATGATTGTATCTATTTATTTTATTAACACAATTATATATTTGGCCTTCACAATATCCCTTAGCAATGAGTTCCAGAGTTTTGACTATGCCTTATGTAAAGAAGTACTTTCTTACGTTTGTTTTAAACTTGCTGCCTATTAATTTCATTAGGTGGCCCCTGGTTCTTGTGTTATGTGAAGAGGTAAATAACACCTCCTTATTCACTTTCTCCATACCATTCTTGATTTTGTAGACCTCTATCATATCCTCCCTTAGTCATCTCTTTTCTAAACTAAGCAGTCCCAGTCTTTTTAATTTCTCCTCATGCGGACTCTGTTCCATACCTCTGTCATTTTTGTTGTCCTTTTCTGTATTTTTTCCAATTCTAATATCTTTTTTGAGATGGGCAATCAGAACTGCATATAGTATTCAAGGTGTGGCTTTACCATGGATTTATATGATGGCATTATGATACTTTCTGTCTTATTATCTATCTCTTTCCTAATGGTTCCTAGGATTCTGTTAGCTTTTTTTGGCTGCTGCTGCACATTGAGCGGATGTTTTTAGAGGACTACCCACAATGAGTCTAAGATTGCTTTCTAGAGTGGTGACGGCTAATTTATACCCCATTTTGTATGTGTTGTTGGGATTATGTTTTCCAGTGTGCATTTCTTTGCATTTATCTGAATTGAATTTCATCTGCCATTTTGTTTCCCAGTCAACCAGTTTTGTGAGATCTGTTTATAACTCTTTGCAGTCAGCTTTGGACTTAACTATCTTGAGTAATTTTGTGTGTGCAAACCATGTCACCTCACTGTTTACCCCTTTTTTCAGATCATCTCTGAATATGTTGAACAGCACTGGTCCTTCAACTTCCATTGAAATACATTGCAAGAAAATGTACTCAGCACTAGAGCTGGTCAGGAAATTTTTGATAAATCTTTTTCTGTTTGAAAAATACTGTACATTAAAACCAAAACTTTTACCGAGAAAGGATTGGTTTTGACAAATTTCCCATTTCATTTTTTTTTAAGTTTTGCAATTGTCAAACTCTTTATTATGGCATTTTCAGAACAAAGTTAATTTTTTTTCCATTTGAAATGACTTTATTTAAAATAATTTTATAATAAAAAAACCAAAATAAAACGGCTTAAAACCAAACCTGAATGATTCATAATTATCAAAATGAAACATTTGATTGACCCAAACTGATTTTTTTTTCAGTTTGCCAAACGTTTTGAGATTTTTTTTGCTTTCTTTTCCAATTTAGGATGGGGAAAACTTTTCCTGTCCTGGAAAAATTTGAGATTTTGAAAACTTTTTTTTCTGCCTAACACCTCACAATAGATTCAGCACTGTGCAGATTTGAATCCTACTTAGATTAGAAGCTCTTTGGGGCAAGGACTGCCATTTTGTACAACACCTACCACAATGGGGTCCTGGTGCGTGATTGGGGCTCTTAGGCACTACAGTAATTCAAATAATACATGATACAAAAGCAAGACAGAAATAAATGTTCGACTGACTGATTACAGTTACAGCAAGGACTGGGTTCTAACCACCATAAGAGACTCCTGCATCACTTTGGCATACCAAAGGCTTGCTGCATGTAATTTTATTATTAGAGTGCCTAGAACACCCAGTTGTGTTTGAATCCCAGTTGTTCTGGACACTGTACAAACATATAGTAAGGCAGTCCTTGCCCCAAAGAGATTACACTTTGAGGAGACAAGTCACACAAAAAGAGGAGGGGAAATAGAGATGCAGAAGGAGGAAGTGACTTGCCCATGGTTACACAGCACGCCCGTGGCAGAGCCAGGGATAGACTCTATGTCTCCTGAATGCTAGTCTAAGGCCCTATCGGTAGAGGGACTACAATGCCTCTAGATGAGTCATTGCAAGAGATCAAATGGACAAAAATTATACTTTTACACATGCTTTATCTCTTTCTCTATTGCCACCTGTAATGTTCTGCCACATGCGCTGAGAATTCTCTCATCACTTTATCACTTTTTTTTGGAATGCAGGTTCTTGTTCTCTCTCCTTAGTTGCTATGTTTTTGACACGTGTTTGTGGTTGACAAATAAACTTTTGTTTAACGCTTCTGCCACTTTTACTTTTCAGATTTTATTTCCTGGTTTTGCCTCAGGATAGTTTCCATTTTATAGTTTGGTTTTTTCCTCCACACATCTTTTTTCTTGTTTTTGTGCTCTTCTTTTTAGTCCACTCTTTAATATTGTTTTGGTCTGTTTTTGTAAATTCTAGCCACTAAAGGGGATTCATGTCATTCTTAGTTCCTTTGTCCTGACACAGAAATGCTGTGTGTCGACTGAGACAGATACACAAATATCTGTTTAATACAGCTACTTTGAGGCACATTGAAATACATTTTCTTTTATATTTATGCCTCTAACAGTATGTCCATTGTCTCCCTCACTCCCCTTCCTGGATTAGGCCAGCTTTGCAAGTTTCCTGCCACCTTTTCCCAGAAGAAGAATCTACTCCCACAGAAATCTCTGTGTGTTTCCCTCTCAGGGTATCACTTATTTTAACTTAATGTCCTTTTAATCCTAGCCTCCCTGGCCTTCAACTCAGGGTTTACAAAAGTTCTTCCAACAACTGGTTTCAATACCAGTTTGCCCCTTCAACTTAGGGCTTCACCACAGTTCCTGCAACTTCTCCCCAGCAACCTGGCTGTCTTCCTGACTGGCAATGAGCATCTTGCAGCAATATCACCCCTACACCCTCCCTCCACAACGTCCCCTATAAAAGGTCTGTTTTCTCCCTTTTGGGTCTGTCCACAGGGACGTCCTTCCTGTCCAGACAGAGCTCTCTCTATATATATTCCCTGCCTTTCTTTCCCAGAGTAACAATTAATCATCCTCTGTCAAACTCCCTTATTGGTAGAGTATTCCAAACAAATTCCCCCATCTTCCAGGACCTAATTAATCAATTAGCTTTGGGTCGAATCATTCAGGCATAGGTACCCTGGCCCTGGCCCTGTCTTAATCTCCAGGGCCCATCACCCTGTGACAAAGTCTTTATTGGGATAGTGCAAACTTAAAAATATTCACTGCAATTAGCCTTTTAATTCCAATATTGTGTAGAAGAGGCCTCACCTGTCTATTGTTAAGCCAAATCTGATATTGCCATACGAATGTGGGTATTGCAGTGCAAGTTCTACATGGTTTATAGAGCACTTTAGTATACTTCGTGCAGACCCTCTGATTTGACACTTTTCATATCCTACTGGGAAGATTAGGCTGAACACATTTTTGCATTCAGAGTTTACTGGTCAGTTTCTCTCATTTCTCTCCACCCAACTTTAAAAAGAAAAAACATCAGAAGCTACATTTGGTATAAGGACCATATATTTTATTTCTGTGACTTCTCTGGCACTTGCCTGAGTTTTAGACAACGCCATACATTTAACAGACAACTGGAAAAACTCAGGAATGGAAGTTTTGTTTTGAAAATCTTAAACTTCCAATTACTGTCCCTTCTTCGTATGTCTGTTTGGAGCCTATCATGTTCTAGATCAGTATTTCCCAAACTTGGGATGCCACTTGTTCAGGGAAAGCCCCTGGCGCGCCCGGCCGGTTTGTTTACCTGCCGCGTCCACAGGTTCGGCCGATTGCGGCTCCCACTGGCCGCGGGTCGCTGTGCCCAGCCAATGGGGGCTGCGGGAAGTGGCGCGGGTCGAGGGACATACTGGCCGCCACTTCCCGCAGCCCCCATTGGCCGAGCACAGCGAACCGCGGCCAGTGGGAGCCGCGATTGGCCGAACCTGCGGACGCGGCAGGTAAACAAACCGGCCGGGCGCACCAGGGACTTTCCCTGAATAAGCGGCGTCCCAAGTTTGGGAAACACTGTTCTAGATGTTACTGCAAATGATTTAATTAAGTTAGCACATGAGTTTCCTTTGGATATCGTAATTAGATTTTTAAATCTGAGGCCATTTGTGTAGATGGAGGATTTAAAGTTTGTGGGTCTATCCATTGCATTTGCAAAACCCCCATTTATACATATAGATTCAGGTTTTTTTCAGTTTAGGGGGTATTGGCCTGCAAATATTGCAGGTACGGTTAAAATAGCTCATCCATCCTCAAAGCCAAACTTTAAAATTGCACCTTCAAGTTTTGCTTACATAGGGCTGAATCCAGTTCCTATAGAAGTCACCAGGAAGATTCCTGATGACTTATGTTGTATTTGAACCAGGTCCATAGATTGTTGCAATGAGCAGTAATTCAGGTTTCCCATGCACAGCTGTTCACGTGTGGAAAAGCCTAGAACAGTTCTAAGGATGGCCTTTGAAAATATGTCACACTTATTCTGAAAGCTTGACTTCTCCCATGATGGAAGAATTGACATAGCAGTGAAATCAGAGTTCGTAGACCCAATCTTCTTCTTTTTCATCAAAAGTACCACCTGACCAAACTATTAAACTAACAGCATGGCTTTTCCCCTTACTTAGCCACAGGGTACAACTCTCAGGTCTTTAGCTGATGCTAATCTGATGCTGAACCCCACTGAGGGGGAAAGGTTGCTGCATAATGATTAGCAGTGATTAGCAAATAACTGTTTAAAATTAGAAATCAGTATGTTTGCTGGGAAATGGCTAAATTTTTGTAGTCTGCAATGTAAGTGTAAAAGATTTTTTGAAAGCTGTATATTTAGTACTATGAGTTTAAGCAAAACCAGCTATATTCTGGTGTTCACTAAAGTTCTCACAGTGGATTTTTGGTAATGCAATGTACAGCAGTTTAGATTGGCTCTTTAATATAGAAGACTTCATAAAGGCAGCATTACTGGACAACTTGCACTAACATCTGAGGTTTGGGGATCCCTTCACATCCCCTTCAATCAAGAAGGTTGTTTTAGGTTTTGACCTTTGGGTTTTGACTTATGCATCTCAATAGTCCCATTTAAGTAGAGATGTGTGTTAACAGGATCAGCCCCTTATTAATAAGAGTCCAGAAGTCCATTCTGAAGAAGACTCACTTAAATATTCCAAATATTTTAACATTTCATATTGTGTCAAGTTTATTTGAATGTCTTTCACACTCCTCCTTGACTGGAGCAGGGCTTTTATCATTAGAAATGTTATTAACCCTTAGATATTGTAAATATATGGGTAAATATTCAGCACAATGCATGAGAATTTACCTATGTGACTCCCATTAACATTAACTGAGTTGTGTAGCTAATTCCCCAGGCTATATGCCAGGGCCAGAGTCCCTCATGCAGTGTGGTTTGGTTGTGCTGTACTTCCACTGCATGTTGGCCTAGCACCTGACATTTTTAGCAACCTCTTGTCGCTCAATTTCCGCTCCGCCACCGTAGAACGTGCATTTACTCATGTTGTTTTAGCCGTTAACTTCAAGCCATCCCACTGGCTAGGCATGCGTACCTCCTCAAGCTTAGCTAGCCTTCAACCTCTAAGGAGAAGGAAAAGCACTCTTTCCTCTGAGAGAGCAACCCTCCTCTCTGGATTGGATAGTCCAACACCTTTGTAGCATGGTAAAACCTACCAGGGCATACGCCCCGCTACCATAGCTGTCAGACGGCCAGGGTCACCGCTGCACCACGTTGAGGCGCTGAGGTAGGATTTTGCAGTTTTTTATTATTAGTTTTTTTTAAATTGTTCTCTGGTTGAAGAATTTTAAATTTGTTAAAAAACTATTTTCCCTTCACTACAAGCTCAGTTGTTGAAAGTGCTGAGCACAACTGATGGGAGTTCAGGCAGTAGCATAGCCGGGGGGGAGCAGGGGGAGCGGCCGCTCCCCCTTGAGCTAAAAAAAGGCGCCGCTTCTTTTTAAGCACCGCTTTTTACACTCACCCGGCGGCGCTCCGGGTCTTCGGTGGCATTTCGGCGGCAGGTACCACCGAAGACCCGGAGTGAGCCGCTGAAGTGCCGCCGAAGACCCGGAGCGCCGCCGGGTGAGTACAGGTGGAGGCGCCTTTTATAGCGCCGCTCCCCCTGCGCTCGGGACCTGGCTGCGCTACTGAGTTCAGAGTGCTCTGCACGTCACAGGAGACTTGTAGAATTGGGCCCTGCATGTATGCAGTTCCTATTGAGGGCAAAAATGCATATGCTAAAGAGAAAATGGACACCTTAAGAAATATAGTCTGAAACATCTGAGTGCCATTGCTGCACACTGCACTGTATGTCCTGTTGCTGCAGGAACAGGTGAAGCCTGGCAGATGGGAAGACAGCCTTGAAGAGCTTGATATTAAAATCTTTAAGATGAGTGAAAACGTGTCTCTCCCCCCCCCCCCCCCCCCATTTCCCCACCGGGTATTTTAGAACTGCCTTAGGGAATGGAAGAGAGACCCTATTTTTCCAATATCGGTAGTGGGACAGTTCTTTGTTTTTAAACTTAAAAATTTGGAGCATGTTCAAGCTGCTTTTGAGAAGGAAGAGGAAAGGAAAGTTCTCATTCTCCAGAACGCCTTTGTTTGGAGTCAGCACAAGAGTAAAAGCATACCGTTTTTTTTGGGGGGGGGGGGAGAGAAGGAGGAATAAATAAATAAAGGGCTTGCTGGCTGATCCCTGGGAGTGTTTATAAAAGAAACCGGTTCTAGAGACCATAATTTATTTGTAGAGAAGAGGCCAAGGAATCTTTGCTCCCTTCCCCCGCCCCCCCAAACATGTATGCACATTTTCTAAGACTTGCTATTTGTTTGGACTTTTTAAGTGTTCAGGTGACTTTCCAGACAGGGACTATGTTTTCCCCTCCTCCTTTATGTAACTTTGAGATTTATATTATTTACTCAGAATATTTATAACATTGACCATTGTCTGCAGCTTCTGCTCTGTGTGACTTTAGCAGTCCCAACTGTAGTCTCATGGTGAGGAGCATGCAATAAAAATCAGAATAGAAGCCCTAGAAATTTCACAAAGACATAATTGTTTGTAAGGATTTCTTAAGTACAGATGGGTTGAAACCAGAGAATTATCTCTCAGTTCTTCCAATCTTCAGGGAAGTTCATATTCAGATCCAAACTTCTAGTTTGGCACACTAAAGAGAGTGCCAAGAACTGAAAATCTTATCCAAACACGTTTCAGCTTTGGGGACTTCCATAACAGAGGCCTACTCCCAGTTGTAACATGTCAAAAAATCTTTTTTTCTGTCTTCTGCACAATAGTTTTAGCAGTGTGCCAGCCATTCCTCAGCATCCTGCATGAGCACACCCGGAACAGATGCTGTCAGACTAGTTCTGCAAGTGGTTTATAGGTAGAAGGCCACATTATAAAAATTGATATACTTGGCAAAGCAGTTTTTCTTCTATCTCCGCCTTGTGCTTCTAGCTGTAAATAGTTTAACCATTGTTAGTTGTTAAGTAGCTGTTAAGTGTTAGTTAGATAGTGTCCCAGCAGGGATGTTTCCCTAGGCGGGGCATGCCCCAGTCCCCATGTTTTAAGCCTTGCTTCACGTGTAACAGGCTTATGCCTGTTAGTGACCCACATGATAGTTGTCTAAGCTCTCTCATGGAATCCCCGTAAAGGAGCGCTGCCGCATCTGTAAAAACTTTTGTCCTCTGGCTCAGAGGGAGTACAACATATATATCAGGGCCCTCCTGACGCAGGCTGCCCTGTGCCCAGCTTTGGAGCTGGAGCAGCCCGATGAGGCACCTAGTGCTTCTACTTTGGTGCGGAGAGCACCCCCAGCACTGGGTTCCTCCCAGCACTGATCCCCATTGCCAGTGCTGAAGAAGAAACCTAAGAAGATGTCACCAAGGAAGCCCAACCAAGCTTATGCCCACTCTGGACCCACAAAAGGGCTCGACCCCAGGGAATTCCTTCCCCCGAAAGGACCCACCACCGACACCAGGGAGCGGTTAAGAGCCCAAGCCGACAATGCAGTCGACACCCTCCCAGTTCCCGGTCACCAGCAGCAACAGTGAGCTGCCAGACCCAAGTCTCGACAGCCCTGCCCTGGTCACCGGAAGGGGATGACATCTCGGGCTTGGAGGCGCAGTTTAGCCCCTTGCCGAAAGAGCAACGCGATTGGGCTCCGGAGGGTGCATCTACGGCATCAGTGCCGACCTAGCAGCAAGACCAGTGGCTGACCCAACGGCCTTATTGGAACGCCTGGGGCATTCCCATCATGCTGCTGCTGCACTCCTACCAGTCGTCAGTCACTGAACTAGACAGGCTGAAGGCAGCACCGACAGCACCGGGCTCGATGCAGGACGCTCCGGTAGCCGCCACGGGTGAGGAACCACTGCCCACCCCTAGACCTACACCACCAGCCCTCCCTTGGTAGTCCAATCATCCTCCTCCTCTCCGGACAAGTTGGGGGTGGGCCCCTTGAGAGCTAGCTCACCAGACGAGTTTAGGGAGCATCAGGTGCTGCTCCGTAGGGTGACTTCCAAGTTGGGCCTCAAGGTGGAAGAGATGGAGGAGCAGACGGACACATTGTTTAATGTGTTATCAGCATCCACCCCGGCCCACGTCACACTCCTGGTGCAGTCCTGAACATCGCCAAAAACATCTGGCAAACCCCGTCCTCCATCCTGCCCACGTCCAAGAGGGCAGAAAAGAAGTACTTCGTTCCTGCGAAAGGGTTTGAGTACTTGTACAGCCACCAAGATCATTGGTCATGTAGGCAGCTAACAAGAGGGATAAACAGGGGCCCACCACTTCCACCCCTAAGAATAAAGAGGCCAAAAGGCTGAATTTCTTTGGTCGAAAAATGTATTCTACAGCCAGCCTCCAGTTTTGGGTGATGAACCACCAGGCCCTCTTGGGTCACTAAAACTTTAACTTGTGAGACTCTCTCCTCAAGTTCAAGGACTCCGTGTCCCAGGAGACAGCCCAGGAGTCCCCAACTCTGATGGAGGAGGGGACTGTGGCAGCTTGGTGCTCCCTCCAAATGGCCTGGGACCCGGCTGATTCAGCTGCCTGAGTGGTCGCCTCGGCGTTGGTCATGCCATGCAGTGCCTGGCTCCAGACCGCCAGCCTGTCCCAGGAAATGCAGATCTCCGCTGCCTCCTAGCCAGGCTCTCTCAGGCAGAAGCGGTTCTGTCCCATGCCCAGCTGCCAAGGAGAGTGGTCGAATGTGCCAGGAGGAGGCGCAGGGAGAGAAGGACAGAGCTCCTCTTCTTCCCCACCCCTGGCAAGCCAATCGGGCGGGGAGGGGGGCGGCATTTGACCCGGCAAGCCTCTCCTACACATTACCTCTGGCTGACTCCAACGGAGGCCCAGGGACAGGGACTGAGCATGCGGGGAGGAGGCAGGTAACAACTCTGGCTCACTTGGTCCCTTTCCCTGTCAGCAGGACCCAGGCAGGGGGCAGCCT
Organism: Chelydra serpentina; assembly: GCA_037349315.1. Classification (NCBI taxonomy): domain Eukaryota; kingdom Metazoa; phylum Chordata; order Testudines; family Chelydridae; genus Chelydra; species Chelydra serpentina. Next base: position 10,119,304 of record JBAIAC010000026.1, on the reverse strand, counting down.
TATGCTTCCTTAGCTGCTAGGGGCAGGGGTCGAGTGAGTGGGAACCCCTCCCCCCTGGCATGTTTCTGGTTCACTTGGTCCTATACCTGGCGGTGGTGCCTCGGGGGAAAGAAGAAGGGGAGGAGGCGGTGCATCAGGGGAAGCGGCAGGGCAGGGATATCCGGTTTTCAGCAGTTAGAAAATTGGCAACCTTACTAAAGCAGCCCCTTTAACTTCTTAGTTCTATTTACTCTCCCCAATGCACAGTTGCTGTTTCTAGGGCTGGCCCTTTAAATTTGACAGAGACAGTCAGCTGTGACTCCGAAGTGGCCATTTTGTAGTTAGGATCTGCTGGCTGCATCTTTCTCTTCCAGCTTGTAAGTACCTGTTATGCTTTTTTCCTGGCTTTCCCTTTTTTATTGCTGAGGAGGACATTGCATGGGGACAGCTGAGCTCAGGGAAGGTTAGGCTGGTGTTTGTTATATTAGAATTTGTCACGTACCAGTAAAGCTATATGCCAGGAAGGGTGGTGAGTTTGGATTTAAACTCAGGGGCTGTGTGCTCTGTTGTGGACATGGTCATCCCATTCACATTTGTTACTAGAGGTAGGATTTGCAGACACTCCCAGCACAAAGGAACAGTGGCAGGCAGAAGAACATCTGCAGCAGCAGTAAGCAGAGACTATCCTCATAGCAGCACACAAGGGCTTTAGCTGCAGTTTATGAAAGAGTAACAAGCCCAAGTTACAGCTCCACAGGAATTGCAACAAGGCCAAAATTTTGGTGGGGGAAAGAATTATTTTTGTGTCAAGTTGTTTGTGTGTGTTGAGGTTTTTGTTTTTGTTTTTTAAAGACGGCTGCTGGGAAGCTGCTCAGAGGTGTGAAATGTTAGTAGTTATGGCAGAAATGGATGACAGAGTGTAGAAGATTCAGTCAAAAGTGCAAGATAAATGTAGTGTAACACACTGGGCAAATCGCTGCCCCATAAGAAATGTGAAGGCCAAGACTATATAACAGGGTTCAAAAAAGAAAAGTTCATGGAGGCTGGGTCCATCAATGGTTATTAGCCAGGATGGGCAGAGATGGTGTCCCTAGCCTCTGTTTGCCAGAAGCTGGGAATGGGCAACAGGGGATGGATCACTTGATGATTACCTGTTCTATTCATTCCCTCTGGGGCATCTGGCATTGACCACTGTCGGAAAACAGGATACTGGGCTAGATGGACGTTTGGTCTGACGCAGTATGGCCATTCTTATGTTCTTAAATCACAGAACCATGAGAAGTTACTTTTATAATGTATTTTGACTGCGTTGCTAAAGCCCTACTTTATGTGATAAACATGCCGGTGAATTCAAGCTTGGTAATATCATTAATGGCAACTCTATCATGTCATGGAAGAGATTAGGCAAAAGCAGATACACAGGAATCACTTTAGAGTATAATAAATATTTAAAAGTTGCATTTTAAAAAATGGTGTTTAAGGGGCAGGTCAGTATTAGCTCAACTGATATTTTATTGGTGTAAAGGGAAGGGGGAATTAATTTTATCATGTTACCTACAAGATTTTTACTCACATTGCAAATGTAGGCAGTAACAGATTCTTAAGCAGAGTCCTGTAGTTGTAGACATTAAAAGTTTGTGGCTCATTTTTGTTCATCTTAATTGTTAGCTGAGCTTAAAGCATCATAAAATATGACCCTTTTCCATTCAGGTGATAGCAAACCTCTTTTATGGAGCTTACCACTTCTCATACCTAGCTCAGTGACAATGTTTTCTGATTAAACCCATTTAAAATGAAAATCCTTCTGAGTTTCTGTGACTAGAAAGTATGGACTGTTGGAGGCATTGGTGAGACACATTTAGAACGTGCATATTTATTTTTGTTACTGCTTCTGGTACCAAAACTTCATGCTGAACTGGGTCTTTTCAATATGAGAGAGCTGCTTGGAAATATTCTTGTCCATTCTTATTTACAATGTCTTGCTAGATAATAAAGGAGTTGTTATCCATGGCTGGCCTGGCAATCTAATAGCAGCCTGATACAGAGAAACAATCTTTGGGTCATGAGCACAGCTCAAGCTTGAGGGGTGGAAGCATTGCAGGTGGCATGCTCAGCACCTGAGAGGAAGAGAAGAGAGCACTTACATGCTGCTGCATGGTGACTTGACCATCTTTGGCCCAAACATTGGCTTGGCCTGGAAGGAATCGCGTGTCTTTGACTGTTACAAAACCCTAACATGGGATTTAGGATATGTTGGAAGCACAGCATTAAAAAGGAGGGAGAGGAATTATTTCAGAAGACCACAGAGGGTTTAAATTCAGAAGGCTGACAAATTTAAGGTAGATGGAACACACAGTTCAGACAACAGTTAACAAAATGAATAAAGAGCTACAAGAACTGATTAAAGAAGAAGATTAACAGTATTAGTGTGTCTAGCTTGGGGGACAGCAGCAGATCCTTTGAGCTACATTAGCTACTAAAAAATAAATTCTCTACTAGGGAGTCTCAGTAATTTCCAAATATTGACAGATGGTGCAGTACTCTAATAGTTTGCCAAGTACAAGAAACAAATTAGATTATTAATACAAACCTGGAGGTCCACTAATGTAAATGATTTGTCTTTACTTCTGAATGATTTCATATGCAACACACTGTAAGAGTCTTGCTGTTCTCTTGTTATGCAAAACATGAACAAATAAAAATGTGACTAGTTCAGCCCCCATTCAGTTTTCAGGTAGAATAATCAATCCATATTCTGTTAAATCAAAAAGGTGATTTAAGTATTTTTATTTTATTTTTTTTACAAAAGGCTCTTCCTTCCTCTCATTGTTTAATGTTATGTTACTGGCTTATATCATTGAACACTTCCTTATGTGATGCAATGTAACTCAAGTAATGGATGTAGTAAATAAGAGGGGTTTTGTATCGCCTTAAATGGAAAATATATTTAGATTCCCCAAATTTAAAAAGACATTATTTAAGTTTAATAATTATACTTGCTTTCAGAATAAAATCAAGTGCACTGTTGATGCAGTCTACAGAATACTAAGATAGAGTTCGTAGTTTTAGTGTTTAGAATTTAGGTGAAATCCATAGTGAAAGATATTAAGAAAACAATTTCCAAACACTGTGCAAATGTCCCTATTAATTGGGCATTAGCGTGAGTCTTTTTTTCTGGCTATACCTTCCTTTTCCCAATCCATTGCACACCTTGCAGGAATAATTTGTGTAATATGAATGTAGATAAACAGGTAGGGCCACATTGTAGTCAGTAGAAAGATTCCCATTACCTTCAGTGTGCTTTGAATCGGGTCCACCGTCTCCTACCCTAAACCCAGAATACCCCCTTGACTACATGCATGACGGATCCACAGAGCAGCCTCTTGGCTGCTATTCTAGGGAGTGAAAGTTGAAGTAAACACCTGCCACTCCATGTTTACCCTCTTATCTGCAAGTTTTCTGACACAGTAACCTGCAGGAAATTGGAACCTGAATGGGACAATTTGAAGAGCTTGAGGTTACTTTGTTGCTTTCATTCCTTCCTATCTTTTAAATTATCCATTCCGGAACTGAGGTATATTCATGGAATATTTTGGTGAACATCCACAGCATGTGGCTGTAAATTAAAAGTTTCAACCTCCCATTAAGTCGTCATATCACAGAGCACTAACTATATTGAACCATCAGAAGGAGGCTGAACATGCCTTTAAAAAACAACAGCACTATTCTTAGCAAGTAGCTGAATTATTCTAAAACCCAGATCAAATTGATCATTTATCCATAACAGTTAAAAATGGATTTATACTAGAGTTCCCTGATTTTCATCTTGTTTTTTTCCTCTGCATTGGTGCTCACCAGGAATCCTGATTAAAAAACCCAAAGGTCTCCGATTAATAAAATACATAAAAATCCGTGTTTTCTGCACTGAAAATGAAATGCTGAACTTTAGTTTCCCTAGCCACAATATATATAGGTATCAGTTGAACACAGTCTTTTATTGATTACAATTTTTAAACCAGTTTGAAGCGTACCATCAACATGAAATTTCCCCTTTTCAAACTCAGTGACACGGGTTTAGGGGTGATTTTTAAAGTTTTCGTAAACTTAAATCTTTTCATAAGTTTAATTATGTCCGGAGACTGAAGTGAAATTTGAGATGCATTAAAACACGAACCCCTCTGATGCCATTGAGTAGCCTCTATACGTTGGAACCAGTTTATTGGGGTATGTTTAGCTATGTAAATTTAAAGCGCATTCAGAAATAAGCCACAAGATGGGGAGGTTGCGTGCATGGAATAAGTGACACTGGTACTTTAGTAAAATTTAGTTAATAGTTAATATATATTTTAATTTTTTTTCACAAAATTTAAAAACTGAAGATTCTTTGTAAAAATGCAAAATCCACACTTTTCTGTGGCCGATGGATTCCTAGGATCCCTGGTGCTCATCAATGGTTTTGCAGTTGCACACCAGCCTGAGATTCAATTTATTGTGTTGAGACAGTTTGACAGAGACAGTGCATTTTTAGGGTTTTTTTTTGCATGGTTGTAACAATATTCAGATAGGCTCCCACCCAAAGCACAAATCAAAAGTAGTATGCTGTATTCCTTCTTGTTCATGCGTCATTACCAGTAATCTAAACCAAAAAGGTGTATCAAATTAATTCAGATGAGATGATGCATGAGCCAAAATGAATGTGGCTTTACATGCAGATTCCAGGTAGAGTTTGGAGTGGAAAAAATCTTATCTTAAGCAAATTTGGTATGGAGTTTGAAAGGCTATAAGCATGATGCTCTAAGAAGCCTTCCACCCCCTCTATTAGCCCCCGCTTAGATTACAACTACCCTATAGTATTCTGGCATATATGCCCTAGATTGGGACTAAGGAATAGGTTTGGTCAGAAAATAGTGAATGTCTGTCACATAAATTTTTTACCTCTTTTTGACAATTTGTCAGTTTCAAAAGATTTTTTTTATTAGCTCTAATGAAGATTTGTGCTTTTTTTTCACCAAAATTTGAAAAATTCTGACTAGCTTTTGTACAGAAAGTTTTATAGAGGATCATTATAGTGGTTTGGCTAAGGAAATGTTTGACCCTTGCATGACTGACGTGCGTTCAGAAGCTCATAATTGTAACAGCAGAGCAGTATATTCCTTAGAATTTATTGTATTGCTTTGTCTGTTTCTCCCTGTGTCAGCTGCTTTCCATCTAAAGTAACTCAGCCAATTTCTGCTGTCAGTTATACTGGTGCAAGTCCAGAATATCTCCTTTGATTTAATTGACACTTTTGGTGGTGTGAATCTGGAGCAAAATTTGTCCTGCTGATTTCCCCTGCCTCCCCAAGTCTTCCTGCTTTTGCTCTCTGTTGCCCATTTGTTTTTAAAGACAAGCAGGTCGTGACTTTCATTGTTTGAATGCAGAGAATCAGGCTGTGGAAAAGAACATCTCTCTCAACTCTGTTATGTCTGACCTTTTAGAAGCTGAGGCCCCAATTTCCTGATCCAGACAGCTGAGGAAATATTTCCAATAGAATAAGCAAATGGTTCATTAATAATTCAAATTGCATGAATTAAGACAGCCAGCCCATTTTTTATTCGGTGTTTGAATTAGTATAATCTTATTTCCTTTTATTTCCTGTGCTTCCTTTATTAAATCCTGTCTCGTCATTGCATGTGATTAGGTCATGTCATGAAATAACTAAAACAGTTAGTGGGCTTCTTAACAACATGTTATGTTCATTCTGAGAGTGAAGACTGGACTGAATGGATACAAGTGGAAATGTATATAAACAACTGAAATGCTTCTAAATAGCTTACAGCCATAAATCACTTTGTGTTGTGATCCCAAGCAGATCTCAAACTAACTGCAAATTTAGACGTACTTCGGCAGGAGACTTACAAGAGACAACTAGGTGCTGCAGAACGAATTAATAGGTGGAGTGCTTCATTCTGAATCAGCACTGAACTCTGGTGGTACTTGGGTACCGCCATGTTTTTAGTCAATTTAAGAAACTAAAATCCTGGAAAGTTGTGGGCAATAGATACTGTGCTATTGCATTCTTCACAAGAGTAAGGGTGTTAACTATTGTACCCTGACCAGATTTCTTCCCAGGTAATTACACGCTCAATCTCTTAGTATCATCTACATACAGAATTCTTTACTTCCTACCATATGCTATTGTTCAATGTTGTTCTGAGTTATATTCTGTATACTATTCTATTGAGTTTTTAAAATGTGCCTATTTCTATAGTATCTGAGCACCTGTTAAACAGCTGCTGCATTTCAGTTTTAAAAATGATTTGGGAGGAGAGGTGCTATACACAGGCAAAAGTATTTTTTTCATAGCTGTAAGACAGATGGTACTGCACGAGGAAGGTGAGAATGCAGAACTCAGCTCTGTGTTAAAATACAGATGTTCAGTTCCCAAATAAAATACATCTATGAAAAACCTATGATGGTCATGATATGGAGAGGAATCAAACCATTATGCTTCTATTCCATGTTAAAAAGTGCATGGCTGTGTAATGCAATCCTGCATTTCCTGATTGGTTCCAGCCTTTATAAATTAACCATGAGCCACAAGCCTAAGGCTGATACTTAGGCTAGGTCTACACTAACCCCCCCTATTGAACTAAGATACGCAACTTCAGCTACGTTAATAACGTAGCTGAAGTCGAAGTACCTTAGTTCGAACTTACCTGTGGTCCAGACGCGGCGCGCAGGCTCCCCCGTTGACTCTACCTACTCCACTCGTCGAGCTGGATTACCAGCGTCGATGACGGAGCACTTCCTGGTTCGATTTATCGCGTCTTGACAAGACGCGATAAATCGAACCCAGAACATCGATCCCGCGCCTCCGACGCGACGGGTAAGTATAGACATACCCCCAGAGACTATTGCAAATAAATTGGAGACAGTGTGAATATGCTTGAATCTGAGTAGGTTTTTTTAAATAGGTTCTGTAGACTTATAGATCAGCTTATGTTTAAATTTGCCTACTATACTTGCACTGCTTTCCATGAACAAATTTGGATGAAGTGTCCCAAAATGCATTTGAAGGATTTCCATTTGCACCTAACCTCTGCATATGTTTAGTATTGAGATTCACATATCACTATTTTATTTTTATCAAGACTGAAATGTACTGATGTTTTTTGTTTTGTAACATCATCAATGTGGGACAATAGCAACTTTACGAGCCGGGAGAACAATATGCAATCCACCTTTATAAGAATCCAGATGATGGAAATAAAATTGCACCATGTATTGCTGTAGGATCTAAATATACTAGTCATTTCTGTGCTCCACGGTTTTATTCAGGAATGTCTTAAAGTTCTTGTTTTAGAGGCAATTCATTCTTTCCAATGGCAAAACAAAGATGACCAGGAGGTTACATTCCTCACAGTGTAGTAAAAATATAACTTTGGTCATTATCAATGCTATTTCTGCCCGTCATTTAATTATTAGGCATGAGTAGAGTAGTATATGTGACCAGGATTCCATTCTCAGAATACAGTGAGCAGTTTAGTATTATTCAGCTTCAAACGTGAAATATTTTAACCTAACATCCACCCAGTGATTTGGCAAAAATGTTCTGAACACTCACAGGGGGAGAGAGTAGGGAGGTTTGGATTTTCAGTGGTGGGGTGACATTAACCTAGAAAAGTTATGAAACAAAACAATCTCAGGGGTCACAGGGTAAATCATGAGGGTTGAGAAGTGTGCGATAATTTCTTGAAATCAGCCAAATTACACAAATTAATTCCACTCTTTACCTTAGTGTTCCACAACAAAGGTGTCCTGGGAAAGAATGCCTAGGATTTAATTTGTGCTGCTGCCAAGAATAGAAATAGTATGTGGGCAACCAATAAAGGGAAATAAACAGAACACTTCTGAAATAGATGTGATTTAAAAACTAGAGAAAATCTCTTTGCGTTAATCTGAGGAATGAATGATTCTCTTTGAAAGACCAAAGAAATAGATTTGGCAGCACAAATAATTCAGCGTGTGTGGGGCGGAATCCATAAGACAGCAAGCTAAGTTCTACCTACATTTCTGCAAGCAGAGTGATGGTCCTAGTTGTACTGCAGTAATGCATCGCTTACTATAGTTGCCCACGGTATAGTTTCAATTGATGCATTTTCTAACTATTGTAGAAATGCCAGGATATTATAAAAGCGTCTCAAAAGGTTTGATTGAAAAGGTAATGCATTATGATAAAGTTCAGTAAAGTCATTAGATACCGTAGTAGTTATTCTTAGCACCAATATAGTGATGTTTAATTTCAAGGTGTTTTTATAAGTATTAATTAGTTAATCTTCATAACAGCTGTCAGGTACTTTAGGTAAACAGAATTGGGTCAAGTTTATCTGTGATGTACATTTACAAATGGGGAAAACAGAGCAGTGACGGGAAATAGGTAAATTGTGTTAGAGATGGGATTACAATCCAGTGATCCTGGTTCCCAATCCATTTTCTCTTCTATGATATGCAAAGACATGCTTAATTACACTGCAGGTCATGTTTCCACATGAATATCCTGGAGATAGCTTGAAGAACGACTCCTTTATCCTTCGTTAAAGCTGTTAAAACAAAAACAATTTGCATATTAACTGTCTAACTATGTATGAAACCGGATCCTAATGTGATTATTATAAAATAACTCTGGGGCAAATTCTGCTCTTTTGAAAACAACCTGTCACTTACTTTAAATAAACTGATTTTAAAACAAAGAAATAGTAGCTTTCTAGGAATTTAATATTAATGGATTAAATTCTGATCTCTGTCACACTTCTGCATTTCCACTAAAGTCACTGGATTTGAGGGATTAAGAGTAGAATTTGGCCCATTTCTCTTTCGTTTGGGACCCTTTTGGTTGTATAGCAGTCAGGCCCCATTTAGTTTTAACACATTACTGTCTAATGACATTCTAATTCTTCTGAAATATTTTTATTTCATTTAAGTGTGTGACCCATTTACATTCCAAATGGAAGATTATAAACCCACCCTTTCTGATTTATGTTTTTAACTTCCCTGACCTTTTAAAAAAATTCTGTTATTATTAGGCTACCATAGCTACAGAAGCCAAGACCTTTCCTCTGATACTGGATTGCTTTCATTATCCATATTTTAATTACATTGATCTGGCTTCTACGTACTTGTCATTCAAATTTGCTTTTCAATTAGAGGAGAATGACTAAGGAAAAACCTTTGTCGTCTATGTTTGCTATGTAAGGATAGATGTCTTGCTTGGTTTAGTACTCAAAGTCATGACCTTTGAGTTCAGTACTCATTTTTATGGGGTTCACAAGTAGTCTTTGTCACCAAAAATACCATCACATACCTATTACCAAACAACTATCAAATAAATAAAATGTTGGTCTACAGTAGGATCTTCCTGTAGGTCCCACGGTGTGTTTTATATTGTCTGATGATAGTTGTAATCTACTTTGGGGGTCAGGACTATGTCCTTCATCTGTGTCATGCTTTCTTCTGTATCAGCCCTCAGGCATGACACAATTTTCCAAACTCACTCATAAAATTACTACCCTGTCTTCCTTCAAACCCCTTCACAGTGATATATGGGGGAAAGTGCCACTTGATAACAGCCAGCCAGCTGACAAGTCAGGATTACTGATAATACTAATATTTCTTGTTTGTTTATAGCTTAAAACTAAAAAACCCAACAACATAGCTGATTTTGAGTAAAAATTAGGTTACTGTGTACAGAGGGCTCAATACTTCAAGTTGCTGAGCACTCTGGCCCTGTTCTCTAGCAAAGCACATACTTATTAAACACATGAATGGTCCCATTGGGATCATACATATTGGATACATATGATTGGGATCAATGGGACTACTCATGTTTAAAGTTAAATATGTACTTTGCTGGATGGGGGGCAGAGTCTTTAGTACCTTGTAGGACAGAGTCTATAGTTTATAATACATTTATCATGGTCACCCTCTATTGAAGGTAACAGAATAGAATACAAAATACATTAGACTAAGTTGTATGAGATCTTATCTGGACTACTATAAAACTCCGATATTATTCATCTCACTAGTAAAGTTCCTTCTCTACATTTAAATTTCACACTAAAAATATATATCCAAAGTGTGTGAGCAGAACTCAGCTAGGAGCAAATTTAAAAACACTGGGAAAATTGTGCATTCAGTTACACAGTGACTTGTGATTTTTCATAGACTTTCATGGGTATAACAGAAGAATTTATCTCAGACCCTTCTGTCATTGCCAAAATCCTGAAAACTGAGGATATACTTAGAAAACGTATATTTAGAACAAATTACATAGTCACTTTGCCGATAGAGTAGTGGGCAGAACCATTAGGGGGCAATTTTTTTCTCAGTTATACAGGAGTAAATCCATTGGGCCTAATGCTCAGGCTTGGCTGACATATGGCTGGTCTTATGTGATATAGCACCCAAGGCCATTTAGAGTAACCAGGGATTGCCAGCCTCTTGACAGGCTCTGGCATTTTCTACACCACGGGTTGTGAAATTCTGTGGTATAGAGCCAGCTGTTTCCGCTCTGTGCCACTGGAGGATTTACACACACACCAGGGGACTCCTCTGTTGGCCACTTTTGTCAGGTTCAGACTATCTTCAGGCCTGGGGATGGGGGAACCTAGGGAGGTGGAGGTGTTTTCCCTGGCAATGGGAAGAGAGGGAGAGGGTAGACAGCCTTGGGGGCTCCTTTAGACAACTGATGAATATATTCTCCTTTGAAAAATGTGATGCAATAAAGCCATTTGAGACAATGGTAATGTATTTCACAATCTGCCATGTAAGGAGCATGTGTCGGAAAGGAAAAGGGAAGTAACCAAGGATCTTTTTTTCACTCTCACTACCTGTTTCTTAGCACATTACTAACTACTCTTTTCATATGGTTTCTCTGTACTGAAATGTTATGCTCTTGGTTTGCAGACCTACAACAGATACAGCATGTGAGGTAGTATAACCCAGTTGGCTGTTACACAGTTTAAGCCATGAGACGTCTCTAAGGTGCCACAAGTATTCCTTTCTTATTTTTTTTATTAATCCAGTTACCCTCAGTGTGTTAGTTCTTATGTGGGACATGGCAGCTTCAGCACTCCCTCCCTCCCTCCCAAAGTGTGATATCGTAATTGCTGTTAGACTTAATCAGATAAACAGTTGTCCTGGGGTGGTAGAGAAGATCCGTGAAGCCCCCTCTAGGTAACTATGTTCAGATTGACTAAAAGGCTTTGATATCAGAATTCTCTCCAGCTACTGTGTCAAGCAGAATAACAAACAACCATGTATGATTTTTCCAGACCAATCTGTCCATCTTCACCCAAGTTTTGTTTGAATTGCTCTACAATCTGTGGCCAGTTGTGCTTGTGTTGTTCCCTCCTGCCGCGTTAGCTGGAGCTTTAAATAAACCTCCTCCCCCCACACCAACCAGTGCTATCAATTAGTATTTACCTGATCCTAAAGCTAAGGGAAAACAGTCATATGGTTGTTAAGGGGGGGGGGGGGGGGAGCCATAGAACCTGCAGTTACTATGGCAACACTATTCCCATGGCTGTTACCAAGCAGAGATGAATGCTGTGAAATTAAGCTCTGCTCAGTAGGTAGGGGGGTACCTTTCCATGGGGTGGGAGGAGGAGTTTGTTGCACTAAATCCCCTGGTAGATTATATACTGCAACTGGCATATTAGTGTTCTACATTAATTCTGTCTTTCTGTCATTCTCCGCACCCCACTCACATGCTTCAGTGCCTTATCTCCATATAGTATGAGGGAGCTCTGCATCTTAAGGCACAGGGGAGAGAAATCCATCTTCCATGTAAGATATTACAAGATGTACGTGTAAGAAAGGGGGAGAGTGAATTCTGACTCTAATCTTATCTGCAACCCAGTCATCCTGACAAGCAGTCAAGTACTTGAGGCCAAATCTCCCCCTCATTTACTATGCACTCGCACAGCCCCATTAGTAGTAGTTGCAAAGGGGATAAGTCAGGCCTTACATAGTGGAACTGCCTTCGCTTTGCAGCTATCAGGGACCTTGTGGACTGTGGCAGAACTTAATCCAAACTGCTCTTGTATTTTTGATGTGTTGTGTGTGTGTGTTTAAGACAGGCCCATAAGTGTACATGGTGCTGTGCAATAGGTAACTTATTATTCTTCTTCGAGTGCTTGCTCATATGTATTCCAGTTAGGTGTGCGCGCGCGGCGTGCACGATCGTCGGAAGATTTTTACCCTAGCAACACTCGGTGGGCCGGCTGGCGCCCCCTGGAGTGGCGCCGTTAGGTGCCCCGATATATACTGCAGCCGGCCCATCGCCCTCTCAGTTCCTTCTTACCGCCCGTGTCGGTCGTTGGAACAGTGGAGAGCAGCTCGCTGACCTCCACAGCCCTAGCTTTACAGCACTCGTTTATCTTTTAGATAAGTTTAAGTACCGTTAAAGTACCGTTAATTAGTTGTTAATAGTTGTTGTTAGACTCATTGACATTTGTAGCTGGAGATTAGGGGCTTCTCCCCTTCTCTCCAACCCGGTACCGGGCCAATGCCTGGCTCACCGGGATTCAAGCCTTGCTCGGCATGCCAGAAGCCGATGCCTACAGGAGATCCGCATGCCTCCTGTCTCAAGTGCCTCGGGGAGTCCCATCTTCCGGACAAGTGCCGCATTTGTAAGTCCTTCAAGCCGCGGACCAAAAAGGAGCGGGACTTTCGTTTGAAGCAGCTCCTGTTAGAGGCGTCTCTTAGCCCGATGTCGGCCCCGCATCGTATCACGGCACCGACCCCGGCGGCCTCAACGTCTGCGGCACCGGAACGTCCAACCTCCGGTAAAGAACCCAGGCACCGTCCCTCTCTACCCGGGACTTCACAGAGCCGCTCTCTGTCCCCGAGAGCCAAGAAGTCGGGTGGACCGACTAAGGCGCCGCTGCATGCGCAGCCAGCTCCAGGCCAGCCTAGGTCTGTCGAGGCGCCCGCACCGCCAACTCCGGTACCGGAAGGACCGCTGAGTTCGGTGCCAGTGGTCTCCGTGCCACTTACTCCGGCCCTCCCTAGGCCGTTGAGTCCGGCGCCGCCGTCAACACCGGCGCCGGCCCTGCCAACTCCGGCACCCGAGAGGCCGTTGAGTGCAGGTCAGCCTCCGCAGGCTCCGGTACCGACGACTCCGGTCCCGCGAGGGCCGTTGAGCTCGGTAACCGCTAGCTCCCCGGCACGCTCCGTGGTTGAGCTCCCGCTGCCGTCCACGCCGGACACCTTCGCAGCGGCGCGGGACCTGATCCAGATGACCGCTCCGGTACCGACCCCGTCTACGGTACCGCCGGTGCGGATCATCACATCACGCGGCAAACCGGCCATCTTCCACCCGGTGCCGCAGGAGGAGACCAGCCAGCAGCAGCCACGTGCGTCTCCAAGGTACCGCTCGCAGTCCCGGCACCGATCACGATCCCGGCGCCGTTCCTACTCGCGGTACCGCTCCAGGTCTCCATCGGCACGGAGGTATCCTGACTCTCGGCGCCGCTCCCGGTCCCGCGGCCGGTCGACGCGCAGATCGCCGAGACGCTCCAGGTCCCGATCCGTGTCACGGTACCGAGAGCATCGCAGGTACCGCTCCAGGTCCCGCCCTCGATCCGGCTCTCGACGCCGCTCCCCATCCCGGCGCCGATCCGACTCTCGACGCCGATCCGGCTCCCGGCACCGGACACCATCCCGGTACCGGTCCGGCTCACGGCACCGGACGCCATCCCGGCACCGATCAGGCTCCCGGTACCGGATACCATCCCGGCACCGGACCCCACCAAGGAGGCAGACCCTGGCCACGCAGACGTCACTGCATGGCTACTCTGCCCCGCCCTGGCCTTCGCGCTCTGGATCCCGCTCTTCCAGAGCTGGTAGCGACCTCTACGCGGAGGACCGCACCGTCAGCGACCAGGGTCACCTGCCAGAGACCGGGCAGGTTCAGGAGCGGTGGCCATTTTGGACCCCCATGGCATACTATGAAGCCCAGAGGGTACCAGCAAGAGCTCCTGCCTCTACCACGTTGGAGCGTCGAGAGCCAGAGGCTACAGTCTCCCGCCCTCCAGAGGCTACAGTCTCCAGGCCTCCGCCAGAGATAGAGCAGCCTGAAGCGGAGCCCCCACCCCTGGGCCCCGAGGAGGTACCCGTCGAGGACCCGCTCGCCCAGGGCCTGTCCTCTTCCTCCTCCCCTGATGAGGCAGTGGCTGGAGCATCATCATCCGGTCCACCTCCCATCGATCTAAGGGACCACCAAGCCCTGCTCCGCAGGTTGGCCCTGAATATGGACCCCCAAATCGAAGAGGTCCCTGAACTTGAGGACCCCGTGGTGGACATCCTGACGACTGATGCCCCCACTAGGGTTGCCTTACCTTTTGTGCGGACTATCCTTGCCAACGCCACATCCATCTGGCAGACACCAGCCTCAATACCCCCCACTGCCAGGGGGGTAGAGAGAAAGTACATGGCCCCCCCGAGAGACTTTCAATATCTGTATACACACCCCCCTCCGTGTTCGTTGGTAGTCCAGTCCGTCAACGAGAGGGAGAGGAACGGCCAACAGGCCCCGGCGCCGAAATCAAAGGACGCCAAGCGCCTAGACTTGTTTGGCCGCAAGATCTACTCAGGAGGGGGCCTACAGCTTCGTGCGGCGAACCAACAGGCACTCCTGAGCCGCTATGCTTTCAACACCTGGGTCACGATGGACAAGTTTAAAGAGCTTATACCTCCAGAGTCCAGACAGGAGTATAAAGCCTTCGTGGAGGAGGGCAAAAAACTGGCCAGGACGTCGCTGCGGGCCTCCTTGGACATCGCCGACTCCGCTGCCAGAACCATCGCCTCCGGAGTCGCCATGCGGCGCATCTCCTGGCTGCAATCTTCCACCCTCCCAGCAGAGGTCCAGCACACTATCCAGGACCTACCCTTTGATGGGCAGGGCCTGTTTTCAGAGAAGACAGACCCTAAGCTGCAGACCTTAAAGGACGGTCGTACTATCATTCGCACGCTGGGAATGCATACCCCTGCGACGCAGCGTAGGCCCTTCAGGCCGTTCGTGAGACGCACCTACTTCCCCCCCCCGCCACGTCAAGACTATTACAGAAGGCCGCGTGGTCGAGGGGGTAGGAGACAGCAACCTGGCCGGCAGACCGGCCAGAGGCAGGGCCCCCACAAGCCATCGTCGGGGCCCAAACAAAATTTTTGAAGGGGCGCTCGAGGCCGGAGTACCAGTCCATTCCGATCCCGCACTCCTGTTTATGAACCGCCTCTCCCCCTTCTCCCCGGCGTGGTCGAATATCACCACGGACCGCTGGGTTTTACATACCATCCAGGGGGGATACCGATTGCAATTCGTCTCCCCGCCCTCCTCCCACCCTCCCACCCCGTCCCTCTTCAGGGACCCTTCTCACGAGCAACTCCTTATCCAGGAGGTGCACGAACTCTTTACTCTGGGAGCGGTGGAGGAGGTCCCAAGGGATCTCAGAGGCAAGGGATTCTACTCCCGTTATTTCCTAATCCCAAAGCCAAAGGGGGGGCTCCGTCCTATCCTGGACTTACGGGGTCTCAACAAGTTTATGGTAAAGTTGAAATTCCGTATGCTCTCCCTGGGCACCCTTATCCCCTCTATGGATCAGGGAGACTGGTACGCCGCCCTCGACATGAAGGACGCGTATTTCCACATTGCCATCTACCCACCTCACAGACGCTTCCTGCGCTTCGTGGTGGGCCAGAGACATTTCCAGTTCGCGGTCCTGCCATTCGGCCTCTCAACAGCACCGAGAGTCTTCACAAAGTGCATGGCAGTGGTAGCAGCCGCCCTTCGGCGTCAAGGAGTTCAGGTATTCCCCTACCTCGACGACTGGCTCCTCCGTGGCAACTCCGCCAGCCAGGTCCAGTCCCACATTCACAAGGCCATGGACATGTTCAACCGTCTCGGCCTCCTACTAAACATCGAAAAGTCCACTTTGCTCCCAACACAGAGAATAGACTTCATAGGGGCTATACTGGACTCTACCCTCGCCAGGGCTTTCCTCCCAGAGGCTCGCTTTCAAACGCTTGTAGCCGCCATACGCAGCCTCCAAGCTTTCCCAACTTCGACAGCCCGCTGCTGCCTCAGCCTCATGGGTCATATGGCATCATGCACCTTCGTGACAGCCCACGCCAGGTTACGCCTGCGGCCCCTCCAAGCATGGCTGGCCTCCGCATACCGACCACACAGGGACAACCTCGATATGATTCTGACGGTCCCATCACAAGTCCTAGCCTCCCTCAACTGGTGGCTGGACCCCGCACATGTGATGTCAGGTATTCCCTTTCATCCACCTCAGCCTTCCTGCACCGTGACTACGGATGCCTCATCCCTCGGCTGGGGGGCTCACCTGCTGAACTTCCAAACGCAGGGCCTGTGGTCGGAGCAAGAGCTGACGTTACACATCAATGTCAGAGAACTCCGAGCGGTACGACTCGCCTGCCAAGCCTTTGCTCAGCACCTACAGGGCCGCTGTGTCTCCATCCTTACAGACAACACGACGGCCATGCATTACATCAACAGACAGGGAGGAGCGCACTCCCTTCCTCTCTGCCGAGAGGCAACTCAGCTCTGGGACTTTTGCATAGCCCGTTCCATTCACCCCGTGGCCTCGTTTCTCCCAGGAGCCCAGAACACCTTGGCGGACCGCCTGAGCAGGTCCTTCCAGACGCACGAGTGGTCCATTCGGCCAGACGTCATCCACTCTGTCTTCCAGAAGTGGGGGTTTCCCCAGATAGATCTCTTCGCGACTCGCGAGAACAGGAAATGCCAAGTGTTCTGCTCCTTTCAGGGTCGCTCCCCAGGCTCCCTGACAGACGCTTTTCTCCATCCTTGGACAGACAACCTGGCCTATGCCTTCCCACCAGTTCCACTGGTCCACAGGGTCCTGCTCAAGCTACGCAGGGACAAGGCCAGGGTGATCCTGATTGCTCCAGCGTGGCCCAGGCAACACTGGTATACCACGCTCCTGGAGATGTCCGTGACAGACCCGATCCCTCTACCGAGATGGCCGGACCTGATCACGCAGCAGCACGGCAGGATCCAGCATCCCGACCTGCGGTCCCTTCACCTCACGGCGTGGATGCTACATGGCTGAACCCGTCGGAGCTGCGATGTTCCAGCCCGGTCCAGCACGTTCTGCTGAGCAGTAGGAAACCCTCCACCAGGTCCACCTACTCAGCTAAGTGGAAACGTTTTTCCTTGTGGTGTGGCACTCGGGGCCTTGACCCCTTGCAGGTGCCGGTTCACACCATACTGGACTACCTCCTCTCACTAAAGGAGCAGGGTCTGGCTCTCTCGTCGCTAAAGGTCCACCTAGCGGCAATTTCAGCTTTTCACCCCCGGGACGGGGCGGGTTCTGTTTTCTCCAACCCCATGGTCACTAGGTTCCTTAAGGGGTTAGAACGGCTACACCCACCGGTGCGCCGCCCGGTCCCTACATGGGACCTCAACCTAGTTATTACCAGGCTCATGGGTGCCCCATTCGAGCCCATGGCCACTTGTTCCATGCTGTATCTCTCATGGAAGACGGCCTTTCTAGTAGCCATCACCTCGGCTAGACGCGTCTCTGAGCTCAGAGCGCTTACTTCGGAACCACCTTATACGGTGTTCCATAAGGATAAAGTACAGCTCAGGCCACACCCGGCTTTCCTGCCCAAGGTAGTGTCGGCTTTCCATATTAACCAAGACATTTTTCTACCTGTCTTTTATCCTAAGCCCCATGCCTCCAGGAAGGAGCAGCAACTCCATTCCCTGGATGTCCGGAGAGCCCTCGCCTTCTACATCGAGAGGACAAAGCCGTTCCGGAAATCGACCCAGCTGTTCATCGCCGTGGCGGACCGGATGAAAGGCCTTCCCGTCTCTTCTCAGCGCATCTCGTCATGGATCACCTCGTGCATCCGCACATGCTATGACTTGGCAGGTGTCCCCACCATGCACACTACGGCCCACTCTACCCGAGCTCAGGCCTCGTCGTCTGCCTTCCTGGCACACATACCTATACAAGAGATTTGTAGGGCCGCGACATGGTCGTCAGTACACACTTTTGCCTCGCACTATGCCATAGTGCAACATTCTAGAGACGACGCCGCTTTTGGTTCGGCGGTCCTAAACTCTGCCGTATCACAATCCGACCCCGCCTCCTAGGAATGGCTTGGGAGTCACCTAACTGGAATACATATGAGCAAGCACTCGAAGAAGAAAACACGGTTACTCACCGTAGTAACTAGTGTTCTTCGAGATGTGTTGCTCATATGTATTCCAAACCCGCCCTCCTTCCCCACTGTCGGAATAGCCGGCAAGAAGGAACTGAGAGGGCGATGGGCCGGCTGCAGTATATATCGGGGCACCTAACGGCGCCACTCCAGGGGGCGCCAGCCGGCCCACCGAGTGTTGCTAGGGTAAAAATCTTCCGACGATCGTGCACGCCGCGCGCGCACACCTAACTGGAATACATATGAGCAACACATCTCGAAGAACACTAGTTACTACGGTGAGTAACCGTGTTTTTATTAGTTGTATAACTCTAGGGCCTAGGATCCCCAGTACAGTCCCTGTCGCAAAGAGCTTACACTCAGATTGTAAGATAAGGGGGGAGGGATAGCTCAGTGGTTTGAGCATTGGCCTGCTAAACCCAGGGTTGTGAGTTCAATCCTTGAGGGGGCCATTTAGGGATCTGGGGCAAAAATTGGGGATTGGTCCTGCTTTGAGCAGGGGGTTAGACTAGATGACCTCCTAAGGTCCCTTCCAACCCTGATATTCTATGATTCTATGATAAGAAACAGCAGCCAGACTGTGCCAAACAAATAACAGATTTCGCTTCAAAGATAAATCTCAAGTAGTGATCTTCAAATGTATTTGATCGGGGCTCCCCTTCTTTGTGTCTAGTTGTTTACACCCCCCCTCCCACAAGTACATATACTGCCACTCAGCTCGGAAGGCAGAGCAGAGAGCAGCGGCTGCTGGCTGGGCATCCAGCTCTGAAGGCAGTGGCATGTCAGCAGCAGCACAGAAGTAAGAGTGGCAATGTGAAAAGTGATATTCATCAATATCACTTTTCACAGCATCCTTAGTGCCCCATTGCCATCCTGACTGCTGCACTCCCGGTGAGGAATTGGTGGTGGTGGGGGGAATGGGAAGGGCTCTGGCTGTCTCCTTTATCCCCACTTCCTGGGTATGCACAGCCCTTCTGCACGAGCCCCAATCACCCATCAAGTGATCCATCCCATAGTTTGAGAACCGCTGGTCTAAAGGAATAAGTAGCTATACCAGAGGTGAGCAAACTAAGGCCCGCGGGCCACATCCGGCCCATGGGACCCTCCTGCTCGGCCCCTGAGCTCCCGGAAGGGGAGACTCCCCCTGACCCCTCCCCCACTGCCTCTCCTCCCCCGCAGGCTCAGCGTGCTGCGCCGCCGGTGCAATGCTCTGAGTGGCGGGGCTGTGAGCTCCGGGGGCAGTGCAGCTGCAGACCGGGGCCTGACTCGGTGTTCTGTGCTGCGTGGTGCACGGCTGCCTGTCCTGATGCAGCCGCGCCGCCAGCTCCGGGGGCAGTGCAGCTGCAGACCAGGGCCTGACTCGGTGTTCTGTGCTGCGTGGTGCACGGCTGCCTGTCCTGATGCAGCCGCGCCGCCAGCCGCCCGTGCTCCAGGCAGCGTGGTAAGGGGGCAGGGGGTGGGTTGGATAGAGGGCAGGAGAGTTCGGGGGGTGGTCAGGGGACAGGGAGAAGGGGTGGTTGGATTGAGTAGGGTGGAGGGGCTGTCAGGAAGGAGAGGAGTTGGATGAGGTGGAGTCCAGGGGCGGTCAGGGGACAGTGAGCGGAGGGGGGGTGGTTGATGGGGCAGGGGCCCGGGGGGTGGGCATCAGGAAGGAGAAGGGGGTTTGGATGGGGCAGGAGTCCTGGAGGGGCCGTCAGGGGGCGAGAAGCAGGAGGGGTTGGATGGGGGCGGACCACACCTGGCTGTTTGGGGAAGCACAGCCTCCCCTAACAGCCCCCCATACAATTTCAGAAACCCAATGCAGCCCTCAGGCCAAAAGGTTTGCCCACCCCTGAGCTATACTATAGTACGTCATGTTACAATGCAGAAGACACACAACCACATCTAAAAGACTGTGAAGGGTACCATTCCACACAGCAACTCATAGGTGTCTCATTAATATATGGAGAATGATATGAAAAGAGAATTGTTTTTAAACTGAGGAATGTTTATTGTCTTGTAAAATAGAAACAGAGTAAGAGGTGGATATTTGGGTTTTAAGAGTGCAGTCTTATGCCCTCTCCCGCTACCTGTTGGTGATTAGTCGTAAAATACATGCAGGTTTCACACTACTCTACAGTCAGAGTTTCACAAACAAACCAGTTTGACCTATTCATGGGCTAGAGTAGATCGGTAAGGCACATCCCAGAGTGAGATAAAAGTGCAGAGCTCCTCTGCGCAGGGCAGTATCAGGAAAGCAGAATTCCTCTCTGGGCACCCTCCAAAAGCCCACCATGCCAGGTATGCACATCCAATACTAAACACTCCTCGGGACACAGCCTGCTTCCTGTTGCACAATGTTCCTTCTTTGCAGCCAGCATAAAGAAGGGGTGGAGCAATTGCATGGCTTTATCCCTGCTCCCTTTGGGTGCCTTATACCCCCGAGGGTGTAAAGACAGAACAGTCTGCTCTTTACTGAGCTCAGGGACTGCAATTCTTTGTGACAGCTAAGCAGATGCTGCAAGGGGTAGGGAGGCCTCCTTTTTCCTCTCCCAATTATCATACACTTGCGTAAGGGCTGGGCAGAATTTGGTTCAGAATAAGAGGCTGGTTACTCGTGAGCAGAGCTTGTACAAGTAATGGTGATTTTTATGGCCATCATATACACTAATTGGAACTATACCTTGTAAGTGTCTTTGGTGGATATGGGCAGAGGAGAGGGAGGAGCTGGGGAGGGAGAAGAGACATGCTAAATACAGATACAATCATTTATACTTACTATATATGCCCTGTTTGTTTACTTGAACTTTCCTGGAAAAAACAGAGACTGGTTATGTAAGTGGAAATTCTGTGGGTTTTTTTGCTAATGCTTTTTCAATCATTCTAGAAATTGCATTGTTTAGTGTAAAACCTGGGTTGGAAGACATCCATGAAGACTGAAAGCTTCATAAAGCCCAAGCAGCTGCAAAACTTACTAGTCTTTGTTACATTAAGTAGAAGTGTCTTTGGCAAAATAACAGCTAATTAAAACCCTCTAATTTACAATAGTTTTACCTCTGTTACACTGATTTTACTTCAGAGCCATAAAACAATGGAGTGGAATGAATACTAAATATATTTAAATAATGTCCTTCATGAGATTTTTTTTCTGAAACATGACACTCAAATGCTATTTGGTACAGCAACAAAGAAGAGTGTCTTTAATTTATATTTAAAAGTAAAAATGCAGCCAACTTTTCAAATCCAAGCTAAAAGCTAATTAAACTAATTTCGAGTTTACTGTAGATACTAGCCACGTGAACATAAGAACAGCCATACTGGGTCAGACCAAAGGTCCATCTAGCCCAGTATCTTGTCTTCTGACTGTAGCCAATGGCAGGTGCCCCAGAGGGAATGAACAGAAAAGGTGATCATCAAGTGATCCATCTCCTGTTGCCCATTCCCAGCTTCTGGCAAACAGAGGCTAGGGACATCATCCCTGTCCATCCTGGCTAATAGCCATTGATGGACCTATCCTCCATGAACATATCTAGCTCTTTTTTGAACTCTGTTATAGTCTTGGCCTTCACAATGTCCCCTGGCAAGGAATTCCACAGATTGACTGCATTGTGTGGGGAAAAAACCTTCCTTTTATTTGTTTTAAACCTGCTGCCCATTAAGAATTCAAAGGATTTATTGACCCTAAACATGGAACAAATCAAAGAGCGGGTTTGCTACTGGACATACATCACTGGCTAGAAAGTTAAGATGGCTAAAGCTCTGGAACATGGATTAGACCCACTGGAGGCAGTTGAGTATATTGTAGCTATAGGAGTTTAAAGATGACCTTACTATCACACAGATAAGTGTTATAAATAATAATCTAGTCAAAAATGATAAAGGACAGCAGCTCCATTGTCAAGTCTTTCTTGTTAGGCACTGGTTTTGCATGGATGTATCATTTAGATGTGGCAGAATGAAGTCTTTCATATTCCAGAGAGAACCTTCAAAAGGTAAATCTAATTCCCAGGTACTTTCTCAGTAAGGCTGAGAAGGGGGGATAGATATTGAAATTCTGACAGGGAGTCATTGTGTAACCGATTACATTGTTAATGCAGAGTTTACATACATGGAGATGGTATACAGGTGATAAATCAGAAAGCCATGTGATACATTTATTTATCATGCACTTTTGACTGCTTCACCTGCTCTTTGCCCACTAAAGTATTTCCCTGTGGTCTATTTTAATATATGAAGACCCTGAGCATCTGCCAGTGTTTTTTTGTTGTTTTGTTTTAGTCAACCTCCAAAATGTTTGCTCCAAATGTTTGTACCCTCAAAATATGAAAATACCCCAGAATCAGAAGTAGTTCAGGCCCAGGATTGGCAATTAGAGCGGAGCAAATATTTGATAGGTTTGGTGGCCAAACCAAAAACCATGAAGTGGGGCCGGGGGCGAGGGGTGGAGGAGTAGATTGCTTTTGAACTGAAACTGATTTGATTTTGTTTTTCTCAACAAAATAAAAAAAAAACACCCCCCACAATTAGTTCAGGTCAAACAAAGCATTTTGCATGTTGGTTCCTTGATACTTAATTTCAGAAATGTAACTTTGATTTTTGCTTTCAGGGTGGTTTGTATGTATGTTTTTATTTATTTGCCAAAAGCATATGCAAAATTCATAAACAGTTCCAATGCCCTGAAAGATGTTTTTCAAAGAATTTACAATTTTCCAAAAATATTTCACCCAGCTCTGTTGAGTGCTAGGCCAGTGACAGGTTTTCTAGACCCAAAGTGTCATGATTTTAAAGTTCAATATCTTGTGACCCTAGAAGGATAGAAACAGGAGCTTTATACCATTGGATTATAGAGATGTACCCCTTTCCAACAGGAGTCAGCACTCACTTCTAGCCCTGGAAGGGTCTGAAATGTTGGACTTTATATTATCACATTACTATGTATACAAAGCTATCTGGTGTCATTTTTAGAGGTTTAAAAATGTCATTTTTCTCCATATCTGATCCCTGCACAGCTGGAGTCTTTGTTAAACCTGGTGTCTTAGTTACCAACAGATGGATACAAAAATAGTCCCAAGTAAATAAATAAATAAATAAATAAAAATTGAAAAGCTATTTTAGGAAAGTTTTATTTAAAATGTGGGATACACAGAATACATGATGATGTGGTATGATATGTAAGTATGACTGGTGATAACTCACCTATGGCTTTGCCAGTTGAGAATAATGCTCCCAACCCAGACTCACTAATAAAATCTTCATACTACATCATCATATAGTCTTTTTAGTATATGAATGCCATTTAAGATGCATTTGTCTTAGTGTGCACTCCTAAATTTGGCATTATGATGATGTTAGTGCAGAGCGGCTGCGGTACAGTGCAAAGTGATCTTGACAAATGGGTGGGTCATCTCACTCATGGGATAGCACCATTTGCTTCAGTAACACTACTTATGTAAGGAAGGCAGGATTTAGCCAAGGCTTTGTAATATAAATTGCAATTCTTCAGGACGAAAAGTGAAATTTACATATGTAACAGAATGATTTAGCCACTGAAGCTTGAGAACTACACCTGACTTGCAAAACATTTTGTAAGCCACAAACCTTCACAGTAAGGTGTTATTAACACTGCTGAGAGAATAATTTGGAGTAATAAATTACTCAACAAAGTTTGCCTTTATTCCTGTTCATGGAATTTCCTTGAACAGATCAAATTTCCCAAACTTATTTACAAATTTAATTTACTGTGGCTAGCTATTTGAAATCATGAGATTTGAGCTGTGTTGGTTGTTTGTGATTGGTCACAACACATTTTTTCTGTTCCTTGATTGGATGAGCATAACTCTTAGAATCAGATTTCTAGAGCAAAGCTTGATCAGTTTTTCTTTTTTCCTAGATACTTTTAGCGTATACTGTACCTTATCTGAGTTTTGAACTTGTGGAGCTTATCATAAATGTTTGATATACTATGGGCACCAGGGATTGTATAATGACCACCCATACTATACTTCTTACTGTTAGCATTTACCATTATGAAAATGTCAGTGACTCAGCAGCATTGTGGCACAGTTATCCTTGAGAGACTAGACGTTGTAAGTTCTAATCTTATTGTTGTCTTAGAATCCCTCTATTGTCATAGACAGCTCATATTCTCCAAGAGCAAAATATTGTAGGCCAAATACTGTAGTCAATACTAAGATGAAACTGCCATTGAAGGCAATGGAATCACAATAGATTCATAGTTTTCAAGGTCAGAAAGAACCATTGTGATCATCTACTTTGACCTTTATATATAACATAGGCCAAAGAACTTGCCTGAAATAATTCCTAGAGTAGATGTTTTAGAAAACATCCAATCTTGATTTTGAAATTGTCAGTGATAGAGAATACACCATGACCCTTAGTAAATTGTTCCAGTGGTTGATTACTCACTGTTAAAACTTTTCACCTCCTTTTCTGTCTGAATTTGTCTAGCTTTAACTTCCAACCATTGGATAATTGTATACCTTTATGTGCTAGGTTGAAGAACCGATTATTAGATATTTGTTCCCCATGTAGATATTTATGGACTGTAATAAAGTCACCGCTTAACTGTCTCATTGTTAAGATAAATAGATTGAACTCTTGTAAGTCATATTTTCTAATCCTTTAATCATTCTTGTGGCTCTTCTCTAAACTCTCTCCAATTTATCTACATCTTTCTTGAATTGTGGGCACCAGAACTGGACACAGTATTCCAGCAGTGGTTGCACCAGTGCCAAATATAGAGGTAAAATAAACTCTCTACTCTGAATCGAGATTCCCTTGTTTGTGCATCCCAAGGTTGCATTGTCTCTTTTCGCCATAGCATTACACTGGGAGTTCATGATCAGCTGGTTATCCACTATGACCCCCAAATCTTTTTCAGAGTCACTGCTTCTCAGGATAGAGTCCCCCATCCTGTAAGTATGACCTATATTCTTTGTTCCTAGATGTGCACATGTACAGGTAGCCATATTAAAATACTCATTGTTTACTTGCACCTAGTTTACCAAGCAATCCAGATCACTCTGAATCAATGCACTCCTCCAATTTTTGTGTCATCTGCAAACTTTATCCGTGATGAGTTTTTCTTTCAGATCATTGATAAAACTGTTAAATAATATAGGGCCAAGAACTGATCTCCGAGGGATCACACTGGAACAAAATCTTACATTATTTTATTATAGACCTGCTAGTGCTACATAATGATCATAGTCTGCCACTCTTACTGACATTTATGACGGTACTCTGAACATGCTGGGTTTTTTTTGTTTTTTGTTTTTTTAAAGTCCCTTGTTCTTGCTGTCAAATAGATGAAGTAGGGGAATAAAATGTAACGAATTTAAGTAACAATATTACCTTTTTTTTAAATAAATTCACACCCTATGAAGTATGGTGTCCCTGGCTAAGCAAGAGCTAGATAGCATGGAAACCAGTTGACATGGGGCATGACAGCAAGGTTAAGGCAACATGCAATATACCGTATATGTCTGTTCACCAAGATTAAATTTTAAAAATTTCATCCTCTAAGCAGTAATAAGCATGTCTGTGACTAACACAAAGCATTTAATCCTGAACTAGCACAAACCAAGCTAAAGACGCTTTAATCTTACACCATGCATTGTTCAGGCAGAACAGATGAAAACCTGATTTAAGAGGTAACTCTTTTCACTCCATCTGCCTCCTACTAAACAGGAAATGAACTTTGTATTCTGATACATAAGTGAAGCTCTGCCCCGAATTAAAACACATCAGATTGCCTGAATGCGGAAATTAACCACCTGATTGAAAGTGCACCTTATAAATATTAACTCTGACTGCATTCTAAAAATAGAAGGCATATTAAAACATCAAGTGTAATAAACATATGGCCTCTCCTTAGCAATCCTTACTCTTTATCCACTCCCATTTTCTGCTGGGATGTTGCAGGAGAAACCTGTCACTTGACCTTTCCCACAGTGGATTAATTTGTTGAGTAAGGAGCAGAGTCTGGAGTTTACAGCTGGATCTACTAGGGTGCTGGTGTGCTAATCCTACTCCACTGAGCTGCTTTTGGATTTAAATCCTGAAAGATGTGCTTATAGATTGAATGTTACTAAAATAGCCTTGATTTGTTAAGAAACAGAGGGGGAGAAAATTGAAACTCAGGAAGGGGTTATGATTGCACTGGATGTTGATGCTGATCTAATACAAACATTAGGGATTTTGGTTAAAGATGTTAAGAATAGCATTATGCTGTGGTTGGTCTGGTCTCAGAGGCATCCATTTGAATGTTTATGCCAGTGCTGCAGAGCTCTGTGACTAGAGCTTTCCAAGATGATAGTAAGGTCTGACAAACTTCCTGAAATAGCTCTAGAATTTCACTTTGAAATTCTCTTGTTCATTTCACCCCAGCTAATTACCACTTAGACTCAGATAGAGCTTAAATTACACCATATTATGGGGAAATTATGAAAATCTCCCAACAAAGGTTCTAACATGATCATAACTACAATTGATAAACATTAATTACTGGTTGCTGGAAGTCTCTGAAGGTCTTTCCCGAGCAGGTCTCAATGCAAGCTCTGTTTCTTGGAGGAGAGAGATGCTTCTGCCATTTGGAAAAGTATTTGTCTACTTCTGCCAGTGGATCATGTTGGCTGTCAAACCAAGAAACAAACAAACACCCCCCCCCCCAAAGACCAGCCAAGTAAAAATGCCCTTAAAACACATAAACACAAATAAACAAAGCCACCATGAGTGCTTTCTTAGTCTTGTTTGTAGTGGTGGCAAGGTAATGTGATACTTGTTCCCATTTGAAAGTTTGTTTTTTAATGCCTCTGGTGATATTTTATTGTGGTAACATTAAGTGTCAGAGCACCTAGAAATCTTATAGGTCTGTGTTTTAGTATTTATAACTAAATACATACAAAAAGAACAAGGAGTACTTGTGGCACCTTAGAGACTAACAAATTTATTTGGGCATAAGCTTTCGTGAGCTAAAACCCACTTCATCAGATGCATGGAGTGGAAAATACAG
Organism: Chelydra serpentina; assembly: GCA_037349315.1. NCBI lineage: Eukaryota > Metazoa > Chordata > Testudines > Chelydridae > Chelydra > Chelydra serpentina. The sequence continues at coordinate 10,092,063 of JBAIAC010000026.1, read as the reverse complement.
TAGGAAGATAGATAGATATATACACAGAGAACATGAAAAGATGGGTGTTGCCATACCAACTCTAATAAGACTAATCAATTAAGGTGGGCTATTATCAGCAGGAGAAAAAAAAACCTTTTGTAGTGATAATCAGGATGGCCCATTTCAAACAGTTGACAAGAAGGTGTGAGTAACAGTAGGGGGAAAATGCCCCTCTGCCATGTACATTGGCCAAACTGTACAGTCTCTACACAAAAGAATAAATGGACACAAATCAGACGTCAAGAATTATAACATTCAAAAACCAGTCGGAGAACACTTCAACCTCCCTGGACACTCAATTACAGACCTAAAAGTCGCAATTCTTCAACAACAAAAATTCAAAAACAGACTCCAACGAAAAACTGCAGAACTGAAATTAATTTGCAAACTGGATGCCATTAAATTAGGCTTGAATAAAGACTGGGAGTGGATGGGTCATTACATAAACTAAAAACTATTTTCCCATGCTAATTCCCACCCCCCTACTGTTACGCACACCTTCTTGTCAACTGTTTGAAATGGGCCATCCTGATTATCACTACAAAAGTTTTTTTTCTCCTGCTGATAGCCCACCTTAATTGATTAGTCTCATTAGAGTTGGTATGGCAACACCCATCTTTTCATGTTCTCTGTGTGTGTTCCTACTGTATTTTCCACTCCATGCATCTGATGAAGTGGGTTTTATCCTACAAAAGCTTATGCCCAAATAAATTTGTTAGTCTCTAAGATGCCACAAGTACTCCTTGTTCTTTTTGCTGATATAGACTAACAGGGCTACCACTCTGAAATCTAAATAAATACAGTTATATATACTAGCAGTGAAAAGTAAAAATACAGTGTAGCATTTTCAAAGGTAACATTTGGACTTCTAATACCAGCTCATGTTGTTTCTATCAACACAGGTTAGTAAACTATTCTATACCAACTAATACTGGTGACAATGTCATTTTTACATGCTAATAAGGGTAATTTTTTTTGAGTATTAACTATAAGACTACCATTAAACTCAACAGGTATTGCACATAGTTATATATTTAATACTGTTGATCAAAATATTTACTAGTAGTCAAAGTTGGAAATGGATACAGTTAAAAAGAGGATGGAGGAAATGGATACAGTTAAAAGTTGTAAGCAAAGGAAAATGTGCTTTGGAAGAAAGATGGAGAGCTGAAGAGGGGGAGATGTAGGAAGGATGTTCTATCTGACAGCAGCTGTAGAGAAGGCTTTCACATGTCAACATAGGTGAGATTGCATGAAAGGAGTGATTGAAGAAGGGAGAAATAAAGAGAAATAAGATCTGTGGAGTAAATGGTGTTAGATCACTATTTTGCATAAAGTCTCTTTAAAATCAATAAAATATTGGAATACATGTGCTGTAGTTTTCTGATAGTTGCATTTTAAAAAAGCAAGACAAAATGTGAGTTGGAAAGTCCATCCCAGGATTCAAATTCTCACCTGCATATATTTAGATTGTAATTTTTTGGGGCAGGGGCTGCCTCTTGCTATGTGTTTGTATAGCATCTTCACTGTAATATTTCACCCCTATTGTCTATATTTCAATGCCAGCTTGCATTCAAATAACACTCCGATTGCGGTGTTCTTGTAAAGATTCTCACCCTCACTGCTGGATGCTGAAAGTTCTTGATCAAACTAGCTTAGAAATCTGTTGAGTTCTTGCCAAAGCCACCCAGCCTGGACATCAGCAGGTGAAATATTTAACTATCTGATTTGATCTATGAATCACTGAAAAGGAGGTGAAGGAGTCTACAAATGTTTAATGATTTCTATTGAACAGATGAGCAGGAATCTATATATAGTCTGTGAAATGTCCCATCTCCGCAGCACTATTTGTTTTCAAAGCTCTGTGAATAATGCAGGTATCTCAGTAGGAAACTGCATAGTTTCTGTAGCAGTCAATTTGAGAAACAAAAGTCAATTTTCTGTTATTATACAGCTCCTTCTGGCATACAACCTCTATCTATGATGTTTTTGTGCTCTTAAATTTCTTTGATATGTCTTTCCAGTGTCCCTTCTCGTCTGAATGCTTGTGCTAAAAACAGCAGTATATATTGGTGATGACCAGCAAGATCATTACTATAGTATATCTAGCACATAGTTTGCTACTCAACTTGCATTGTCTGTTCAAACCAGACAAAAACCTGTGTTCTCCCATTCATTTCACGATCCAGTTCAAATTTGCCCTCCATAATCGTAAAATCTTCCATAAATTTGCTTCAGTCTTGTGACAGACTGACCTGTTGTGATGGGTTGGATCACAGAAACCCCCTTGGGACAACCACCTGATATGCTGGGACTACCTCAGAGCCCGTTTTCCCTGCCAGCTTGGGACTTCAGTACCTTGCCTTGTTTGAGCCAGACACACTTGCCTGCTGCAAACACAGATCCAAGTCTGAACCACGTCGCCCACAAGCTGCAGGCTTAACTGAAAACAGCTTAAGAAGTGCTCCTGTCTCTAGCACTCAGATACCCAGCTCTCAATGGGATCCAAACCCCAAGTAAATCTGTTTTACCCTGTATAAGGCTTATACAGGGTAAACTCATCAATTGTTCGCTCTCTGTAACACTGATAGATATGCATAGCTGTTTGCCTTCTCCCCTCCAGGTATTAATACTTACTCTGGGTTAATTAATAAGTAAAAAGTGATTTTATTAAATACAAAAAGTAGGATTTAAGTGGTTCCAAGTACAAACAGACAGAACAAAGTAAATTACTAACCAAAATAAAATAAAACACGCAAGTCTATGCCTAATACAGTAGGAAACTAAATGCAGGTAAATCTCACCCTCAGAGATGTTCCAATAAACGTTTTGACAGACTAGCCTCCTTCTAGTCTGGGTTCAGCAATCACTCACACCCCTGTAGTTACTGTCCTTTGTTCCAGTTTCTTTCAGGTATCCTTTGGGGTGCAGAGGCTATCTCTTGAGCAGTCTGAAGACAAAATGGAGGAGTTTTTCTAGGGTCTTATATAGTCTCTCTTGTCGGTGGACATCCCTTCCCCTCTCCTATGCAGAATCCAGCTCCAAGATGGAATTTTGGAGTCACATGGGCAAGTCACATGTCCATGCATGACTCAGTTCCTTACAGGCTGACGCCAAGTTCCCACGAAAGCTCAGATGTGGATTGGCGTCTCTCAAAGTTCATTGTTAGCTTAAGTGTTTCTTGATTGGGCACTTACTGAGAATAGTCTTTTCTCAAGAAGCTGACCAGCTGCTTCACTGAGGCTACTTAAAATCAAACAAGTACATAGCCAGTAACTTTGAATACAAAAATGATACATGCATACAAACAAGATGAATATATTCAGTAGATCATAACCTTTGCAGAGATATGTTACATGGCATATCTAGCATAAAACATATTCCAGCCCCCCCCCCATGTAAATATGTCATAATTACACTCATAAGCATACTTCTATAAAGCATTATGGGGTGCATCCTGGACAAACTTTATGGAATTAAGATTACATTTAAACCTTACTGAATAAATGTTAACATCTTTGGAGTTCATTGTATTAAAAATGTCATTACATGTGTGTTATCGTGGAAATGTGTGTGCTTCCATGGGAGAACAGCAGTGGGTGATGAGGCAAATTCACTAGGTAGTAATATCTTCAGAGAAGCCAAGCTCCTCCTTCCCCTTACTCTGCCCCGATTGGTATGCATATACTAATTCAAATTGGATTCTCCAGGGAGAGACAGACAGTGAAAGGGGTTTTGAATAAATAGCTTGTCTTTAAACTGGCTCATGGACTTTTTTGATCGAGCAAATGGACAAGACACCCGGTCCACAGAGGACCCCAATCCTTAGGGTAGGCTTGGAAAGACAGGGTGCTGGTTTTGAGATGAACCTGTGTTGAACTGGTAACCACAAGTTGACAGACTGGTCCTGTCAGAATCCATGTTAGGGTTGGGGTTAATTCTCGTAAGCCTGTAGTTTCTTTTATTGTTTAATGTGTTCTCTGTACTGCTTTTTACCTAAAGAATAAAATAGGCTTGATAGAAGAAACTGAGTGGTACTTAAAAATGTACCAATTGCAACTACACCTACATCTATGAAATCACATCTGTTAACCATCTCTTAAGAGAAAGCCAGCAGGTGTCCTGACAACTTGTCTGTGCTGGGAAATGCACAGTGAAGGTATTCAATTGGAAATATCCAGTCAGAAGAGAGAGGGATGCATGTCTCCATCCAGGCAACAGCTGGAGAGCTGGAAGTCTGAGGTTTGGGTGCACTTTCTGAACTACTGAGGAAAAATACAAGTGCAGTTGTCTTGAACTGTGACAAGTCTATTTTGCCTTTATTGTATTTCTTTACTTGACTCCCAACATTGGTTTTTTCTGTCCCTTCATGGTCTCATTAATTATGGCGAGACAACATTTTTGTCTGCCTTTCCTGCCACTTGGAGCATCCTTCTCCAGCTCATTAGCTCTTTTCGAATCTCATCGGAACACTTATCTTTTCTTCCTTGTCTGCACCTTCTAATTTCTGTTTCCACCTGCTATTATTTATTGTTAAAGTTCAGCAAAGAGTTCAGGAAAAATTCTATGATAAGCCGTTTGAATACTAATTTTATTTAGTCCTCCTTCATGACCCTCTGGATTCCTTTTTCTGCAAATATTCAAGTGGTCAAGCTTCACTGCATAAGTACTGGGGGGAGGCTTTAAATTCAACTATCTACTAAAATGAAACTATATATAAAAATACATAGGGTTGCAGTATCTGAAATTCAAACTTTGCACGACGTTAGTAAATTCCATAAGCCCATCAGTCAAAGAGTGAAAATAGTGCTGTGTGATGCATGTGGCTTACCAACATTGAGCAAATTGTGAATATTTTAATGACCTTTTTCATAAACAGTTCTTATTGGGGGGGAAATATTCAAAGAATCAAATACATTAATTTCGAGATCTGTTCACGAACCTCTAGCAAACAGGAAAAGAGACTACTCATCTCAATTTATTATTCAACTCTTTTATCTGAAAAAAATTGTACAAACTTTTTACAGCATGAGATGCTTTTCCCTTCAGCATTCTTTTCAGTTGTCAAATTGCAAAGGGACTTCCTCACTAGTCATATGAAAGCCTCTTAAAACTTAAATTTGAGGGTCAACTTGTAAAGGATATATGTTATGCTTAAAAAGTCTCTGCAAAGCATCTCCCTACAGTATGCAGAGTCCCGGTACTTCTTGGAGAGTCACACACACACAGGGCCGGCGCTACCATTAGGTAACTCTAGGCAGTCGCCTAGGGCACCAGGATTTGGGGAGCGGCATCTCAGGTCCCTCGGCGGCCGCCGGCAGGAGAGGCTGCCGCCGAAGTGCCACCGAGGACCCCGGCGGCCAAAGAAGCTGCCGCCTTGGACTCCGGCAGCACTTTGGCGGCAGCTTCTTCGGCATCCGGGGACCTCGGCGGCATTTCAGCGGCAGCCTCTCCCACCACCGCCTAGGGCAGCAAAAAATCTGGTGCCGCCCCTGCACACACACATGCTTTAAGACAAATCAGCAATGTTTCTTCAATAAAAACAATACATTACCCTTCATCTTTTTCCTTAAGTTAAACGGAAATGAAGTAATGAACAATATTCGATTTTATTTGCTGACTAAGAGAATTAATGTTTCAAAATTTCACAAGGTTATCTAATTTAGTGGAAGTCCGTTCAGTTCCTATTGCAAATAATTAGACGAATAAGAACATAAGTACAGCCATACTGGGTCAGGCCAATGGTCCATCTAGCCCAGTATCCTGCCTTCTGACAGTGACCAATGCCAGGTGCTTCAGAGGGAATGAACAAAAAAGGTGATCACTGAGTGATCCATCCCCTGTCATCCACTCATAGCTGCTTGTGTTATGTGAAGAGGTAAATAATACTTCCTTATTCCCTTTCTCCACACCATTCTTGATTTTATAGACCTCTCTCATATCCCTCCTTAGTCATCTCTTATCTAAACTAAACAATCTCATTTTTTAAAGGGAAGACAGCAGCAATGTGATAATCTTACATTTTTATTCTGCAGTGCTCAGGTATGCTGCAAGGATCTTTTGTCATAAAGCAGATTAATTTACTGTCGCAAAAAGGAACACAGTATCATACACTTACTAGGCTTTTTCTGTTTGCAAGATTTTTCACCCTTGTCTGTTTATGGACTTTTTAATTATATGCAAAATCTGTTCATTGTAATTAAGAAAAACTTTGAGAAATATGGCATGCTTTCCATTAAATGACCGATGTGAGTGTAACAGCAGCTGCAAGAATCATTATAAAAACATTGCTGTTATTTGGCAATGTGACGGGTCTGGCACTGCAGCGCCCCTTTGTGGCAGGAGGGGCTGAGGTGTCGGGGCCTCGCCACTCTGAAGTCCCTGCACCCGTCCCTTTAAGGGCGTCCGGTTGTGGCCTAATGGCCAAAGTCCATGTGACTTGCCCCACGTATCAGGCAGTGTGGCCTAGCTGCCAGAGTGCATATACCTCGTCCCGAGGTTCAGGGCAGTGTGGCCCAGTGGCCAGAGTCCATATACCTCGCCCTGAGGTTCAGGGCAGTGTGGCCTAGCGGCCAGAGTCCATACAACTCACCCCGCAGATCAGGGCAGTGTGGCCTAGCGGTCAGAGTCCACACAACTCGCCCCCGCAGATCAGGGCAGTGTGGCCTAGTGGCCAGAGTCTATATAACTCGCCCCGCAGATCAGGGCAGTGTGGCCTAGTGGCCAGAGTCTATATAACTCGCCCCGCAGATCAGGGCAGTGTGGCCTAGCGGCCAGAGTCTATATAACTCACCCCGCAGATCAGGGCAGTGTGGCCTAGCGGCCAGAGTCTATATAACTCACCCCGCAGATCAGGGCAGTGTGGCCTAGTGGCCAGAGGAGTAGGGGGACCCGGGCCCACCCTCTCCACTGGTTCCCGACCCAGGGCTCACCTGATAGCAGGGTTCCCCTTGTGCTTAGCTCGGCGAGGGATCCACCCGCAACACGCCGAGCATCAGTGCAGCATTAATGCTGCTGGCTTCTAAAGTCTCCCTGGGTCACTTCCTACCATCAACCGGGTTCTCCGGTCCGTCCCCTCCACTCGCCACCTCCGTCCGGGCTGCAGAGGGCGTCCCAGCTTGGTTGGCCCCTGGATCCTGGGGCGTTGGCTGTCCCACCTCGGGAGCTGGCGGTGTGCTTCCTTCTCCTCCGGCGGTCAGCCCAGACTGAGCCGCTTTGCAGGCTTTTATACCTGGGCTCCAGTTGGAGCATGTCCAGCAGGGCTTCTGGGGTGGGGCTTCCTCTACCAGGAAGGAAGGGTTAACCCCTGCTGTACCAGTGTGGGGCCGCTCTGCCCCGTCACAGGCATATGTATACTTCAGTCACTGTGAATGAAATATTTCTTTCTGAAGATAAGATTTTCTATATAGTCCATCTGATTAGGCTTTATCTCCACGTGACCTTTTTAAAAACTTTTGCATACTTGAAAGATAATCAGCTCCCTCTGCCAACCTATATGGATTCACTCTATAGAATAAGATCACATCATATGAAGTGCATGTGTAGGTATAGCAGATCAAAAGAAAAACAAAAATAGCAATCGTCTCTCCTTAATAAATTGCAGGGTGTTATTTTTTCAACAAGGTTGTTCAGAAAGACTGTAAAAGGAAAACTGTAGGTTATTTTATTTATATATCTATATAAATATACAATGTAAATATATATATATAGTATAATATAAAGTAAATATGATTCTCCCGAGTGTTTGAAACTTCATACTGGCTCAGTGAAATCCAGAATGACCTGTTGGTTGTACTTTTGCTCTAGATTTGTACCTTGTCAGACATGGACTGTACTATGGTAGCAGCTGTATTCCTGGGGGTAATTTAGGGTCCACCTGCATTGCAGTTTGGGCCATATCCAGAAACTGAATTAAATAACTATTCTTGAAAATAACTATTCTTGAAAACAATTATGTTGTCAAGTGACGGCTAGCAAGCATAGAACAAACCCTTTCATAACATGGTTTATTGTAAAATGTTCTTGACACAGTAGTGACCTTGAACAGTTCAGTGAAACAATTTTCAAGAGCTGATATTGAAACTGTTTTTTGGATACAGCTCAAATTGTAGTGTTAAGCTGTGTAGCAGTGTGGACTACAGGGTGTAAATTGCAGAGAGCACCAAAGTGTTGCACTCTGACTCTAGAACGCTGATGATGTGCACCAAACAGATTGTTGTTTGAAAGAGGACTACATTATCGTGAACTAGGTAAATTTTATTTTGCTCCAGCAGCATCCACATGGAGCAGTTAGAGCACAATGTTTTGATATGCTCTGCAGTTCACACCCCGTGCAGTCAACACTGTTACAGTGCAGACATAGCCTTAGTCTCAAGGAAAAAGTGTCCATGAACCTAAAAAGGATTCTCTTTCTACTAACCTAACTTAAGGGCAATCACGTACAAAGAGGAGAATTTATTTTGCCAAAGTTAGAACCTACTGTGGCATAAAGACCTACCTATGGGGAAAGGTTTAAAAAAAACTGGTCTTGTTTAGTCTTGAGAGAAGACGACCAAGGAGGGATCTGATAAGTCTTCAAATATGCTAAGAGCTGTTATAAAGAGGACAGTGATAAGTTGTTCTCCATGTCCACTGAAAGTAGAACAGGAAGTAATGGGCTTAATCTGCAGCCGGGGAAGTTTTGTTTGGATATTAGAAAAAACTTTTTAACTATAAGGATGGTTAAACTCTGGAATAGGTTTCCAAAGGAGGTTATGGAATCCCCTTCATTGGAGGTTTTTAAGGACAGGGTGGACAGTCACCTATCAGGTAAGGTCTATGTTTATTTTATCTTCCCTTATCACAGGGGACTGGACTTGAGGACTTCTTGAGTTCCCTTCTAGCCCTACATTTCTATGATTCTATTATTCTGTGAAACTCTAGCTTTCAAAGAGAATGCCAAACCTTTGATATACAAACTAGAAGGAGCTCTAGCAAAAAGACAAGTTGGAAGCGTCTGCATGCCTTTTTATTACTACTATTGTATTCCTCCTGTCGTCGTAGAACAGTGGTTTTCAACCTTTTTTTTTCATTGTGAAGACCCCTAAAAATTTTCAAATGGAGGTGCAGATGCCTTTGGAAATCTAAGACATAGCTGATGGCCCCCCAAGGGTCCGCTGACCACAGGTTGAAAACCATAGTTCTAGAAGCAGGCTAGATTATTGATGAGCAAGGATATATGGTTTGCATAGCACAAGCTATCATTTAATTAGAACTACATATTTTAAAATTAAGATTCTCATGAAAAATAATGGTTTTAATGAAGGAAAATCTCTTGTTAAATTTGAATATGCTAAAACACATGGAATTCTTCCATCCCTAAATTGGTAACTAATTTGGATACATCAAATACATGAGTTTTACTAAATTCTGATCAATTTAATTCTTAGTCATGAGGTTTATTCATACAGGTTTGCCTGAGCAGAACAGCCCTTGAGCACAACACATTTCTTTCTAGATACAGTGTCTTCACGTAGCTGTTAACTTTGTGCACGCTCCTTTCTTCTCAAGGCATCCAGGAGTCTGATGTGTAGAGGAGTTCAAGTGGGGACTTGGGCAACATTGCTTCAGTGTGCTGCGCATTTGTCTCCTTGCTCAGGAATCTGAAAATGAACTCATGATTCAGACATGCTGTTTCCTGTTAGATCTTTGAATATCCATTCTGCAATTGTAGCCTACACTGGTCTCTGTCTTCGTTCTGCTGATGGCAAGGAGACAGCATCTTATTGTGTTCCAGGAAACAGTATTAAAAAATTCAAATGTGTGTACATGGATTTTAAAACATATTATGACAAATAGTTGTCATTTGGAATAGTGTGACCTTTTCCATTAGCAGAATCCCTTAAAGTGCTTCTTGGTCATTGTATTTTCAAGTACTTTGAGTCAATTAATGTAACAGTAGCTTGCAGATCCCACTCCTGAACTCTAAAGAGTGATGCTCTTGCCCCACCTTACTGAGTTATATAAAGGCAATTTGGTTACACTCTCACCTGAAATTCCATCCTGGACCAGTTTCTGAGCTTCACTTTGATCTACTGCCTTGTCAGCATCCCTTCTTTTCCTCTTGCTGTAACTGTGTGTGTGCACGCTCTCTCTCTCTCTCCCACCACAGCCCCCGACCCCCATCTGGTTTTAATAGCTTTAACAGATTGCAGATTTCTTACAGCTAGGAGAGTTCTCCACAAGATCACATGGTAGATAAGTTGTGCTTTTGTTGCCGAAGCTCCTAGGTTTGATCTCCACTAATTGGCATGATCGTCTCTGTATTCAGTACAGTTCTTTACAAATGCTCTTTAGGAATGAGGCATGTTCCCCCAGTTATTTAATTCCATTGATACTACTGAATGAGGTCAGCTGTGTCCAAAAGGAGGATGTCATAGTGTCATTGTCATTATTACATTCTGGAGCAGTTATGCTCTTGGAGCTCTTTGGGGCAAAATGAAGATTTAACTTTGAACTGCTGGTTCATAAAGAGACACACGCAAAAAAATCCCATCTCAGATATTTTGCTTGTATTGGGGCGTATTTCACTCTTAATTCCAAGAAAGTGAATAAATCTATGTCGGTGTTTTTGCAGTAGTGGCGCACAGCACTGATTTGTAATGCTAGGAAAAAGCAATAAAAACTGCAAGACTTCCCTGTCAGCTTCCTTTCCTAACTAAAGGGGAGATTTTCAAAGGCACAAAGAGCTCTTGTGTGCCTAACTGCCCTTTGTGCCTCGGAAAATCCCTCTCCTATCTTTTTAGGGCTTGTCTACACTAGGGTGACCAGATTAAAGCAACAAAATATCGGGACACATGGGGGAAGCCAAAAAAACGTGGCCGGAGCGGAGTTGTCCAAGCAAAAAAAAAAAACGGCCGCGACCACACAAGGCACGTTAAAGATCATTCTAAAATGATCCTCTCATTTGAACAGGTTTTTCTTTAAATCAGTTTCACAGTTGCAGTTCAAACCTTTGTAATCTAACTTGCAGTCACTTAGCAATAAAACTGCACTTTCCCAAATGTGGTGTTCATGATACATGCAACCACAATGAGTATTGGAATAACAGGTCTTAAATTTTTGTGGAAAGGATGAGTCTCGTGAAGGAAAACTGAAAAATGCTACCTAAAAATGGCAGAGCTTTATAACTCATTGTTGACTATTAAATAAATGTGTTAGCTTTCCTAATACTCATCTTCATGGCTCCAGTCTGCAACAAAAATGAAGGATTTGTTATTCCTATTACGCATCCCTGTTAGTTTATTGCTAGTTATAAAACATGTTGGCTTAGGTTTAGGTCCCACTGAAGTAAATTGTTTTTGCTGTTGACTTCATTGTACCCATATTTGTTCTAGACTTCAGTTTTGTCAGAGGTATCTAGATACAAGTTCTCTTCTATACTAATATTTCTATCACCAACAACTAACTACTGTGAATAATTAAAATACCATGTGCTTATTCCTTGGTTGTGGAAGCACAACTCCTTGTCACTCAGTCAATTGTGCGCGCGCGCGCGCGCGCACACACACACACCCACCTACCTAGAGGTCCCAATTAGATCAGGACTCCATTTTAGTGGATACCGTATAGACATGTAGTAAGATAGTTCCTGCTCCAAAGAGTTGAAAACGTTAGTTTAAGAAAAGCCTTAACAAGCAGGTGAAGCAAAGAGGGTTGTGATGGACTGGTCATGGTAATAGTAATATTAGGGTACTTTTCCTGGTTTTGTTGTTTGCCTAACACACATCCATGAACAGATACATTTCAATAATAATTTAAATAACATCACCTCAGAAAATATTCTGTTTTCATAGAAGGGATCATAAAATAAAAATATTCCTATTACTGCTCCTACAACTCCTATGAAGAAATGTGATGCATTTATGCTTTGTTGCTCAGTGGCTGGCATTAGTTTCCTTATTTTCAGTTAATGCCACAATATATATTTAAAATGAATAGCTACTTTGTTGCAAAAGCAAAACCCTATTGATGGAGCTGAATTATTCTTATCTACCCAAATTACCCCAGAATGATACAGTCTGTGATTCTGCATGCCATGTGGCACTAGCCTATAGTACTTGTCTTCTACCTGCCCCTCCCCCCTTCCATAGTAGACATTTCACTTCCCCAACCCATAGTGGACAATAGAGGCTTTCCTGTTTGGTGGTGAACTGCAAGGAGATAAAGTACTCCACCATTTTAATTGTGTTGAGTCTGACCTGGAAAAACTGAATTGTAATGAATTGTGTGCTTTTTTCTTTGCAAATTACAGGAAAAGAGAAGGCTAGTATAAATGAGAAAGAATAGGGTTTAGAAGTCAGGCTTTTGCACAATTGGAGGTTTCTTGCAATTTACTTGTTTGCAGTTGCCATCTGCTTCTTCAGAAAGCAATAATGAGCCACTAGTTGGCATGTTGGCTGATTAGAAACCTCTGCCAATTTAGAGAGGATTGATGGATTACTGATGTGTGACTGTTCAAAAGCACACCTCTCCCTGCCATTGCAAATTAGAAGGGATCTCTCATTTCAGCATATAAATTACCTTATCCTCTTAGAGACAGAGAGAGATTTACACTTACAGTGAGATGTTCTAGGAATATAAAAATTAATCACACGTTATATTTGAGGTTCTGTTTTCAATGGATTGAGTGCAAACAGCATCTTTTGCTCTGGCAGACGCTTCATATATTACCCTAGTAGGCACTGATCTGCATAATATTATGCAAGCGAAGGTGTGATTGTAATACAGGAAGATACATGTGTGCTACCTTTAATTTGGTGAGCATGGGTAACTCAGCACGTGTAGATGTGATGATATGGCCTTCAGCACGAGCTAGCCGCCTGAGTACAAGCTGGCTGTGGAACCGTGGGTGCATGCTGAGGTGGCTAGCTCATGCTGGAGCCCAGGCAGCTATATATACACTGCTATTGTCACCTGTGCTAGCTAGATTAAAAATACAATCCCACTCTCACTTGCAGCATACACATACCCTTAGACTAGCTGGTCTTTGAGGGGGAGATTTTCAGAGGCACAAAGAACAGTTAAATGCCCAATTCCTACATAAAGTCAATAGGAGTCGGGTGCCTAACTCCCATTTGTGCCTTTGAAACTCTCCTCCCCTCCTTTCCAAATGGTCAGGCGAAAATGTTTAATAGTATATTTTGAAGTTTCTTTATATACTGTTTTAGAAGGATCCAGAATGGACCTGTCTCCAGTTCTGTGAGAAATTTCCCTCACTCCCCCTTGGGATCATTGCACAGTAGAATTACCCCTGCTGATTCCAAAGCTGCTCTGATGAATATTTAAGCATGACATTCTGTGCAGTGGAGAGAAAAGACTGTATGAAGAGAACACGGCTGCAGCCTTTTATTTTTTTCTTCTCTGTCTCAGCTATTATTTTTATGGTAATTTATATATATGTGTGTGTGTCGAGAGAGAGAGAGAGAGAGCTTTCATTCAAACAATGCAGAATATTTTATTTAATATTTTTATATAATTTAAATAAAATAAAATATTCTGCATTGCATGAATGAAAGCACTCCCTCATAGAGCCATTAGCACGAGACAGAGGGAAGAAAAGCAGTGTTAGATAGGCAGACCAGAACCAAGAAAAAGCCCCCAATTCTTTCCTGCTATTATTAAGCTGCTGTGTAATCACATAACAGCTTTACCAGCCAATATTAATATATGCAAATATACAATTTAAAGTTTATGCACACCTACACACTCATTAATTCACACAGACAAAATCTTAGTGGAAAAGTCAAGCAGGCATGTACAGTACAAATGAACAACTCACATAAAGACTAAGACTCCGATCCTCCAAGTTGTTCTGCCTGGGCAGGTTCCCAGAGCCTATGCTAAGCCCTGTTAATTTTATCAGGGCTCAGCATGGGTGCAGGGGTCTGCCCATATGGAACAAACTTAAAAGATCGGGGCCTATGGACAAATTCTGCTCTGAGATACATCTAGCTCCCATTGAGTCTATCCTAACCTAATCTGAAGGAGGAATCTGGCCCACAGGAAGAAATACAAGCATTATCCATTGTAATGTGGGCCATGGTCTGCACTTGGTTACAGTTGTGCAGCCCCAGTGAGGTGCACAAACTGTACACATGTAATAGCATGTAGAACTGGGCCCATTATGTTTAAATAATGTGAAGTATGGGATTCAGGGTTGGGCATTTATCATAGCCACACTCTTCAAATACACTGATGTGGTTTGAAGAAGTGCTAATTTCGAGTAATTACCATCTGGTTAACTACTAAGCATTTCTCATTACTTTGTGATCCCATCCCTGCATATATATGATTTTTTATAAGAAGAAATACCTGGATTGTAATCTCTTTGAGGTAGGGATTGTCTGTTTGTTCTGTATTTGTACAGCACTTAGCGCAATGGCATCATGGTCCATGATTGGAGCTCCTAGGTGCTACAATAATACAAATAATAAAACAATTAGAAGGAGGTGGCGAGAAACAGATAAGTAAGACGCCAGTGCCCGCAGCACTGTATGAATGAAAGACAGCTGTGTCTAATACTTTTAATGGGCCAGATTCTGAAGTCCATAGTCTCGCTCTTGTTTTATGCTGTTTGTGTGTGTCCCCACTATGTGTGTACTTTACTAATAAATAAACAACAGTGCAGTTACCAGAGAAACTTACCTGTGAGGTGATCACATGTACCCAAGACATAGAACAGCCTGTTAACCTACTCACAGTAAATGGGTTAGACACTCTTTTTTTTAAAAAAATTATTTTTGGGGGGGGGCAACACTTTCAAGGTAATTACCTAGACTACAATTTAAAAACAAAACAAAACATTTGTCAGCTTGGCTGACTTTTCCTCATATGCTAATATTTCACAAGCAAAACTGGAGATGATTCTTGTTTTGTAAAACCTGTGTCAGATGGCTCTTGGTTTTGTAAAACCCAAATAAGAGGTGATCCAGTTTTTATTTATACAATTCTGCAAACTTTAGCTAGTGACAGAGTTGGATAAATGGTCTTGGCCTATCTATAGATACACAAGAGTTTGAGCAACGTCTTCCTTTTTAAAGAAAAAGCTATAAAAATTGAAGAAAAAAGGTGTAATTTAGTGTAAAAAGGGAGTAATGTGGTTGTGAAACACTAGAAGTGTGTATCATGCAGTATACATATACACATACATACATATAGTGCCATTCCCCCATCAGCACGACCTGTTCAGTCCTTCCGATATATTTTATACCCTGATATTACCATGTCCCATTGATTATTCTCATTACACCAATTTTCTGTGATGCCTCTTATATCAATATCCTCATTTAATATGACGCACTCGAGTTCACGCATCTTATTATTTAGACTTCTAGCATTTGTATATTAAGCACTCTTAAAAACTTGCTATTGTCAGCCAGTGAATGCCAGTGTGAAATCCCTCCCTGAGGGCTTTAGTCTGAATTAAGAAGCATGTAGGCCTTGTGCTGGCCCTCTGTATAGAGGTAAAATTTGGCACCCAGTCAAGAGCCTGGGAGATGGGGGGAACTATTTACAAACCACCAACACAATGGAAGCCTTTGCATTTATTTGAGTGGGCATTGGATGAGATCCAGAGATAAAATTACTCAGTCACTTGGGAACCCAACATTATTATAATACATTTTAATCTGTAGGATGGAGTAATGTGCTACTCACCATGAGTATAGGTGCCAGAATGACAAATAAGTGCACTTGACTGACAAATAAGATTGTAAGGAAAGCACAGGGTTAAGGTAGGACATAGATTATGGGAACATGATGACATGGTTAGTGGGTTAGGCATACATACATCTAGGTGGCTCCAGAATGCTTTCTTTAAGTGCATCCTTTACTTTCTTTGCACAAGTAACAGTAAAAGAAATAGCTGGGGGAAATTCTCTTGCATCTCTCTAGGTGAATTCTTTCAGTTGCAAAGGATTTGAAGGGGTAAAGTCTAAATTTTTGCTTTTTCATTTGCAAGGCTGGGAGACTGAGAATAGATTTGGACAGAGGAGAAAAGGAAAGGTTTTGATAGAAGGTCTGAGAGGGCTTACAAGAAACTGACTGTGATAATAAAGACTGACTTTTTTTTTTGCCTTGAAATATTTACTTTTAATTCATAAAGGCTGTGTGACTCCATTCTTTTCCAGATGTAAAGTGGAAATATTTAAACTTAACTACATTTGCTAAGTACTTTGAGATCTCTAGGTAAAAGATGCTATTTAAATACAAAGTGTTGTTGTTGTTTATTTAAATTGGGGCTCTTACTTTCTATGCAATAATACCTAGTTGATTCAAACCCCTTTAATCAGAGACTCCCTTTCATCTCAGTTTTCATTATGTCAGCTGGTTTGAATCACTTATCTGGTCATTCCCCAATGATCTTAAATCCATGTTATTTCTAATTTGTTTGTTCGCCAGAATATTTTGACTAACCTGGCTTTGGTAGTGTTTATATTCAAAAGCTGTTAGTTTGTACACATCAGGTTAAACTTGTATCAGTGGAGTTGCACTACTGTAAAAGCAGTGTAGCCGAGAAGAGAATTAGGCATATTGCATCTAGTATTTTTCCCAGTTATTCAGTGGAACACATATCTTTATGATAGCAAATTAACCTCAAGAGTCCAGATGAATTACTGCATGACTTTAGCAAAGCTTTTGATATGGTCTCCCACAGAATTCTTGCCAGCAAGTTAAAAAAGTATGGATTAGATGAATGGACTATAAGGTGGATAGAAAGATGGCTAGATCGTCAGGCTCAACAGGTAGTGATCAACAGCTCGATGTCTAGTTGGCAGCCGGTATCAAGCCGAGTGCCCCAGGCGTCGGTCCTGGGGCTGGTTTTGTTCAACATCTTCATTAATGATCTGGATGATGGGATGGATTGCACCCTCAGCAAGTTTGCGGATGACATTAAGCTGGGGGGAGAGGCATAGGCGCTGACTCCGTGGGTGCTCCGGGGCAGGAGCAACAACGGGGAAAAATTGGTGGGTGCTCAGCACCCACCGGCAGCTCCCCGCCAGCCCCGGGGCCCGCACCCAGCTCCGCCAGCCCCGGGGCCCGCGCCCAGCTCACCTCAGCACCGGGCGATGTTGCGGGGCCCCGCCCCCGACACCAGACGACATCATGTCAGGGGCGGGGCCCCGCAACGTCGCCCGGCGGCAGGGCCCGGCGTTGGGGACGGGCGACCGCACCCAGCAGCGCCTGTGGGGAGAGGTAGATATGGTGGAGGGGAAGGGATAGGGTGGAGAGTGACCTAGACAAATTGAAGGATTGGGCCAAAAGAAATGTGATGAGATTCAACAAGGACAAGTGCAGAGTCCTGCACTTAGGAAGGAAAAATCCGATGCACTGCTACAGGCTGGGGACTGACTGGCAGTTCTATAGAAAAGGTCCTGGGGATTACAGTGAACGAGAAGCTGGATATGAGTCAACAATGTGCCCTTGTTGCCAAGAAGGCTAACGGCATATTGTGCTGCATTAGTAGGAGCATTGCCAGCAGATCAAGGGAAGCGATTATTCCCCTCTATTTGGCACTGATGAGGCCACATCTGGAGTATTGCGTCCAGGTTTGGGCTCCCCACTACAGAAAGGATGTGGACAAATTGGAGAGAGTCCAGTGGGGGGCAACAAAAATGATTAGGGGTCTGGGGCACATGACTTGCGAGGAGAGGCTGAGGGAAATGGGCTTATTTAGTCTGCAGAAGTGAAGAATGACGGGGCTTTGATAGCAGACTTCAACTACCTGAAGGGGGGTTCCAAAGAGGATGGAGCTAGGCTCTTCTCAGCAGTGGAGTATGACAGAACAAGAAGCAATGGTCTCAAGTTGCAGTGGGGGAGATCTAGGTTGGATATTGGGAAACACTATTTCACTAGGAGGGTGGTGAAGCACTGAAATGTGTTACCTGGGGAGGTGGTTGAATCTCCATCCTTAAAGTTTTTTAAGGCCCAGCTTGACAAAATCCTGGCTGGGATGATTTAGTTGGGATTGGTCCTGCTTTGAATAGGGGGTTGGACTAGATGACCTCCTGAGGTCTCTTCGGGTATGTCTACACTACGAGAATAGTTCGATTGATCTTAAACTGAACTTGTGAAACCGATTTTACAAAGTCGATCGTGCGAATCCACACCAAGGACATTAATTCGAGTTTGTGAGTCCACACTAACGGGGCAAGCGTCAACATTGCAAGCGGTGCACTGTGGGTAGCTATCCCACAGTTCCCGCAGTCCCCGCTGCCCATTGGAATTCTGGGTCTAGCCCCCAGTGCCTTTTGGGGCCAAAAATATGTCGAGGGTGGTTTTGGGAACATGTCGTCATTCGACCCACACTCCCGCCCTCCCTACGTGAAAGCGCTGGCGGGCAATTACATCGCGCCCTTTTCTGGTGATTGACAGCGCGGACGCCACAGGACAGCGAGCATGGAGCCCTCCGCGATTATCGCTGCTGTTCTGTTCGTTGTCAACACCTTGCGCCTTATCGTCCACCTTTTCCAGAGGCAGGTGCAGAGAAATAGGGTGAGGAGGCAACAGAAACTCCGCGAGGACATGAACTCTGAGAGGGGCACAGACCTCTCGCAAAGCATGGGACCCCGGCCCCTAGACATCATGGTGGCAATGGGTCACGTTGATCCTGTGGATCGGCGATTCTGGGCCAGGGAAACAAGCACTGACTGGTGGGACCACATAGTGCTGCAGGTCTGGGATGAATCCCAGTGGCTGAGAAACATTCGGATGCATAAGGGCACTTTCCTGGAACTTTGTGAGTTGCTGTCCCCTGCCCTGAAGCACCAGGACACCCGGATGCGAGCTGCCCTGACTATCCAGAAGTGAGTGGCTATAGCCCTCTGGAAGCTTGCAACGCCAGACAGCTACCGGTCAGTCGCGAATCAATTTGGAGTGGGCAAGTCTACCGTGGGGGTTGCTGTGATGCAGGTAGCCCATGCAATCGTTGACCTGCTGCTCTCAAAGGTAGTGACCCTTGGAGACGTGCAGGTGATCATAGATGGCTTTTCTGCTATGGGATTTCCAAACTGCAGCGGGGCTATTGATGGGACACACATCCCCATCCTTGGACCGGCCCACCAGGGCAGCCAGTACATTAACCGTAAGGGCTATTTTTCTATGGTGCTGCAAGCACTGTGGACCATAAAGGACGTTTTACAAACATCAACGTCGGATGGCTGGGCAAGGTTCATGACGCTCATGTGTTCAGGAACTCTGGTCTGTTCAGACGGCTGCAGGAAGGTATTTACTTCCCGGACCGCAAAATAACTGTTGGGGATGTGGAGATGCCGGTAGTGATCCTCGGGGACCCAGCCTACCCGCTAATGCCCTGGCTCATGAAGCCATACACAGGCGCCCTGGACACTGAAAAGGAGCTCTTCAACTACCGGCTGAGCAAGTGCAGGATGGTGGTGGAGTGTGCCTTTGGCCGTCTGAAGGGGAGATGGCGAAGCTTACTTACTCGCTCCGATCTCAGCCAAACAAATATCCCCATTGTGATTGCAGCTTGCTGTGTGCTCCACAATCTCTGCGAGAGCAAGGGGGAGACGTTTATGGTGGGGTGGGAGGTTGAGGCCAATCGCCTGGCTGTTGATTACGCACAGCCGGACACCAGGGCGATTAGAAGATCACAGCGGGACGCGCTGCGCATCCGGGAAGCTTTGAAAGCTAGCTTCCAGAGCGAGCAGGGTAACCAGTGACTGTTTCGCTTGTTAAAACTGAAGCTGAACCAGCCCCCGTTTCTTTACCCAGTTACCGTTGTCTATCCTCTCCAATTACCAGCATCCTTTCCCCCCCGCTTCAGTCCCCACTTTAAAAGTATAATAAAGGAAACATTGTTTATTAAAACCGTCTTCTTTATTAATGATTTCTCGGTAAAGGGTTGAGACTGGGACGAATACCGCGGTTGGGGAGCGGGTGGAGTGATGGAAAGGACGCTTCCCAACTCGGGGAATGACAGGCTCCTGCTCCCTGAGCAGTCCGCAGTGGTGTACTGCTTGTTTCAACGGAGCCTGCAACCCCTCCTGTTGGCAACTCTGTGAGGGGGGGCCTGTGTGACTTCTTGGCCGGGGATTGCGGCCACTGATCCCCTGCTGCATGGATCTGTCATGCAGGCTATTGCCTGCCGCCAACGATCTGCAGCCACCCTCCACCACCAGAAAGTGACAGCCCTCTCCCATAGAGAATAGGAAAACCCCCTCCCAGAATGGCAAGTGTGCCTAGTGAATGCAATGTGAGTGTGACTTTCTGTTGAACCTTTTCCCCTGTCCCCACCCTGTTATCGGCGACTATCGTCTCAAATCACAAACCACCCCTCCCCTCCCCCAAAATCGAACAGCCCTTTGAAAGATAGTCAAGGAATCAGGAATTTTCAGAACACAATTTTTTATTAAGGAGAGCAAACTTTTAAGATGAAACTTGGACGGGGGCTGGGGTGGGGTGCATTTGGAGGGAAGTAAAGGTCCCATCTAAATTTTTGGAAAGGAGAGCCTTCTGCTACTGGAGCAGTCCGCAGGGGTGGAGTGATTTTTTCCGCGGCCCCTGCCTCCCCTCGTTCTACTGACTTTGGGTGAGGAGGGAATTGGACTTTGTGGCAGGGGAAGGCGGTTGGAAATAACATACAGAGGTGCCCTTTCCTCCATCCTCCGTTCCTGCAGAACGTCAACAAGGCAGCGGAGCGTATCTGTTTGCTCCCTCATTAGTCCAAGCAGCGTTTGAGTCGTCTGCTGGTCTTCCACCCGCCACCTGTCCTCGCGAGCTTCAGCCCTCTGCTCCCGTTCGCTGACTGCTCGCTCGGACCTTGAGACTTCCTCTCTCCGCTGTGCAGCATCATTTCGGGAACAGACCATCAGTTCCGAAAACATGTCATCCCAGGTTGTTGTTTTTTGCGCCGCCTGATCTGCGCAAGCCTCTGGGAGGGCGATCCACGGGTAGGGAGGGAGACACTCGCAACTGTGGGATGGGAGAAAGGGAGTGTATTCCTCAGAAAGATACATTTTCTCGAACAATGCCTATACTCTTTCCCTGTGAACAAGACCATGCATACTATCTATCACATGTGCACTCAGTACAAGGTCGAATATTATGTCTTTGTATTAAGTGCCGGGGTCCTGGTGTTCAGATCACACAAGCGGACCTGGACACTGGAAAACTGCTCTCTGGAGACCATGGTAAGCCGTTGCCTTTGGACTGCTGTGACCTAACCTCACAGCAGTGCGGTACTCCCATGTTTCAAGCACAGTTCCTAGCGGTGGCCAGTTCCTGATGCCGGCAAAACCGCTTGGCTACAACGGCTCGCCTACACGTTTACCCCCCCCCCCCACCCCCTCCGCGGGACCGGTACTAGGAACTCTCCCTGCCCGCGACCCGCTGTGTTGTAACGGCTCGCCCACCCTCCCCACCCCCTCCGCGGGGCTGGTACCGGGAACTCTCCCTGCCCACAACCCGCTGTGTTCTAACGGCTCGCCTACCCTCCCCACCCCCTCCGCGGGGCCGGTACCGGGAACTCTCCCTGCCCGCGACCCGCTGTGTTTTAACGGCTCGCCTACCTTCCCCACCCCCTCCGCGTGGCCGGTCCAGGGAACTCTCCCTGCCTGCGCACGGCTGTGTTTTAACGGCTCGCCTACCCTCCCTACCCCCTCCGTGGGGCCGGTTCAGGGAACTCTCCCTGCCTGCGCACCGCAAAGTTTCAGCGGTTAGCCTCACAGCTACCACCCCCCCGCATGTCTGCAAACCGCCGGTTGTCGTTCTTTAAAGGAAAAATCAAGAAGTCACTATACTAACAAAAACACCCATTCAAACCAGGGCACCATGACTGATATCACTCTGATGAGGATTTCGGAGACAGACAAAGACCGCATGATGCGTGAATGCCAGCAAACCCCAGGGCCCTATGCCACCATGCTATGCAAGGCATTGATACCAGAGTACCTGCAGCTTGCATGGCGCGGAAAAGTATCCTACCATGGAGGAGATAGTAAGGCCGCTCTCCCTGGGAACCTGATGCAAAAGCTTTCACTGTACCTACAGGAGAGTTTCGTGGAGATCTCCGATGAGGATTTCTCCTCTATCCCCATACATATTGACAGACTATTCGAGTAGTTGCCTTTGAAAAGATTGAAAACTGAAGCGCCTATTGCAAAGCAAGCAATAAAAACACATTGATAACAAACCAATGCCTATTCTATTCAAAATAAATGTTTAAAACACCGACCTGATGATCCTTCGCCTGGGTCCTGGTCCGGGCTGCTGCTTTGGGAGGGTTCGTAGGGGATCTCGGTGAGGGTGATGAACAGATCCTGGCTGTCGGGGAAATCAGCGGTGAAAGCGCTGTCGACTGCCTCATCCTCCTCCTCTCCTTCCTCTTCTTCACCGTCCGCAAAAATTTCAGACGATGTGGCCGTAGATAAGACCCCATCATCAGAGTCCACGGACACTGGTGGTGTAGTGGTGGCAGCACCACCGAGCATAGCATGCAGTGCCTCGTAAAAACGGCATGTGTGTGGCTGCGATCCGGAGCGTCCATTGGACTCTTTGGTTTTTTGGTATGCCTGTCGCAGCTCCTTGATTTTTCACGCGGCACTGCGTTGCATCCCGGACGTATCCTCTCTCCGCCATTGCCTTGGAAATCTTCTCATAAATTTTCGCATTCCGTCTTTTGGATCGCAGCTCCGAAAGCATGGATTCATCGCCCCACACAGCGATCAGGTCCAAGACTTCCCGATCAGTCCAAGCTGGTGCTCTCTTCCTATTCTGCGATGGCATGGTCACCACGGCTGCAGAGCTCTGCATCGTTGCCAGTGCTGCTGAGCTCGCCACGATGTCCAAACAGGAAATGAGATTCAAACTGGCCAGACAGGAAAAGGAATTCAAATTTTCCCGGGGCTTTTCCTGAGTGGCTGGTCAGAGCATCCGAGCTCGGATTGCTGTCCAGAGCGTCCACTGAGTGGTGCACTGTGGGATAGCTCCAGGAGCTATTAGCGTCGAATTCCGTCCACAGTAACACGAATTCGACATGGCCATGTCAAATTTAGCGCTACTCGCCTCGTCGGGGAAGAGTACAGAAATCGAATTAAAGAGCCATTTATGTCGAAATAAATAGCTTCGTAATGTGGACGGGTGCAGGGTTAAATCGAGTTAACGCCACTAAATTCGACATAAAGTCCTAGTGTAGACCAGGCCTTCCAATCCTAATCATCGATGATTCTATGAGCATTTTGTGTCAATATTATTTTTCTTCAAATTCATAAATTAGGCACCCCCTAGGGATCCATACGATGTGGTAGTCACCCATCCCCTAAAGACACGCACACAATACTTTAGACGGGCTGCCAGGGAACATAACCATCTCTGCCTTCAGCTTGCTACATCCTCAAATGTAGCCGGGGTTTAAAGAAAAGGAAAATATGAGCCTTGAAATATCCAAATGGGGAACACAAGAAAATAGTGTTGATCAAATCTGACCCCACACTGAAGTATTCCAGAAATATAAGTAGTATGGAATCTAGTATCTGAAAGGTGAATGGGCAAAACAAAACACAAAAAAAAAGGGAAAGGAGTGAAGCAAATATTAACCCACGAAAGCTTATGCTGAAATAAATTTGTTAGTCTCTAAGGTGCTACAAGTTTTTCTTTCTTATTTTCGTTTTGCTGACACAGACTAACACGGCTACTACACTGTAACCTAGTGATTTATCTGAAGATTTACTGAAATCTGTAGAGTTACACCAGTATGAAACAAGTGTAAGTGAAATTAGAATAAGGTACATTGTTCCTTGTAAATGGATACATGGCAGCAATAACATAAGGAAAGACTGGAATGTTCAGTATCCAGTTCTTCCAAGCTTTATCTGTACATTGTGGGATAAAAAGAAAATGGTTCTTGTTCTCTAATTTTTTTGTCCTTTTATGTTTTATTAAAACTGCCATTTTATTTGAAAATGTATAGTAACATTAGCATTGGTGGTGCAAATATGTATATATGAGAGTGATTTTCATTCATACCCTCTTTCAAGTAGCTCAAAGAGAATGGACCCTGTTTGTGTGAGCACATGTGTACACATAAGGCAGGTAAGGTAATGAATCACTCCTGTGCTGGACTCCAGCTAATCCACAAGCCAGGAACTGGTCTGGTGACTCCCAGGCTAAATATATAAGCTCCTCAGGGGGAACAGCAGCTGTCTGCTCAACCTCACTCCAGGGCTTGGAACTCTCTCCTACCTAATGTTGTAAGACTCCCCAAGCCTGAGCCTGCTCCAGCTTTGCTCTTGTTCCCACTCTGTTCTTAGTCCTGCTCCAGCCTTGCTGTCACTTCAGTCTCACTTCAACCCCATTGTGGACTTCTGATACTGGCTCTGCACAATGTTCCCTCTAATTTTTGACAGGCCATGTGCGCAAAAAATTTCTTCTGTGCAAATTGTTGTACTTCTGTGCATATTTTTGTGTGCGCGGTGTTTCGCCATGTGCGTGAGTTTAGAATCTGTGTGTGCGTGTGCACACGCACAGCTGAGAGAGAACAGTGGCTCTGACCCTTGACTCTGACCACTGGGCCTGACAGCCATGTCTTCGATCTTTATGCCTTGTCATCCCCATCACAGTTTCTGACAACTGGAACCTTCTGTCTGAGGTCCCCGAAAGGCTGTGTCCTTCACTAGGAAATGTAAGCAAAATTCTCTTGCTGCTATCACTGATCCAACAACACTGGAATAGTCTGGTGGGAGCCCAAGTATTAACAAAACTGTAGCACCTTCCTGCATCTTAACTACTTGGTAATAAAACCCAGTCAAGAGTCGGTTGAATTGACCCAGAGATTTTCCCATTATGTCAGTTAAACTGGCAGTGCAGCTGAATGGATTGTAGCACAAGTAAGAATTTTACCAGTGATACTGTACTGGTACTATAAACCATGGTGCAATGATTGGTTTGTCTGTCAATTGAAAATTGTATGTTAATTGCAGGGGATTTTGTAAACATCTTGATTCAGTTGATGAAATCACCCAATGAGATGACCCTAAAACAAAAACAAACTTCCTGAAACCAACATCTCATTCTCAGTGTGACTGTAGTGGAGATACCTGACAGTAACCCTCCCAATAATACTCTGTCCACATTGAGAAAATAAATTAAAGATATTATGACTGTCTATTATACTGTTTCCAGTAAGAAAGCCACTGTGTTGGGCAAATGCTTGTTCCTAATGGGCAAGAACAGAGTCCTGCGTTGTTTTTTGTTTTATTCCTGTTTTGGCTGAACAAGTTAAAATACAAATAGAATCAAAATCTGGTTTTGTTTGCACAGCGTTCACAATAAAGGTAAGACAAGTCCCTTTACAAGGAAAGAGTTAAATTACATGTGGTGCAGTGTGACAGCCTACTGTGTATGCACTCAGCATTACTTCAGTACTTAGACCCATATTATCTATGCAACTGCATAGGGACCTTCCTTTCCAGGCATCCCATGTACATATGCCTGACTTGTCAGCAGGGGACTGGTTACAAGTGAGGCTGGAGATAGGTAAGGGTTGAACACACAGCTTTTGACATTAGTACATTTTATTTTACTGAGAGAGGGAAAGTTGACCGGGGGCAGCAACCTTCTGCAGTAGGATGTGACTGAGTTAAGTCAGATTTAATGGCAGCTATTCCTGACTTGAAACAGGAGAGTAGAGGCTGTCAGTTTATTCCTTGTTCTTTTCAAAATGTGTCTTGTGACCTTTAGCTTTCCTGGAGAGTGTCTTCTGGAGGTCTCCTATGGAAGGGCTCAGATTCTATGCTGATGGGAAAAGAAGAAATGCAAAGAAAAGAAAAATAAAGCAGAAAGAAACAGTGAATCATTGGAAATCCACTTGGACCTGTTCACATTGAAGTCCTTGTATTGGCAAAGAGGGGTTTCATAAGGACTTCAGGGTTTGGGGCTCCAATGTGGCACCTGAACCCCCTCTGAAGCTGTGCTCCAGAGCTCAGTCTTAAACTATGGCATGAAACAAGCTCCTTTATTCCCCGTCTCTGTTTTTTCTTTGCTGCATTAGGATTGGTGCTGCTGCAGATTATCACAGTCAGTAATAAAAAGTTTCAATCCAAAAAAGAGAGAACATGCACACTGTTGGGTTATGGGAACACCAGTAAATTACATAACTGACAGTCGCGTCATGGTTGCTGATCTGACACCACATAACAATAATGTATGATGGCTAGAGGTACCATGATCTTTGAGCCCCTTCATGCTCACGTTCTTTAGCTGCTGTATTCATTGCTGGTAATTCAGTAGGCTATAGAGTAGTAGCCATGTTAGTCTGTGTCAGCAAAAAGAAAAGGAATACTTGTGGCACCTTCGAGACTAACAAATTTATTTCAGCATAAGCTTTCGTGGACTACAGACCACGAAAGCTTATGCTGAAATAAATTTGTTAGTCTCGAAGGTGCCACAAGTATTCCTTTTCTTTCAGTAGGCTATGGAACTACAGAGACAATGCAGCTGCTGACCTTCAGTGAGTGCTTTGGTCCCCATGCCGAGACACTCATTGAAGCAGATGGGGTAGAGCAGCATTCGGTTTGAAAGAATCTCCAAGAGAGGATGGATTTTCACAGACATTTCAAAGTCTGGGAGGCATGAGAGTAGGCCTTCCAGCTTTGTTTCAAGTTTCCAGGCATGAGCATGCATGCGATTCATGAGGGCATGTCCTGTCTGCTCTGTTCTGCCTGCCGGCTCTGTTATTGTGAGCTGCAGGGTACTGAAATAGACAACAATCCTGCCCATAAACACAGGATCCTCATAGATTTCAATGGGAAGCCCACACGGTATTGACACATACAATAATCTAGTGCCGAAGCCCAGGATTCCTGTAAATTTCAATAGTCTATCAGCTCAAATCAAGTGAGAATAGCAGTTAAAGCAGGAATACCATACAGCATCCATGCACACTGTAAAATGTATGTCCAAAAAACGCATGAAGCCTAACTACCTGACATTGGTGTTTTTGCCTTCCAGGAATTAGGGATTGTTTTCATTTTGGTGGGGTGATAGCACTGTGGCACAGAAGGAATTTTTTTCTAATGTAATTATCTGGAGTGAGGGGTAGAGGGTGAGAGTGATCCATTTTCTTCCTGTGAAATTTCACAGTATATTTAAAATGTTTAAATATAGGCTGTATCTCCAGCCTGGAGGGCAGGGGGAAAAAGGCTTTTGGGGGTTTTTGTGAGGGTCTGACAAAGGAAAGGTTTTTTATTTTTGTATTTAAATGTTTTTGTTAAGTAAACTGGACAAAAATTGTGTGTGTGTATGGAGTTTAAAGAAAGAGGATGCTGCTTTTCCTCCAGCCTTTGCAGTTCCCCACTAATGTTTGGATAGGTGGAAAGAGTGGCTGAAACTCCTCTGTCGCTCAGTAGCTAAGAAGGAGAGAAAGCTCTTTGGATGACTTGTAAACTACATGCTTCAGACCGTGCACTAATCTGCAACTGAACTTCCACTGATGTTGGTGGGAGCTGCACATGCAGACTAAGGGCACTATCTAGCTCATGAGCTCTGCATCTGTGCTCACACATAATGATTCTGCACTTATAGTAAATAAATAGATAAATAACTTACAGTTGTACATTTGTCACAACATCTCACTAGTATTTGCATTTCCCCAGTGAATCTCCTCAGTAACAACACAGTCGAGGAATCAACCCTATAAAACAATCTGAGCAACATATAGTAAATAATTATGACAGGAATAAGCATTTATTGTAATAACCAGCAAACATGTATACTAAATGTTCACCCAACAGTTACATAACTGACTTATCTCACAACATAGAGGCTGGGATTTTCATAGCAGCGTGGAAGATACTCATCTTTCATTACTTTTTTTTTTAACTCAGGAGAAACTTCTCCAGTCCAGACATAAAATCCTGGGCTGAGATTTTCATATTAAAGCATCAGCTCAGATTCCAATGTCAGTGTTTGAAGTTAAGAAAACAGTTAAACTCTCAGCACCTCTTAGCTTCTTCATTTCAGACCCAGCCTTCAAAACCAAATGATGCTCTCAGAAAGTTTTCCCTGAGGTTGTCACAGTTACAATGGATGA
Organism: Chelydra serpentina; assembly: GCA_037349315.1. NCBI lineage: Eukaryota > Metazoa > Chordata > Testudines > Chelydridae > Chelydra > Chelydra serpentina. Next base: position 10,063,955 of record JBAIAC010000026.1, on the reverse strand, counting down.
TCTGTCTGGTATGTTGTGATTCCTGGGAAAGCTCAAGTGTTTTGCCTCAGATAGAGAGCAGCTCTTTCATAAACAACTAGAGAGTTCAACTTAAGGGTGATTGAAAAACAAATGCATGTTTTAAAATATCAGCAGTTGTACCAAAACACAGCTTTACCTAGAGACACTGATAGTTTATACTTAGTCATAGATCTCAGTAGAGCCCTCTTTTAAATCTTTGCTGTGAAATGGGGAGACAACCAATATGTTGTGCAGCTTACTGAAGAACTGACAAGGAAGTTTCTACTGTAATACGTAGCTGAGGAGCCTTTATGTATATTCTGATTTATCCACAAGATTATTCTCCTCTTTTTAAACACTCCTCCCTCCCACAGCAATTACTTAAAGGTTGTGGCACTGAAATCCTCTGCTTAACCAGATACAGCATGTTCTGCAGCATTTTAAGCTTTCTCAGCTTGCCCCATCGTGTGTCTTTAGGATGAAGTCAAAAGTTTTGAATCTACTCTGGCATATGCAGCTACTAAGATTGCAGTCAGTATGCTGGATATTAGCATGCCTTAACTATTTTTATGTTCAAATGCCTTATTTCAATTCAAAGATAGGGGGATAAATGTGCACACAAAGTAGTGCAATAAATGTGCAGTCATTGAGCCCATAGATTTATGCCAATAAGCTGTAGTGTATTTTGGTTTCTGTGATGTGGGGACTCGTACTGGGAAATGGGCTGAGATCACCAACTTAGTTCACGTGGACTTCTGAACACCCATTTGAGGGTGACTATTTTAATCATTTTTTACTCACAATATTGCATATTGAGGCCTAAATATTTCAAGGTGTCTATTGATTTTCATAGATTACAAGGACAGAAGGGACCATTGCAGTCATCAAGTCTGACCTCTTATATAACACAGGCTATCGAACTTCCCCAAAATGATTCCTAGACTCTAAAGCTCAGTTTTTGGATGCTCAATTTAAGATGCTTAAGTAGCCTGACCTTCAGAAAGTGCTGAGCACCCACTTTTTGAAGGGCAAGATGTTCAAGTGCTTGTAGGTGTGTGCGCATCCCATACACTGGTCAGAGAGGTTTCCTAGCAGTGGTCCTGCCCACAGCAGAGGTCCTCAAACTCCAAAGTAAGAGTAATAAGGGGAGAGCTGAGCCTGTCCTCTTTCAGTTTCTTCCTGACTTGCAAACTGCATCTGTGGTGGGAACTTTCATGTTCCCTGAGAACACAAACTTTTCACATACTCTAAAAATCTTTATTTTATTTCAAGAACTTTTCATTTTGTTTTGTTTTCCCCAGTCAGCAGAGCCTATGGGTCCTGCCTGGGACTGGAAGAGCCTATGCCAAGTTCCCCAGGTTTTAAACCATGCTCAGGCTGCAGAAAGCCTATACTTGTCAGTGACCCTCATTCATGCTGTCTCAAGTGCTTAGGTAAGGGTCACAGTAGAGATGTGTGCTGTATTTGTCCTGATTTCAAGACCAGGTCAAAGGAGCTGAGGGAGGAGAGTCTCCATTATGTCCTCATGTCCCCCCTTAGACTGGCATTGGAACCCCTATGGTGGTCCAAGAGTCGTTCTTTGACTCCATCCTGAAGTGCTCCCCCAGCTTTGCCTGTATACAAGACCCATAGGAGATCTGATTCTTTGGAACAGTCTTCTTCAAGGCCCAAGACTTCAGATCAGGCCTGGCCACAGAAACATAAGAAGAATTCAGCATCAGTTTCTTCAAAGTCCAGAACCCAGGATTCCTCTATAGAAGATCATTCTGATACCACAGTTCCCCGGTACCAGCTCACATGGAGAGACCTGAGTATCGACTCCAGTGCTCTCCCAGCAACCATCAAGACTTGACCGCCACAATGGAGCAGTCATCTGTGCTCACTGCGGGACAGAAGCTCATGTCTGTGCCAACTATGCCAGAGGCTTATGCCACAGCCAGGAACTTGTTGAGCCTCTTGGTACTGTCATCACCATTGCTTCAGGTCAAAGTCCCATTTCTGGCACCAGTGCAACTGCTGAGACTGTTGGCACCAGTACGCTCCATTTGGGGGCCATCAGCTTTGGGCTCTGTAGTGCCAGAAGAGGTGGAAGGAGGCAGAGTACTGGATCCCCCACACTACACATTCCTGGTGGCTAGGAGGCTGTCCATGCTTTCCCTGATACTGCATCCCCAATGCAGATTTAGATCTCGATCACCAAGGACCTCTCCCAGTACAGTGCCACTTTGGCTCCGAATACTGTGATTCTTCATCAGACTGTGAGGTAGCCTCATAGGTATCTCAATGCTGAGAGTCCAGCACTTTCTGCCAATCCTATTCCTGCATGTATTGGCCTGGGTTGGAGAAGACTTCAGCCTGGGATTGGGACATTTGGCCAGACATGCCTTGGGGGATGCCCCCAGCATCCAGATCTAGATCATCCATACCTCATATGGAGCTTTCCCAAGGGAGAGCTTTCTCCTCCCAGAATCAAGAGAGCTATGATGGTTGGTACCAATCAGCCTTCGGATTCCCAAGCTCAGGACTTACTGCAGACTGCCCTGGTACCACAGGAACAGCCTCAGGAGAAGTTTTTTCCTTTCCTTCAGGCATCCTCCTCATCAACTGATGAGGCTCTGGTACCGGAGGCATCATCCTCAGTTCCTGATGACTTCAAGACATATCAGGAGCTCCTCGGGAAAATGATAGCGTCTCTGGGATTCAAGTGGACGAAAAAACCTACAAACTGATTGACATTCTCCATCCCACTGTGGAAGGAAAAGCTCTGCCTATCAGCAAGGCCATTATGCAGCCAGCCAAAACACTCTCGCAACCCTCTTCTTCCATTCCACCTGTGGACAGACAAATGAACCATAAATCCAGGTTCTATCCCATGAGTCTGAGCAGTTCTATATACATTCCACACCTGGCTCACTAGTAGTGGCCACAGTGAAGGAGAAGAGCTGGCAGGGATTAGCTAAGGCTACTCCCAAAGACAAAGATGCCAAAAAGCTCAACTTGTTTGATAGAAAAATTTATTCTGCAGCAACTTTACATTGCCAATCACCATTCTCCATTGTTGCGGGTTGACTTCTTTAATTGGAAGACAATATCTCAGTTTGTGAACAAGCTGCCAGAAGGTTCCAGAGAATAATTTTAGTCACTCATTTGAGGGCCATCTCGTCTCTCAGTCAGGCCTACAGGTTTCTTTGAATGTGGCAGATTCTGCAGCCAGGGCAATGGCGACAGGGGTGAGTATGGGATTCCTATGTAGGTGCAACACAATTGAGGCATGTGCATTGTTCTAATCAAAAATAGATGTGGTGTTGCACACACTGGATGGGTTGCAGCATCTTCCCAACCTCAGTGCTGTGTGAAAGCCCCTTGTATCTCTACAGCAGAAGCTGGTACTCAGCTGCTTTGCTGTTTCAAGAATGTACAGGAAACATCACACTGTGTGTTCAGTAATAAATGGACAAATGAATGCTGTGCATCCAGTGTTATTAAAGTCTTGAAGCCTGTGACATTTATTTAAAAATATAGCACTGGCAATAAAGAGCATTAACCTGCGTTTTTAAGCATGGTGCTTTTATAACATAATCTACCCCTTGATTATGAAAGTAGGACTCGTTATGAGCCCTGATGGGATGCAGCTTAAGTACATGTGTGGGTAGGAGGACAATACAAAATTGATTATTATTAAAGTTATTTTTGTCCCCTGGAAAGCCCATAAACCTCTTTGTTGTTTTAGCCTTCCAAATATACTATTGAAAGCAACACAATGAAGGAACATTTGAACTGAACTGTACCCTATTAGATAATCAGCGACTAAAGTACTGAAACAGGAATGTCAAGCATGAGGTTCCCGACCCTCCTCAGCACCAATCAACTTTTGTTTCACAGCACTTCATCACACAGTAGATTCAGGATAAATTTCTATACTTGGTAAAAAATAATATGTAGACTGGCATTGCGCATTAGTGACTGCAAAACTGAGTGGGCTGAATGGCATTCTTGAAGAGACCCAGCTATGGAAAGACTGCTTAGAATTGGTTGACTCAAATTGTTTGTTGCAATCAATTACCCAGGGAACTTCACACTTTTTTCTGTTGGAGACTCGTTTGCTGATTGATCCGTGTGTGTGTGTGTGTGTGTGTGTGTGTGTGTGTGGACAGTTGGTCCTAAGCAAGTTGTCAAAGTGAACATTTCAAAATTTCTGGTGTGTGGTTGGTTGCCCCTGTCATATAATGTCATTTTTCCTCCCTGACTGGGTGACTGAAACGGGCTGAATAGAAGGATAACAAATTTTGAACAGCCAACATTCTTTTTCACCTGGGGAAACAAGGATTGGTATTAAAAATGGCCATTCCCCAAACATTTGAGCAAACAAAACCTGCATGTGAGAATGTTTGTTTGCAAATGGGAAATAAGAGATACAAACAGAATAGCTCTTTGGAATCCAAACAAAGGTTTGCAAGCACAGGGTTTTAAAAAATATTTAACCAGCTTTATTTTGTATGTCCTATCACAAAGACAAAACTAGGAAGTATCTGTTTTCAGGTGTGTCTAGAGATAATATCACAGTAAAGAAACTTCTGAGTGCTGCAGAGAATATTCAGTGTAACAATATTTCACCTAATAATTGTCTGATTTTAAAGAGAAGATTTCATTCTTGGACAAAGTTTTCAGAACATACCAAATTTAAACACTAATCCATAGCACTTGCATATTCCTGCTCTTTGTTTTTTTTTCTCTTGTAATTTTAGTGGTGTATGTATACATGTATGTTCATATGTGTATATAATATATATTTATAATTGTACATGTACATAAGTCATGGAAAGGCTACAGATAATTATATACAAAGAATCATGTTCAAGAGCCCTTCTAGAAGCAACCATGTTTAAACATGAATGTTTCTAGACTGCTGTTTATCTAGGTTGGAGTTTTCAAAACGGCCTGTGAGACTTGGGTGCCTAAGTCCTTTGCACTTTGAAAATTCCAGCCCTAGTGAGGGCATGAGCAACAGCAAGATCTTACTGTATTTACTGCTCACTATCTGTGCCTCTTTGCTTCAGTGAAGTCACAGGGCTCAGCTGGTGACAGAACAGTCACTTCCAAAATGATTGGCTGTGATCTTAGTCACAGGGTGATGAATTCATTTCATGCTCAAGACAAGATGTGCTATAAGGAAGAGAATTCTCATTAGAACATATCTTCAGTAGTAATACCAAAGGGAACAATTAAAATGTCCTTTGGTATGATGGTTCATAGCTTAGGGAGACTGGATGCTTAGGCAATTGCTAACGGGCTATCCAGCCTTTTATCTCTGTCATCTGTTCAGTCCAGCACAGGCAGTTATAGCCAAAAGTTGAACCAGCTGAAGGCTGTGTAGCACCCCATGTGAGTTTATAGTCTCCCACTTCAGTCCCCAATAGATAGTTGTCTATCACAAAACTATTTAGCATTGCCTGCTAACAGTGAAGGAGCACGGAGATAACTACCTTCTCACCCTCAAAAAGGGCTCCACAGATAATGGTATAGAGGTACTTGTATAATGTACAGATTTGGGGCATGTCTTTCAGTGGTTGGACCCAAAGATTTTAACAGCCTGCTACATACAGTTAAGGGAGTTACTTCTTTAGGTCACATTGTAGTAGCTTGTACTTTTGGTTCTGAGTGTCCAAGTTTGTCCCGTTCATGAAAATGGTTTCTGTATGTATGTGGCCATGGCACACTGGACTTTCAGGTACTTCATGTACTGTACTGTTCTTTGTGGATACACTTAAGTTTCTATTGCTGAAAATCTACCACTTGTCAGAAGCTAAATTCATATTCATATTAGGAGTAAAATTAAATAAGGGGTCTTCTTTTAGCAGGTTTGCTCTTGTGTTTGCTCCAGGTTTTGTTGTTTTTTTTTTCAGTCTTACTGGTACACTTGTGAACCCAGCAATAATTATCTCAGATAGAAATCTAGTGTGTTTGACTCCCATTGATAGTGAAGCTCATTAGACCCCTATTATAATTATTACCCTCTTTATGTACATCTTGTTAAACACTTAAAAAGCTAGGAATCCAGGGGATGCTGTTTTAAGAATGTATTCAAATTATCAGGATGAATTATGTAAAGTGTTTAACAGTATGTTCCCTCCACTTCACTTACAATTTTACGGAACTCAGGATGCATAATAATCAGTTACTTTGCCTAGCAGTGCTCTGATGCTCAGTATGCATTTGCTTCATTAATGCAAAATTGTCTCTGGAAATATTCCCTGTAAAGACTGTGTGGGAGATCTAGGCATGACCAACAAAGGGCTACTTTACCTGCAGCATTTATATGAGTTTACCTGATAGGACCTGCAAAATATAGCATAGGCAGGGGGAGTTCCCAGCAATGGCATTGCACACAACCAGTAACAACTAATAAAGAGCACTGTGGTGGCCATTAAAAAGCCAACAGATGGCACTTGGTCACTGTCATTTTAACCTATTCAAAGTACAGTGAGACAATCAGACCACCAGTAGGTGGTAAGGGTGGACTTTTTTAATGGCAGCCACTTTGATGCCAAATGGAAGCACATGCTCAAAATTAGGCTTGGCAGAATCTGATTTTTTTAATATAATTTCACCAGCCAATAGTGATGTTTATTTTTAAGCATTTTTTAGATTTAAATTAATGAAAACTTGCACAGTTGCATGAAATTGTGTGTAGGACGTGGGGAGCCAACATCATATGTCAAAATATACAAATTACATTTTCTTAATTCATACTCAAATAAATTCTCAAGCATTATTTTCCTTACTTAATAATCTGAATGTACAAATAGGCAATCTATGGAAATATTTTGTATTCAGTTTGTGTACACAGTGAAATCACTGTTTATTGACATGTACCAATACAAATATAATCCTCTCAAGCCTACTCATAATGGAATGGGAGTTTCATTTCCACTTGGTTTCATGACCAAGATATCTTATGGCAGAGTTGAGCATGTGACATGCACAGCTATCTATCCCAATAAAGAATCTGCAAGGATTCCTTAAAACTTTTAGAGATGCATTGTCTACTACATAAATCGACACTTTAAAAATTATATGAGGTTCCACATTTACCACAGCTTAGTGATTTCCAGATCAAATTTGTTTAGTTATAAGTAAAAACTTTCAACACTGCAAGCTGGTCACTGGATTTGGAAATCTGCTATCTTTATGGCTCATGCATCACCAATAATAACGATTCTACAAGCAAATGCTGCCCTTATTTGTACCTGTGCAACCCCATTAACTTTAATGGTCATTTGCCGATGTTACTGAGGGTACCATTTGAAGATAATGGGCCACACAAATGGCCCTGTAAATTTTACTTAGTTAATGATTATATTGATGATCCACGTGCCAAATATATATATATATATATATATATATATATATATATATATATATTCATATATATATATATAAGTTCAGTTCCCTGACCTGTGCTGGCTCTTCAGGGGCTGATTAGTAAAAACAATTTTTTTCACATTAAACTTAGTTGCCCTGGCTCTGAATATACACACAGAAAGCAGCCCTGTTGAATAAAAAAGGTGCCATTTTTACATTGTCACTCTTTGACCATCATCAAACTTGAATTCACCATGATCACTTTTTCAATTAAATAATTATACTACCAAGATATTGTCTTGCCCAGATATTGTTTTCCCAATGGCTCCTCTTCAATATCATTATAGCAGTAGAACCACAGTTGAGAAAATAGGGGTCTGGGAGATGTTTGTATGCTAAAAGTTCTGTGAGAACCATATTGTTCATATTGGAGATAAGCCCAACAAAGATGCAGAGCTGCGCTCGGGGGGGGGACGTGTTTCGGCGGGGCGGCGCTCGGGGTTAATTTTTTTGTTTCGGCAGGGTGGCGCTTTTTTTTTGTTTTGTTTTGCTTGGGACGGCAAAAAAGAGCCGGCCCTGGATTTGTTGTTTCGATTTGTTGTCTCATCTCCTACTCTAGTTAGACATATAGCCTCTGCTGATTGATTATGTAACAACTGCTGTTTTAGTTAAACATTTTACTTTCAATTACAAGTAAAAGAATTTATGACAGTGTTGGCTCAATACAAATTAAAAAACCCAGTGTATTAAATATTAACCATATTTACCCTCAGTTCAGTGCTACTATATCTTCATATGATGATGCTAAAAGAAAATGGTAGTTATTAATTTTAAATTGCTAAATAAATATTCTCTAGAAAGGGTATGTTTGTATATAAATATATATACACACAAAGATCTATAGACATATATAGAAATGATATTTCAAAACAGTTTTTAAAAATCATATCGCTTTTCACTAAATCTATTCTGCAGCTGTCTGAGTCTGATATTTTGCCAATACTTCATTAGATGGGGCCACCTCTTCTGAAAAAAAGTGAGAAAGAAAATGTACCTCACCATTGGAACAAATGGAAGATTTGACACTTTCAAAGCTGTTGCAACATGAATTAAGAAAAAATAGAATTTTTTTCAATTTAACTATTGGTTAACTCATGGTTATAACCACACTTAACTGAAGGACAATTAAAATGACAACATTTAAGAAAAATATAGATTTTAAACTCCAGAAACTTTGAGACATCTAATTTCCAGCTGATGACAATACTGAGGTGCATTTCCTGTGCTTTAACATGCAACATCAAATTATCTGAATAGTTGCTTATTGTTTGCTTGTTCATTAATCTTTTTATTATATTTAAGATGCCAGTAAATGCCTCTTACTGATATATTATTTTGTATTATGTAGTGAGGTATAATGATTAGGCTGCCTCTGACACAGTTTTGCTTGCATGTTTTCTTTTAAACAAGGATCACTGTTCAAACAACAGAAATGAGCAGTAGGAAGATTGCTCTTATTCTTTCTGTTCTTATACAAAGATTTAAAATATTTTGACTGGCGGGCACCAGAAGCTATAAATGAGAAAAACACTTCTGCGGTTTCACTACTATTTGGTTGTGCTAAATGCGCCCACCCATTCATATATATAAACACAATGGGGCACATGCGCTAGGAACCTCTGGAAATTTGAGACTGAAAGGCAGCACTGTAATGCAATTAGAGACATTCTGACATGAGCGAGTATCTGTTAGCAAGCAATAAGAACAGAAGAGTTATAGGCTATTTAGTGGAAAGTGCCAGAAACCTGGTTCTTGTCAATCAGTGTTAATACATTTCCAAAGATGCTTCATTATTGAGCAATGCTTCCTATACTAAAGCCTTCCGATCATACAGAACATATATTTTGTAATTTTTCAGGATTTCTAAACAGGATTCCTAAAGGAGAGGAACAGACTTTATTGATACTGTTTTTTATCTTTTGAAAAACTAAGTTATTATGCTTAAACTTCTTTTTCAGTTTTAACTTTAAGAGCAAGTAGGAGTATGTTGCAATCAGCCATTTTTTCCTGTAATAAGAGAGTCTGGAAAGACTGCTCAAGGATGCTCTTTTGGGAGCATGAATAAAAAGTAAATAAATGAGAGCAAAGCTGATGCAAGATAGTATGTCAAAGAATTTCTTTGTGATGGGGAATTGAATGGGCAGCTGCATATGCAAATGTTAATTACCCCCTTTGTTTGTATGAAAGACTAGAAATGGGTCTTTATCAAACCCTTGGATCTGAACCCAATTGAATGTCACACACTTTATGATCCAGTTCCTGTTCCAAACTGTCTAGAAGGTCCTCATCACTATATTAGGCCCCAGCCTCTTAACTCTGGCTCTGGAATCCTGCTCATTTTGGGAAAGTTCTGACCTGGATTCTGATCCAGACTTTGTGATTCCAGTCTCCCTTGATCAAAATCAGATGGGATTATCTATCAAATATTGTAGGCACCAGCACTTAAGAGCAAAATATTTTGTAAAATCTGAGCAAAATTCAACCATAGCTTCTTTAAAGATGTCACGAAATCCCTTTGTTTCCCCAGCCAAAGTACAGGTTAACTAGACTGAATATAAAAATCCTAGTATGCTATATATCTTTTTATATCTTCTCTATTGCATATACGGATATGAAAGAATTAAAACTATCCAGTCTAACAAATGTTACAGTGATGGAGTGGGTTTAAAAACAAAACAAAAAACATTTCTGTTAGAAACTGGAACAGATTTGAAACATCATAATGCAAGAAGTAGTGCCCTAATCTTGCTCAAATTCCTGATTTACGGAAGGTCAGATTAAACTGGCTGAGGATGCAGTAAACTGTGTTTGTGAATCTCAAAAATTTCAGTTTAGATGAGAATTTCAATGGTTGGATATTTCTCTGGAAATCTCTCATGAGGACTGCAACTCTCATGAAAATAGGGTATCTTGAAAGATTCTCAGTACATCCTGTTTCTGAGCCTGACCACTATGTGGTGCATTTTGGCACGTGCTGACTCTTTTATGATCACCACAGTACAATATTAATTCTATCTGCTCAGAGGCAACATGATCAGGATAGGATATGGGAGTGGGAGTCAGGAAACCTGATTCCCATTACCAGCTCTGTCTCAGACTTTCTGTGACACCTTGGCCAAGTCACAACCTGTCTGCCTTTCAACTTTTCCATATGTGAATAATTGTAATTAATTTCTCCTGTGTACTTTGAGAGCAGTGGATGAGAACCTCTATAGAAGAACTATTATTTATTAGCAAGGACTCGTGTGTTTACTGTAGCTTACAGTTACCAGGTGGTAAGAACCAGTTCAGCAGTATAAAGAGACCGGTGCTATGGAGAATGATCACTAACCAACCCATAGTTGGCTAATGAGAAGCTTGAAGGTCATGGATGTCACGTGAGAATGTATAGCCTCGCCGCTTAATGGGAAACCCCCACACAATGTATATAGCAGATGTTGTATTCTGGCCTCTTTGTCGGTTTTAGCAGAGATGGTGACATATAAATAGGAAAAGTTTTCTCTCAAATTCTGGCTCTGGCAGCCAAAGTTAATATTGTTTTCCCTCACTAAGATTAATTAAACAACCTGTCTACAAAGATCAGATTTATTTGGCCATTATTGAGTTACACCAGCTCCTATGAAATAGGAGGCTAAACCAGACCAAAAATGATTTTGTAAATAGAGCCCATTCCAGTTCTATTGTATAAACAGAGCTTAGTAGCACAGATTCACACGCTTACATGCTGCGGTTGACCTACTACCACTCTGCACCAAATAAGGACTCAAAATAAAGATCGTTCTCATTGAATACCTGAAAAGTAGATCAGCAAGTGCGCGGATCAGATTTTTCCAAGTCCTGCCCAATAGCAAGTCTCCCTTGAAACCCCTAGTTGTATGCGTGCTGTTTTTTCACACTTGGCAGAAATATATGTTATGGAGTCTTACTTCCATCACTTGCCTGTCCAGGAGACTGTGAGAACCTTCTTAAGATTTATTGCAATGCGCTACTATAGGAGCATTCTGAGAATTTGAGAAGCATGTTATGTGCAACAGCATAATATATGAGCAGAGGTAGCTTTGGATTGTTTTTGTGTGTGGCCTATCCCCTCCTCAGTTTGTATAGAACTGCACACCCTAAAAACGCAGGTTTCCACATGGCAGGTGTCTAGCTGCTCAGGTTGTTTGAACAAATTCCCGGGGCACACACAAACCTGGATAATGCAAAATTATAGGCCATTTTTGCAAATTTGACACTATCTTTTCAAAATGTCTTAAAAACTGCCCTAATCATTAATAAAACATGCTTTAAAAAAGCCACTTACTGAGCTCTCTGGCCGAAGAGTATATGCTCTACACTGCTATGCAGGAGTCAGAAGTTTGTATCACAGTCCCAGTCTCTTGCACTTCAGGGTGGAAGGGTTTGGGAGTAGTGTGGTAGAAGCATATCCATCTCTTGGGGCTGAGAGAGGAGTATCCTACATCACTCAATCATAATGCTTCAACTGATTAAAGAACAGCCTAGGTGACATCCATAAAGACTTCACATGGAAGAAAAAGTGTAATGACATCACCCACAAAATAAGGGTTTTAATAATGAAGTATGTATCCCTGGTCTTTATACATCACTAAAAGAGTTGAATGTGCATGTCTGTTTTCATGTCCACATAACTTGGGGCTTGCATTTGTGAGGCACTTCCATTTGGAAGGTGTAACTTTTAGAGGTTCCATTGATAGAGCAGAGGATTTTAGTAAAATTAATGGCCAAAATTCTTCTTTCAGCAATGAGGATAACTGAGCGCCTCCATTCTCTGCCATACTAAACTCTGTGAAGTTCTACAGATAATGCTAAGTTAAAGTTATTTTTGACACCTTATCAGCTGCTCATTCTAGTGTCTGAGAAAATGCTTCTATCCTTTCTCTTTCTTGTATGGAACTCATGCAGAGCTCTCCAAGCAATACCACAACCCAAACAAGTGATATGTTTGTTCTCATGCATTGTCTAAATGCACCTGTGTTCAAGGAAGTGTCCCCAGCCAAATGAGAATTAGTAATTTTCTAAAGCAATGCATGTAGCTCACTTGTGATGTTTATTCAGGTTTCATGAGACAGTTTGCAAAAGAATAAAAAATGACATTGCACAGTTCTTTTACGTAAAAACATGCTTCCATCTTGTTTGTTATGATCCTAAATACTGCAATCTAATTTGCATGGACAGACCCCAATTAAATCAATGGGACTCCATTTGGGCACAGGATACAATTGTAAGATTAATGCCCAGATTATGGGGGCATTGGTTGTGATTCCATTGTTAGAGCTGAGTTAGTGATATGTACTTTCAACCTTAACTCCAGTTTGATATAGGGTTTTGGGTTTTTTAGGTCTGAGAATTTGTAGAGAATTTGGGACTGGTAAAAATACCTGTTTGAGAGCTCTGGAGATAGTAGTCTCCTGTCTATCCACACAAGAGGCAAAGTACAGTGCAAGCATCACCATTTTGACCACCAATAGGTCTCAGCCCTGAAACAGAGAAACCCACCTCTAGGTGTAAGAGAGTAGTTTAGGTTTCATACCAATTCAGTGCTTAGTTTCTCAGCTGAGACACACAGGAAGGATGTCAATTAAAGCCAAATGCTCTGTTAAGTGAACACAATTGCAACTGCCAACTCATGTTATATAAGCTGTTAAGTAGCCAACAGAAGGTAACTTTCTCTTCCTACGGATCTGATTCTAATAGAGTTGGACAGTTATCCCAGGACTGAATTGGATCTATAAAGTTGATATGCTTCGTATCCCATTCCAAATACCCTGAGGTACCAAGGCTGTGCCAAAGGGAGTTAGGTGCCCAGCTCTTATACAAATTCAGTAGTAGTGATGTGCCTGACTCCTTTAGGCTCCTTTGAAAATTCCAGCCCAAGTCCTCAATACCTTTTTGTTCTTATGAAAGGTTGCAAAGCATATAGCACTGAACTACTCAATAAGCATGCCAAAGGCAGTGCTGGGTCCATTCATTTAAACAGAAAGTTATCTGAGCATTTGTGGATTTTTGCTGTGGACCTTAATTTGCTGGCTGACAGCCCTGGTTAGGCATCCTACAAGACTTATGAATACACATTTAAATACAGTTTTACAGGATAGCTCAATTAAGCTTGACAGCATGTTTACAATGGGTTACACCTGACGGTAGCTTATAGATTCAAGTTACAGGGCATTTGGAGATTGTTTGATTAGGTCATTTTAAAAGATCATGAAAAATGTGCCAAATACACATTCAAGTCTATAACAACACTCCTTCCTCCCTGCGTAACAAATCCTTAGGTGGACTGTATGCACCTAAGGATTGGTGCATCCTTTATTCATCTGTGTCAGTAATGCTCTTATTTCAATACCATATGCCATAGACTCTGTGGGAATTCACATCCAGGAGTTGTTGGTGGGTAGACCTTGCAAAAGCTGTAAAACTCTCATTGGCTTCAGTGGGAGCAGAGTGAGAGTTCTTTTGAAATTCTTTCACAGTATATCTACGACTGCCTAGAGCCGCATCGCGATGTTGTTCTCATGTAGGACAACAGGATTTCAGTAAAAATTTGGGGTCTGTAATGATTTAAGATAGCAACCCCTATCTTTAGGGTGCTCAACACTTTCCATTATAAAAGATACTCATCACCAGTGTTACGCATATGCAAATCTTCCAGCAGTCCCAGTTTTCTCAGGACTGTCCTGCTTTGACCCACAAACCCCCTTGCCTGGGCTGATTGAAGTGGCTCCTGTCCTGTGGGGCTGGCTGGGCTTAGCTCCCCATTCCAGGCATTGCAACCCAGCTCCAGCGATGGGGTCATGGTGCTGTTTGGTTCCAGGAAGGGAGCCAAATTTGAGCGAGTGGCATTGTGACCTCCTGCGCCATGTCACAATGTCATGCAACTCACTTAAATTTTGCCTGGTTGGCCCCCCCATCAGGGTTAATAAGAAACTCTTCGTCTAAAAACACATTTTCTAAAAAATCCAGGTAGTATTTACTGAAATATTCCAGAGATACGCCCTTTTTTTCTCACCAGTTTTAAATCTGTGAACAATTAAATAGTACAATACAGTTGAGGTATAATATGGTATACACAATACAACTGAGCAGATCATTAAGACTAATTGATTCGGTTAACATTTTCTCTTTATTTACATTTTAGAAACTCTCATCACTAATGAATCCATTAGCAAAATACAAGTATTATACTAAGAAAATGACATATATAATGTAATTTTGTCAGATAATTCAATTAACAGTATCAACTCAGGAAAAAGACCTGAGCATCATTGTCTGGCTAATCCAGAAGGACAGGAGACCCTGGATGTGGTTTAATTAGGCCACAACTTTATTATTAACTGTCTGGGAGTGTATTGTGCAGGTAAAAATGTACAGTGCATGATCATTTCAGTATATACCTGGGGGACTTCTGTCAGCCCTCCCCCTCTCAAATGAGGGTTAAGGTGAGCTATAAAGGAGAGGGGTTGGCTCCTGCCATGCCAGTCACAGGAGCCCAGATCCCTCAACCCCCATTTCCACTCGTTTAATAAATACCTTCTTTAAATCCTTTACCAATGCATTTATCTAACCACTGTATCCCTTCACTGTGGACAGTTCAATGAAGACATCTGCTCAATGTGCAGCAGCAATCAAAAAAGCCAACAAACTGTTAGGGTGCATGAGGAGTGTCATGGATAATAATATCAAAAATATGATGTTATTATGCAAATTAATAATACACCCTCGCCTGGAATACTGTGCAGTTCCAGTCACTCTGTCTCACAAAGGATATATCAGAAATACAGGGGGTTCTGAGATAGGTGGCAAATGACTGGAGGTATGAAAAAAACTCATGTGAAGACAGATTGAAAAGATTGGGACTTGTTTAGAGAGGAGATGAATAAGAGGAGCCATGATAAGAATAACAGTCAGCATGGATTTGTCAAGAACAAATCCTGTCCAACCAACCTGATAGCTTTCTTTGACAAAGTAACAAGCCTTGGGGATAGAGGAGAAGTGGTAGATGTGGTATATCTTGACTTTAGTAAGGCTTTTGATTCTGTCTTGCATGACCTTCTCCTAAACAAACTACGGAAATACAACCCAGATGGAAGTACTATAAGGTGGGTGCATAACTGGTTGGAAAACCATTCCCAGAGAGTAGTTATCAGTGGTTCACAGTCAAGCTGACAGGACATATTGAGTGGAGTCCCATAGGGATCAGTTCTGCTCAATATCTTCATCAGTGATTTAGATAATGGCAAAGAGAGTACACTTATCAAGTTTGCAGATGATACCAAACTGGGCCGGGGTTCAAGTGCTTTGGAGCTGGGAGCTGCGGGTGGCCGTGCCTGCGGACGGTCAGTGTAAACAAACTGTCTTGCGGCCCACCAGCGAATTGCCCTGACGGGCCGCAGGTTGCCTACCACTGATGTAGACAAATACCTGTCAGGGATGGTGTAGATAATATTTAGTCATGCCATAAGTCCAGGGGACTTGACTAGATGACACCTTGAGTCCTGTGATTCTGTGATAAAAGTAATGTATACAGAAGTTAGATTGGGAACTTCTATTCTCCCTGCCTGATGAAGATGAATTCTGGAAGTAAAATATAAATCCTCATGCTTCAGGGCATACATCAGCCTCTAATTACTTGTGATTAGAGGTACAGCTGGACAAAATTTTTCAGCCAAAACTTTTTTTCTACTGAAAAATGCAGATTTGGATTGATCAAAACATTTTGTGGATTTGTGTTGAATCTGCTGAATTGTTTCAGTCAAAAAAATCAAAATGTTTCATTTTGACAGTCTGGAAACATTTTAATTAATATTTTTGATTCAAAATATTTTTTTTTAGAAATTTACTTAGTTTAATTTTTTTTAATTAACATTTTAAAAAGCTGAACCAAAATGTTTAGTTAGACTGGAAACAACATTTTAAAAACATTTTTGGTTCGATGAATTTTTTTTAAAAATTTTGGGTCAATCCGAAACAATGAGTTTTTTCATTTTTTTGTAACAGCTAGTGTACCACAATATCAGTTATCTACACAACTCTAATTTGGAGGAAACTTTGCCTGGGGGCAGGTTATCTCATAACTGTCCATTGCAGGAGTTCTTGAGCACAACTCTGAAGCTGCCAGCACTGGCCATAGTCAGAGATAGGCTATTGAACTAGATGGACCACTTGTCTGATCCAGTGTGGCAGATTGTGTGAGTCAGCTTCACCACAGAGACACGCATAGTCTATAACAATAACACCATTGAAGGTCTCTGAGTTTATCATTCTGTATTCAAGCTTTGTGTTACTATATTCCGATTTATTTATAAGTTAGTCAATTGATTCTAAGAGTAAAATGTCCAAAAGCTCCCATGCTAAGTTCCCTCTAAGCTGCGTGGCCACGTAGCTGCCTATTAAGCACCGCATAGGCACTCAGGGCTACAGCGGGGAGAGATGCCTCTCCCCAAGCCCCAGATCTGCTGCAGTGCCCCGTCCCAGCCCAGTCCTGGATCTGCTGCAGCTGCGGGACAGGTGCCCCTCCCCTGGCCCCGAAGCAGCCTGGACTGGACCTGCTGTGGCCAGGGGACAGGCGCCCCAACCCATCCTGGCCTGGACCTGTTGCGGCCAGGAGAGAGCCACCTCTCTCCCCCCCAGCCCAGGTGCTGCTGTGGGGGGGAGAGAGCTGTGGGGGGAGTCGTCTCTCCCCACTGGCACCTCGGGGAGCCCCACTGCACCCCAAACCCATCATCCCCAGAGCCCACACCCTGAGCCAGAGCTCTCACCCTCCTCATGCCAACCCTTTGCCCCAGCCCTGAGCCCCTCATCCCTAGCCCCACCCCAGAGCCTGCACCCCCAGCTAGAGCTCTCACCAACCCCCCTGCACCGCAACCCTCTGCCCCACGCCAGGAGCCCCCTCCCACACTCCCACACATGGGTGGGGAAAATTAGAGGGAACACTGCTCCCAAGTTACTTAGGAGCTTAAATCTCATTGATTTAAGGGATTTAAGAGCTTTTAAAAATTCATGAATATCAAATCATGCAAATTTGATTGTAGAATGATAATTCAGAAACCTTAAATGGTATTGTGGTTACAGAGGATGCTTCTCTTTGTGGTAAAGCTGACTCTCATAGGACCTACCATAGTGGATCAAACCAGTGGACCATTTATTTCAGTCACTTAAGTCCCATTTTCAAAAAAAGGCAGTTTGAAGACTAAACTCACTGTAAGCCACTTTGATGTAACCGTCTAAGTCACTTAGGTGTGTTTGAAAATGGGATGTATGCTCCCAAATCACTTACAGTAAAATTTTCAAAAGCTCCTAACTCTTCATCAAATCACTATGCAAGTAGATAGGGAAATTTTAATTTATTTTTTTAGTAGGTGGATCTATTGTTAAATTAATAAGACATGCAAATAAACAACCCAGGGAACCACTAGAGCTTGTCTCTCTCACCAAGAGAAGTTGGTCCAATAAAAGATATTACCTCACCTTCTCTTTAGTGCACTTTTGGGGGCACTCTAGATAACAGAAAATACTAATTCTAAAAATCTCTAGTTAAAATCTTTTCACCAGATGCCTTGCTATCGCTTCAACCAAGAACTTCCACACCAGCAGATTTAAAAAATAAATTGTTATTTTTTTAAGACTTCAAACACTTAGTAAACAACTAAAGACAACTGCTGTTTACCTTCTATATGCTATAAGAATATGTTTCATTGCTCAATCTTCAATTCTCCCTTAATCCCTCCAATCCCTGTGAATAAAGCATTGGATTACCAAGTAATATCCCTCAACATGAGGAATTATGCACTTAGCCTCAGGTTCCATTTAAACCACTGCACTAGCAGAGATATTACTGACGTCATTGTTCATCTTTTCAAAACCACAAACTGCCGCTGACGCATACAGAGCCCTTTCCTTCTTAGCATCGCAGAGAGCTGGAGTGGCACAAAATTCACATTTCTTCCCCTCTTTTGTTCTGTTTGTTCATTTGCTCTTTGTGCATCTTAGATGTGATGGGTGGGTGGGGGCGTGTTCTGGTGACAAGGTACAGGACTGAAAGTCAGGAGATCTGGGGTCTGTTCCTGGCTCTGCCACTGATTCTCTGTCAGGGAAATCATTTAGTTTCTCTCTTTGTTTCTGTAAAATGGGGATATTTTACTTCCTCGGGGGGTGTTGTGAGAGGTATTTTTAGTTAGGACTATTTTGTTCCCAGTCCTTTTGTATGTTTGTGTGCAATAGGTAGGACTTGCCCCTTATTGTTTACAAAGTTCTACATTCTTGCTAAATGTTATTAAAACAGTGTCAGCCCTTTCTCTGAATTGATTTGCTTTTGCCATCAGAAGTCATAGCCAACAATATTTTTGTACAAATCTCCTTTTTTTTAAATAGCTATACAACAGCATATTGAGATCATGTTGAATGCAAGAGTTCTTTATGCTTGTATAATTGACTCTGTGAAGCCATTTTCATTGATTATATGATGGCTCACTTGAAGAATACTTAATATGCAGTTTATTGACCCATAAGTCCATAACAGACTTGCATTAAGTGTGTAAAGGCCTACTTTAGTTAGCATTACTGTGTCCTGTCATCCAGTAGGTGTTGACTATATTATTTACAAAACTGACACCAGGAATCATATGTCCCCCTGGGAGCCATTGGATCTATCATGATCTATTTAAGGATGCTTTTGTCCAAGAAAAATTGATGTGATAAATTATTATGTCTCTATCATAGTTCTATTTGTTTGGTATGGTCTTTTTAAAGAGGTAGAAAAGAGGAAATATTAAATTCAAATTGAGCTTTGAATGTGGAACAGAATCAGTCCCACCAAAATGTTACATATCATTAGACAGAAAACCAGAATATAAATCCATGTTCCACCCTCTTTTCCCATGCCCCAAACAATTGTGTGTTATTTACCCAGGAGACTGTTGCAGATTAGAGCCTTTCAGGCCTACTGGGTAATTATGTAATTAGGCAGGGATTTAAAAAAAAAAACATTGTAAGTACCCAGCATATTAGAGAGGGTTCTTCACACATCTTCTGGTGTACTGGATAATTACATAATTGGATGGGGTTTAAGTTACTTTGATTTGTACTTACCAGACTGGAAAGACTCCTTTCTGTGTAGTCTCATTACATTATTTTAAAAGCCCTAAAATCTTTTGGAAAAATCCAGAGAGCAGATTTATTTGTTTTTCTCCATCAGCACCATCCCAAAGTGCCAACAGTTAGATGGTAAATAGTAAGTCAGTTGCTTGACACTCACAAAACAAAACTTTTCTTTAAACTGAGTAACTGATTTTATGTTATTTATGAGATTATGAAAAAATGTGTTGAGCTGATTTAAAAAAAAATTGACACTTCTCAGTCAGATTCTGAGAGGCTGGAGCAGTTCCATCAGCCCAGAGAACTGAGAGACTTGTAGGGCTCACTGAAACTCCAGTGAATAATGTTGGCCTCCTGACATTAGCAAAAAGTGTGGTTAGCTTTTGAGTGATGGGGAGAATATGACTCATCTCAAAGAGAGGACTTGGTGTCAGCTATTTAGGGAAAGGGACTCCTTTTAATTTTTCATTTGAACCCTCTTCCTAGTGTCGCTATATCCGTACTTGTGTGGAGCATTGATGGTGGGCCAGATTCTCCTCTCAATTTTTTGCTGATGTATTACCATTGACTTAAATAGTTATTCCACTAGTGTAAATGAGAGGAGATTCAAGCTGATGGAATTTTGGTTGAAGGGGAAACCCCTGCTTTTATGAACACTCTCATGGGATCTTTACTGTTCACATAGAACAGACAAGAACTTCAGCTTTCAGGCATCTTATTCAGCAAAGCATTTAAGCATGTTGTGAAGTCCCATTTAAGTCAATAGGAGCTTAAGCATGTGCTTAAGTGCATTTCTGAATAGGGATTGACTTGAAGTCTCATCCATCTGACCTTCACACAGTAAAAACTGTGCAAGAAACTCAGTTCACCTTGCTTCAAAAGGTTGAATAACTGAACTGATGCTTTAGAGCAGCAGCCGTGTTAGTCTGTGTCAGCAAAAAGAACAGGAATACTTGTGGCACCTTTAAAGACTAACAAATGTATTTCAGCATAAGCTTTCGTGGGCAACAGCTCACTTCATCAGATGCATGGAATGGAACATACAGTAAGCAAACTGTAACCTGTGGTCCCAAGGAATCTAGAAACAGATTCAGATCTGATGCTTAGACTTCTAAGCTCTTTGCTCCAGAGAAGGATCAGACAAAGATTTGCAAAAGTGGATCTTATTGCAGCCTCCAAACCAAGCACTTTAGACATCCATTTTTAATTAAAATAATAGGGAATGTTCCACATCCTTAGTGCAGGAGGATCTGAACCTTTACTATCATTGAAGTCAATGGAAGTTCAGCCTTTTACCTGCGTGGAAGAAGGAGTAGAGCTGAAATGTAATTTTTGGGAGGAACTTAAATTTCCTCTTTAATGTGGTGGTCGGATTTTGCAAGGCATTGTCATATAGAAAGAAACTCAGCCTAATGACTGGGTAATTTAGATTTTTGTTTGCACTTCCAAGAACAAAATTGGCTCATTGCCGATGATAGTTTTGCATGAAAAGAGAGGAATTCCAGTTCACCTTAGTGATCATTGGTTTCAAGACTCCGATTTTAGAAATGTGATGTGAAGGCCTATCACAATGGAAAGAAAACCTAGAACTAGGGAAGAATTTCTCATCCCTTTTAAACAGATAACATGGCTGGGGAACTATTGAAACCACAAATTATAACTCTCTTATTTTTATTATTACTGTTGACCTGTACAGGAGACTCTGAGGCTGCAGTCTGGTACTTCATGTGAAGCATAGCAAAGAAATGTGTTAGCAATAGCAACATAAATCAATACTAAAAGCTTGGCCCAATGGGAGGAAAATTTACATAGTGAAAGAAAATTGAGGAACTGTGTTTTTCCTCTAATAATATATCAGTGCAGTGTCTAACCCAAGCTTCTGCACATGTTCACTCTCTCAGTAGCTAGACTTATTCTTCCTATATAGTTGTTTTGCTTGCTATAACACATTTAATAGAAATGCCCATTAGTTTCTGGCCCTTATAAGGCCTAAATATGCACTAAACCACTTAAATTTGCTGTCAGTGCCCAAGCAGTCATCAGTGGATCCAACCCCAAATATTAACTGTGACCATGCCAATAAATATTCTCTTGCAATCCTCATCTTGTCCCCTCCCCAAGTACAAAAGGAAAGAGATGAGCATTGTTACATAGCTCACTATATCCCCTCTCTTTCTCATTTGGTAGCTTGCCTTTAGTCAGCATGGCTTAATACTGTATTAATTCTAGGTTTTAGAATGATAGAAATTCTATAATTTCTAGGTTTTAGAAATTCTAGGTTTAGAATTATAGAAATCAATTATAGAAGGGAATTTTATTCCAAAAATTAATAAACACTTGTCACTCCACAGTCTTACTAGCAGTGTTGACAAAGACACTGATTTGAATTTGTTTAGCCTAAGGTAAAGAATATAAAATCCTTTTATCCATGCTTGCTCTCTTATTTCATGCTCCTTTATCATGGCTGTACTGATTACCTACCTTTTCCTGTCTTCACTGCTGTCCACCTGTTGGTTAACTCCCCTGTTTCTCGGCTTGAGAAGAGTGGAGTTGCCATAACTGTTGCTACTCTAATGCAAATTTTAGAGAACAGCATAGCTAAGACTTTTTTGTTTTGGTAAACAAGCATGAAATTGTTCTCAGCCCTTTATCACAATGTGCCTTTGCCTTCAAACCCACATCACATAAATCTTTTCTTGTTCATCCAAGGACTTTTATGTCACGCCAAGACTGATTAACTTAAGTGATAAGATGCTAAATATAATACTGTTTTAGAACTACCTACAAATAACTGGCAAATAGAATTTGATGAGATGTAGATATATTTGATTTAAATAACAGAGCAGCCTCAAGGAGAGAGAGAGATTATAATTTTTTTTTTAAACTGCTAATGTAGTACTCAGGTTAAGACTTTAAATTTGCAACAGCGGAGAATTCAGTGTTATAATTTTCATGGCAACCTTAAACTCATTTGCATTGAATGGGCCAGATTCAGAGATATGAGTGAATGGAGTTACTGCAGATTTACATCGTATAGCTGAAAGAAGATATCACCCAATGTTTAGCAGACAGTCACATTGCCATTTAAAATGAAATGACAACAACAAAAGGAAAATAACCATTGACTTAGAAGAAAAACTGGTGTGAGTGGGTGGGGGGTGGGGAGGACATGCGTCAAACCTTGAGTAAATATTAAGTATATTTTTACTTTTTTGTCTCTACAGGTTTTTCATCTGCCCCATCTGAGATTCATTATGGTACCTTGCAGTGAGCAATGACCTCCTCTGAAGAATATAGGTGCCGAAAAGACAGAAAGACAGTGGCCTTGTTTCCCTCTTACTTGACAAAGTGAAATGGTGCTCTTAAGGTGATAAGTGTTTACTACACTTGGAAACCCAAACTGTTGGCTGGACAATTTTTCCCTGACCTCTGCCCCGGTGTTCTGATGGATGGTTGACGGTGACATCATGTAGTAGTCCCTGAAGTGTTGTCATAACTGAGTTGCAATGGTTTTATACACTTCCCCATTTCCCAACAGCTTTCTATCAGTTCTGCATTCCTTTTCCTGGGGCCTGATTTTCCCATGTTATTGGTTTGCAGACAGGCTTGTGGCCTCCTTTGTTCCTACCACCTATGAGAAACGTCAAAGGGCAGATGATCCATGCTACTTTCAAGCACTCTGCATCATTATTACCACTCCTATCTACTTGGCACTGCTGGTGGCATCTCTTCCTTTTGCCCTGATTGGCTTCTTGTTATGGTCACCTCTCCAGTCAGCTAGAAGGCCATATATCTACTCCAGGCTAGAAGACAAGAGCCAGGTCAATGGAGCTACACTACTTACTGAATGGAAAGCTACAGGCAATGGGAAAAGCTTCTGCTTTGGTAGTGCCAATGTTTGTCTGCTACCAGACTCTCTGGCAAGATTTAACAATGTGTTCAACACACAGGCACGGGCTAGAGAAATTGGGCGGAGAATCAGAAATGGGGCAAGCAGACCTCAGATAAAAATATATATTGATTCCCCCACGAACACATCCATCAGTGCAGCCAGTTTCAGCAGCTTGGTCTCTCCCCAAGTTGGAGATAGCACTAATCGTGCTGTCAATGTAGGCATCAAAAGGACATCATCTATGGAGTACAAGGGAGACAATTCTGACTCAAATAACAGTGAGGATAGCAGAGATGCTAAAGCTGGAGGGGAACTAAATGAGGGAGAGGACAACAACACATGTATCGTGCGCATAAGTGGGGAGGATAATAGCCACATTTCAGACCCAGAAGCAGAGGCCATTAGTGGCCAGGGTAATATCAGTAGCCCAGCAGAACACTCATTGGAAGGTGAAAGAGAGAGCCCAAAGGGTCAAATACCCAACCATAAACAGAAAGAAGGAGATTCTGGGAGTTTAGACAGCTACACTGCCTCACGAGAGTCCCTGGTTAAGGTTCGCATTGGAGATGGCACAGTGGACCAAAGTAACATCAACAACAAGCTCCTTTACAAAGCCTCGGTCATGAAGAAGACCTCTGTGAGGAAAAAGAAGCATATGGATGAAATCTTTGACCATGAGATCTCTGCTTTCTTCCCTGCCAACTTGGACTTCCTGTGCTTGCAGGAAGTGTTTGACAAAAGAGCAGCAGAGAAGTTGAAACAGCAGCTCCATCACTATTTTGAATACATTCTATATGATGTTGGGGTCTATGGCTGCCATGGCTGCTGTAGCTTTAAGTTTGTTAACAGTGGCCTGCTTTTTGCCAGCCGCTACCCAGTTATGGATGCTGCCTATCACTGTTACCCCAATGGAAAAGGAACAGACTCCTTGGCTTCCAAGGGGGCCTTGTTTCTCAAGGTAAGGTCCTTTCTTTTTGAAACCCATAACTGTCTCTAGTACATGGTTGGTTATAAATCAGCTGTATTGCTGGTCAATAAATTCTGTTAGAGATGGGTCAGAGAAGCAGTGTTCAAATCTGGATCAGATTTAGGCTAGAATTTGTGGCTTAGGGAATGTACTAAAGTGATAGACGTGCATGAAATGTTGAAGATTTGGAGATAGGGTTTGAGTTCAGATTTAGGGGTGTCAAAGTATCAAGCTGTTGGGATTTTGCTCTCATTTTGAAGAAATCTCTTTTTAATAAAACATGTACGCTGTAAATAAGCCTCAAGGGAGACACATTAACAGGTGAGGGACAATGACGCTTACAAATTCACTCGCGCTGTGTGTTTACAGAGCAAATTGAGGATGTTTGAGGGACAGGCAGCCTCAAAACAAAAACAAAACTAAAATTATTTCAAGAGATATGTCTTTTTAGCATGTAATGATGCCTCTCCCATTGTGTGAGGTGACAGTTGATAAAGAAGTAAGCAAAACCAAAGGAAAATGTTTGGCATTGAAAATTATGATAGTAGTTTATGCAGAATGAAAGATGTAGTGGAGGACAGTGGTGAGTACCAAGTGCAGAACTAGTGGACCAAAAAGTCTGGGGAGCCTGTTTCATGTAGTGATCATTCTAGAGGGTTGTCTTGTAAAATTTCCCAGGCTTTGGAGAGCAGGACTGAGACTGAAAGCACAGCTTAATAAGGTTCAATGCAAGTGATGAACAATGGGAGCTCCTGTAATTTTGTCTATAAGGTCTACAGGTGGATGGATAGCTGCTAGAATGTTTTGGTAAACCCTAATAACAATCAAATCACAACCTTTAAATATGGGAATTAGAAGATAAGCAAACATACACATACATAGATAATTTGTAATCATTTACCATTCCTAATATTTATTACAGATTACAGAACCAAAATCCTAGGTCTGTACACTGTGAGCTAATGAGGTTCACATTTTGGATCTGAATTTTGTAGCCTGAGGTCTTTTTTTATCGATGAACATAGCTAACGTTTGTTTTGTCATCATTCAGAGCTGCATATATAAAACAAGCATAAACTCTTTACAATATGGAAACTACTCAGGTCACAATGATTCCACTTCAATTTGTGCATATATTAAGGATTAAGAGATTGTTTTTAATCTGCTTTCAGATGCCCATTGCTGCGTCATTGATTTGTTACCCTGCTAGGAAGTCAGCAGTGTTTCCATTCCCCTTGCAGAAAATTAAGCCTTTTTTCCAGATACCATTGGGATGATGGACTTAATTACTGATTCAAATTCTTAAAGTCACAGTTTAGGAGGGGATGAGGGACCAATTTACTATAAAGACTCCAGAAGGGCCAAGAACACTTAAAACTGATACAGATATCAGACCCAGCCTGAAAACAATATTTGTCTCATGCCTGTGTGATTCTGACATACTGTATTTTATTCCCCAAATGTTTGTATTCTGAATTAAGTGTACTCTGTGTTATGAAATGCTTTTCAGTTTGAATTGTACATTAAGTGGTGACAGGTCATTTCTTTCATGAGAAGATGCAGGATGATCTATGTAGTTTAGCTTTGACACATCTTACTTATTTAGTAAAAAAAAGTTTTTAACACTTTGCAAACAGCAGAGTTTATATATTACTGGAACAATAACCTACAACAAATGAGGGGGCTTGGATATTATGGGCCTGAGCCAAAGACCACTGAAATTAGAGGGAACCTCCACTGATTTCAATGGGCTTTAGATAAGGGTTGATATGGGGATGTCTGCATCTGTACAGAACATATAGTCCTGCCGACATCTCTGCAGCTTGGTAATGTATTTCCTGCAGGAAGCAAATACCATTCAGTGGAACACATGCCGGAGGACAATTGGTGTTGTAAAGCTCTAGAGCTCTTATCACAGAGTGACATAATTCATTTTGTTATGTTTGGAACAATAGTAATGAGATTTCATAGGACAGACAACTGTGTTTTTAATAAGAGCTTAACTAGACTACATGGTAGGAGAGGCCATTCTAGGTAATTTTCAGTAGAACTCTGTTCCTAAAAGTCATCCAAGTGCCAGTACATTAAACCAAGGGAGCACTAAGTTAAATCATCACATCATCAGCATAAAATCTTACTGATTGTAGGATACTGGTTTTTGCCACACCTGAAAGATGTATTTTCAAATTAACCATTTCACAGAAAATTTTGTGACCATGCTTAAGAGTAATACAGGAGAGCAGCATCTGATCTTCTCCCTGGACCATGGGGGAGCCATGTGACCATGAGATAATCAGCTGTCTATTTCCTTCAGGCTGGAACATTGTGTGTCTTATAAGGATTATAACATGGAAACTGTCCCTGACATAACGCAAGGTGTCTGTCAGTCCTATTCTCCACTAATTTTACAGGCTTCATCATCTGGCTCTTCTTAGTCTCATCTCATTCTTCATTCTTGGCCTCCAAATGCTCCCTGGAACTCCTCTTCAACTTGCTGTCCCCCACATGCTCATTTTGCAACTATATTCCCAAGCAATCCTCATCTATCTTCTCACAAAGTAAATTCTTGAGAGCCTGTTTTGATTATCCATAGTTATTTGGGAGCCCATGATTGGAACTGGAGTCACTAGTTTCCAGATTAAGATTTTCATTTTCTGATAGTTATTCCCACATTGCTTTGGACCATATCCAACCTAATCTGATTTAAATTAAGGGTTTATCTCAGCATGAGTCCATGTGGTCTTGTTGAGGAAGAGCCTAGCTGCTCCCCATTCTAATGCAGAGATGGAGTTAAAATTACTCTTTATGCAGGCAGGCATATTGCAGGACTGTGTGATTTATATTCTGTCTGCCTCATGTGGAAAGGAGAACATGCTGCCATTTTAGGAAGAGGAAAGCTATCTCTTTCAAAAACAGAGTAGTACTTTAGAGTCTTCCCCTTATCTCTCCTATACCACAGATTGAGCTCTCAGGGTAAAAGAGGAATGCCCTCGGCACTGTGGGGAAGAGGGCAGAGGATGGGGGGAAGAAGAGTTGATTGGAGTGAGTGTCATGGGGTCACGTATTTAATCACATACAGTTTCCAGCCATCATGATGACAAACCCTTAAACCTTGCAG
Organism: Chelydra serpentina; assembly: GCA_037349315.1. Classification (NCBI taxonomy): domain Eukaryota; kingdom Metazoa; phylum Chordata; order Testudines; family Chelydridae; genus Chelydra; species Chelydra serpentina. Next base: position 10,036,442 of record JBAIAC010000026.1, on the reverse strand, counting down.
AATCTCAGAGAAAAAAAAACTAGCTTCCAAAATCAGAAGAATGTTCACAGGGGAAAGGAGGGTGTGGGTGTGTATCTTATTTTATCAATACCATTTGTCCCCTGCTATAGAGCAAATGCAGCAATAAACTAGATTAAATTTAAATTAAATTCAAAACTATTTGAAATTTGAGAGGCATTTGCATTACAAAATGAGACTGTTTCACCAAAAAGTTCCCTACATTTCACACACTTGTATCTTTGAAATGGGCCCTTTTTCCAGTGAAGATGGAGCTCTGTTATAAATTAGGATTACCCTGCCCCGATTGTGAAGTTCTGGATTTTGAGGGATTTGTGTAGACAAACAATATAGTTTATCTGGGGCTATAGATAGCTGAAGTATCATTAGTAGTATCTGTAAAACACTCAGCTTTTACCTTGTGCTTTTCATCCATAGATCTCAAAGCACTTTACAAAGAAAGGTCTGTATCCTTATCTCTATTTTGCAGAAGAAGAAATCAAGGCACAAAAAGATGACGTGACATATTCAAGATAACAGAGTAGGTCAGTGGCAGAGCCAGGACTAGAGAGAGAAATGGAATCCAGAGCCTTTTAACATTGGTTCAAACCTAGCCTTCATCAGTGGTGCCTGACTTGACGCCAGCTGACTGCTTTTCATGGGCCCGTGTAAAGGGGATTTTATAGCTCTGTGTAAAGGTGGATTTTATAGTCCATCACAGAAGCCACCATCATCCTTGGAACTTTAACTTTCATGAGCTAGACCATGGATTTGGCATGGAAGCGTGAACTAATTTCTCCTCTGTAGAAGGTGATATCGTCAGGTCAAGATTAAGGTGTATTAATAGGCTTGGCAGAACTCAATTTTTATTCTTTTTCAAATTTTGACAGGTGATACTGCTTTTTTATTTTTTTCCTGATTTTTAATTATTTTTACAGTTGTGGGAAATTGAGGGGGTAGAATTAGGATTAGGGCTAGGGCAGCGCTGACAGCAGGGCTACAGGGGGTTACCAGAACTAATAGCAAGGCTACAGGGGGCTCCCTGTGGGGCAGTGGGGCCAAAGACACCTGGGCAGAATGTACAGGGGAAACTGTAGTCCTGGGCCAGCAGAGCAGAGACCCTGGGCCAGGGTTGTAAGGAGGAGAACAAGCTCTGGGCTCAGGGCCGGCTCTGGCTTTTTTGCCGCCCCAGGCAAAAAAGCCGCCCGCCGCCCCACTCCTCCCGCCATGGCGCCGGCAGGAGTGCGGCATGCCGGCGCCCTGCTGCCCCGGCCGGGGCGCCAGCAGGGAGGACGGCATGCCCCGCTCTCCCCCCGCTGGAGGAGCGCCACGGGGAGGGAAGCATGCCCCGTTCTCCCCCGGCCGGAGGAGCGCCGCGGGAAGGGGGGCATGCCCATGGCCCCGCTCCCCCGGCCGGGCGCCGGCGGGGAAGAGCGCCGCCCCACCACGGCTTGCCGCCCCAGGCACGTGCTTGCTGAGCTGGTGCGGTGCCTGGAGCCGCCCCTGTCTGGGCTGCAGGGGAGGCCACCCCACTTCTGAACAGTTCCTGCCCAGGTTGGGCTCCAACACTCTTGGCTGGTGAGTAAGTGAGCAGGACCGTGACAGCAGAGCTGCAAATGGCTCCCTGTGCTGCTGCGGGGCTGATGACACTTGATCCCAGCAGGTGCAAGTTGTAGGGAAGGCTGGAGTCCTGATGGGGCAGAGCAGAGATCCCTTGGCCAGGATTGCGAGGAGGAGGTGGAGGAAGAGGAGCCTCCGGTCACTGGGGAGACCTCCCCACTTGAATGGCTCCGTCCCTGGGCAGGAGCCATTCAGCAGTGGGATGGCCTCCCCCACAGCCGAGGTTTGGCCTTCTCCTCATGGCCCTGTCTTGGGGTCTCTGCTCTGCCCTGCCAAGACTGCAGCCTTCCACACACCGTGTGCCTGCAGGAATCCAGTGTCACTGGCCTGTGTCTGTGCAAGGAGCCAACTGCAGCTCGATTGTTACAATACCGCTCCTTCCCTCGCATAACTGCAGAGCTGCAGAGGGTTCTCTGCGCTGCTGCAGGGTTGGTGACACCCGATCACTGTAGGCGCAAGGTGTTGCACAGAGCCACCAACTGTTACTCTTGGAATTTTTTTTCCGATTTCAGTGTGTGAGCTGGAATCAATGTTTACTGACATCTGTCGATTTAAATAGAATCCTGCCACGCCTATGTATTAGCAAGGTAGTGAGGGGCTGTTGCTCCCTGTATTCTCCATGTTCTGTGGATAAGTGGAGCACTTAAGTCTTCAGAACTGTCAACACAGCACCTTGTTCCCTTGAACCTCCAGCAGTGTTCTCCATCTCAAACATGTGGGTCCCTTTAGTACATAATAAGAGAGATCTAGGAGAAAAAATTTCTACTCACATCTGAGACAATTTAATGTGTAATGCATTAAATCAACTGGTCTCTGCTGCCACTGAAGACTAATGAGAAAAAGTTACCAACCACGCTGGAAAACTAATCCATTTTCATACTCTGACAACTTGGGCCCTGCAAGACTCTGCCTTGGATTTGGTGACATTGTGTTCTAGCACAGCGTTCCCCATTTGTTTATAACTCCCTCAGGAAACAACCTTGAACTCTGTTTTGCCAATTTTACATTTCCTGTCATAGCCTTGAATGCTGTTTCACTCCAAAAAGGGGAGAGATATCTTTGCAAAGTATGACTGTCACACATGCTGTCTGATAAGCCAGATTGCCTCCTGATTGGATGAAAGTAAATACAAGTGGGACCTTGTGCATGTACATGGTAGTCATGAACTTTGCTTTAACACGAGCACATTCACACACAGGCATACACTTTTTTTGCCCTGCACTCAGCTGAATAATAACTTAGTATCATAAATGTTATTTAAAAGAGAATGCATTATCTCCACTAGGTAAGGAAAAAAATCAAACAGTTTTTATTCTGAACAAACAGTGCACTGTATTTATCAGAAGGTGAGGTCTTACCCACAAGCTCTTCTAAGAATGGGCTTTGTCTCATCCACTTGTTCCACCCAAGAGTGTGTGCCATAAAATGTGTCCACTTCCCTGCCACTGAAACTCCAATGCTCTTCCAAGCTGGGTTCTGATATTTGATATTTTTTTATGTTTGCGTTGTGATATCATTTTGTACCCTATGACCTCAGCTTCTTTCCAACCCTGGTACAGGTTGGGGATCTCAATAGGCTGTTAGCTCCCCATCTCACTATAATACATTCTGGCTAATATCAACACCCTGTATCTCTCCTCTTCTGAACAAAGAATAGCACAGTGCTGTAGTGAGATGTCCTGGTATGTAGACATCTTTACTTACACACAACATGCTACAGAATACAGCATATCCTCAGTTAGTATGTATTTGTGTCTAATTCATAGATACTTACAAATACAATGTTATTGCATAGAACAGAAAAATGGCTTAAGATAAACCAAGCCTGACTGTCTACACTGCAATTTTATAACACCGGTGAACAAGTCAACTGACTCAGACAAACTGTGGCTGTGCTGCGGGTCTTTTATTGAAGTGTAGCTACACCTATAGTTTTTCTCGGAGAGCCGTGTGTTCTATGGCATTTTGCCCTGCATTTGAGTGGGAAAACTATGCCACCTCCTAATCTTAATTCAGAACTCAGTCTGAAGTGGGAAGTTTCTTTGAAAAGGAGACTCCAGTTGTGTGCCGTTTCAATCAAATAGTTAATGGAGCTTTCATCCACAGTGTCTACTAATAATTGTCTAGTATCAGAAGCAGCATGACATAGAGAAAAGGAGTGTAGTTTCCTTGCAAATCAAGCACAATCTGGTTCATAAAAATGTAAGGCTGGAAGTGACCTCAAGAGGTCACTAGTCCAGCCTCTGCCCCCATGTTGAGGCAGGGCCAACTAAACCTAGAGATCATCCCTGACAGGTGTTTGGCTAACCTGTTCTTAAAATCCTCCAATGATAGTGATTCCACAAACTCCCTTGGAAGCCTATTCCAGTTCTTAACTATCCTTATAGAGAGTTTTTCCTAACTCCTCCTTGCTTGGTGTCATCTACAAATTTTATAAGCATACTCTCCACTCCATTAACCAAGACATTACTGAAAATGTTGAATTGTACTGAACCCAGGACTGACCCCTGCAGGATTCCACTAGATATATCCTCCCACTTTTACAGGGAACTATTTATAACTACTCTGAGTATGGTCTTTCAACCAGTGTTATACCCAGTTTATAGTAATTTAATCTAGACCACATTTCCCTAGTTTGCTTATGAGAATGTCATGTGTGATGTGTGAAAAGCCTTACTAATACCAAGATGTATCCCATCTACTGCTTTCCCCCCATCCAGTAGGACAGTAATCCTGTCAAAGAAGGAAATTAGGTTGGTTTGACATGATTTGTTCTTGACAAATCCATCTTGCCTATTATTAATTACCCTGTTATCTTCTAGGTATTTACAAATTGATTTGTAAATTTCCAGATATTGAAGTCAGGCTGACTGGTCTATAATTCTCATTGTTCCCCTTTTTAAAGAGAGGTACTATATTTGTCCTTTTCCAGTCCTTTGGGACCGCACCATGAACTCTCAAAGATAATTGCTAATATTTTCGAGATTGTTTCAGCCAGTTCCTGAAATACTCCTGGGTGAATTTCGTCCGGCTCTGCAACTTGAGTACATGTAACTTACTTAAATATATTTTAGCCTATTGTTTCCCTATTCTGACTTGTGTTCCTTCACCTTTGTTGTTAATATTAACTGTGTTAAGCATCTGGTCATAATTAACCTTTTTAGTGTCAAGTTAAACAAAATAGGTATTAAACATCTGAGCCTTCTTGATGTCATACATTATTACCTCTTGTTCCCCACCAAATAGTGGACCTGCACTTCCCTTCATCTTTCTCTTGCTCTGAATGTATTTATAGATCCCCTTCTTATTGCCTTTTATGTGCTTTGTTAGGTGTAACTAATTGTGTCCCTATCCTTTCTGATTTTGTCCCAACATGCTTTTGCTATTCTTTTGTATTCACCTTTAGCCATGTTCCCACTTTCTGTAGGAGTGTCTTTTGATTTTCAGGTCATTAACGAACTATTGACGGGGCCATATTGGGTTTATACTATTTTTCCTATCTTTTCTTTGCATTGAGATAGTTTGCTATTGTGCTTTTGTGTTGTTGGTTCTTTGAGGACTTGCCAGCTCTCCTATATTCCTTTTTTCCCTCAGATTTACTTCCCTTTCTTACCTACCAGTTCTCTGAGTTTGTTAAAGTCTGCTTTTGTGAACTCCATTGTCCTTACTTTGTTGTTCTCATTCTTTCCGGTCTTCAGAATTCTATATCCTTTCATGTTCACTTTCACCCAAATTGCCTTCTACTTTCAAATTCACAACCACTTCTTCCCTGTTAGTCAGAAGCCAGTCTAAAATGACCGACCTCCTGGTTACTTCCCCCACCTGCTGAACCTAGAAGTTGTCCCCAGTACAGTGCAAGAATTAAATGGAGATTTTGTATTTTGCTGTATTACTTTCCCAACAGATACCTGGATAGTTAAAGTTGATCTGTGTCTAGGGCCCTCAGGTGACCTACGTGGATGTTGACTCTATATCCATTACTGGCAATCTTATCATGCGACTGAAGCTTTTGGTGACCATGTGATTGTTGACCCTGTAGCCGCATTTCTTGATAAATGTGTTGTGTAATTTGTTGGATTCCGTCCTAATAATGCGTCTGTATCAAGAAGGCCACTAAAACCAAACTAGTCCTGATGGATTGCTGGATTCGGATACAAAAATGATCACCGCTTCACAATTTGCCAGAATAAATACAGAATTCCCAGACAAAAACTATATTTAAGAAGAGTTAAAGATAAGACTAAATATCTGCAATTTAAGGTAAACTACAGGGCTGTTCTAATTGCTCCAAAAATAAGCTTTATAGCCCCAGGAAATTCACAGGTTAAACTTAAAAGAATTCCAAACATTTTAAGAGTATGTAAATGCAGAGTTAGGATACTCAGACAACCACTAAGAACACTGAGAGATCCTTCTCAAAATGACTACCAACTGAGGGCAGCTGTGGTTTCAGTCCCATTCAGAACAATGGAAGATGGCTGCCATTTTGCAAGAAGGCAGTTCTTTGTGGAGTTCTCAGTAGGAAGCTGTTGTATCCTTCAGCCTCTCCTGAAAGAGAAACTTTCAGCTATGAAGAATAATGAGAAAAAGTGACCATACGTCCTAAAACAAAATATTCAAATGTAAACAATGCACAAGATTACAGTAAGTTTTAAGTATATCAGAAGTTTGAAGGTGTTCTGTTACTGAGATCATTGGGGGAAAGAACAAATAAAAAAGTCTGAAACTGGTTGCTAAATTTCTTTATGAACCCATAGGAATTTCAATTCCTAAAGTAATGAACAGATTTACTAGTAAATTCTAGTAGTTTTAGTGAGGATACACTATATTTTTCATACATTCAAAAAAGAGTTTTAATCTCTACTTCAGGTGCACAGCACAACACTCCCTTAATTATGGATTTAATACTAATATCTCCATCATAGATTATAGGACAGCCAATGGCTCTGAATGCAGCTGATTCTATTCCAAGTCTGCTCTGAAATGCACTTTTTAGCATTTGTCACTCCCTGGGTTTCTTTTAGCTGATCAAAGAGGAGTTCCTTGAATCACCCTCTAGGGAGAGATTTTCTTTTTACGTTAGTGATTTGAATAGCTTCTACTTTGATAAAGTTTCTTCACTCTCCCTCACCAGCTCTTCCTGTTTTTTTCCAGACAGACTCCCTGTTTCAAAAGCACATTCAGCAAATACCTATGTTTTGTAGAACAGTAAGTGGTAATGTGATTATAGATACTGTAAGTTACCATCATTTAGTTTTATTTGTATGATTGATTTGGCAGACTTTCTGCCTGAAGTGTGGAACATTCATTAGGTTCTTGTACTTGTAGTGGGTTATGGAAATTGTACTATCTTATTATCTATGGCAGACAAAAGATGGCAAAAGTTGTATTAACCACAAGCAGAAAGAGCAGTGTGATGGCAGCAAATGTACCATGATTTTTATTGTAGTGTGGTGGGTTTTCTTAAGATGGGATCAGCTGAATGGAAGAAGGAGTGAAGAGGACAGGGCTGGGGAGAAGAGAGTAAGGAGGGGCAGGTGTGGAGTGAAGTTAAGATGGGTGGTCTCTGGAACTCGCAACATTCAGGAAAGCAGCCAACCCAGAGTAGGTGTTTAGATTTGCTGGTGCTCCAAGATGGATTTCAGCATTGGTAGGAATCATATGGCTCTTTGAGACTGGGAAGGGGTGGGTATGTATGTATAAAGGTAGCTTGCTTACTTATTTTGTGAACTGAATAAAAGATTATTGGGGATCTGGGCTGAGGACTGGGATGGTTCTTGAGATTTTTTAAAATAAATCTGTTACCCCCATTCCTGCAGTTATCTTAATATGTATAAAAGGGGCATATACTGCCAGGCATGGCTTTGTTTAAGCAACTTTTAAAAGCAGTTCCATTTAAGGCAGGGAGGTAATTTTAATGCAAAAATTATTTAGCGTCTGCTAGGTCTGGATGTGTCTGACACTGGTGTATTTTTGGGTTTTTGTTTGTCTGTTTTTAATACCATGTATCTCCACCCTGTTACAATTAATAGCTTTAAGAAGGATATTTTCCCCTCTTTAGTGACAGGAAAGTCTGAATTACCGGCCCTGTCCGTTCTCTTTTTGCGCTTGGGAGAAGTTAAAATGCCACAAGGAGAGGGCATGGGTGGAAACATCATGGAACATAGATTCTGTCCTTTCCACAGCCAGTAATTGCCAGTTAATGGTATTGATCATATCCAAATAGTTTCACTTTCCCCCTTCACTCCACTTTAAAATTCCTGCAAATCTTACTAGTCATATTTTCCCTTGCAGTTGTTTCAGCATCGTATTTCCCCCCAACTTCAATGTGACGTCAACTGCCGTGACATGAACTCAGAGCAGTAGTTGGTAGGATGGGTTTTGAGCTAATCTCAGTAACATTTTAATTAATATTTAATTTAAATAAATTTAACGTGCTTAAATAATATAGTAATAATTAATTATTAATATAACATAATTAATGTATCTCCTTTAGAAACTACAACAGATCCCTGAAGGCAAGAGAGACAGAAAGCTGCCAAAATAGTAAAAAAAGGATTTTTGCAGATTTTATAGAACCTATCTAAGCTAATCAAGAGATAATGTAGGAATAAAATATATCTTCTTTGGAAGCTACACGGAGTCATTAGGCTTGGTCACCTAACCCATAGTATAGCAATGCAATGGAATCACCAGTAGAACTGGTTGACATTTTTCCATTGCAGCTGTTTTTCAATAGAAAATTTAGTTTTGACTAAAATGTTTTATGAAAAAAGACTGCTTTCTGCAGAAAATTTAGACATCTAATCAAAGAGCAGAACAACCAAAAAAATTTAACTGAAAATTTTCAGACAAAACTCAAAAACTTACTTCGGACATGTTGAAATACTTCAGACATTTCTGATCAAAATAATATGGTTCATCATTTGTGAATCAAAATATTCTTCTTCAAGTGCTTGCTCATATCAATTCCAATTAGGTATGTGCACGCCGCGTGCACGATCGTCGGAAGATTTTTACCCTAGCAACACTCGGTGGGCCGGCTGGCGCCCTCTGGAGTGGCGCCGTTGCGGCGCTGAATAAATACCCCAGCCGGCCCAGCGCCCTCTCAGTTCCTTCTTACCGCCCGTGACGGTCGTTGGAACTGTGGAGCGCAGCGTAGCTGATCTCCACCTCCCTAGCTTAGTTAGCACTCGCTTACCATTGTTAATAGTTTAAGTACTTTTAAGTAGTTGTTAATAGTTTTGATCGTGCCAATACAGGAGATATGTAGGGCAGCAACCTGGTCATCGGTGCACACCTTTGCCACTCACTATGCCATAGTCCAGCATTCCAGGATGCTGCTTTTGGTTCAGCAGTTCTCCATTCTGCGGTATCTCACTCTGACCCCACTGCCTAGATAGGGCTTGGGAGTCGCCTAATTGGAATTGATATGAGCAAGCACTCGAAGAAAAGACGCTTACTCACCGTTGTAACTGTTGTTCTTCGAGATGTGTTGCTCATATCTATTCCAAACCCTCCTGGAGTAGCCGGCAAGAAGGAACTGAGGGCGCTGGGCCGGCTGGTGTATTTATTCAGCGCCGCAACGGCGCCAGCCAACCCACCGAGTGTTGCTAGGGTAAAAATCTTCTGACGATCATGCACGCGGCGCGCACACACCTAATTGGAATAGATATGAGCAACACATCTCGAAGAACAACAGTTACAACGGTGAGTAACTGTCTTTTTTGGCTTGGTTCAACCTTAAACCAATTCCAGTATAGGAGAATTATTTCTTGCAATACATTTTAAGTGCTTTTTCTAATCTAGTTTAGATATTCCAAGCAATGGGATTTCCACCATGTTTCTTGGAGATTATTCCAGTCTAATTGATCTATGAGGAAAGATTTTTCCCAATATTCAGTCTACATTTTCTCTTCTGGTAGTTTCATCCCCTTATGCTTAATTATACCTCTCAATAATCCCTCTGCATTATTGGTTTTTACAGGAATTGTAGATGGCCATATGTCACCCCTTAAATAGAGCTTGGCTATGGAATGTGTATATATGCCTCATAAGTGAATCCCTCCAACCCAGCAATCATTTTGTTGCTCTTATCCTTTCCAATATGTTTGTACCATTCTGGCTCGTAGGTGCCCAAAGCCAATTCAGTATTGTATTCGATTTATGATCTTGCCTCTTGACTGCGAGTTGAAAAGATAGGTTGTAACTTCAGCATCATGCAAGATTTCTCAACCCAATCCTGAAAGTGAAGTCTTCAATTAAGTATATAAATAGGTTGGCTAGTCACAAGAGCTGAGATAGCATCAGGAGAAGCAATTGCTTGAAAAAAAGAAAAGGAGAAACTGAAGGGAGAAGATAGAAAACATCTCTTAACAATACGAATTAGGGTTTGTCTACTGAGGAGAAATTGCTCAGATATGCTTGTCAATTTCCCTGGGTTAGACATGTCCCTTAGAGAATGTTTTGCCATGGGGAATGGTTGAGGCACTATTGATAAAAGTATTCGTTAGGTGATTTGTTGAAAAAAATTGAGAGATTACTATAATGGAATATTTTTACTCCAATCACAGGAATAAACTAGATACTCCAGTTTTTTCCCTTTACTATGTGTGTTGTCTCTCAATAGGTATCTATCTCTATTAGCTTTTATATCTAGATAGATATATAGCTTTTATTTATAGATATACAGACTCTCTCTCCCTCTCTCAATAGCTCTGTCTATAACTCATAGTTCAAACTCACACTCTGTGTTCTTCTCAAGATTTCTCAGCATTCCCTTGCATTTGAGCCATGTTGACGGAATCTAATTAGGAGGATTTTCCTGTAGTGATAGCCTACTGTGCTATATATTATAAAGTCCTATTTATGTGTCATGCTCCTGTTCTTAATCTGGGGTGCTTTATTTCCATGGAAAATAATAACACCATTCAGTCTACTTATATGTCAGAATGGAAAGCCCGTTTAAGTAGTTTGTTTGAGCAGCAGTGCCCCTAAACACAATTTTTGTCGTTAAGGAGAGTAGTATTGCTGTAATCTCATATCACTATGCTTGTCAGTTTGAACTAGTCTTACCTCACAGTATTAAGGTAACTGACTGTAGTTTTGCCATGATGTTAGGCAAATTTATCATGGAGCTCTATCATTTGGAGGCAGATCTTCAAATTAACTCATGTTACTATGACAGCTTGTGTTTTGTTATTCATTATAAAGACAAATTTAGAATCTGAATGGGCAGCCAAAGCCTATAAAATGAATGATTTTTCTCACCCATAACAGAGGGTGCTGCATGTATACAGCATCACACAGTTCCTGTCTTTTGGAGGGATTTATGGCATTACATTGTTTTTTCCCCTTTTCCAACTTGGGACGCCTCGGAAATCAGTTTTTAATTGCATGTGGGTATTGTGAAAGAACAAGAATTTGCATGTTAATTTAATAGTAGCATGGAGATAAGTGATACCAACAGTCCCTACTCAGGAGCTACAGTGCTTATTGGTGAGCAAAGAGTTTACCATCCCCTCCTCCCCCCCAACCTATGCTAGCACATTTCAATATGGGTTTAAAATGTGTGTATCTCTTTCCCACCTTTCTTATGTCAGCACCTAAAAGATACAGAGATGAGATAGAATTTGATTGTTATTTTGCAAGTAATATCTTGGGGACTTCTGTATATCCCCTGGGAGGCAGGAGGGTATCAATGTTCTCCAGCTCAGCATGACAGTCATGCCAGGATATGGTAACTCCAAGCGACACTAGATGAAGGAGCAGCTCAGAGAAGTCTCACTATGACCCGTCATGTGACGAAATGAAAGTGGCTCCCTTAGCTCTGGCACTCAAATACACTGTTGCTGTTAGAAAGCTTTGTGGGTTTTTGTTGTTGCTGATAATGAGTATCTGTTTTGTCACAAGCTTTATTGGCTTGATTTCATTTATGGGAAGGAAAGAGGTAAGTCACTAGGGAATGAGTGTCTTATTCTGTTAGGCCCAGAGTCAGTGCTATGGTATTTTGGGGAGTAGTGTAGCAAAAGAAGGAATCCCCTTTCTAGGGCTTTTCATTGATTTCGGTCTCCTGTGAATCAAAATGAAAGAGTACCAGAGCTGTTCACTGATTTAATAGTTCACAAGTGGAGGTCCAATGTAAACAAGGAGCAACAGACTTATGCTTGTTTCCTAGCAGAATTGTCTCCTAAACCCTTTTTAAAATTAAAAGCTCTCTTCAGAGCCTTATTTGCTGAGTAACTAACACGCTTCAGATTTCCAATGGCGTAACAGAGATCAGAATCTGTCCTTGGATCTTTCCATACCTGTCCTAATGTTTGATTAGTGGGTGTGCATTTATATCTTGTTTTACCTTTGCAGATGTACTATGAACTGGAACATGTTTTGTATGTTGCAGTATAATACTGAGAGAGGTACTAATTTTGCATTTGTCAATGTATAATTATATAAGCAGGATACTTTATTCAATCACATTCTCTCAACTTTAATTCAGCTTTAGATAACGTCTGAGTTGAGCAGGATGCTATGTATGGCCATTATAAATTAGCTCCTCTTGCTATGGTTTATCTAACCAAATATGGTTTGGAATCTTAAAGGCATATTGTAATATTAGTTTATTGGCATTTTCCCTAGTGGATACAGTTTGAGAAAGAGTCTATCTCACACAGATACACTTCAGAAATGTCCACATGAGCAAATATTGAGCCTGATACTGCAATGGGATTTTGAATTTGCATGCAATGCAGTTTCAGGCACTTCTTCACAATCCCATGCCATTATAACAGGAGACTCAATAGAAGGATGCAGTGGCAGGTGACAATAAATTATGCATTTTGAGCTAGGTTTTGTCTTTAGGTACATTCCAGAGCAAGGGTTGGTGTGAAAACGGCACCACCGCAGGAGTGTAGCCCAGAGGCACTGTGTACCTCAGGCACCCCTCTGCAATGCAATTCCTGTGGTCCTCTAAGGTGGTGCTGAGGCAGAAGGGATCTATTACAGGCCTGTAGAGCACAGCATGCTCCCTTCTCATGTCTTGCCAGCTTCACGGTGGGGAACATCAGAAATGGCACCCTGGGCTCGTTCCCACACCTGGAATCACAATCTGGGCAGTTCTAATGCAACTAGAGTTAAGGGTCTTACTCTCCATATTGCCCTGTGTGGCTGTATTAGACTCAACCATAGTATAGCCTGTAATATAGTTTTCCAAAACTGCCTAATTTGGGGTTCTTACTCTTGCATTGATTAGAGCAAGATTTTTCCTTTAAGTTCATATGTGCTGTAAAATATTCTTTGTAACAAGGCAGAAAAGGGACTGAAAGGCCATTCCTGAGATTATTGATACCAAACATTTGTTTTAGTGAGCTGTAGCCAGGATATTTCCTGCTGTCAGGCTAATAGTCACATGATATGAAAATCAGTTGTGTTGTGACAGTGGTCATATTTAACACTTATGACCCTTCAACCTGAAACATGCCAAAGCACTTTAAAAACTATTGCGTAAATGCTGCATCCCTTACTATGTGAATAGTCCACTGACTCTAACTGTGGTGCTTTTGGATGTGGTCTGCAAACACACTGTGCAGACCCTATTATTTTGTTTTGTAATCTAGGCTCTTGGGGTCCCACATCCCCATCCTTATGCACAGTGGGTGTATCTTACTTTGCTAATAGTCCCATTGAATAGACTACAATATTTTCAAAGGAAAGGTGGGAAGATTGGGCCCTGGGTGGCAGTTAACAGGATTTATGTGAACTTCAGCCTGTGGACTATCTGACATTTTTGGAAAACACTGTCTAGGATAATGCCTCATGGGACAGTCTTCTAGATTATCTGTTGTGACACTGACCTTCTAGCACCAACAATGCAATTCAGGTAATGTTAATTCCTATTTGGGTGATTTTGAATTGGTTTGCCCTAGTATAATTGCTATTTTCTGTACAAAAGTGGATTAGAAAGTGCCTTCTGTGTTTGGCAGCAAGAACCAGAAACATATACTTATTTCTTGTCCCAGACTTGAGCAATCTGCTGGTCAAATACTGACTTCATGACTGAGTTCTGTGAAGATGGAAACTCCTTCCAAAGCTAAACTAACACACCAAGATCTGTGTTGCAGGGACAGTGAACGCTCAGGGTTGTTTTCCCGCTGTCCTGCCTGCAGAGCTGTCCAGATGGAGTTCTCACAATATAATGTAGCCATTAAAATGGAGCACTCTCAGAGGAGTCACAGTATTCAGCAAAACTATGCACTGCTTACATGCAGAATTATAGTGCTAGTAATATTGTGGAGGTTCAGTAGCTATCATGGCTGTCCATACTTTAGTGCTTTTTCATTTACAGAATAACAAATAGAATATGTAATCAAATTTTACTTAATATTATTTAGTTTACTGTTTTTTTGCTGTACTTGGCTAGAGGTTGCAAGGATTTTGTTTTCCTGTTGTAACCACGGATCTTTTCTTCCATCATGACCTGCTTACAGGGATACTGCCCAGTAGTTTAGGGTAATGGTGCCACTCAGTGAAACAGAAAAATCAGCTCCCTGTTACAAAAGGGCAGAATTTTAGGTTTGGGGAAAGGGCTATTCAGCAAGCACTTACACATTGATACTTTCCATAGAAATATTGGCCATGTTAACTTTTTGGCTGTTACTTGGTACTATTTTTTTGGAAACTTGAAAAACATTTAGAGAGTCCCATTCCATTTCTGTTCACACACATACATATTATTCACACACATACATATATTTTGCATTTCTGTGTGAGATAGGTGTATAAAATACAGTTTGATATATCATGTAAATACAATTATATATACATACAAAAATCGAATCTGTGCTTCTCAGATCAATTATAAAGATGATGTGGCGTAAGTGATTCCATTCTAACGGGCCTTTTCAGCTGGCTATAAAACTTACTCAGACTGACCTTTCACATTGAAACTTTCCACGTTTGGTTACAGCCTGAAAGTGAAAATGGTTCAGCCAGTTTTAGACACAGAGGTGTAAAGTGTACACTCTTGCCACAATAAAGAACAGTTTTACAACTTCTGTTTTTCCCTTTGCAGAGCCAAGTGGGAGGCTTGTCTCTCCTCAGATGTGGGAGAAATGTGTAATTTGCCAGAACCACTAAAGGTGTAGATGTCCTTTTTGGTAATCAAGTGAAAAATCTCATTTCACTTGACTGCGGGTAGATGGCTTGAAAAATATATATTGTGCCCTGGTTTGTGTTACAGGATAGAGGTTTGTTGTTTTTAAACTAACAACACCGCAGTGTTGTATTGGTGCTGCACCTGCTGCATAAGAGACTCATTTAATGTGCATGTGGAAAATGGTGTGTATGGAATGAGGCAGCCTGCAGAAACAACCGCAGCAAGACTCCTGCAAGAGTCAGTGGCATCCAGCCAGGATTCCCTGATATCCCTGCAAGGATCCATTGGCTTTGGGGTAAAGCTGAGTTAATTCCAAACCTCCCCTGTCCTCGTTCCCCTTCCACTTCAATGAAGAACACAAAGTCTGAACACTGAATTTCTCTACCTCTGTGTAAGTGTAACCCATCTAGGGCAATGAGAGTAGTTTCTATAGGAATTTATATACTATTATATTAAAATGCTTTTAATAGACACTTTCCATAGAGCCACCTATAGGCTCAGCATAGCATCTCTACAGAAAAGCATTACTTAGCTGGAAATGATCTTTAGCGTAGTTAACTGTGTATGAATGGCAATGAGCTCCAAAAGTCCAGTTGGAAAAATAGCTAAAGGATGAGTGAGGAAGCTAGGGCCAGAGCAATGTAAGATTTTTATTATGTGCCGCCTTTTTCCAGATGGAAAAATAATGAACATTGACAGGACATTGTAAATGACCTGTAAATTCACTGCCTGCAAAGCCTGTAAAAGTAATAGGATATTTCTCGGACAGTTGGAGAACCTGAAAATCCAAACAAATGGACAAAACTCTACCCATCTTAAAACTAGGTTGCATTTTTATTTAAGGTTGTCAGCTGAAATTTAAGACAGCTTCAGCAAGTCCAATGATACAGGAGTCATCAGCAAAGCTATGGGTTTTATTTTTAGAGGCTCAGATAAAACTTTCCCTTCCAGGCATTTTCTTTGATAGACATACTGTATTACTGTACTGTTTTAAATCCCGAGCAGGAAGATCAAGCACCTGCAGCAGCTTCTCTGTTCCATCCATCTATGGCCAAATCCTGATCTCATTTAAGTCAGTGGGAGTTTTGGCATCGACTTCAATGGGGCCAGGACATATGCTGTACACATGCTCCACCCTTATTCAGTTTTTTAAAAAATCCATCTGGAGTCTGTCTATCAAGTGATTTTCATGGTGTTCTCTTGTGTTATGCTCTGTTGTTATAAGTTCTATGCAAGCGGACCTTCCTCAGAATTCTACTCTCTAGAAATCTGGTAGAGGGTTGGTTTTGTGCATGCAGTATCTGTGCCCTCAGCATAGCTGGTAGGTTTCATTTTAGTCTTGTCATTGGTGACTATTTCCCCCTTAAGGGCTAAGTTATGTCTGCTGACCACAAGCCCTCATTGGGGTTTTACAGAGCTACATCACCCTATGGGGAGAAGTTCTCAGACTCCTAGGAGGAGTGTCCACATTACAGTACTCTTTTAAGGAGTTTAGCATACTTCCCCATCTTTGGGTACAGCTGGCCAGTACTTTGGGGGAACAAGCCATGACTCCATCTACACTCCTTGAGGGTGCAGGGCTCCCACAAGAACTAGCCAATGACCAGTCCTTGTGCTTCAATGAAGGCAGCAACTGCAAATCTGCCTGACCCTTACACAGATCATATAAAGTGTGGGAAAGTTCCTTACTTCATAGATTCTAAGGCCAGAAGGGACTATTATGATGATCTAGTCTGGTCCCCTGTACAACATAGGCAACAGAATTCCCCCAAAATAATACCTAGAACAGATCTTTTAGAAAAACATCCAATCTTGATTTTAAAATGGTCAGTGATGGAGAATCCACCATGACCCCTGGTAGATTGTTCCCATGGTTAATTACTCTCACAGTTAAAAATGTACACCTTTTTTCCAGTCTGAATTTGTCTAGCTTCAGGTTCCAGCCATTGGCTCTCATTATACCTTTCTCTGCTAGATGGAAGAGGCCATTATTAAATAGTTTTCCCTGTGTAGGCACTTACAGACTGTAATCAAAAAGTACCCCTTAATCTTCTCCTTTTTAACTAAATAGATTGAGGTTTTTGAGTCTCTCACTGCAAGGCATGTTTTCTAATCCTTTAATCATTCTCATGGCTCTTTTCTGAACCCTCTCCAATTTATCAATATCATTTTTGAATTGTGGATACCAGAACTGGACACAGTATTCGAGCAGTGGTCACACCAGTGCCAAATACAGAGGTAAAAAAACTTCTCTACTCCTACTCGAGATTCCCGTTTATGCATCCTAGGATTGCATTGTCTCTTCCAGTAAGAGTCACACTGGCTGCTCATGTTCAGCTGGTTATCAACCCCTCAAATGTTTTTCAGAGTCACTGCTTCCCACAATAGAGTCCCCCATCCTGTGAGTATGGCCTACATTCTTTGTTCTTAAATTTAGCCGTATTAAAACTTACATTGTTTGCTTGCACGCAGTTTAACAAGTGATCCAGATCACTCTGAATAAATGACCGGTCCTCTTCATTTGCCACGCCCCCAATTTTTAAACGTTATCTGTGATGCTTTTATATTTTCTTCCAGATTGCTGATAAAATTGTTAAATAATGTAGGGCTAAGAACTGGTCCTTTGGGACCCGACTGGAAACGCATCCACTTGAGGCTGATTCCCAGTTTTTAATCCATTTGTGTGTGCCATGTTCATTTTACATCATTCTAGTTTTTAATCAAAATCCATGCAGTACCAATTCAGTACCTTGCAGAAGTCTAAATATATTATATCAACACTATTACTTTTACAACCAAACTTGTAATCTCATTAAAAAAAGGTCAAGTTAGTTTGACAGGATCTATTTTCTATAAACCCATGGTTTTTTTGCATTAATTACATTATCCTCCTTTAGTTCTTTATTAACTGAGTCTTGTAACAGCCGCTCCATTATCTTGCTTGTGATCAAGGACGGGCTGGCAGGCCTATAGTTATCTGGCTCATTCCATTTCCCCTTTTTTTAAAACTAGCAGAACATTCGCTTTCTTCCAGTCTTCTGGAACTTCTCCAGTGCATCAAGACTTATTGAAAATCAGCATTAATGGTCCAGCAAGCTCCTCATCCAACTCTTTTAAAACTCTTGGATGCAAGTTACCTGGACACCCTGATTTTAAAATGTCTATCTTTTGTAGCTGATGTTTAACATCCTCCCAAGATGCCAGTGGAATGGAAAGTATGTTATCACCATCTGATGAGACGATATCATCTGTTTTTCCCCAAATACAGAGCAGAAATATTTATTGAGCACTTCTGCCTGTTCTGCATTATTATTGATAATTCTAGCATTTCCATCTAGTAATGGACCAATACCATTGTCAGGATTCTTTTTGTTCCTAATATATTCTTAAATCTCCTCTTTATTATTCTCCTTTATTCACCACTAAGGCTGAGGCAGATCTAGTGCTAAATAAGATGAAAAGACTAAAGCACAACTTGGTTCTAGTGCCTGTGTGTCCTGCAATAGGTTTGTCTTACAGATCTACAGTCTAACATGTGTGTGGGAGAGATGGAGTACATTACTCTGTAACAAAATGGGCTTCTGAAACCCCCTTTGCACTTACCAGGGAAGTAAACCCTTGTAAGTAAGAATCCCCTAGTTGTGTTTTAGAGGGTGTGGAATGCCCTAGTTGGTGGGGAATCTAGAAGAGCGAGGAAAAATTTATGTTTTCCCTGCTCTGGTTTACAGGTACAGAGGCTGCTGTTGTGAAAACCTGCAGGGGGAAAATGTAAATGTCTCATTGAAACACAAAGCAAAATTCTCCAACACCCTTACTCCCTCTTCCCCAACAACAAAAAACAGTACGGGGCAATAGGAAAAATAATGGGAAAACGTAGTGAAACAGAAAAAACATAGTGTATAGTTTTGTTTTGTTTTTCAAAGCCTCCTTCCCTTTTTCTGAATTCCAGTTTTCTGTAAATGTCTAGATTTTTGTGTGTGTGGAGACTGCTAATTCGTCTCATGGTACTTCTGAGTGGGGCTTTAATTCTGCACATGCCAGGGAGGATTGGGGCTGACAACTTGTTTGCAGACAGATAACCAGTGAGATGTGGACGGGCAAGAGAGAGTAACAGGGAATGCTTTGCAATTTGAAGTAGCAGTGGACGGAGAAGAAGTTAGGCAGTGAACAGACAGGGCAAGTAGAACTTCTATTAAGGCAAAATCTCCTGTGGTTTTTGCCTCTCTTAGATCCATTTAAGTTCTTAAAGTGGCATTGGATGAGAGAGGGAAGGAGTATTTTCAGGGGTGTAACTCAAAAGCTTCTATTGTGCAGAATATAAGATTTCAGTTGTTCAAGACAGAGGGCCTTGACCATAGTAGTGATATGTTCCTTAACAGCCTTCTTTCTTCCTTTCTCTTAGGTGCAAGTGGGAAATACACCTCAGGACCAAAGAATTGTGGGATATATTTCCTGCACTCATTTGCAAGCTCTGGCAGGTATTGTCGATTTCCTTTTCTCAATGTTGTTCTCGTTGTGTTTCTAGTTCTGTGCCAGAAGTTTCTCTAACCAAGTGCAAGAGCAGCATATTAGCAAAACATCTTTCCCCATCCTGCATTTGTAACAGTGTCATGCAAGTAGCAAGGGAATGGAAAGAGAGAATAAGATATCTGTAAAAGCCACACATCATAGATTCTTCAGCCACTTCTTGAAACACAAACAAAAATTGCACATCAGTAAAGGTTTTAGGGATGGCATGTTGGGAGCTGAACCTGTGCAGCGCTGAGCACCCGCTACACTTTGTTAGGTTAATAATCAAGGGTGCTCAGCACCATGCAGGATCAGGCCGATAGGTATCAAAGTAACTCCCAAGCATTAGGTACAATGGAGAAATAAACCATTTCTTTTCTGAAGCATCTGTTGTTGAGCCAAAACGGTCACTATTTTTATATATTACGCTGCAACTCACCCTGCTGCACCAAGAAGAATAAAATGTTTTTTTGCTGACAATACCATAATTGGTCAGGAATTTCCCATCAAAATGTTTTCACAAAATTGAAACTTTCTCATGGGAAAATGGAAATATTTCAATTTTCTGTTGGGAAAATGTAAAGAAAATACTTAATTAAGGTCGGATTAACCCAAATCAAAACACATTTCTGATCAGGCACATTAATGTTGAACTGAAATGCCACAGTGCCTCATGGTAATTGCCTATGGGCCTGGTTCCCTGGCCTGTAGAGGACAATAGTGGCATGAAGAAACCAGACCCCTAAGGGGAATTTGGGGCATGAGACTCCTGAATTCAGCAGCTCAGGGGGACACCAATTACTGTCAGACCAAGTCTACACAAAATATTTTGACATTCCCAAATCAACATTTTTCTGAATTCTCCAGTCCATGAAAAATTTTGAATTTTTCATCCCAACTTGGGAACAAAAACAAACTTTGAAATACCAAGTTTCTGATTTTTGACCTGCTCCTATAACAAGATGTTTCCAAGAATCCAAAGGTATGGTGTTTTCTGAGGCTCATTCGGACACCCCAGAAAATCATAATAAAAGTTTATAAATAGAATAACTTCATGCACCCTGAAAAACCATGCTAAGTGAAGCCGATCAGTCATCACACAGAGCAGTTCAAGTAGAAATCAAAAAGTTGGAAGAAGCCCAGATTCTCTGCCTGATTTTTGCTTGCCATTTCCAACATAAATTGTTAATAAGTTTATGCTCTGTTTAGAAAATATTGCTGGTCCTATTTTAAAAACATTTTCCACTTCTTCAGCTACTACCATATATAGTGCTTGCTATGTTATATGCATTGTTTCATGAAATACTTTCCAGCATCATGTAAAACAATCTATATACAATACAATAAAAAGCCCAGCGGTGGCTGGGAGACTGTTCTGTTCATTCCCTCTGGGGCACCTGGCATTGGCCATTGTTGGAAGATAGGATACTGGGCTAGATGGACCTTTGGAATGACCTGGTATGGCCGATCTTATGAGTGGAACAGAGGTACCAAGTCCCTTTAAAAGGCTTTGAGTGCATGACTGACTTTTTCAGAAGCAGCGTTATCCTATTGGGCACTATCGGTCATAACATTGAACAGGTGGGTGCTAGAGATCATCACCAATAGCTACCCTCCTCAGTTCCACTCTTACATACAATTTCCCACCCACACCCCTTTCTCATCCTTGTTCAGGGACTCCCCTTGCAAAAGCCTGTTACAAGCAGAAGTTGTCTGATTGTTTCATCAATGAGCCATAGAGGAAGTACCACCAGAATTCAGGGGAGGAGGCTTCTACTGCTGGTAATTCCTTATCCTAAAGAAGAAAGGGGATCTTTGTCCTATCCTGGACCTGAGGAGACTGAACAAATACATATGCAAGCTCAGCTTCAGTTATACAGTTATACTTGGCTTTCTCACACCTGACAGAGTCAAGATTCCCCAAGGGCCTCCTGCGTGTACCTATGAACTATGAAAGACCTGATTCCGATGTGGGATCTCAACATTGTTCTCAAGAAACTCCGGGAGCTTCTGTTTGAGCCAGTGTTAGATTGTTCAAAATATCACCTTACCCCCAGGATGGACTTTCTATTTGCGATCACCTCAGTATGGAAAGCCAGCAATCTCCAAGCCTTTACAGCCAGACATTCTTTCATAGGGACAAGGTAGTATTGAGAGTCGAGACCACACCCTAAGTTCATCTCTAAAGTGGTCTTGGAGTTTCACCTAAATCAGTCCATCAACCTGCCAGTCTTCTTCCTGAAAACCCACTTGATGCTAGAAGAGAAGCAGTTACAGAAGTTGGACATTTGAAGAGTCATGCTCTCTTACCTTACCAAGACCAAGTCCTTAGAGTCCAGTTAATGTAATAAATGAAACAGTCATTATCCAAATCAGTTTATTCAAAGAAAAGTTGCTTACTCTACAGTAACAGTGGTTCTTTGAACATAAGAACAGTCATACTGGGTCCATCTAGCTCAGTATCCTGTTTTCCCACAGTGGCCAATGCCAGGTTCCCCAGAGGGAATGAACAGAACAGATAATCATGAAGTGATCCCTCTCCTGTTGCCCATTTCCAGCTTCTGGCAAACAGAGGCTAGAGACACCATCCCTGTCCGTCCTGGCTACTAGCCATTGATGGACCTAAATGTTGAGATGTTGTAGTTAGCATAGGTCTCACTAGTTGTATAGGCTGTCTCCCCATCTCTTGGTAGCCGTATCAATCTCATCCAAAGGCCAGTCCTCTTGTCACAGAGAATCTAAGTGGATCATGCAACGTATTTCCACCTGCTATCAGTCAGTTGCTCCCTCAAAACATCAAGGCATACTCCCCTGGGGTACAGGCAGTGTCTTCAGCCTGCTTTAGACACATGCCAGTATCTGAGATCTGCAATATGGGGCAATTCACTGACCTTTCTTAAACATTTTGCTCTTGACATGGCAGCTAGATCTGATGCTGAGTTTGGGAGAGCAGTTCCGCAATTGTTATTTGACTGATGCAGCTGAAACACCTCTTTCCCACCATCTAGTGGGATCCAAACTGACACATACTTGAAGAAAAAAATAAGTTACTTATCCTACCGTAACTGTAGTTCTTCAAGAGGTTGTAGTCAGTGTGGATCCCATGGCCTGCCCTCCGTCCCTGCTTTTCGTAGTTCTTGGCTAGTGCAGGCTTTGAATTATGAGGAAACAGAGAGAGTTGCAGCCGCCCCACCCTTTGTGCCCTCATACAAGAGCACAAGGAGGTAAAGGTTGTATGAATGGCCCCAATGAACACTGCTGTTCAAAAGAATTCAATCTTGCACCCATGAGAAACATTGACCTACAGCTGGTTTCACGCTGCCTACCATATCGTGAAGAATCATAGTCACTGAAGGGTAAGTCAGTGTTCCTTATCAAAATAAGTTATTTGTTTAAAGGCTGTTTCATTTATTACATTAACTGGATTCTAAAGATTTGATTTGTACAAGTTCGTAATACATTTTGCAATATCAGCAATTCAGGTTTGGAAAATAAGCTGTGAGAATTAGCTGCCCTATCTCTAAAACCAAAAATGTCCTGTTCAGGTTAGAATTTATATTAGTTGCAATAATAAAATAAAGGACAATCCTGCAGACCCTTACTCAACACACAGGATCAGACCCCAAGTTAGCAGGAGCTGTGCGTGCTCACAACCAGCTGTATTTTACTGAATGTGGCTATAATTGTGCTTGAAGTAGTTCGGAAGAACACTGCAGCCCTTTTGGGCTGCACTAAGACTACTGCAGATATGGCCTTATGCAAAACATAGATTTATTATAAATAGATGGAACCTTGAACCTATGCTCCAGGCCAGAGCATGTTCACATTAACCTAGTCAAGGACAAGTAGCACACATTTTGTTTGGTCAGTGTTTCAGCAACAGTGAGACAGTTTGGAACAGAACTGGCAATCACTATAGTAAATTGAAGAGACTGAATAGCTTTAAAAAGAGATGTGAATTTTCAGCTCCATTTTAATAATGTAAGATTCTTCTTCACTTTTCTATTTTTATCTCTGTATTCTGGTAACATCTTGCTCTGAGCACTCGTTTTCTGGAGCCTAGGTTTGCAGTTGTTCTGAGGCCTGGTTTAGATTCTTAGCTTCCATTTAGCCCTTGTCCCTTTTCACCACCCAATAACCCACTCTCTCAGCTAGGCTTTGACACCAGTGCTGTCAGATTCCATAAAACATTAGAGGACAAACAGAATGGGGGAAAAACATGTTCACTTCTCAGAGTCAGAGCATTAAGCTTCTCCTTTTAAAACTAAGAAGTACCCTTTTTGTATTTCTACTTTCGTATGTTTGCTTCATATTTTCAGGCTTATTTGTCAAACTATATCAAAGACAACAGAACTACATGTCCTTCAGTTAGTCATATTAGTTTATGTAATGAAATGGAAAACAAACTCCTAACAGTTTGGCATAGCTGTTTTCTGTTAAGTATATTAATTACTTGATTCAAAATATTTCACCTTTTAAAAAAGAGTAATGATAGAAAAAGAATAGATTAGCCATATAAAGATGTGGCATCTATTAAAAAGACACATTTTAAAAGGTTACCATTTAATTTAAATAATAAGACACTGCTGAGGGTAATTTGAACCCCCTTCTAGGATATATAAACTTGCACACAACAGCTTTGATGTTTGGATAAGATTGAAAATGGAAGGATCTGAGCACTTATGGCTATTAAAGATACCATGGCGCTTACTGCAAGAGGTGTCCTGGCCAAATTCTGTTGTAAGCAGTTATATATCTTTTTATACCTAAAAGTCACCTTTCATTAAAATGGAACTGGATATAGATTTTTTCATTTACTGTCCTGGAACTGTTTTGTAGTGTTCCTGTTATTAAATTGCTGCTTAGAACCATTCCAGAAGTAGCTGCATTTCGGTGGTAGATGGAGTGTTCTTTTAATGAGGCTTGAACTTCTTACCTACCTACCTCACAGGGGGGATTATGAAGCTTGATTGGTTCTTTCATGCCTGTACAATGTTCTGCAGTCCACTGATAAAAGCTGCTTTAAAAGTGCCAGGTATTATTGTTTGGAAGGTGAGGTAATCCTCTTCTGGCTTGGCTGAAGTCAGAGACCTTATTGCAAATGTAAGGATAATTTTTTTCAGTGAAGTACAACTAACACTTCAGTTGTTAATGATCCCGGAGGAGTTTCCATGTCACTATTCATGTGGACAAGTGGATCTCTAAATTATATTATTAATTTATTTGAAGATGCTTCCTGTTTACAAGGTAACAATAGTCCTGAATGAACTCTGAGGTTGACATGTTTACAGCAAAACAAATCAACCAAAAAAACCATTTAAATCTTCAAGGATGCAGGCTGAGGCATTTTAGCACAGGATATGGTCATTACCAGGTGACCAGGCAGTACTCCAAAACTATTATTATTGAATTACAATTTGTAAGTAAATATTCATATTTTAAATGAAAGAAAAATACAAATATCAAGATGAGCCAAGTTGATAAAGGGTAAGTTTTATTAAAAACAAAAAAATTGAAATCCACATTTCACTTTTCATTCGTTCCCCAGGCTTCACCCACTCCCATGTTTTTACTACCTTATTTCCCTTAATAACCAAGGCCCTCCTTCCCAGCTTTATATTAATCAATGGGAGCTTTGCCAGTGACTTCACTGGGGCCAGGAACTCACCCATTGCTTTTCAAAAATGAATGGAAAAGAGAAGCTGTGAGTTTTCCACTAGAAACACAAACAAGCCATTTATTCTGGGCAGAAAGGCCTGGCTGACCTGGAGGAAGTGGGAGAGGGAACCCAGAGAGTTTTTTTAAAATTCCCCTTTCTCTGGTTTGACAGTTTGGTTTTCGTTGCTCTTTGGTATTTCCCACCATGCTCTTCCTTGTTAATGGTGGAGTTGAAGGGATTAGGAAGCATCTTTCTTGCTGGCAAGAGCTTGAAAATGTTAATGCAGGAACCAGTTAAAACAGAGGATTTTGTCTTTTTCCAAATCAGTTGTAGAGACATAACTGTAGAGCAGTTAGTGCAAATCTCTGTACTCTGGTTAAGTACTGATGTTAACCAATCAGAACACAGAGATTCTTGAGTCTGAACAGTTACTGAGAATTGCATGCCTGGGGTCAAAGAAATTACAGTTTCTAGTTACAGTCGGGCAGCTATGGTGACCAGACAGCAAATGTGAAAAATCAGGACGGAGGTGGGGGGATAATAGGAGCCTATATAAGAAAAAGACCCCAAAATCGGGACTGTCCCTATAAAATCGGGACATTTGGTCACCCTACCGGCAATCCTATTCTAAGATTTGCTGGACAATTCCGTTTCAGTGAACAGTGAGTGGTTTGTGGAATGACTACTTCGCTGGCTACTCTGTATTCTGGCAGGACTTCTCCATTCTTAGTTGTCATTAGTTTTGCATCAGAAGCTATTGATTGCTCGGGTCTGGTAGGTCTGAGCACCACCAATAATCCCCCTGCTGCTTGATACACAGTGTAGAGTAGCTGTCCTGCTGCTCTGGACTTCCTGCATTCCTTAAGGAATTCTTGGTGGGGCTGGCCTCTGGGGATCGGTTAACCTTAATCTCTCAGATGTGGGGAATGGGGCTTCTTCTTCAAGTAATGTCCCTATAAGTGTGCCACTTTAGGTGCACTAGCACCCCCTGAACCTTTGATCGGAGATTTCTCAGAGCAGTGTCTGTTTCGCCCATGCGTGCATTTTCGTCAGTCTTAAGTGCCCTGTGCGATTGTTATATATCACTGCGCGGGTGAACTGCCCTCAGTTCTGATGGAGCTCTGGCAGTTGTCCTATTGAGATTTCTCGGTCTTACTGATATTAGTCATAGGTGTTAGTGGTAGTTTTCCATAATTAGTAAATACTTTTAATATAGATGTTTTTCTTTAAAAATTATTTTCTTTTTTCTATATAGTATTTAGATATTAGATGGTTACTACTACTTACTGAGAGGTAATGCCAGGTTCTCCTGGCTTCAAGCACTGTCTGTTGTGCTGGGAGGTGATCATAGAATCATAGAATCATAGAATCATAGAATCTCAGGGTTGGAAGGGACCTCAGGAGGTCATCTAGTCCAACCCCCTGCTCAAAGCAGGACCAACCCCAACTAGATCATCCCAGCCAGGGCTTTGTCAAGCCTGACCTTAAAAACCTCTAAGGAAGGAGATTCCACCACCTCCCTAGGTAACCCATTCCAGTGCTTCACCACCCTACTAGTGAAAAAGTTTTTCCTAATATCCAACCTAAACCTCCCCCTCTGCAACTTGAGACCATTACTCCTTGTTCTGTCATCTTCTACCACTGAGAACAGTCTAGATCCATCCTCTTTGGAACCCCCTTTTAGGTAGTTGAAAGCAGCTATCAAATCCCCCCTCACTCTTCTCTTCTGCAGGCTAAACAATCTCAGTTCCCTCAGCCTCTCCTCATAAGTCATGTGCTCCAGCCCCCTAATCATTTTTGTTGCCCTCCGTTGGACTCTTTCCAATTTATCCACATCCTTCTTGTAGTGTGGGGCCCAAAACTGGACACAGTACTCCAAATGAGGCCTCACCAGTGCCGAATAGAGGGGAATAATCACATCCCTCGATCTGCTGGAAATGCCCCTACTTATACAGCCCAAAATGCCGTTAGCCTTCTTGGCAACAAGGGCACACTGTTGACTCATATTCAGCTTTTCGTCCACTGTAACCCCTAGGTCCTTTTCTGCAGAACTGCTGCCCAGCCATTCGGTCCCTAGTCTGTAGCAGTGCATGGGATTCTTCCGTCCTAAGTGCAGGACTCTGCACTTGTCCTTGTTGAACCTCATCAGATTTCTTTTGGCCCAATCCTCTAATTTGTCTAGGTCCCTCTGTATCCTATCCCTACCCTCCAGCGTATCAACCACTCCTCCCAGTTTAGTGTCATCTGCAAACTTGCTAAGGGTGCAGTCCACACCATCCTCCAGGTCGTTGATGAAGATATTGAACAAAACCGGCCCCAGCACCGACCCTTGGGGCACTCCACTTGATACCGGCTGCCAACTAGACATGGAGCCATTGATCACTACCCGTTGAGCACGACCATCCAGCCAGTTTTCTATCCACCTTACCGTCCATTCATCCAGCCCATACTTCTTTAACTTGCTGGCAAGAACGCTGTGCGAGACTGTATCAAAAGCTTTGCTAAAGTCAAGAAATAGCACATCCACTGCTTTCCCCTCATCCACAGAGCCAGTTATCTCATCATAGAAGGCAATTAGGTTAGTCAGGCATGACTTGCCCTTGGTGAATCCATGCTGACTGTTCCTGATCACTTTCCCCTCCTTTAAGTGGTTCAAAATTGATTCCTTGAGGACCTGTTCCATGATTTTTCCAGGGATTGAGGTGAGACTGACTGGCCTGTAGTTCCCCGGATCTTCCTTCTTCCCTTTTTTAAAGATGGGCACTACATTAGCTTTTTTCCAGTCATCCGGGACCTCCCCCGATTGCCATGATTTGTCAAAGATAATGGCCAATGGCTCTGTAATCACATCGGCCAACTCCTTTAGCACCCTCGGATGCAGTGCATCCGGCCCCATGGACTTGTGTTCGTCCAGCTTTTCTAAATAGTCCCGAACTACTTCTTTCTCCACAGAGGGCTGGTCACCTCCTCCCCATACCGTGCTGCGGAGTGCAGCCATCTGGGAGCTGCCCTTGTCTGTGAAGACAGAGGCAAAAAAAGCATTGAGTACACTAGCTTTCTCCGCATCCTCTGTCACAAGGTTCCCTCCCTCATTCAGCAAGGGGCCCACACGTTCCTTGACTTTCTTCTTCTTGCTAACATACCTGAAGAAACCCTTCTTGTTACTCCTAACATCTCCAGCTAGCTGCAACTCCAAGTGTGATTTGGCCTTCCTAATTTCACTCCTGCATGCCTGAACAATATTTTTATACTCCTCCCTGGTCATTTGTCCAATCTTCCACTTCTTGTAAGCTGCTTTTTTGTGTTTAAGACGAGCAAGGATTTCACTGTTAAGCCAAGCTGGTCGCCTGCCATATTTACTTTTCTTTCTACACATCGGGATGGTTTGTTCCTGCAACCTCAATAAGGTTTCTTTAAAATACAGCCAGCTTTCCTCGACTCCTTTCCCCCTCATGTTATTCTCCCAGGGGACCTTGCCCATCAGTTCCCTGAGGGAGTCAAAGTCTGCTTTTCTGAAGTCCAGGCTCTGTATTCTACTGTTCTCCTTTCTTCCTTGTGTCAGGAGATCCCGGTTAGCAATGGGCACTCCTGCTGTAACCATTGCCTCAGGGAATTGAACATTGCTCAAAAGTGCAACTTCTGTCTGGCACGGAAATCAAGACCCAGAAAAATGAGAAAGTTTCATCTCCTTATGATGGAGAGCTCGCTACATCCAGCCTCTGACCCAGGCCAAGGAACACTCCCCCTCCCCCATATGTTGGTTCCCCAAGCAAGTCTGCTGCCTCGGAACCCCACACTTCCAGGGCATCTAAGAGGAAGACACAGGACTCCTCTCATAAGCCTTTGAAAGAACATGTCCCTGGCTCACCAAGTAGAGAACCTACCTCTAAAAAGCACCACTAGCTCTTCAGTCAGGTATTGTTGAGGCTTCCGGTTCCTCAAGATCCAGGGCACAGCTAGACTGCAAGGCAGCAAAGCCACAGGCCCAGAGAGACCAACGGTACCATTATCAGACCGAGACAGCAAGAAGAGTTTTTCCTGTGCTTCCTCGGTACAGAAGAAGCCCTCTCGGGCTCTGAACATGCTTCCCTTGGAACTCACAAGATCTTCAGTACCATCAACAACTGCTCTTCCCTCCGAAAGCCCAAAGCCTGTGGTACGTTCAGTGTGCTTGGTCACGACTACCTCAGCAGAGACTTCAGACTCAGGAGTTCAGTTTTCCCCGGGACCTGGCTGTATCTGAGATGCCCGACTCTCTGCTCCTCAGCTCCAATGTGCTGTCGGTACTGAGAACATCCAGATTGCCTGAACTTTGCCTGATATCAACTGTTTCACCTCACATCTCTCCAGGAACTCCACCATTCCAGAGTGAACTTGAGGAAGAGGATTCTGATGAAGACCTCGCCTTGTTCTCTCAAATGTCAGTTCAGGGCTCTCCTCCTAACTCCTACAGAAGCCCCTTCCTAGAAGACTCTGCTGAAGCTGCAACTGTTTGTAGCCCACGATTACCACCAATGCCTCGCTAGTTTGAGCACCCTTGGGTGGCTCCTCCTATGTCTTATGCACCTCCTCCATGTCTGTATTGGGACCCTGGAGCAGCTTATCACCAACATAGAACCATAGAATCATAGAACCATAGAATATCAGGGTTGGAAGGGACCTTAGAAGGTCATCTAGTCCAACCCCCTGCTCAATGCAGGACCAATCCCCAATTTTTGCCCCAGATCCCTAAATGGCCCCCTCAAGGATTGAACTCACAACCCTGGGTTTAGCAGGCCAATGTTCAAACCACTGAGCTATCCCTCCCCCAGTTTTCCAGAGCATCAGATTCCACCCATCATAGACAGGAGCAGCCAGCATCACCTACTCCCTCCAGGAGGCCTAATCCTCCAGAGGAATCTTTCGAAGAACAGGGGGCTAGAGCTGATGAAGAGATTTCTCCTATGGCTAACATTTCCTTTTCATCCCCAGATGAAGCAGTCATGCTTCCTCTTCCTCCATCCGTGGCAGATGATTTTAAACATTTCCAGGATCTGGTCAGAAGGGCGGCAGACTCTACAAATTACCATCAAGGAGGTGACCAAGCCTCATCAGAAGCTGTTTGGCATCATCCATTCATCCTCCTCAGCCTGCAGAGCCTTGCCTGTTAATGAGGCTCTTCTGAACCCAGTGAAGATCATCTGGCATACCCCAGCTTCTATTCCGCCTACATTCAGTAAACAAGTAGTATTATGTCCCAGGAAAGAACTCAGAATTTTTATATTCTCATCCATCACCTACTCTTTGGTAGTTGACTTAGTGAATGAACATGGTAGTTAGCACCATGCTAAGAATATGCCTCATGACTAAAACTACAAGTGTAGGGACATATTGGGGAGAAAGTTTAGAATTGCCAGTTATCAGGTTTTGATGGCAAAAGTACAACCATGTGAATTACACCAAACCGACCTCTTTTGTGGACCATCTACTGACAGAACACAGGGAACAGTTCCAGGCAGTTGTTGCAGAGGGCTAGCTACTTCCTAGGATAACCCCACAAGCCTCCTCTGAGCCGCTGATTCCACCACCCGTTCGATTGCTTCAGTGGTGGGAATGAGAAGAGCTTCCTGGCTCCAACTCTCTAAATTTCCAAAAGAGGTCCAGAGTACAGTACAGGACCTTCTTTTGATGGGTCCAGTTATTTGCAGATAGCATGGATGAGTCTCTGCCAACACCGAAGGACTCTAAAGTTATCTTGTGTTCTCTTGGTAATTATACACCCACCTACAAGAAAAGACTCAGCAAGTCTCAGGCGGACCATAGATACTGCCCCATCCAATTCCTTCCCTCCCTGAGGTCCTATGAGCCACATCAAAAGAGGCAGAAGTTTCAGAATAGGAAACAGTCCTCTCCTCAGCCCGCCGCCCCTTTAATACTACTTTCCTGATCAAGGACTATGATGAGGACCTTTGCCACAGTAGCCCGGTTGAAGCCTCTTGTCCTAGGCTTCCTGAAGCACCAAATCAAGAATCCTGGGGAAGTGCACCTCTTTTCATACCATCTATCTGAACAAGCCAGCATAATTTAGTCTGAACCAGTTGTCTAGGCACAGATTTCAGCAGTACTGTTCTTTAAGAACCAAGGCTCTTCATCGGAGTCTGAGGTCAGAGAAAGGGATATCAGCTGGCTAACCCCATCCACACACCCCCCCCCAAATATTTTCTCCTAAAGGTAGCACATGCACGTGCACATACACACAAGTTAGTCTACATAGAGTTTGGTGTGACTTCATTATACATAAGTAGGTACTTAACATGGTAAGTGAAACCATTTCTCTGGAAAGCCAGAATCATCATGTGCTGTTATTTTGGTTTGTGACCAACATTGTGCCTGGAGGGAAGTTTGTTGTTTTATATGTTGCAAATAACAGGACTCTCTTTCATCAAATGAATGCTGAATCTCTCTTGATTTGGGCTATAATTTATTCCATGTGTGTTACTTCCATTTTGTCTAGCCACGTCTTAATTGTAGGGCTCCCTCTTGTGAGCCATAGCTTGGCAATACATTTGTTAGCAGCTACCATTAGCATTCTGAATTGTAGTTCTGTACGGTTTTGTAGTGTGGTGGTTAGGAGGGGTGTTTCCAAGAATGTACCAGATTGAATTCCTATCAAGCTGTGCACTGAAAATATTTGTAGGCTCTATTTGATATAGATTCTTACAATGTGCTCATCACCCTAATATCTGGGCACCTTCCAGTAGTGCATTAAGCAAGTGACACATTTGTCACATGTGTTTTCTCTCATCCTCTCTCTATGTATCCCTATGTATGTATGTATGTATAACCAGAAACTGTAGATCAGGGAGCAGTTCCAAGAAATGTTCAGCTGACTGGTGTGTCCATAGCCTCTCCAGCAAAGATTGCAGGAGGGACAGGGTTGGCTTCATTTTGTAAACGATAACTGATGTGCAGAAGAAAAGTGAGATTATTTTACATTGGAATTAATTCTTTTTAAGAAGGCAAGTGAGTGGAGGGAGTTTTTCAGCAGATATCTGTCCAAGTTGCCTACTACTAAAAGACTTATCGCTTGTCTATACTACCATTTAAGTCGATGAAAGTTATGATGCCAGTGGCTTTTTCAAGTTTTTGTAATTTACATTGACTGCAAGCTGTGTCTAGGCCAGGGCGGCCCGCGGAGCTCTTCCCTGTGGCCCGCCGGGCTCCCCCCCCCATTTTTTTTTAACCCCCAGGCAGTTCCCGCCGCCAGAACAGCTGTCTGGCACCTTCGCGGTTTCTGGGAGGGAGGGGGGAGGAGCGGGAAGCCGTGCGCACAGGGGAGGAGGCGGAGAAGGGGAGGGGCCTAATGGAAGGGGTAGAGTGGGGGCGGAGCCGGGGGCAGCGAGAGGGCGGGGTCAGTGATGCGGCCCTCGGGCCAATGCACTAGTCCTCATGCGGCCCTCGTGGTAATTTGAGTTTGAGACCTCTGGTCTAGGCACTCTCATTGATACAAGGACAGATCCCCATCCAGGTCTGTTCCTAAGAAGAGAGATCCCTCTCTGGCCCCATCCAAATCCAGTGAACCTTCACATGTGGATCATAAGGGGTCAAGACTCCTTAAGACTGCTTAAGACTCCCAGGCAGGAGGGTAACGCACAGAAGAAAAAAAGATCTGTTGGTGGCACTGACACTTAAACATAAAGGCTGACATCCACCAGTTTCATCAAAGACTGCTGGACTTGATTCTTCAGTGGTACAGGCCCACCCTTCTAAGGATGGGCCACCCGCAACATCTTGGGACGCATTGGAACTGTCAGTCCCAACTGCGGGAACACCCCAAACATCAGGATGTGAAGACATTTTATCCACCAGAGGGTATCTTTTTCTGTTATCCTCAATCCTCTCTGACCCTTCTGAGAGACGTTGACACACCCGTGGACAAATCTATTTTGGTAATACAACCCTCTCCAAGCCAACCCTCAGGCATGAGCGTTCAGTTTGGCCTGTGTCCACACTGCAAAATGGACTTGGACCAGAGTCACAGTGGGACTCAGACTCTGACCCACTCCCTTTAGCCAGGTCATAGGACCTGGGTCCTGAGTGCTTGCTGACCTGAGTCAGACTGATTTGTATGTGGACAGAAAGCGGGTTTGGGCTCAAACCTGAGTCAGAGCCCAGGCTTAAGGCGCAATGTTATACGTACCCAAAGTCACAGAGTGAGTCCCTGGCAGAGCCATGAATATAATCTAGAGCCCCAGTCCCCTGATCTGTTAGACTATGTTCCCACTGGCATAAAACCAGCAGTCAGAGTGTTCACCTTGCAGAGCTTTTGCTGCCCTTCATATAGCTGCACACTTTAGTGATGTTAAGTTATGCACGTCGTTATCCAGGCTGAGCTGATCGTAATACTCCCCTTTAGAAGATGTTCAGATACACATTTTTCATTGAGTATTCAAAGATATGTTACAAAATTATCAAAGGCATTAGTCATGTATCCTGAAGGCTTAACCTCACACTCCTTACATTACAATCATTAGCATAACTCAAAACACCCTTTGCCATCTGTCTTAATGTGTGCGTGCTTGCTCAGTATGTTTACCAAATATCCTCACATATTAACCAATGTGCATATATAAAATATATATCTATATATAATTTCCCTTCTGAACACTAATAAAAACCAGTGACCTGGGTATAAACCAGCACTTGTCCTCTCTCTGTGCTCACCATGTTTGGGATTAGAAAAGCCTATCTGGTAACTGAGGTGAGGGAAATATCCTTTATTGGACCAAGTTCTGTTGGCAAAAGAGACAAAACCAACAGAAATTGGTCCAGTAAAAGTTATTACCTCCAACCTTGTCTCTCTAATACTGTGGGACCAGCATGGCGACAACAACATTGCAAATATCTGGTAACAGGCACATAGGACGTGCATGCTATAAAACTCACACTTGAAGTTCTTATCAGGACTACCAGTGCAGATCTCACAAGATATGCATCTAAGGAGGTCTCTTCCTTAACCTTACACCAAGGAGTGGCTGGCAGGTGTTTTCCCCAAGCCAGAAAAGCCCAGTTTTCCTGTCCCCTTAGGGTGACCAGATAGCAAGTGTGAAAAATCGGGACAGGGGGTGGGGGTGGTAAATAGGAGCCTATATAAGAAAATGGTGCACATAAGTTAACTTCTTTATATTACGGCTTACTTACCATACATGGCTAAGAAAAAGCAAAGATGTATTTTATAAGCACAAATAACCCTCAGTATTAAACAATCACCATCAACATACTGCGTGATCAGTGAAAGCAGATGTCTGAGATAGTCTTGACATGCCTGGGATGTTTTAAAACACTGAATAATATAACATACAAATCAAACTATGTCATCATAACAAGTGATTCTGGGCATGTTGTTCATCATATACTCGGAGCATGACATTTCAGATCAAATCTTCATTTCATGTGGAAGGAAAGAAACATTGTTCTTTCTTACCTTGACATGTTTATCATTTGGAGGCTAAGCCAGTTATTTCCCTGGGTTCACACTCTAGTTCCAGAAAATCAAAGATAATAATCATTTGTTATTAGTATCATGCACAGCTTGTTATTTTGTGTGTAGCAAACAGAACAAAAGAGGGAGGGAGAATACAGTAATAACTATTTTAGGAACAAATTTTCTCCCTCTCACCCACCCACCCAGTCGGACTTTTACTGGCTTTCTTAAAGTAATAACAACAACAAAATTTGATTTTGATAAAATCTATTGATCAAGTCTATCAATTAGGTTTGCACTCACAGCAGTGTTTTCTGTGTATTTCCTCAGAAACTGGGAGCTATAAAATAAATACTTGTATAAGTGTTCTCAATGATCTCCAAAATGAATTAGCTATTGTATATACTCTCATATACTTTTGTGTCTAGTTCCTTTATTCTACTCCAAAACCCTAGGAGTAGTTTAGTAGCTAATATGGATGATCAGAAGCATTCCTGCTGTATCTTATTCAGTTGAGGAAATGTTTCCAATCAGACAAAAAATCCACAACTTTCCAGAGATGCCCAACTGGAGTGGAAGCTAATCACAACTTTTTTCTTCTTTGAGTGTACAGATGTATGGATCCACCGATTTTTTTCCCAGAGGAACTTCATTCTTCAGTGATATGCTGAATGGATGGAGTATTATTGGCAGTACAGGACTAGTTCTAGAAAATGATAAATTATCTGAAAAATCAGGCCACAGGGCTCTCAAATTGGGTAACCATTTTTTGACATTAAGGTCTGTGCTTCAGTTTCCCTTAAAAGGAGAGTCGTGAAGCTAAATCCATCAGTGTCTGTGTAGCACGCAGATGCTAAATAGGACTGGAAGGGACTTCCTGGATCATCTCATGCAGTCCCTTGCTATTGCAGGAAACTGTCATATAATCCTGTTCGTGAATTTATGAAGCTTCATCTTAAAACTGCCCAAAAGTGTTGTCTATGAAAATGAGAGAGTCCAGAGATGTCCAAGAAGACAGTGGTACAACACAGTAAATAAAGCCATCCTAGCAACCCCTGACAGGCTCAGATGCTGGTTCTAAACAGACGTGCATGGAATCTGCTCATAACATTGGCCCTACGCAACCTTGGCATAGGGAAAAGGAGATGGTGATCTGTTGAATGATGGAATGTATGGGCCCAGAGAGTCAAAGGTGTTAATATGATCCTGTAGCTGTCCAACATTAAACAGTTTTAAACAAAGTTTGATATACAGAGACCTCAGCCTGCTAAATACTATGGCAAACACAGTTAAAAATCCTTTTAACCTTTTATTAAAGATACAGAAAATGAAGAAAAAACAATTAAAGCATTTGAAATGTAACATATTAAGTAAGGCTTTCATTTTAACAACATCCTTTGTTCCCTTTCTCTGGAGTTAGTCTTTAGAAGGAG
Organism: Chelydra serpentina; assembly: GCA_037349315.1. NCBI lineage: Eukaryota > Metazoa > Chordata > Testudines > Chelydridae > Chelydra > Chelydra serpentina. The sequence goes on along the minus strand of JBAIAC010000026.1, from coordinate 10,000,611 downwards.
CAAACCCCTTGTCTGACAGTCTCTTAGAGGGTATTCTTTTGGGGGGGGAAATAAGAAGTTAATTGAGATGGGCTGGAGCTACCATTGTTGTTGAAGTCCAATTCTGTTTCCTAGAAAGCAAAACAAGACAAAACACACACAAAAACTGGTGTTTACTCTCAATTGCAACTTCACTGCTGGAAAAACATGGGCACAGCATACAGGCTTTTCAACCACTCCCAAGAACTGGCAAATTTATACCAGCATCAGGCTGTTTAGGGATTGCTTTTATCTGCCTCTCTGTTCACAGGCTTACAGTAATGTTGCAAAATATGCAGTCTTGGCCAGCTAAGCCAGACTCTTGTTAGAAGACAAAGGGAGAAGCATAGTCAATAGAAGAAAAAAGGTGGGGAAGGAAAAAGACACACTGGGTTGGGGTGACACAGCCTCACATTCCTAGTGGCAGTCAGGATTCAGCCAGAACTGGTGGAGGTGGCAATGTCATCCGAATCCCTCTGTTAGCTCGGTCTGGTAAGGACAGCCCTTGGGATCAGGACTACGAAGGCCCATTGATGTTACAGTGGATCTCAAGGATAAGTGAGGCTGGCAGCCATGATAGTGAAGCTTGCTCTTTCCCCTTCTTTTAGTCAGCAGGTGTCCCCCTTCACTTCCTCTATAACAACTTTGATCTCAAAGCCTCTTTTATTTTAAGGACCCTGAAAGGGAGTGAAGGGTGGAATAGTCCATCCTCCCACTATTTTGTCCACCAGCAGGCCTAATTTCTGACACCAATTTTGGTTCATTGATTTCTGGGCTCACATTGTTCTTGTTTAATCTGACATGCTTGTAACACAGTCCTTGAATTGACTGATTCAGTCTGTCTCTTTTTTGCACCTTTTCCCACCAACATTTGTTGTTATAGGTTATTGTAACATTTTATTAATTTTCATTCAATTTTCACAGATGAGCTCACAATTAGGGTAAACTAATTAGGTTGTTTGCGCCCACTACTCCAGTTGGAAGGCTGTTCCAGAACCTCACTACTGTGATGTTTAGAAACCTTCTAATTTCCAGCCTAAATGTATTCCTGGCCAATTCATACCCATTTGTTCTTGTGCCAAGACTGTCGTATAGCTTAAATAACTCTTCTCCATCCATGGTGTTTACAGTGGAGCATGCCATAGTAAAGCCCCTGGGGAAACTAATAATTCTGTAGTCCGAGGAGGGTTTGTATTGTTAGCAAGCCTATATCCTCATATCAAACAATGAGTATAAAATGAAATCTTGACCATCCATTCTGAACACTGAATGGAGTGGAGGTCCTGTGGACAAAATAGTTTGCGATCATGTAATTAAAGACACTCATAATGCATATGCAACCTTAATTCTATAACTTCTTAACTTATGAATGCTTTACTTTGCAACCTTAACATTATACAAATTACATATAAAAACTACATTTAAAGAGTGTAATTCACCCCTGTGCAGAGAGCCAGCAGAAGGTCTACAAACCATTTAAGTCCCACTTCAACCTTATTTCAAGGACTTACGCAGTGTGTAGGCTTCGTGCAAGGTCTCTGCACAGAGGATGAATTTTATTCATACTGTCCAAAACAATACCAGCCACTTTACATACAAATAGTAAGATATTCCTTGCCTCAAATTGTTTAAATATACACTATGCAGTAGGGGGAAATATGCAGTACAAGGGCGTGTTTGGGGAAGAGGGTGGTTAGGAGGGGTTGGAGTGGATTTGTGCTTTTATTCTTTTTATCTCCCTTCTGTGTATTTTGATTTACGTCCCTAACAACATCCGTTAGTTCCACAAGAGGCATGCAGCATTCTGAGTATCTATCTGTAAAGTTAAATATTATTTAAAGCACATTCCCTTGTACTCAGGCTTTTTCACTTCGTGCTTCCCATAGGAGACACTACTGTTCGATGTGAGCAACTTGATCTGCTTCAAGATTGGCTGGCTGATTTCCGAAAATCTACCTCCTCCTCCAGCACAGCCAATCCAGAGGAGCTGGTGGCTTTTGATGTGATCTGTGGAGATCTCAACTTTGACAACTGCTCATCTGGTGAGACAAGCTTTTCCCCTTCTTCTTGAACACATAGCATCACAGTGAGCTACTAAGATGTTGTAATGTCTCCTCTAACTGTTTTAGAGCACTGATCTGCAATTGTACATGGTTTTTGCAGTCACATTTAAATAAGAATAAACTGCTATAAAAACTTTTTAAAATGGGAGTAAAGATTGTTAATCTGAGTGGGCAAACCCAATGTTTAAGAGACGCCTATTCATTAAAGGGCAGATTTCTAAGGCACAAAGGGCAGTCCTATCATTTGTGCCTTTGACAATCTCCACCAAACTCTAGAAGAATCAGACAGGTGGCTCTTACCTGCTCTGCATTTTTATTGTCACTATGGCACCTATTCTTTCTAGTTACTAATATATATCAACAGGCATATAATCACTGGGTACCTGTGGAAAAAATCGTATATAACTGTGTAATTAAAGCCTGTATCATAATGCATACACACAAGGGGGCTGAATTCATGTTCTGAAGGCAACTTTAATTCTGGCATTTACTAACTTTAAGGACTTGACTTTGCAACCTTAATATTCTTTTAACTTATTTTTTGGAAATTATTCCATATATAGAGGCCAGAGGACACCATTAAAAATAGACATTTACTACCAACAGATGTTAAATTTACAGTGGAATTCTGAGTAAAGAATATCTCACGCACTAGGAGAAAGTCAAACATGGTACAGTAAATGTTATTTTTAATGGCATCAACTGTATGTGTTTGTATATATTTGCACAATGTGTATAGGCAGTTACATAAATGGATGTTAATTTATTTCAACTGGCTCATCACTACACTAACTGGGCATACCACAGAAATTAAAAAAGAACAATTATACCAGATATTGGCACAAATAAAAAAATCCATCCCAGCTTCTACCACTACTGTCCGTTAATGCGGGTTCCCCTCCAAATTATGTTCTAAAATTAAGAAATATTCCAAGTAAAAATAGTCTTGCATTGTGTTCCAAAAGTAAGTGAACTTGGACTCTGGTGGACTGTAGGAGAGAGCAAATTCCATAACCAAAGGCTGCCTGCTACTGATGTCCTGCTGCTTGCTCAAAGGAGTTTAACCCTGGGCCCAAACACCAGAAACTTTTCCAGAAAAGCAACTGCTCTGAAGAGTATAGGGGGAGGGGTCATCTAAGACAGCCAGCACTATAGATACTAGTTACCAGCACCAAGCAGCAGCTTGGAAGCCAGCACAGGGTGTAAAGCACAGGTGGTGTATATTCATGTGTGCATGCCCCACTTAATAGGCAGGTAATTGCAAACTGCTCTTGCTGAAGTGTCCAAATGACTTCCAATGGTAGCCTAAATAGAACACATAGCAGTCCAGCCTGGAGATGGCAAAAGGCAAGGAGAGGGCTACATCTGAGAGGAAAGGTCACAGTGTCTGAGCTACCACTACTACATGGGCATATAAAGAGATGGATCCACTAGGACCCTCAGAGTGTGAACCAGTGAGACAAGAGGTAGGAACAATCCTGATCACCGTGAGTCTCTTAAATGTTCTCTATTGTGCAGATTATTGGTTTATACTGTGCGTTTAGTCAGCTAGGTTAGAGATAAATTCAAGCTACAGTGTTCAGATTGGGATCTAACGTTTAGGACCAGCAGGTTTATGGATTCTTAGTCACTGTTCAGGCCCATTTGCTTAGGGGAGTTATTAGTGTCCATAGGGAATCTATCCCTTCTAATGAAGCTGGGTGTGCCAGTGATGTCAAAGAAAAAGATATCTCTTGTACAGTCCAAAATAACTACTATCCTCTCATATCATGTCTTTGAATGTGCTTTTCTTTTGAAACTGCTGATGAGATAGATAGTGTGCTAATCACCACTGAAGAGGTTAATTAATCTGGTTTGGGTAGATAGTTGTTCAAATGAAAAAATTCAAAACGTTGACTGCCCCTGCATTGCCCAGTCTTGTCTCATTTGTGTTACCACTTGGCAGCCACTGGATTCTCAGGAGATGAATAACCTACCATACTCCGCTTTGGATCAGATGCTCTCGGTCAGTTTAGTTATTGCATCTCCAATCTCAAATGAACCCTGAAGTTGAGTAGAAAAGTATCTGAAGAACAGAACATGAAGTTGGCAGACGCTCTGAGTTGGCATCTGGAATTATGAATCAACATTCTAGAGATGAAAGTCAAGATTTATTGACCAGAGTCAATTAGTAAAGCAAAAATTTCCCTATACTTTATTGGCTCAGAGGTTAATAAATTTTAGCTGAACTCAGATACAGCCAATCAGAATTCAGTTATTTACATGCTTGTGTAGCTTTGCTCCAAATCTTAAAATTGTTGACCTCTGATGAGATAAAAGAAACTTCCTATGTAAACATGATCATTTCAGCCAATGAATGAGCTAGAATAATCTTTTTGTACAATATGTAGCAAACATAGTTTGTGCATTTTAGCCAAGTGTCAGATGTTACTTGGTTGACAATCTGTTTTTATATTGGTGAAGCTGGGATACCGTGGTTGAATTTTTGTAGGCATGTTTGCATAGGGGTTTAAATTATTGAAACTTAACCCATTGTTAAAGAGGACGCTATCAAGGTAAAAGCTGTTCTTAGATGTGTTGCTAACATAATTAAAATTATTAAAAGCATTTAAAATCTGTTTTACTTTTGCTAGCTGTGCAGTTTACTATTTTGCACTTTTGAAATAGAACTTGAAATTAAGTTGATCACTTTCATTTTCTATTTATAGTCAGTCTCACTTTTTGGTTCTCATGCATTAAAATAGAACAATGCCGCAGTGTTTGTGTTTACAACTCTGCAGGGAAATATTTTTAATTTAAAAAGTCACAGATCTTTGTTAAGTAATGTACTTTAGACTGAAAATGTAGGTTTTGTATTTTTAAGTACTAAATCTTGATATTTACCAATTTTGCACTGTAAAGAGTCTGGAAGGTTTTAAGGAAAAAATATTAACTGAATATTTTTAGACTTGCCAGCTTTCTTTACAAACTGTGAAACTGTAGAATAGTTTGTTTGCTCCTGTGAAAAGCCAGCTCTAACTCTTTGTTGAAAGTTATGCTATTTAATCCAGCTGACATTCGCAAGTTCCTTGGTCACCCCATGGTTTAGGGCCATTTGCAGCAAGTCAGTTGTATCCTAGTACTAGAGAGTTATCACACTTCTAACATCAGTACATTGAATTCTCAGTTATCAGGAACTTTATTATAAGGCTGTCTTTAATGTCAGGCCAGTGTAGTCTGACTCTGATGGAAATCTATTATATTTTAAACCTTTTGCTATGAGATAAAAAAACATTCAATGAGGGGCGAGGCTGTAATCTCAGCCATGAATAGTAACAATTGCTGCATGATAGTGGATTAATCATCACAGAATTGTATTCCTTTCCATGGCTTCTCCAATGAAAGTTTGTAGGCATATGAAACCCTGTGACAGAGCAAAACTTGGAGAAATAAAATTGCACAGATTTCATCTGGTCCTTAAATAAAAATACCTGAACAAAATCAATAACCTGCTGAGATAGGAGGGATTTGGTTCAAGTCTTAAATACCCTAGTTTTCTGATCCTCTACAATTCCTCCAAGATATCACTGCTAATTGATTACTGCCTCAGCCCCAGAATTGTCTTGTGGTTCTAAAGACGGCAACTTTCAAGGCAGCTGAGACAATGCAGGTGCAATAATTGAAATAGAGGTATCAGTTCTCAGCTCAGTAAGATACAACTGAATAAAATGCAAGAATGGGATCCTATGGCCCTATCGCTAGGGATACAACAGATACAATGACATAAGAGCCTGTAACAGCCTCGGGGCAGTGGATGGTTAGTACGAATATGGCTACACACTGAACATTTGTGTTGTTTCCTTTTTCTGACCCCTTCTAGTTGGAATTGAGATTGTCACACAGCATCATCCCTTGACAAGAATGATGTTGCTCTCCTGTAGAAGCAGGTCTGGTTTGCTCCTGTTGATGCAGAGCAACGTTCTCCTTAGGTGATACATCTAGCTCAAACTTCAAAGAAGTTCCCCCTCCCTTGTTTTGAGTGTGTCCATTTTCATACACATTTATGGATTTTGTTGCCTTGACAATAGACTGTGACAAATGACATCATTAGTTCCAAGTGCAGGCACTTGTGAATGTTCCAAGGATCCCTAGAGGGAACTTGAACTGTTGATAAGAAATTCTAAAATCTAAAATGGTGGAAGTGCTGCAAAGAAGAAAATTGTCAAGTTTAATAGGTTTTAAAAAAAATTGGATTTACAGCAGTGTTGGTATTTTCAGTTTGAGGGTCTGATCCTGCAAATACTACTAGATATGAGATTTACTATAATAAATAGTATACCCTGAATTATAATTCTCCTAGATCCTTGATCCAGTGCCAATCATACTAGTTTGTTGCTACATTAAATAATCCTAGAGGCATATATTTGCTATTAGATTTGAAGTAGATAAAGTGGTACTAATTGTGCTCTGACAGAAATTAAGCATTGAGAATGCATGTAGTATGCAGGTTGTAATTTGGCTACTTTAATACTCAGGATAACAATATCACAACACAAAATATCATTTCTGTCTCTTTCAGTCAGTTATGTAACCTAAGTGTTTTGTGAACAGTGCATCTTGTGAGGCAGTCATACCACAAGCTTCTAACTTCAACAAATGCACTGCAGAGACTATATACATACCCAACTCACCATATGTATTGTCAATATGAAGCCAGCGGGTCTAGTTCCGCACTGCCTAACATTTAATACCTACATTGTGTAGTCATTTACATCCGTATATAGTGCAAGGCAATGGAGAATCAGGCCCATTAATTACTCCCAAAAATCAGATGGGCAGGATTTGGCAGTGAATCACTTTGTTGTTGTTTATATATTTTCTTCTGTTTTAAAGTGCTATATTTTCCAACAGTGAATCTTTGTTCTTAGTGGAGTTTTGTTGGCAGGGGCAATTATTTGAAGAGTTCAGGAAGTTGAGAATAGGATATTATTAACTAATTGTATACAGTAGCACCAACCAGCTCCAGTGACATTAGGTGCTGTACCAATGCATAGTAACAATAAGGGTCAGATTTTTAAAAGGTATTTAGACACCTACAAATGCAGATAGGTGCCTAGTGGGAATTTTTCAAAATTGCCTAGGCACCTAACTCCCATTGGGCACCTCTAGGTACCCAAGTACCTTTACAAATCTGTCCCTAAAGAGTTTAGGCTCCTAATTAAGACAAGTTGCAACAAGGCAGTATAACGAGGGAGAGGAGGCTTGGGGTGGAAAGGACCAGGGATAGGAAAGTGGCCTATTTTTCATGATTTACATTTTTGGAGGATTTAAAATATACAGGTAACATTTTTAATGCCATTAATCTCAAGTGGCCTACGGTCTTTCACCTTTAGGTCACCAGTTCAAATCCAGCCCAGGTGATTAGTGCCCAAAAGTCATCATTTGCTGTCTGTTCCGTGGGCCAGTTGAAATGAGTTGGTGATATTAACCTAGTTCCTCAAACATGAGCCACCACCACAACTGGCACTAATTGGTACGCTGTTGGCAGTCTTGCCGAGACTAGAAATGGAAAGGGCATGGAGACTGGTCCCTCCAGGACAGGGGTTATGTAAATTACCCAGGCAAGGTGGGAAATCTACATTGCCATTGCCTGCAATCAAACCTGTTTTGAAGATAAATAAGGAGCATCAGTTCTTTCAGCTGTCAACTTAGCATTAAACTAGTGATGGAAGGGAGACATTTAGGAAATACTTTTGTCAAATCTGAGGACTAAGATTTAGAGAATGTATAAAATGTAGCTCATGGTTAATAAGAATCTTGACTACAATTGGGATTTTGTCTTTTTAAATTCATTACAGAATGTTACTAATATCACCTTAGAAACCAAAATGAAATCAGGTTCCAAATCAAATTAGTGCTGCTGTAGTCTTGACCAGAGAGGTTGCTTCAGAGTGATGGGAGGACGCTCCTCTCCCTTCCAGGGGCATATGCTGAGGACACAGACTGGAGAGTCAAGTTTGCCTTTTACATGGTACCAGTTTTTGCCCTGTATTTTAAAGCTTGAATTATGTGATTTATTTGCCTTTCCTTGGACTTGTTCTTTCCTTGCAGAGGACAAGCTGGAGCAGCAGCACTCCCTGTTTACACGCTACAAAGATCCATGCCGGCTTGGTCCTGGGGAGGAAAAACCATGGGCAATTGGTAAGGTTTTGTCTCAAACTGTCAGAGGCAACCTATTTTATCCTTATATGGCCCTGAGACACCACCTGCAGGCAGCATATGGTATAACTAAGGGGCAGTAGCAACAATTAAGTGGGGACTAAATATTTACAAACTGTGGTTTAAACGTACTGTCCTCAAACCATGTCATATCTTTTGTAAACCTCGGAGTGCTTTATTGTTCTATAAACTGTACCCAAATAGTGGATGAGGTGATCTCTACCAAAACACAGCCCCTGCTGGAATTGACCATGGCATCAGTTTATAAGACTACTCAAGTACCCTGCCACAGTTTAGCGACTTTAAAATTAGTTTTTAAAACCCAGTTGAACCATTGTGGTTTCTCTGTATTCCAGTTCTAATCTCTTACTTGCACCAAGCTATTTGTATGTGAACTGAAGCAGTCAGCTTATGATCTAGCCTGACTCTTCCCTGCATATTTACATCTGCCCCTGGACATTTCCGCTGCTTGCATCCGATGAAGTGGGTATTCACCCACGAAAGCTTATGCTCCAATACCTCTGTTAGTCTATAAGGTGCCACAGGACCCTTTGTCGGTTCTACAGATCCAGACTAACACAGCTACCCCTCTGATACTTGAGTTTATGATCTGACTCTTCCAGCCCCATTAATTGCTAATATTATAAACCAGTGTTTGTGACAAGGTAATTAAACAATTCCATTGGCACTTTCTTCATTTTCACAGCCAGTTCAAACTGCATACCTTAGGGAAAAAAATATTCCTGGTGTAATTCCAATTATTTCAACTGAGTTACACTAGAGATTACTTTGCCCACTGGACTTCCATGAAAAGCTTTAAAAACAGGAGTGGTGGTGGTTTCACTTAATTACCTTGATTTGACTGATTGAGGAAATGGTTGTATTTAGTCACATGTAGACAGCAGGATTCAGGAAAGCTGGGACTTGGACAAGCTAAAGAGAAGCAGATCCCTACAATCAAGACCCAGGGATTTCAGTTGAGGGGGGGTCGAGGCAGTGGTCTACCTGGAGAGCATTACAGAGGTGGTGATAGAAAAAAATTGCAGATGTGGACACTTGGCTGCTTTTAAGGGTTAGGTAGAAAGTACAAATATAGAAGGTTGGGAGGAGGGTTTCTGGCAGTTGAGAGGGAGTCTCACCCCAGCTCGCTGCTGTTGAAGACTTTTGCTGATTGCCTATATACACTACACCCTGCCTCCCTGCAGCCAGGATTCAACATATCAGGGCCTGGAAATAGCAACAGGCCAGGAACACTGAGTGTACAGCTCTGCTGGGGGGAAGAAGGAGGAGAAAAAAAAAGACCATGTCTGCAACAGAGTGGGGGTGGGGAAGGTCAGATTGGGTAGTTTGCTAGGAAGGTTTAAAAAGCTTGGGGTGGGAGGTGGTCTGTGCAGGAGGCGAGGGAAAAGAGACACTTAGGGATCAGAAAGAGAGAGCATGGAGTAACTGAGTGCAAGGGTTTCCATCCTCACTGCAATTAGAAAGTTTTTTGCATTCGTTCTGAAATGGAAGAGTCCCATTAGATCAAAAGCATTAGCCTGCATGGGCAAGATACAGTCCCTGAAGGGAGGACATATTTTAAACCGATTGCATTTGCTTTTGACAAGGGTGCTCAGTGAGTATAAAATGCTATCAAGTCAGAAAGGAACACTTTCTGATTCCACTCCCTTTGCACAGATACAAGTAATTAAACAAGGTGCAAGCAGCAATAGATATGCTGAGTTAGTCACATATTTCGTTTTGTTCACAGGTACCTTGTTAGATCCTGAAGGATTGTATGACGAAGAAGTGTGCACTCCAGATAACCTACAGAAGTATGCACTCAGTCTCTCTTTCACTGTTTACAGATCATTGAAAAGCTAGTTTGTCATTTTCCATTTAATATTTTAATTTAGGTTATAAGTGACTAAAATTTACTTTCTGGTGACTGTTTGGTGGCCTTTGAGAAATGTGTTGCTTACCTTTGATTTGGCAACAGCAGCAGAGGTAGTGACGATTTAGTTTACTCTAGAAACTGTACTGACTTTGCATCTCTATAGGTGGTCCTGCCTGACCCATAGGAATACTGTGAATGTGGCATAATGTAAATGTGTATAGATAATAAAAGGCACTATAGTATTACTGTCCAAACCAGATAGGGGAGTCATGCTGTCTTATGGCCAAGTGGAAGACTTCAGATTCTAGAGATGTCACTCTGACATCTTTAACCAACACTAGATTTACACCAAAACATTTAAAAAATGAAATGGGTGTGGAGGGGGCAGGGGGTAGAAACAGGACTAAGTAAACTCTGAGTCTAACAACCTTGAATTTTGGGGAAGTTTGGATCATGACTCCAAAACCTGTGGCTATTAACCATATTATTAAAAGAGGCATGCACTACAAAATTCAAAGCTGGCTAATATTCAGTGAATTCACACCTATGTATACATTCAGTTTGTTGGAACAGGACAACAAAACAAAGTTCTGAATGCCACCAGATTGGCCATAGCACAGCCTGTTTGAAGATCTCTCCACAGCTGATGGTACTAACTTGGTACTAACAATGAGGGAACTAGTTGAATAAAATAACTGGCCCAAGAACTACAGCTCAATCCAGAATAACCCTATGAGGTTATGTAGATGCTGCCGTAGTAGTAGAAAGCTCCCATAATTCATTGTACATAAACAAACAATGAATGGGGGGGTGGGGAGATGATCATCACATCAAACATGCCATGGTGGAGGGGAGGAAGCAGAGTATAGGCCAATAGTACTGGCTGTACTTGCAGTTTATTTTCATGGTATGTTTGATTTAGCTGTATGTCTTGGGCATGGTCTTTTGCAGCAGTGAGTTGGAACACTTACCAAAGGCTTACAAAACCTGAGGAGACATTTCTTTAAGGACTATATGAGACTTTAGATAATATACTGTTGAAGCAATTCTGACACTAGTTTAGTACTTTGCTGAGCAACATCTTTAACAGACAAGACATCTTTTGGACATCTTGTCTTCATTAGTAGATTGTATAAATCATAATGATAAGTGCAGAAGATCCAGCTGCTGCATGGTATCAAAACATACTTTATGCAGAATTTCTGGAAACAAGTCTATAAATGAAATATACTACAGTGGTAATAAGGTTTGTTTGAATAGTTACTTGGTTAAATATGTGAAACAAGAGTAGTCATGACACTCAGCTAAATTAAAATTTAGTTGTATGGAATTACAGATTTTAAAAGGTAAAATCTGTGTCTAACCTATATTCAACAATTGACAAGCTGTAGCCTGTTTTAGGAACACCTTATTAATCAGCAGTTAGGAGCAGTTAAGGGCAAACTTCTCAGCAGGCCTCCAAAATCTACAAATTTATTTACATTTGCAGATTTGCATGTGCAGGCCAAATGACCTCTCTCTTACATGTACATTTGCAGGCACATCCATTCAGATGTGTAAGATGCAAAACTATCCTGTACTAAAGGCATTTATGCAAGTAAAAGAGGGGTCCAATTGGCCGGCACAGGCAAATCTGCAAATGTAAATATGCATGCACCCATGATTCCCTATTTTATGGCTCCAAGTGCAGGCAGGGAGACTTACAAACTGGAGCTCCCTAAAATTTTTGTGGATTAATTTTCAAGGGGTCCTTTGTGACAATTTGTCATTGAACAGATTTACTGTTCCTATTAAAATAAAAAACAAATATACAAAAAACCTAACCATAAAAGGAGCTTTTTGCATTTAGTAATAAAGATGGGTCACATTGATAAATGGTTTATAAAGGATTAATGCTTATATTACATACATGAATAGTATAGATGGTTATAAGCAACCCACTGAACTCTTAATTTATTGCCATTTACTCAAACATCTGTCATTTATTAGCTATTTAGAAACTATTTATGTGCAAACCATAATATAAAGTATGACTGAAAAAAGTGTTCAGGAGTTTTGTTACGGGATTAAATGAAAGACTTCTTACCTGCCAAGGTTAGCATTGGGGCTCTTCTTCTCCTGGAACATTTAGCAATTCCCTCACCCTTTGAAGTCCTCATCCAAAGCCTACTGAAGTCAGTGGGGAATCTTCCCATTGACTTGAATGGACTTTTAATCAGGCCTTAAAGGAGGACAGAGATTTTCATTCATAGCTTTTCTGAAAGTGATTTAAGGCTTTAGAGAGGCCATCCCCTATAGGAGGGAAGCATTGGAACGTGGATTCAGGCCTTGATCAGTGATTTGCAGGTACTATTTATAACAACATTTAGCTGTAATTTTAGAGTCCACATTACATTAATGATTTTAGATTGATTAGGTTTTTAAAAGCATTTTAGTTAACTTTTACAACGCTCATTCATAACTGATATAGTGGGGAAGTGCATAGAGACTCTAAAATGGTATCATCAGCATGAAGATGGGGAGGAGCATCCAGCTGTCCGACTTATATTGTTCATGTAGATGGCAAACCAGATTGGGCTTAAAATAGATGCTTGCAGAAATCCTTCAGTAATAAAATTTGGCTGCGATATAAACTCATCCAATTTAACAAACTGTTTATATTGGCATAGGTAGCTCTGGAAACTGTTCAACAAATCAGAGTCAATACCAATCTCCTACAGTCTATTAATAACATCACAGTCCACATCATTAATTGCTTTAGATGAGTCAATGAAGGTACAGCACAGACTTGTCCCTTATTAAAAGGATAAGTAATGGGAACTATCATACAAGCTAGAACAAGCTTGACCCCCTGATTAGCAGAATATAATAAGCATAAATAGTGAGCAAGCTGTTTATTAACTAATCTTTCTGTAAATCTGGGACAAGTTAATAAGGTAGATATTGATCTTTTACAACTTGGACTCCACCTCTGAACAATGGTGCAATGTAAACACACTTCCATTTTGAAGGAGCCTTAGCTGTAAAGCTGAGCTTTTAATTGAGGGCAAGTCGTTTCTTCTCACAGACCAAGGTGAAATTTACCCTGATGCAGAGGGCCAACACAAGGCCCCATTAGGTACCAGTCAAGAGATGGGATTCAGATCTACATTTATGAAGATTCAGTGGCCCCAAAGCAATGTGTATGGAGAGAGTGTGGCCCACATTCAATGCCACAAGCTGAAACAACAGCAGCAGAAGGGCTGTGGGCCTGCACAGTTTCCTGCCCCCTTGGGCTGTGGGGTGGCGTACCCAAGCTTTGTGCAGGTGGAGTGAAATTGACTCCAGAATGTCAGACACCAGATCACATTCTCTCACTCATGTATCATACTTTTTGCAGGTGTTGTTTTACTGTGTGGATTCGTCAAACAGCCTGATATTCAGTATTAAAAATGAGCTGTGCTGATTAGTTGTGATTGGCCACTATAGTCACATGGTATTGTTTCTGTGCTCTAGTTGGAAGAGTCATAACTTTTGTAATAGGCAGGAAGGTTTTAAAAAAGCCACCTGGGGGTATTAAATCTCTCAAGGAGAAAAGATTAGGAAGGGGTTTTTTTAAACCCTTTCTCCTTCCTGTATCCTAGGTCTTATCTGAGGCATCAGCCCTATAAAGTTTAGATTGCTGTGTATATCATAGTGGCCAGGCACAACTTATTACAGTCACGTGGAGTAGTTATGTGCTAATCTAAATGAGACTTTCTCAAAGAGCACAGTTTTCAGAAACAAGCTGTAGAATGAACAGTCGGACTCTCCATGTAACAGGATCAGAATGTTCTAATAAGCTAATTTAACACAATTAAATTACATGACAGTCCAAATTTGAAACATCCTATATGAAAGAAAGTTTCCCTTTATAAGATGGTTATTAAAAATTATCTGTCTGGGTTTAGGTAACTATCAGAACATTCATATTTAAATTAATCAGAGGAAACAAATGAACTGCAATACATTTATTTTCCATAGACTTAATAGCCAACCATAACGTGTTATGGTGGATTATTATCTTGTAAAGATGGGTAAAGTGCTTCTTGTGAGAATCAACTTTAGCGAATTATAATTTGCATTTACTCCCAATTTGCCAAAAAACAGTCGTCTTAAGTGTTGCAGTTCTTGCCTTGGCCCAGTTCAGTTTCTTTTGAAGGATGGAATTTTGAGAGAGGATAAAATTAGGGACTATTTCTCTTCCTAACTTCAAATCATTTCATAAGAGTCCTGTGCTTGTCACCGTTAACACACACACACACACACACACAAACACTAGCCACTTAACCCTTTCACGATCATTTTTAAAAGCCATTGTTTTTTCTCAAGATGAACTTAAAGGCTTTGTACCTGCTAGGACCCAGGTTCATGGCTTAGTGTTTCTGATGCAACAGTTTGACAAATCTTGGCAATCGGGGGAGGTCCCGGATGACTGGAAAAAAGCTAATGTAGTGCCAATCTTTAAAAAAGGGAAGAAGGAAGATCCGGGGAACTACAGGCTAGTCAGTCTCACCTCAGTCCCTGGAAAAATCATGGAACAGGTCCTCAAGGAATCAATTCTGAACCACTTAAAGGAGGGGAAAGTGATCAGGAACAGTCAGCATGGATTCACCAAGGGCAAGTCATGCCTGACTAACCTAATTGCCTTCTATGATGAGATAACTGGCTCTGTGGATGAGGGGAAAGCAGTGGATGTGCTATTTCTTGACTTTAGCAAAGCTTTTGATACAGTCTCCCACAGTGTTCTTGCCAGCAAGTTAAAGTAGTATGGGCTGAATGGACGGTAAGGTGGATAGAAAACTGGCTGGATGGTCATGCTCAATGGGTAGTGATCAATGGCTCCATGTCTAGTTGGCAGCCGGTATCAAGTGGAGTGCCCCAAGGATCGGTGCTGGGGCCGGTTTTGTTCAATATCTTCATCAACGATCTGGAGGATGGTGTAGACTGCACCCTTAGCAAGTTTTCAGATGACACTAAACTGGGAGGAGTGGTTGATACGCTGGAGGGTAGGGATAGGATACAGAGGTACCTAGACAAATTAGAGGATTGGGCCAAAAGAAATCTGATGAGGTTCAACAAGGACAAGTGCAGAGTCCTGCACTTAGGACGGAAGAATCCCATGCACTGCTACAGACTAGGGACCGAGTGGCTAGGCAGCAGTTCTGCAGAAAAGGACCTAGGGGTTACAGTGGACGAAAAGCTGAATATGAGTCAACAGTGTGCCCTTGTTGCCAAGAAGGCTAACGGCATTTGGGGCTGTATAAGTAGGGGCATTTCCAGCAGATCGAGGGACGTGATTATTCCCCTCTATTCGGCACTGGTGAGGCCTCATTTGGAGTACTGTGTCCAGTTTTGGGCCCCACACTACAAGAAGGATGTGGATAAATTGGAAAGAGTCCAGCGGAGGGCAACAAAAATGATTAGGGGGCTGGAGCACATGATTTATGAGGAGAGGCTGAGGGAACTGGGATTGTTTAGCCTGCAGAAGAGAAGAATGAGGGGGGATTTGATAGCTGCTTTCAACTACCTGAAAGGGGGTTCCAAAGAGGATGGATCTAGACTGTTCTCAGTGGTAGAAGATGACAGAACAAGGAGTAATGGTCTCAAGTTGCAGAGGGGGAGGTTTAGTTTGGATATTAGGAAAAACTTTTTCACTAGTAGGGTGGTGAAGCACTGGAATGGGTTACCTAGGGAGGTGGTGGAATCTCCTTCCTTAGGCTAGGTCTACACTAACCCCCCCTGTCGAACTAAGATACGCAACTTCAGCTACGTTAATAACGTAGCTGAAGTCGAAGTATCTTAGTTCGAACTTACCTGTGGTCCAAACGCGGCGCGCAGGCTCCCCCGTCGACTCCGCCTGCTCCGTTCGCAGAGCAGGATTACCGGCGTCGATGGGGGAGCACTTCCTGGTTCGATTTATCGCGTCTAGACAAGACGCGATAAATCGAACCCAGAACATCGATCCCGCGCCTCCGACGCGACGGGTAAGTATAGACGTACCCTTAGAGGTTTTTAAAGTCAGGCTTGACAAAGCCCTGGCTGGGATGATTTAGTTGTTGGTCCTGCTTTGAGCAGGGGGTTGGACTAGATGACCTCCTGAGGTCCCTTCCAACCCTGAGATTCTATGATTCTTGATGTAGCTTAATGATGTAATCAACTTTTACAAGGGAAACCACAGACTCTGAGCTCAGGTTCTGGCAGATAAGTAAAGTAAATCATTTTCAACTACTTGGTGTTGAAAATCATTTGTTTGTACATTTTAACCCAGATTTTCATAAGAGTGCATGCACAAAAGCGTGTACATATCTGCATGCCTAAATTAACACTCAGCATTTGTATTTTACACATGCTGATGACCAATTAAGTTTGATAGCCTGCATATGGAGTTGCTGCAGGAATCTGCAAATGCAGAAATTGTATATACAAAATTCACATGGTGGCTCTTTATGCCAATATTCTACTTTCCTTCCCAATGCAAAAATCCTACTGACATCAGAATCAGATCCACAAACATAGTGGAATATCAGTATTGAGATTCATTGTGAGAACGTCCAAGCAGAACTGTCCCCTCAGTCAGCTGCAGATTAATATAGCCTTATGCTGTAAAATGCATGCCTGAAACAATGGATTTCACTCCGCTACTGGTTACACTGTAGACTCCTCCAGACAGCACATAGAACAATGTGTGTGTGTGTGTGTGTGTGTGTTGGGGGGGGGGGGATGCTGCAATAAAAATACTGACGATAGCTTATTCTGCACATAGGGATAGAGCTGGGAGATATTTAACACGCTTGTGTTTTTTATAAACCAGGGTGCTGGAAAGTGAAGAAGGGAGGAAAGGGTACGTGGTCTATCCCACCAGCAAGAACCATTGTTCAAGTCAAAAGGGGAGGAAGACATCACTAAAAGGCAGTGGGAGGAGGATTGACTACATGCTTTACACAGAAGAGGGTGTCTACCTGGAATGGAAAGTGGTGAGTTCTACCATGAAGTGAACTGTAACTCAGAATGTAAAGTGCTTGGGGGGCAAAAGGTGCTGTCTCTCTCATGCCCTCTAGCATTACTCGCTAGTTTTTCATTTGATGGTCACCAATTTTTGAACTTTTTGCAAAACCTCCTAGAATGGTACGCACTGTGGATAGGTCAGTGTAACACGATAGGATGATAAAAGAAATACGCTGTACTTCCAATATACCGTGAGTCTGGGAGATCCTCAACGTAATTTACACCTCCTATGTGATACTATATGCAGAGCTGATAAAGCTGCCTATTTTTAAGGCTGCCCAAAACGTCTCATTATAAGGCCACTGAATGAGGCAGAAGGGAAAAAAACGTGATTACGTACTTAAATAGTATCATAACGCATGCGCACCAGGGAGACGAATTAAGATTGCATGTAGCTTTTTGTGAAATTATATAGTTGGTGCAGATAGTGGCATCCTGTGACGCCCAGAGCAATATGCACAGTGCGTACCATTGGCAGTGGTGAGGAGGAGCGGCACTGGTAGCCCCACTGCCCACTCAGGTTTGGCCTGGCAGCCTTTCAATCATGTCTTTGTGGCCAAAATTAAGTGAGCAGCATTGGCACCACAGTGCACAGGGGTTGCAGCACTCCTCAGATTTTAACCTGTGGCTCCTTCGTCATGATGGAGGGGCTAAAAATTGAGTGGCATTAAGACCCCTGTACATGTAATGTAGAGGCTGTGGGGCCAAACTTGAATTGTGTGTTGACGCCTTGTGAAGCATGTCGCAACACCAGTATGGCCCTCCTGTATCACCCCATTTGCCCCGTCATGAGAGAGGGGCCATGGAGCCAAACCTGAGTGGGTAATGGGTAACCGGCACTGCTGCTTTGGGGCCAGCTCCTGCACTAGGGCTCCCTGCCACACATGGAGCCTGCCCAGCCTCCCCCTTCTTCTAGAAGCCTGTGCCCCTCCTCAGAGATGGGAAGTGACACTGCACCTGGGCAGGCCAGGCTGTAAGGTGGGGGCTGAGTGTGGCACAGATTTGGTGGATGAAGTACTGGGATCAGCAGCTGCATTGCGGATGGCTCCACAGGGATAGATGGTGCATAGCATGGGGAAAAATTGTTGGGACATCCCTGGAGACATCAGTAGTTAAAGTTTCTCCAACACTTCCCATCAGAAGACCCTGGTTTTGGTTCCTTATAACTTTGCCAAACTTCGGTCAATTTGGGCTGAAATTGTCTATGCCAGATGTAAGCCTGATTGAGGTTTTTTTTTAAGAAAAAAAAATAGTTCATCTCTTTCTGAGATTGAGGTTAGGGGGGGGAATACTTTGTTTTGTCCAGGTTAAAGGATTTGCGCAACCATTTTGTTGACAAGCGCTAGCTCCTCCATGCTTTGAAGCATGAGTTTGTAATTTGACCATGGGGAGAAGAAGTGTTGTTAGGGTCAGGGGAGTGCCTTTTGCCATCCCTGTGAACAGCTATCCAAATTATGAGCCTCTGAAAGTCTCAATTCACAGATACTCACAGACTCAGTGAAGTTTGGCAGATAAACTGTCTGCACTGGGCATGCACCACACAAGGGCTGTGGGGACTGAGCAGGACTTTCCCTGCTATTGTTCTTCCTGACTGCTGGGAAATATTGTGACACAGGTCCAGAACTGGGAGCAGGGAGACTGTCTCCTGTGCTCTGAATATCTCAATGTTCCTGCTGCTGAAGCCCGGGCAGCATGGAAGAGGAGGAGGAATCAGCTTGACTTGAATTCAGAGGGCTCAGGAGATGGGGAGGGGAGAGCCTGGGATGAGGACTGGGACAAGGACAGACTGGAGGGCAAAGTGGCAGAAGGCTCTGTAATAAACTAGAGTACACTCCTCTGAATCTGGAATTGAAAACAGTATTCCTGAGTCTCAGTATTCTTCTACAGCTAGCAAATAGCTTTGATGCCCACTTGCAAAATGTGTGCCATATCTCCCTCTAGCACAGGCCTGCACAACATGCGGCCGGGGGCCGCATGCGGCCCGCATGCTCACTGTGCAGCCCGCGAGGGGGTGAGTAGGCAAGCGGCGGGGTGGGGTAAGCCAATGGCCAGCTGGCCAGTGAAGAGGCCAGTGGCAGGCTGGGGAGTGAGGGTGAGCCAGCGGCAGGGGGCGGGGGCGGCAGCAGAAGGTAAGAGGCCAGCAGCGGGCAGGCAGGTGAGCTGGCGGCAAATCTCCCAGATTTCAAATCTGGGACTGTGTCCGTTGGTCCTTTTTGCTGCTTGTCTCTGGGTTGGGGGTTGTCCCAATGCTGCAAAGAGGGTGTTCCCAAAGGAAGGTGCTTGCTTGTAACCCCCGAGACCGTCAGTATGTCTGCTCTTCTCTAGTCAGCCCACTTGACAAGTTTGATTGTCCTTGGTCTGGTTCCCATCCCCTCTCCAAGGGTTGCAGCTGTCTGGAGGTGCCTGCCTTCCACACCTTCCTCATTCACACCTCATTCATTCAACAGGGCAATTGAATAAAGTGTGTGGGGGGGGGGGGGGGAGAGATCTTATTCTACTTCTAGCAAAAAGACATTTTTCTTTCACCTTAATTATACTACCTTAGGGGCCCGCTATAACATATAACCAAGGTTCAATACAGAGTCATATAAAAGTTACACAAAAATGCAAAATGCAGAGATTTATCTACAACTGCATTGATTGACTGTTGTGTGCAGTAATAGTGACCCCTCGGGGGGGTGAAGAGGGGTGTGATGGTGGGGCAGAGCGGGGAGGGGGCGGGTACTATTTTACTGCTATGATCTGGTCACCCTATGCACGCTGTTTCTTTCCCCCTCTACAGGCTTCCACACCCCAGCGCTGGGGAAGGAGGGGTTGTTTCCGCGGGGCGGGCGGCGCTGGGGGCAGTGTTGTGTTTCCATGGGGCTGGAGGGTTTTGGCCCTCAGCTGTTTTCTTTGGAGTAATATGGCCCTCGCCGCTTTACGAGTTGTGCAGGCCTGCTCTAGCAGCTGGCCACAGTTTGTCAACTTACTAGTGCTATCAAGTGTTCCTCAAGTAGCAGAGGTCGGTGACATAGATTAAAAGTTCTAACCCTGCTGATACCAATATGGTTACACATGACAGAATTTGTTTTTTCTTGTTGGCTTTTTTTTTTAACGACACAGGAAGTTACATTAAAGAAGGGTGAGATTGGTAAGCACTCAAGAGTTAGGAAATGCCAAAATTAAGGTTTTCTCTCTAGCCTTAAATTCAGCCTCCTCATGCATATGCATTATGACAGTCTTGAATTACATGAGCACATGCTATCTTTCCCCAAACAGGATACCTGTCTCAGCCAGTAGGTGTGTATATATGACAGGTGTAACCTGTGCAACCCCGCCCCCAGAGCACTGATTACACTCTCCCCTGGAGCTTTCTGTGGCAGCTTACTCCACCTCTAGCACAGCAGAGCCACTGTCTTTTGGGCCCTCTACATCCATGGAATCAGGGAGACAGGTTTTGGGCTTAAGAAAGTAAACGGGGAGGAGATGTAGAAAATCTAAGCCTAGTGCCTTTTGAATACACTGCATTGATTTTTGCACTCCCCTTTTGTTCCTTTACAGGAAGTGGAAGAGTTCAACTTTATTACACAGTTAGCAGGTTTGACAGACCACCTGCCAGTCGCTATGCGTCTGATGGTATCTACGGGGGAAGAGGATTCTTAAAACTGACCATCTTAGACAGAAGATTAGAAGAGGGAAGCTTCAATTTATGACCTATATCAGAGGATAGGAAAGAACTTTTCTGGTGCCACGTTAGGAAAGATGACTAGACCTGACCCAAGCTACCCCCCACAACTCAACTGGCTTTCAAGTTCCTCTCAAAATGTACCAGCATCGGAGGATATAAAGGGAAGAAATTGTGCGGGTTGGGACCAATAACAAACCATTGTTATGAGTTGGTCAGGCAACAGGGCAGGGCTGTATCTCAACACTTTCACTGTGGACCGAAAGGAACCAAGATGAAAGTCCTTATTCCTTTTGAACCAGTGCCATTCTTACTAAAACATGTTTTTATACTAATATATAGCACAATTTAGTTTGTAATCCGTCTGTGAGTTAGTGCTGCTCAATGGATTTTTGCATAATATCTTTGTAAAACTAAGCTAAAGCTTTTTTTTTTCATTTTCTTTTTCCAAGCCTATTAATGTCGTAGTAGCATGCCTGCATCAGTAGCATGCGCCCGCATTGCATGCCATTCTAAGATAAATAGTCATTACGATACCATGGGGGAAATAAGAATAGAAATGGGAATTCAGAATCAGAAACTAGCCAAAGAAAATTCTGGGACTGGCTAAACATTTTCCAATCAACTTGATGGGCTTCAAAACAAAAATCTGTGTCCAATTGGCAGATAAGAATCTCACTTTTTCAGAGTGCTCCGTTTAAGGATTATGATTAAAAATCAGACAACGTTTAAGAATCCAGTCCCACAATCCTTTCCCCAACTATATTCCCATTAAAATCCACAAGAGTTGCCTGATTAACAGCTCCAGCATAGAGTCCAAAGTTTGCTATCCACAGGATATCACTTTTACTTTGAGAGAGAATATGGTCCCCTTTTTAATGTCAGAGGCTTCCTTTCCCACATTTAGGGCAGTTCTGATTTACAGTATATGGTAACATAGAATATTATGGTAATTTTGAATAGATTCACATGGTACCATTGATTATACCAGAGTCAATTCTCTGCCTTGACTGGATACAATGAATAAGGAAGGCTTGTAACAAACATGTGAGACATAGGAAAAACAAACAAAAGAAGTGATGATTTCAGAGAACAGATGAAGAAAGCAGAGTGTGATTGACAAAAGACGGGTTAGGACGCTGATTTTCAAAGGAACAAAAGGTGGTGGCGGAATAAAGAGGAAAAAAAGGGGAATTGAAATGGGAAGACCTTTGTAAAGAAGAACTCGCCTCCTGAACTGAGAATATTTTTTAATGTATGGAACACAACCCTCTTTATGCCCTCCGTCTTCGAGTCTTGGCCAGTTAATTTGTATATTTTTGGTGGTGGTTTTTTCTTTCCACTGCACAAACATGTCCATCAGCCCCTCTGTTAGCAGTAAGTTCTCTCTTTATTGTCCCATCCCATCCCAGTACCCTACCCTTTTCACCTTCCTACCTCCCCGACTCTTGTAATTAAAAAGGGGATTCATAACTGAGCTTCGCAGCCCTTTATCCATGTAGGGACATAAAATGGGGCAAGAGCAAAGGAGGGGATGGAAGCAAAGGCAAACACCACACTAAAGAAATAGGCTTTTGTTCCTAGGGAGAAGAGTATTCTACTCAAAAGGATACTTCTGGGCCCACACACTCCGCTAATTACCTGTTGCTCTTTAATCCAAGCCATTGCTCCCTAATCTCGCTCCATTTTACAGTGTTTTCCCCATTCTCTACCATAGATATTGCTTTTTAAAGAAAAAATAAATATTGAATTCATATCTCATCTGGGCCCAAACATGCACCAGTTTAAACAAACAATTTTTAGCCAAACTGATACAAACATCTGTGTGAACACTTATTGTGCTTTGGTTTAAACCTGCTATAGACTTAAACTAAACTGAAATAAGCCTGTTTAAAACAGAAACGAATCCATGCAGATTCTTGCATCAATTTAACTACCTGCATTTAAAAACCAAACACTTAGTTAAACCTGTGTCACTCTGCATGCAGAGAAGCCCTTAGTGTAAATGAAAGAAATAGACTGATATCACTGGCTAGAGCCAGGCAGGTGCTAGCAAGTTTTCCCCTCACACAGCTCTGCCATTGCACCTCAATCTTGACCCATCACAGCCCTCATTTTCCAGTCCTGGGCTCCCTTGAACACATACTGCCTCTCACAACTGAATTGTGCCAAACTGCATGGGGGTTTGTGACATACAACAAATGGAGACTAGAAAGAGACCAAATTTAGCACCCCTTTTGGTCTAAACAAGAATTGAAACCAAGTGCCAAGAGGTAGAAGCCTAATACACTACTTATTTCCCTCTGTAGCTTTCTCTGTATACACAGAGAGCACGTGTGCAGTTTCCTGGTTTCTTAGCTCTGCAGTTAACTCAGAAAGACTTTGAAAAAAATGCTTGTAATCCTATTTTCTACCTTGCTTGTATTTTATTAACCTTTTTAAAAAAAACAGTACCAATAGCAATTTGTGTACTGCCCAGCAGCTATGCTGCCATATTGCTATCAGTAGTCGAATTAAATCTGAGGTACAGTATTTTTAATAGCTTTCCTAACAATGTAAATTAGTTTGGTATCAAATTCACTGAGTATCAGTTACAGTTGCTGAATTTATTGACACAATGTGGGATGTAAACATAAACAATTACTGCCAAACAATGTTATGCTATTTACAGTAAAAACTAATGATGTCTAAATTACTTTCAGTGTAGTTCTGTGAAGTCATGCTGACTCTAAAACACAGGCACTTTGCTTGCCCTTTTGGGATATGATGAGAGATCTTTTCAATTTTGAAGTAAGCAATTTCTTAGATCTTGATGTTCTTAATTTTTCAGTGCTCTCTGTTTTTAATGGTTGATAAATGGATAGTTGTAAAACAGTCTATATTTAAAACAAAACAAAATACACCAACTAACCAATATAGTTAGTTGTTACTAATCTTACGGATCTAACTTTGCGAGAGGATGATGCTGGGAAGGTACAGTATTGTGACTCCATTGTACAAATGCTCTTTGCTTTATTGTATCGATCCTGTGCCTTCTGATGCCTTGATACACTTGAGGGATTTAGAAAATACATTTAGAAGATTGTAGAACACACACTTCCCACTCCAGAGGATAATGTGCCACGTGAAAGAGGAACAGAAACCATTTTCTCCACACTGACTCAAAAAGAACCACTCAGACAGTAACTCTGTTGGCAGAATATTGATCCAAAAAAGCCTTAGAACCCAGGTCATGTGATGGGATATTTTTATTTTCCTTACTTAAAAAAAAAAAAAACTACTCCAGGAAATTAAGACGCAAGCAATTCCTCTAAAATAAATTCCAGCCTGATTAAGGACAGCGTGACTAGCCCCATTAGCAATATATGATTTACCAAGGGTTTGAGTTAAACTTTCAACAGCTACTCACTCTATTGGGCATAGGAACTTCAGGTATCTCCAAAGAGTGGGTGCTCATACTTCTTTGTGGTTAACATCATTGAACATCAGTACCAGTTCTTTATGGGATGACTGTGGACATTTTAGCGTACGTGTCACTTAATAGCTTTTTGAAAAGACATAATACACATACATGCCCTGAAGCTTCAACTTCTGCTTTTGTTACACTCAATTCTCATTTTACAGGTAGTTTCAGAAGAACAGGAGAATGTTCCTTAAATGAATATAAACTAAGGATAGCGTTTTTTAAAAGGCCTAAGGGTGTTAGGCGCACCCAAATCCTATTGGCTTTCCTTAGACCTTTGAAAATGCAAGCCCAAAAGGAACAGTCTCTAGCCTTTCTGGTCTCATTCAGCTCTGGTTAATCTGTGCATTATTTGTTTGCTGGCCTGGGGCTCTGAAAGGCATCACTGGACTATATGTGATCAAATGAGATACCATGCTACAGCCTGCATGAAGCACTTAGGAAGAGTGCTTATGACATCATGGCTGAATGCCACAGAGTGTAATGGTGTACTTATGACAGTTATATTTTGGCTAATGTATTCTGATGGAGTTGGCATAGTATGCAGTTAGACTCAGCTTAAGCAACCATTCAAGCTACCAACAAAAAATGGCCTGCTCAATAAAGGTGACCTAATAAAGGTGAATTGTACTCAATATTGGCTTCCAGAAGAGTTGCAGGTACTCTGCATCCCACTGAACTGAGTTCTGCATCTGAGGTTACTTTGAGGAGTGGATGTTGCCTAGTAAAAATTCTCTTACACCTCACTGCAATGTCTTGTCCCAGCAGCTGAGACAGGCAGTCCCTGACTCCTACCTGTTGGATAAAGCATGAAGATTTACTATGGGGCCTGCAATTACTTTCCTTTAAAAAGTTTTTTTTTTAAATGGCACTTGTCCAGTGATTCAGATTAAACAGATCTGACTGTCCTCAGGTTAATGAGAGCAGCTCTCTGGCCACTTTTGGTTGGCCTGAGTTCAGCCCAGCTCAGAAAGTTATTTTTTCCCTTCTCCTGCTGGGTCAAGAGGGATGAGAGAAGAGGAATGCATAGGATTCAAGAGTGTTGAAGAATTCCTGGCTCTCCTCCATCATGACGAGGGTCACTAAAAATAGGTATTAAGATTTTGTCCATAATCATCTTGTTTTAAATATGACTATTAATCTTGATGTTTTTTAAATATTGTATTAATGCTGAGGTTTAGAAACCCAATATAAAAATAACTTTTTTATTTCAATGATTTTTTTGGTATTGTATCCTTCTGGGACCTAATGTTTTTATATGGTAAGCACACACCTGACATTTTGTTATAAATGTATAAAAAACAAGAAACCAAACATGTTCATTGTTTTCTTTGCCTGTAAGAAAACCACAGTCTTACACCTGATAAACACCAGATATTTTTTTTTGCAGGGGAAGGGAAAGCTTTTTTCTTTACTGGTGCTGAAAGGAATTAATGGTTGATGCAAACAAGATAATAAAATTTCAAGGCTCAAACATTTCTCTGCAGTCCACTTATTACTTTGGTTTCAATGTGTTGGAGTCTAAAAATATTAATGCTGGAAAGAGTCTAATCCAGCTGATAGAACTATGATTCTTTATTAAGTTTTCCTATGTAGTCTCAGCATGTTGTCATTATTTATATTATAGTAATATCTACTCTCCCCAACTGAGATTCCACTGTGCTAGGCACTATACAAACACATAGGAAGACATTAGTTCTCGTCATGAAGAGCTCTGCAATCTAAACTACTAAAGGAAGGGCGAAATAAAGCGTTAGCCCTATTTTACAGATGGAGGGATCAGTAGCACAGAGATTAAGAGACTTTCACATCATCCCCCAGGAAATCTAGGGTAGACCATAGCATTGAACCTAGATCGCTCAAGTCCCAGTGCAGTGCCTTAGCCACAAGGCCGCCACCTTCCTTCCTCTTTCTCTAATAAATGCTAATTGCAAAGGAAAACTTCACAGAGCCAGTGTTTCTTGTTACATAATTGTAAATCTTGGTGCCTCTGGGACTTTAGTCCAATCCCTGAACTAGTTAGTATAGATTTTAAAAAAGCCTCTGCTTCCAGTAAACTCAGTTAAAATTAATCAAAAAATACATGAGTGTTCAGAGTTCAGTTTTTATTGACTCAATTCACTTTACTAAGAAGAGAATCCACCATGGTATTTCAGCCCTTTTTGACCATTCCCAAAGGCACCTGAAAAGAACCCACAGGGGCCCTACTAGAATATTTTTTTATTCTACGGTCATAGAAAAAGAAATCACTAGACCAGAAGCCAATAAGAATGTGTACAGTGCATGCATTTATTTTAATTAGCTAGGAAGGGACCTTTTCATCTTGTGCAACAGGAAATCAGAGACTGGCCCCTGTAGCCTCCTCCCTTATTACCTCCTTGATCCTGTCTGCACCCTACTGTCACTGTTGCACCTGGGGTTGGCAGGCAGTTTGACCACTGCTGTGGTGAACCCCTGGGGTGTCGGACTTACTCCTCCTTTGACATCCTTGGACTGGACCGCTTCACCACCTGAACACGTCGCTCTTTATCAGCAGTAGTGTTAACCCTCAGATGTTACTGTTTTGCACTACAATAGGACCTAGAGGTCCCAATCAAGATTAGGGCCCCACTGTCACAGGCATTACGGAAACATAGATACAATCTCTGTCCCAGACAGTTTACAATCTAATTAGTTAAAGGCTTATACAGCACTTTCTATGTATAAAGCACGATGACAGAATTATAGCACTGCTAAGAATTATAATTCCCTCCTTCTCCCAAGTGTTTAGTTTGGTTAATTATGAGTTTATGCACAGCACCCTGAGCTTTATAAAAACAGGGTTGCTTCATGCATTTATACTCAGTTAGCTTCAGTTAGCTTCTAAGTGCACGACTGGGATCCCGGCCCTGCCCACATAGAGTGGGTACCTACCTTCTCCCTCGTTAGCCCATTGTCTTCCTCTCTCTCTGCACTGAGCTGAGGGTGGGAGTGCACTGAGCACAGAGCTGAGGGTGAAGGAGCAGGCAGGGGGAGTTGGAGTGTAGCGTCTGGCCAGGCGCTAGAATGAGGGAGTGGGTTCAGGGATGGGGCAGGAGATTTGGGTGTGGAGTGCTTACCTGGGCAGCTCCCATTTGGTGCAAGGGATGCAGGTGGGAATGGGGGGGTGCAAGAGCTCCCGTTTGGTGCTCAGGGTTGGGGTGGGAATGTGGGGGATGCAGGAGTCGGCACGGGGGGGTGCAGGAGTTAGGGCAGGGGGCTGCATATGTGTGGAGGGTGATGGAGTCAGGGCAGAGGTCGTGGGGAGGGCAGGGGGCTAGGTGTGTGTGAAGGGGTGCAGGGGTCAGGGCAGAGGGCTGGGGTGTGTGGGGGGGGTGTAGGGGTCAGGGCAGAGGGCTGGGGGTGTGGGCTAGGGTCATGGGGGTGCTCCCAGCCCCCTCCCCAGGGCAGCTCACGGCAGGGGGCTGGAGGGGCTATGCCCTGATTCCACCCCCCCTTCCCCACCTCTTCTCTGCCTCCTCCCAGGAGGAGCGAGCGCGTGCGGCTCCACTCCTCCCACTCCCTCGCAAGGGCCCTCTGGGGCGGGCAGGATTTTTAATGGCACGCTGCTGCCTGCCGGAGTCTCGGCCGCCGGCCCCGCTCAGCCCTCTGCCGGCCTGGGTTCGGCAGCGGGCTGAGCGGGGCCAGCGGCTCGGACCTGGCAGGCAGCAGCGTGCCAAAATCGGCACACGTGCCATAGGTTGTTGACCCCTGGGTTAGATAGACCATTGGTCTGACCCAGTGTGGCCATTCTTATGTTCAATTATCTCATCATCTAAAGCACACAGGATGGCTGTAGGATTCTTCACAACAGTTCAGCGCACATATTCTCTTCATGCTCATTAAGCTGAGAGCCTGCCTGAAAACTTATTTCTTGCCAACTTCAAATGGCCACTTGATTACAAAAACTGGGGGCTAGGTACCTCCCACTTGCAGGTTTGCTGAAGATAGACTCCTGCTGATTCCCCTGTGGCAGTGTTCAAAAGCCCACTCTTAACCTCCTTCATTTCCCAAATGAGCCTCTGTTATGGATGATCTCACTTATAGCTTTTGTTGGTGCATTAGTTACTTATATACCCCTTCACTGCCATACCCGCTCCCACCTCTCTCTCATGTCAAGTGGCCTTTGGTTCCCAGAACGTAGCCTCACTGGAAATGAAAAACATCGACATCTGCTTCAGGTGCACACTATTTGAAACTGGAAATGACACAAAGCATCCCTTTATATATATTACTGCCGGAGGGATTCTGTGCCAAAAAATTAAAAATTCTGCACACAATATTTTAGAATTTGACAAATAAAATATGCAGAAATGACAATATAATCACACCAGTTTCAATTATTTTGGTCATTTATTTCAAAATACCTGTCAGCAAGTATGTCTAACAAACAAAAAAGATTCAGGAAATGTTTTTTGACAAATAGATTCCTTACTAGGCATATTAATACAGAACTCTGAGTAATTCATTTAAACTACAATACAGAACCGTATTTCCCACACCCTCAGAAGCAGTGCAAAGGCTTGGGGGAGTCAGGGGTAATGGAGGAGCTGAGTCACTCAGTCAGGCACATCTCTCCCTGTCCCCCTGTGTTCCTGCACACACACACACACACACACACACACACACACGTGTCCTTGCACCCCCCTGTCCACATGTGTTCCTTCACCCCCACTCCCCCCATCCCCACATGGCCCTGCATCCCCACTCCCATCCCTATGTCCCTGTAGCCCCTCCGCATGTCTGTGCCCCCACCCAGCCACTCCCCTGTACCCTGTGTCCCTGTACCCCTCCCCTTGTCCCCATGTGTCCCTGTGCCCCTACTCAGCCACCCCATCCTTATGTAGCTCTGCACCACTCCCCCATCACCATGTGGCCCTGCTCCTCCCTCCCCTGTGGCCCTGTGCCTCCACTCCCATTCAGCCCTTCCCCAGTCTGTTCTCCCCCACTAGCCCTTATGAGCCCCTGTCTGACACACACACACACCCGCACTCCACACTGTCTGTCTTGCCTTGGCCCCTGTCTCCTGATCTGGCCTGACAGGTGCTGCAAAGAAGGCAGGCTCTCTTTCTTCCCTAGATGTCTGGGAGCTGCTGCTTTGTTCTATCACAGAGGTGGGCAAACTACGGCCTGTGGGCCAGTCCTGCCCGGCCCCTGAGCTCCCAGATGGGGAGGCTAGTCCCCGCCCCCTCCCCCGGAGCCACGCTGCCGCGCAGGCAGCACTCTAGGGGGTGGGGCTGCGCGCTCCTGCAGGGCAACGTGTCTGGCTCCATGCGGTTGCCTGGCACGCTGCTCTGAGCAGCATGGTAAGGGGGCCAGGGCCGGGGGGTTGGATAAGGGGCAGGGAGCGGTTGGACGGGGCAGAGGTTCTGAGGGGGCAGTCAGGGGATGGGGAATGGGGTGTGTGGATAGGAGTCGGGGCAGGCAGAGGACGGGAAGCGGGGCGGGTTGGGGTTCAGGGGAGCAGTTAGTGTGGGGGATCTCTGGAGGGGGAAGTCAGGGGACAAGGAGCCGGGGTGTTTGGATGGGTCGGGGATTCTGAGGGGGGCAGTTAGGGGGTGGGAAGTGGGAGGGGGTTGATAGGGGGCAGGGCCAGGCTGTTTGGGGAGGTACAGCCTTCCCTATCCAGCCCTCCATATAATTTTGCAACCTTGATGTGGCCCTTGGGCCAAAAAGTTTGCCCACCCCATTCTATCACCACAGTGCCCTCTGGTGGGCAAAAGGCAGAACTGCGGCAACATTTCAGCAGAAGTTTTTCTGCGCAAAAAATTAAAAATAAGCGTGGCTCATTAATTATGTACAGATGCAGTACTGCAGAATTTCCCCAGGAGTCATATATAAAAAACACTACAGTAAAACCCCAAAGCACCACTAATTTATGGTGTAGTATTTTGCATTGTTGCTCTAGTTCAACAGCAGTTCCTACCTCCCATTTTGGCAGGTGACGTCTCTCCCCCCCCACCACACACACCCACACACACATATGCATTTTTATATAAAGACCCTTGCTCAAAAATCAGTAGAATCTGAATCTGGAAAAGAAACAATTCTAGTTCACCCTCCGTACTGTGTGTGTGTAGGATGGGTGGATAATTCAGGCCAGTTCACTGCTGAGAGTGCTCACAAGTATGTCAATTAACATTAGCCGTAGGGTTAAATTTTGTGATGTGGACGCCTGCTGACTGCAAAATGGGAAATAGGACCGGACCATTTTACACAGCTCACCAAACACTCCCATAGTAACAACAGTTGGTTCAAATCTCTATCAGGTTAGGTAGCAAACAACCACCTAGGCTGCATCTCCCATTACAGACCTCTAGAGTCAACCAGTCCCCCACTTAGAAGAGCTTTTTAAAACATTTTAAACGTAGATACAAATGCTCATCACCTAAATTAGCAGAGCTTTGCACAAAAACCGAACCTAACACTGTGGAAATCATGACGTAACATAGTTACATTAATAGCAGCCAATAAACTTGTAAACTCAACCTCAGACTGGAAAAGCAAACAGCAGACACATGTTTGCCTCTGACACTTTTGCAAAGCATAGCAACAGGAAATGTCAGTCTGATGAGCTTTGGAGGGAACCCTAATGCATTCTTCACTGCTGCGCTGTCATTAGCATAGTGAATATTGATGTCTCCGACCACCTTTCATCTAGCTAAAATGGAATTTGCCTCACAGATACATATGCCAAGCACTATATTAGCTAGTAATTGATACAAATCCATTTGCTTTAACTACATGAAATGCAGGGGTTATTACTAGCTTACTGCTGTATTGTGTCAGAGCAGCTGTGCTGCTTGCAAATAATGGTGACGGATAGAAGTGCATTTGCAAAGAGGAAAAGGATTACAATTTAACCTTGTTAAACCACTGACCCGTGTGAATGCCAAGCAGGATAACAGTGCAGTATGCCGAGTCGGGATGCGCGGGTCTGTATCAACAAACAGCTTCAATAATTATAGAAGAGTTTTAAATTATAGACAAAATGGCAGTGACACCCCATATGGGAAAGAGAAAACTGAGGACTTTTAAAAAATACAATGGGTAAAGGACTAAACAGTGGTTTCGTGATCACTGCATAAGATAGCAAAGCGTGTCAGTAGTTAAAGGTACAGATTTTAAAAGCTGGAACTACAAATATAATGAAAACTACAAGCTATGTGCCTAACATTGCCTCAATCATTTTTGCTTCTCTGTTGTAATCCTTTTCCTCCACCCTTCATCCGCTTTTGTCTGTTTAAAATTGTAAACCCTCCAGGGCCAGGATCTGTTCTCTTACAATTCTGTGCTCTATTTATATGATAAAACAATACAGTCATTCTAAACTATTGTAGTTACAACTGCAGCCATATCACCTTATGCTGGGATCCAGTTGAGCACTCACATACTCAGTACGGGCTAGCTCAGTTCTTGGATGGGAGACCTCCAAAGGATAGCTAGGTACTTGTAGAAAGTGATGTATTCATTGTTCAGTAGGTGTCACTTGTCCATATAAGCATGAATTCTGAATGAATCCTGCAGTGGAACATAAGGGGCAACTTGATGGTGAAGGTGCCATCTTTCACATGGGATGGAAGCAGAGATCCTGACTATTTAAAAATGCCAAGGAATCACAAGGGTGATTAACTTCAGCGTTCTGGCCAAATTACAATTTCGATAACATTCTTGCTACCTAAATTCTCTCTACTATTTCAACTGAGTACAGTATTCTTCACTTCTTGGTTTAAATTGCAATTGTGTAGTGTTGCAGTGTGCTGTTAAATACACGATGCATGCCAACCAAGAGGTGGTTGCATTTCATTGGTGGTTAAAGTAATCTCTTTGGGTGAAATCCTGGCCCCGCTGAAGTCAGAACTCCCACTGAGTGTTTGTATGTCAGATGATTAAGCACATAAAGCCCTTTGGGATCCCAAGGGATGGATGGCAAGACACATACAAGACACTAATTAAGTGAAATCTATCCTTAGTCTAATAGGATGCCAGCAACTGTGCTCAAAATACTTTGCTAGTGACATGTACTGTTTTCCAATGTACTCAAACTAATCCTCTGTACTAACCTACCCCCAAAATAAAATTGTTTATAAAAACGGCAGTTCAGACTCTGGTAAAAATCTCTTCTTGGTTACATATAATTTCCCTTTACCATGTTTGCTGGAAAAGCTATTTGTAGCCATGGTGTACTCTGCTTTCTAATAGAGAGGGTCTTTTAGTTCACAGCAAGGACCTTATGCTGTAGTTGCTTCTTTAACTACATGGAATGGGATTGGAGGAGGGGGACTCTTGGCAAATAGGACACATTGCTGCTTACCCCAGTGAGAAATTCTCTACTAACTCTCAATTGGCTTTGTGTATGTTTCAACCTCACCTTGGAACCCTTCCCAGCTCTGCTATTCTATGGACCAACTGTTTGCTCCACTGTTAAACGCCACATTTACACGTTTTAACGTATGTGTTGACAGAAATAACAGTGGATAAATATTGTATTGGCCAGTCAAAAAAATCAGGTTTCTGTCCATCCAAAGCACTCAAGTGTATTAGATTTTTGCAGAACATTCCACATTTCAGCTGAATCAGCATGTCCACTAAACCTTAAGAGGAGCTACGCACACACAAATACATCAAGAGGGGAAAAGGTCCACTGGTTTGCTCCAACATTCATTTAGAGAATACCAAAACTGCTGGCCAGTCAAAGACATTTCCAGGGAAAAATCAAAGAGGAGCCCATATGCATGCATCTTCCTGCTGGGGAGGGAAGGGAAGTCTTCCTCCTGGAAGTGTTTTTCCATTTCTTTAGCCATGGATAAACACCCCCAGGTTTTAGCTATTCGAGGCCAGACCCAATCAGGGTCCAAGACAGCTCAGTGAAACACAGCGATTATTCTAATCAAGTTTTTTGCTTAGGACATGAGCCTTTATTGTCTCATGACAGAGGCAAATAGCACCAACAATCTCCCTTCTTCTTTCATATGTAGACAGCGCTTGATGTCTAAGTTTGGTGCCCAGTTGTGGCAACTCTGGTAGAGTGAGAGAGCAGCCTCTAGAGCCTGGTTCAAGACCTACAATCAAGAAGACAAGGCGGTAGATGCAGAGCTGGAATCCTGAGTTTCCTTGGGGTGATTTCACTCTGTGAGGATGTCATTTTTGGCTCCCTG
Source organism: Chelydra serpentina (assembly GCA_037349315.1). Taxonomy (NCBI): domain Eukaryota; kingdom Metazoa; phylum Chordata; order Testudines; family Chelydridae; genus Chelydra; species Chelydra serpentina. Next base: position 9,967,124 of record JBAIAC010000026.1, on the reverse strand, counting down.
GCAGCACTGATAACCTGTGCATGGTAAAGGGTAAGTGGTGCTCTTGTCCAAGAGTGAGTGAACTGTTGTAGCAAAAAGACAGCAGTAGTGTCAGCAGGAGTGTGATTCCTCCCCTAACTATGAGCAGACCTTTTAGTTGGCACTGTCACAGAGTCACCAGGCAATGCTCTGGAATTACTCCATACAAAGTCAGTCAGGACTCCGGGGGAGCATGCCTACTCTCTGTGAGCAGACTGTCTCCAGTGCAAGAAGCTTACACAGCTTTGACATTCCTGAGTCTGACCTCGGAGCATTCAACATACTCTGCCCCACTGTGCGCTTCGCACAGTGAGTCCACACAGGTGGGGCTCCTGGGGAAGCCAGTGGGCCCTGCACCCCAACTCCGCAGTCAGACGTGACTCTCAGCCAGCCAGTAAAACAGAAGGTTTATTAGACGACAGGAACAGAGTCCAAAACAAAGCTTGTAGGTACAGAAACAGGACCCCTATATTAGGTCCATCTTGGGGCCAGGGAGGCCAGACCCCTGGTCTGGGCCTCCTTCTCTTTTCCCAGCCAGCTCCAAAATGAAACTCTCCAGCCCCTCCTCTGGCCTTTGTCTCTTTCCCGGGCCAGGAGGTCACCTGATCTCTTTGTTCTCCAACACCTTCAGTTGGCACCTTGCAGGGAAGGGGCCCAGGCCATCAGTTGCCAGGAGACAGGGTGTTGGCCATTCTCTGTGCAGACAGCATCACACTGGCCCTCTAGGGCTCTGAAACAATCACACCCCCTTATCCCCCCATCTAGAGACTTAAGAAATGCATAGGGGAAACTGAGGCACCCACACAGTATTCAGAGAAACATTAAGAACATTCCCACTTCGTCACAGGCACCGTATGTTGCTTCCTAACTGAGAATGGGATACCAGTCAACCGGAGATGTAATAGGCTGTTTCATCTGGTCACAGCTCTCCAGGCAGACGTAACAGTAATGGCATCTCATCAAAGGTCTGGTAGAACTATGTGCACTAGCATGTACAGCCTGGAGACTGGCGTATAGTTCAAGCAGCCACAAATAATAGGAGTGGCAAAATTCAGCTCCACGCCAATAAGTTGAGTGTGGCGACTGAGCCCCCAGACCACACAGCAATACTCAGCTGGAGCAAACAGCAGAGCCGATGTAGATGTATGAAGGACTGAAGGGTCTGCTCCCCAGGAGGTTCCCAGTAGTTTTCTTTTCAAGGTGATATGGAAAAGTTCTTCATTTTCAGGTGTTCCTGGCGAGGGCAATACGTCAGGCTACAGTCAAGTTTTACTCCCAAATATGTGATAGCTGGTGGGAATGGCAGCAGCCATACTTAGACATGGATTGAGATGAGCTGATTGGCAAGATGATTATTTAGGTGGAAAGTAGTTGCCCCTCCTTTGATTTCATTAAAAATTACTTTCCATTGCTGAAAGTAAGTGGACAAAAGTATCTATGTCTTGTCTGAGATTCCCGCCAATCCTGTGGAAGTTGTTTCCAGTTTCACCAATACAGATGTCATCAGCATACATAGTTTTCGACCTGTTTTTCAGGAAGGTTGTACGTGTATATATTGAACAGCGAGGCAAAATTGACCCTTGTGGAAGGTCACTGGGGAGCTGTTTAAGGCAATGGATTTTCTCCTTCACTTGCAGGATGAAACTTTGGTTATGAATAATTTCTTGGATGAACTGCGCCATCTGCCTACAAGGAATAATATGCAGCAGTCTGGCAGTCGAGGCGACACACCACACAGTGCTGGAGGCTGCTGTCAGATCAACCAGGACTGCACCAATTCTCTTTCCTTTTTCAGGTGTATTTTCTATGTCTCGAGTCATACAAAAGTACCTGATCTTGGGTGCATCGTCCCCTCCTGAATTGAGTCTGAATGTGAGATTCAACTACCTCGTTAATCTGGATCAAGATTAGTCTCTCCATCTTCTTATAGGTAACAAACAGCAGAGAAATTGGTTGGTAGCTCTTTGGTCTGTCAATGGTTTCTCTGGCTTGGGAACAGCTGTAATAGCTATAACCTTTGCTCTGCGAGAGACTTTTGGAATGTTACAATCCTAGGGGCTACAAAAATCAAAGCACCCATCTCTTGGTGATTGGGTCAAGCGAGAGATGACCTAGTTGTGGATGTTATCTAGACCAGGAGCCTTGTTAGGCTACAGCTGATGCCTAGCCAGGTCATGCTCTTGAACAGTAAAAGGAAACATCAGGTTTGTGTCCACACTCATAGCCTTCCATCTCTCAACAACCAACATTTTAACTACATGTCCGAAAGTTTTGTCTTGATTAGGGACTTTGCCATTGGCCACCAGCTGTGATGCAATGGAGTTTGCTGTGACTGGGTATTCTCTCTTGTCCAGACTAGAATCTCTGCTCAGTCTCTTAATAGTTTTTCAGGCATTGAAGTGAATGCATTCCGGGCACAACGTGGTAACAGTTTCTTTCCATCGCTCTTGCCTGGTTTGATCAAAAAGGTGAAAATAGTCTCGACTTTTATCAAAAGCCTCTTTTCATTCTTGGTGTATCTAAATTCCTGGTATAGTCTGGTTGCATCAGATGACCATCCAGTAATAAATTGTTGATGAAATCGCTGAGGTATAGATTTCTTTACAGCAGCCAGAACTTTAATGCAGACACTGATGTTTTTCTGAATATCTGATTCTGAGTCTTTGCCCACAAGAGACTCCAACTTGGATTGGAACAGATCCCAGATTGCTTTCTGGAAATTCCACTGAGGTTTTTGGAGACTGCTTGTAGATGGAATTTGCATGTCTCTTGTGATCAGGCATGGCTGATGCTGGGATCAAGGAAACTTATCAAGCACTTTACGCTCTATGACCACCACAAAATGTTGTCTAGATGTAGAAAAGGAAAGGTTAGGAAAAGAACTCAAGGTCTTTATGTCACTGTAGAAAGTGCGTGGCTGCATAGGATCACATAGAAGCTGCAGGCCAACCATCAATTACCACTCCTCTAGCTTTACTTTATCCACATCATTATCGGGCATCCTGCGTGGGAATTATGTGAATTAAAATTGCCACAATAGACTGAAGGTCCTGAGAAGGCAGGTGAGACAACAATAGGCCAGTTGGAAGTGTGTAGATGTTAATTTAAAAAAAATCAGGTCCTTCACTTTTATAGCCTGCCATTCAATGACATCATTTGGATCTGATGCTAGTACCTTCCCTAACATACAATGCCATTTTGTATTGCCTGTGATGGAAGTGAGACACAACAGCAAAGCCAAGAATTGATAGTTGAGTCTGAGTAGTAGAGTGTGTTTCCTGAAGCAAGATGACGTGCCCTTTGTATTCTGCTGCCAGCTGGAGGAGGACATCTCTCCTGGCCACTGAGATTCCCTCAGTATTGAGGTGCAGCACCTTGAGAGCTGATCCCAGCACCAAGATTTGTGATGATAGCCTTGTAAAGCCTCCCCATATGGCCCCAGACCTAGATGCTGCCTGAGAAAGTAGTTTGCCAAGAGGATCTGATAAATCAGTGCACCTCCTTACTGCACTAGCAGTCCCAGTACAGGGCTTTTTCGGAAAGGTACAGTTCCCAGCATAATGGGATCCTGGTCCATGACTAGGACTCCTAGGTGCAATTCTAATACAAATAATAAAGTTAAGAGGGGAGGGAATTATTTGTTGCTTTCATTTATTAGCTGGCTGAACTAATTTGTTATCTATACAGGGAGATACAGAAGAGAGAACTGCCACCTGACCCGCTTCAGATGAATTCCCTTCCAGTGTGCAGTGGACCAAGCAAGTGCAAGAAGGTGGCACTCGAAACTCCCTGCTCTGGCTGGGATCACCCAGCCCTCCTCTGCTGTGGGAGAATTCACAGATCCTGTTGAACTCCTAAACATTTTATTACAACACCTAAAACTTGTTTTTTAATTGGGAAAACTGTTCTCTTCTGAGCCCTGATGAGGGCACAAACCTCTAGGAATGTTCAGTGTTGAGTTTCCTAGCTACCTTGGAACCACTCCAGTTGTGCATGTTTCTGAGAAGAACAGCAGGTCTAGTTCTGCTTATGAAAAGTACAAGTCTAAATATGTTATTAAAGGTACCTTTTGCTTTACTATAATTTTCTTGCTATTGCTAATAAATCTTTTTTTTAAACACAATTATTTTACCTGTGGTTCATTGGATGGTTGGGCAATTTCATGCAGACTGCCTCAAAAGACAGCAAAATCCCTCAACCTCTAAGAAGAGGTAAAGAAGGCTACAGGGTATGTGAAGCCCTGAGTCCCATTGAGGAAGTCAGTTTAAGGGGCCTGGACAGAGTTGTCTTCTCTCATTAAGCTCCATAATAAATGGCTATGGGTGTGTGAAGACAAAGAGAGAAACTGTAAGTTGGCAAGGGTGTGTTGGCTATAATGTGCTACATCGCTCTGAATAGCTGATCTGTTGGGTGATTATATGTTTATGTTAGTGTGGCAGACTGAATGACTCAGCTGATTGGCTGTGTGACACATAAGGAAATAGTAGTGTTCTAAATGGGGATGTATTCTCCCAATGACTGATGCTACAACAATAGGGTACTTCCTAAAAACTTAGTTAGCACAGAAGGGCCAAGCTCTAACTTTAATCTGTGCACAGGCCTCTCATTGACATCAGCATGAACTCCACTGTGGATTGAGGATTATGGAATTCTGCATTCATGCTCTACGCCACAAACCATCATTGAAGGAATTCAGCAGTCTCCACAGAATAAGTCCTAAAGCCCTGTTCTAGGACCAAATAGATCCTCAGTTGTAAAACTGACTTTGCTGCATTGAAGACAAAGGTGCAACATCGATTTACACCAGCAGAGAACCTGGCCATAGATATAAGAACAGCCCTCTCCATCAGCATTGTCTCATCCCCATGCCTGCGAGTCACACCACACCTTCTCCTCCCATTCCTGTTAACATTTGGTTATCCGTATTACATCATTGCTTATGTGCCAACTAAAATCAGGACCTCATTGAGCAGACAGTGCACAAATTTAGTGAGAGACTATCCCTGCCCAGAAGAGTTTACAATTTAAATAAAGAAGACAGACACAGAAAGTGTTATCTCTATTTTACAGATGGGAAATAGAGGCACAGAGAGATTAAGTGATGTGGCAGATCCAATAACTGAACCCTGATCTGATCCCCGGTCTGATGCATTAACCACAAAGTCATCCTATTTGTTATTAAAAACTAATGACAAAGTCTCTCAGATTCTGACTGTCTGACTTCCCATTTCATCCTTTGGAGTGATTTGGAGTTTGACATATATTTATGTGCAAATGCCTAGATCTGGTAACATGGGGCCTCTAGGACTGGTGGGAGAGACTGGTTAATACGGAGGTTGCCCTTGTAATTTACTTATTCTGCTGTGCAATATAAACTGTGCTGCTAGTATTTCTGGGACTGGTCTAGGTCAATTATGGCATCATGCAAAAACAAAATGAATGCACCTATGGAAGAACCCGGGGGGGGAGGGAGAGGTGTCCAATTCCCCAGCACCTTCTTACAAGACCGTGATGCATGCTTTAGAATGCTGATTTGTAAGCAGGTAGGAAGTGAGAGTGTGAAAGTGTGAAAGCAAGTAAAACCATCATACTGTACTGGAGTCACTCTGGTTCTGTCAAAAGAGCAAATTTGACATCAGTGGAAGACCCATGCTATATGAAAGATTCCCAGAGGCTTTCCCCTTTGAGACAATTTGATCTCAGTAGAACGCTCCAGATATAAATAAACTAACACTACAAAGAGAAAAGAAAAACTTGTATCAAGATAAACCTAAAACAACCACAAGACAATTCACAGGTCACCCTGAAACTCTGATCTTCACACTTCAAAGACAGGATTTCAGACAATGAATATACTGTAATCTGCAACATACACTGGAATAAATATCCCTCACCCACTGAGATTTTCCATTCTGAGCCAAATGCACCTTATTTGAATGGGGACTCTGTGTTGGCACTAGAATGCCAATAAGCTAATGGAGGCAAGGATGGTACACACTTTGTTATAAACCCCCATCTATCTTCCCCAGCCCTCTCTTCCTGCTCCCCTCTCCCGCCAGAGAAAGTTGTTATTTTGGCCTGGTGCAGCTCCAACGGTAGAAAACATTTTTAACATCTAACCTTGTTTATAGGCAGAGTCTTTTTGTTGGAAGGGAATGGGAGTGCTACACCACCTTACCTTATTCTGGGATACTTCTTGGTTTCTGCTGCACTAATTAGCCCGTGGGGACTGACTTACAGGAATATTGAAAGGTACAAATATGCTAGCCCCCCAGTGCAGGAAAGGTCATGTGTTTCATCCCAAAATTGGATCACACGTGACAGCACCACCAACCACCATCACTGCAAAGCAGCAGCAGAGCTCAGCAACGTACTCTGCTCCTCTCACCTTCTAGGAGAAAGAACTCAGACTCTCGTTCTCTCCCTATCAGAACTACCTTATGCAGTAAATTCCAATCTCAGCTAGGCATCTAGCCTCCACATGTGCCACCACCAATCTTAATGCACAGTGCTTCAACACACCTTTATGGAAGGAAACAACTTGGTTAACCAATGGCTTGGCCAGCCGTTGCCCTCTCATCCTCTTCCCCCACTACTCCAATACAATGGTTTGCACTTCGTGTGTGGGTATGCATGTGGACATGCAAACATAGTCCCCTGCTTGCCTCACTTCCCATACACCTGGCTCCAGGGATGAAATCCTGACTCCATTAAAGTCAATGGGAGATTAGCCACTGACTTAATGGGGACAGGATTTCATCCCAGCACTCTTACAGCAACAGCATCTGCGTGGTGGTCCCTGTACAAACTCTGTGGACAAGAGGACTTCGTGCACTACCAGACTTGGAATCTGGAGAAATGATATCCCAGTCTCTTGGAGGACCCTGGAACACAGGAGGCATGTGGGAGGACAGTGAACATTTTATCACTAGATTGGGGAAAAGCCACTCAAAGTCATCAAGCCATAGGAATGGATCTACAAGCAGGTACCTGAGGTCAATCCCATAAGCACCCTTACCTAACACACTATCAGGGCAATAGTGTCTCAAGCTCTTCCTGATGGCCAATAAACTCCTGTGGGAAAAGGGACCAGGAATGGTTATGTCTTAACATAATGGACCTGCTCCATTATGGCGACTCGAACATTCAAGTTAGCAGCAAAGCTCCCACAGGATGCAAGGGAAAGCAAGATTAAACCCAATCTCAAAGAAACTGTGCAGCACAGTTGGGTTGTTTTTTTTCAAAATCCCCAACCAGACCCAGACCCCCAGCCAAAAAGCAAGACATTCACTCCCCAAAGAACAAGGGAGACGGTGAAAACATTATAATTTAGTATGCACACAGCACGATGCATAATTGTACAGTGCTTAAATACTGAAGCTGTAAATACTGGTGCCTTAAAACAAAATCATCTTCAGTCCTACAAGTTTGCTCAGTAACCGACCTGGCCCAAACACTATGGCTTAGACCTGCTTTCAATGGTTTTAAATGCATCTCTAAAGGAAGAGCTGAGGCTCTCGTGCAAACTGGGCTCTAAAAGAAACTACTTACACTTTTTTCCCCCCATAGAGAGACTGACCATACTCAGTAGCACATACACCTCAGAACATTTTCTTTCCCTTCACAAGCTTCTCATTGAAAGGCACGAGACAGAGGTTTCATTCATGGGAAGTATGGGGTCACAGGAGGTGTTCTGCACAGATGTGCAACATCAATAAGGAGAAACACTGACCCAGTAACGTTCAGGGTGTTGATTACACAACCACACATAGGGGGGTTCTAAGGTAAGACCATTGGTCTGTCCTTAATTCCCCCTGCTTGGTACTGTGCCCAAGCAAGCCGGGCTACACACCGGCTGTGACATGGAGGGGGGCATTATACAGGAGCAACAGGGTGGCCGTATTAGCAGGGAACTTTGCTGCCTTTCTCAGTTTGAAAAGTCACAGTGGTGTACGTGTGTACACACACCCACACCCATCCCCGACTGGGCAAGTGCAGTGACCCAGAGGAGACTCGTCTCCTGTTGGCCCGGGGCTGCACTCACTCGGTCTGACCGGGGGCTGCAGCGGCACACCCAACGAACGGCGACTCGAAGCACCAGGCCGAGCTGTGAATTCAGGCACCTCCTCTGGCCCAGTCACGGCAAGAAGCCCCTTGTCCCGCTCTCCCGACGCTCCACGGGGGCGCCACCGACGCCTCCGAGGGACAGCCAGTCCCTGGGCTTCTGGAACGTTCCGCTGGAGCGGCGCGAACGGCGAAAGGCTATTGCTGCTGCGGACGTGGGCTCTGTTCCCACCAGCCCCACACAACGTGCCCCACACGTTACCATGGTTAGGAACCCCAAGGGGAACGAGATGGGGTAAAAGCCCCCCCCATTAATGTACCTTCAGAGCTTTGCCTGCGAGAGGCAGCCCCCCCCGGCTGAGAGCGGGACTGCGGCCGGTTCGGCCGGGAGGTGTAGCCGGGCTCGCTGAACGTATGACAGCCTCCAGCGGGCTACAGACCTCTCTGGCTCACACCAGCCCCTCCAAGCCTACCTGGTGGGGTCTGCGTGGGGGAAGGTCTGCTGGTCCCTCCTCCAGCGTCTTCAGAGCCACTGGCCCTGCCAAAGCCTGGCCCGCCTTGGGAGTCCTGCTGCCCCACAGGCCCTCTGAGCCTGCACCTCTCAACCCTGCCCGAGAAAGTGTCTCAAAATGGTGGCCTGGGCTAACCCCCGGGGGTCTGGGGGGAGGCTCAGCCAATCAGGGAAAACAACCCGGGCACTGGGGCTGCCTGTCTGGCTCAGGGCAGAGGCCCTGCCTCCCCACAAGCCCTTGTCTAGGGCCCAGATTGGCCACCACTGCAGTCAATGTTCAGTAGGAGCAGGGGGCGGGGGTCTTTGGGTGTAGTGATGTGGGGGAAACACAATGGGCTTGAATGCAGCCGGTGGCTGGCAAGTGCAGGAGGTAGTGCTCTTCTGTGTTGTAAGCAGAGTCGAAGTGCTGTTTTAATGCCTGGGGAAATCTGTGAGGGGTAAAGTGCGCTGCATTGAAAACTCTGTTCAAATTGTAGGGTTGGTTTGTTTCCCCCCCCCCCCCCCCCCCCCCGGCCCTGCTTGCAGGCTAGGAAGCTCTATAGGGAAGTGTTTGTTGGGCCTAGCACACAGTGAGCCTGTGTGAAGCTGGGGTGTACCATGCCCCTCAGATTTAGGGAGCAGCCTGTATCATGTGTCTGGTTTTGGATGCTTGCGTGTTAGCATTCTGAATGTTAAGACATAATGTAATGTTGCATTTCAACCTTCCAACAAGAGTATTTAGGTTTTTATCTAGCCTTTCTGTATGTCATTAACATAAGGCTCCAGCGTTTTGCAATCACCATTGCTTGGAGATGGTTGTTTTAGGGAAATTTCCTATTAGGATTCCTCACTCTCCTGCCCCTCTAGCTGCTTGTCTGCTCTATCCAAATGCTCATTTCACTGCTTCTTTCCTAGCTTGGAGCTCCAATAGAGTCCCTGGGGCACTTCTTTGCCCCTTTCATCCAAGGATATCAAAGAACTTTATAATCATTCATTCACTCAGCCTCACCGTGCTTGTGAGGTAGGAGGGGAATTATATATATGGCTCACACCATTCACAGTGGAATGACAGCAGCTTTAGCAGCTCATAAACACATAGGGTGACCAGATGTCCTGATTTCAGCAGTACAGTCCCAATTCTTGGATCTTTTTCTTATATAGGGTCCTATTACTCCCCCCCCCACCCCCCCAATTTTTCACAGTTGCTGTCTGGTCACCCTATAAACACATAACAAGAGGGAAGGCAAGGGGATCTTGATGCAGCATTTCCTAGTGTGCTTGAGAAGGCTGTTGAAGTCTCCCCACCCTCATGGGCCCCAACGGCTTTTGTGATTCCTTTGCTGGGCCCTAAGATGGTGGATGGTTCCTTGTAGGCTTCAGTAATGTGTGGTGAATGCTTGCTCCAACTACAGCCATAGCAGGTACACTAGGCAAAAATGTAGATGAGGAGTCCTTAATCTACGCTACGTAGGATGTTGTTGTAATACTGTATGCAATCTTGCTTAAGTGAAGCCCTGTTCCACAAAAGTCTGAGGGGGAGGGCAGTCCCCTATCACTTGGAGTAATTGCTAAGCAAGGCCCTGATCCTCCAGCTGAGGCCACATGGGTGCAGAGGTCTGCCCAAGGAGAATCAGTTGCAGAATCTGGACCTAAATCTTTGCAGCCAGGAAAGTAATCATCTAAAATAATTTTTATTACTGATATCTATGGAGACAAGGAGTTGCTGGACCCTGTCATTTGTGCCTGAAGCTGGTGAAAAACTGGCAGATCATTTCATGCCACTGGGTTAAACATCAAGCCCTCTTGTTAAATCCTTTTTTTCCTCCGGATTTTTCTTGCCACAGGTGTGAGGGATAAACCAGTGATTTGCTGCTACCAAGCCTCTCTCTGCTGCATCTCACAGTAAAACTTCATAAGGTGGCAGTATTGTATGTGCATTAAGGAAACAAACGATTAAAGCAGAGTAACTGTAAGTCAGGGCATGAGTTTTATTCCTGATTCTGTCACAGAGGTACATGTCCTTAAGCAAATTATTTAAGCTCTAAGGTCCTGATCTTGCAATGAGCTCTGCGTAGGTGAATCACTATGCTCACACAGAGCACCATTAGTTTCCTAATCTGAACAATGGGGATAATAATACCTCTCTCTCAGGCTGAGAGTCTTAATTCACTAATATGTGTAAAGTGCTTGTAGCTCTCTGGAAAGAAGGTGCTGTAAAGCATTATTACAAGGACCCAAACACACACTGACCACTCTCTGTCATGGGATATTTATCATTCTTCACATTTGACGGAGGCTCTTTTTATGTTGCTTCTCTGTTCATTATACATAAGTCCATAGCAGTCTTGTTTGCAATGGTAAATTGCAGCCTTTTAGGGCCAGATTTTTCAAATTAGGTGCATGCATAATGTGTGCATGTTTGTCTAATTTAGCATCAAATATCTCATATACACACAAGCCAGCCAGGTGCCTTGTACAAGTCTGTCCCATTATGTACTTTTCTGAGGGGAGAGGTAAGCCTAGAACATCTCCAAAAATACATTAAAAAAACAGAAAAAAACCCCGAAAAACTAAAATGGATTAGAAAGTGAATTTTCAGCACCCTCTAGTGGCTCAGTGGTGTCAGTCTAATAAGTATTAATTGTTCCTCTTACTAAACATGGAAACAGGTTTCAGAGGGGTAGCCATGTTAAGGTATGTTTATACTACCAGCTGGATCAGCGGATAGCAATCGATCCAGCGGGGGTCAATTTATCGCATCTAATCTAGATGCGATAAATCGACCCCCGAACGCTCTCCCTGTACTCCACCGCTGTGAGAGGCGCAGGCGGAGTCGACGGGGGAGTATGTTGACTTCAGCTACCTTATTCTCGTAGCTGAAGTTGTGTAACTTAGATCAATCCCCCCTCAGTGTAGACCAAGGCTTAGTCTGTATCAGCAAAAACAATGAGGAGTCCTTGTGGCACCTTATAGACTAACAAATTTATATGGGCATAAGCTTGTGCAGGCTATGGTAAGGATCACAGTAACACTTCTATGTGAAGACTGAAAGGAAAAAAGGATTCTTAGAGCAGATTATTACAACCTGAAAAGAAACTTAAAACTAAAAAATAATGAAGTTGCTACACCCTAATGTACCTTCACATCCAAAGTACTCACCTCATAGCACCTGTTCATGAGGATTTTGGCTCACAACAACATATCTGAATAGCAACTATGCTAACTTTCTCCTAGTGCCTCCATGAAAGGGTGACCAGTTAAATACCGAGCTTCCTGTATATAAAAATGTAAGTTGTGGCAGGGCTGATTATAGTCGTCATAAAGCAATCTGCAAAGACTGGTCTGCTTGTTTGGATGCTGCAGCCTAAAGCAGCTCTATCTTAGACACTACATTAGTGCAGTGCTGGTGTCAGATCTGGGAATAAATGGGAGTTTGAGCATTGCTGTTGGGTAAAGTGTGCTTTTCTATTAAAGTGGCTTATTTCTTGGTGTGCCTCATGGCATAGTACAGAGACAGAAGGAAATGTTTTTTCTCAAAGATATGTACATCAGGGAACGAGAGTCTTTTCGGAGCGTGGTTATTCAAGCAATCACAGGTAGTGAAGTATCATAATTCCACCTGGAAGGGTCCACAGCACAGTAAGGTCAATACAGCTGTTGGACATGAACATGTTGCATCTGAAAGTTGTCATTTCCCACCAAATCATTTAGATGTTCAGACATCCGAACAATTGTATTAGGTACACAGTAAGCATGTAATATGTGTGTTGCATGTCAGACAAATTGTGCCTCAAATTTATACATCAGATCACACCATCTACTTTATAGGCATCTGCTGCCATACCAACAGAAGGGTCTCATGCAGATCTGCCAAATCCATAATTGTGTGCATATCAGTGCTTGTCTAAATATATTGGGGCCATCTGCAAACAGTAGTGGTGTTGGCCCCTGGCACTGCAGCCTGAAACAGGCTCAGAAAAGCTTGCTGCACCTGTCCAACTTGTGTGGTCCTTTACCACAGAGGCTATATTTGCAGTGCTCCTTTTCTCAAATTGCAGCAACAATTGTGCAAGGGGCAGTTTTAAACTTTAAATTTCTTTCCTTATGTGTGGATGGTGCTCGGGTTAACTTCTGCAGCTTAGGTATGTAGTACAGTTATGCATATGTTAGCTTTTCCCATTACAAGGGTTACATCTAGCCCCTGGTTTTAATTTACAGCTCGATTCTGGTGTATCCACCCCACTGTTAAAACCCTCTAGATCACTATGTTTATACAGGGCCTAGTACAATGGCTCCCTGGCCTCCCCAATACAAATAATAACCAAGTCCACTTCCAGTAGGAGTACAGATTTCTTCTTCTTCACTACTCCCTCGGGAGTTAACTAATTTGACTCTAGCAAGAATAACTCAGCCACCTCCTTGTATAAAACTTATTTCCCATTGCTTAATCTGCCCTCACTCTTCTCTTTCTCCCAGAAGGTTATTTCCCCCAGCTAGCTGTTATTTTTAAATCATTCATTTTTGCTGTACTGCTACGAGTCACTGTAAGTCAATCTTCTCCCGTACTTATTTTTATTTTACACTTTTAAAAACCAGTGAATTCTAATAATTTCTATTGCTAATTCCCTTTAGAGCTTTGTAGATCTCTAGTAAATATCTTTCCCAAAACAATTCAAAAAAATCAGTCACCTACTTCCTACTATCTCTTGCAAACTATGACCCAGATCATCAGTTGGGGTAAGTCAACATAGCTCCACTGTGACACCAAACTGCAGATGTGGCTCTATGCATCTTCCTGGTGACCTCCTGCTACATTAATTGACAGTGCTAGAAATAACATCTCTCTTTCCCTCCACCATACCTCCCAAAAAGAGAAGCACCTGATTGGCAGTGTACTGCTGGGTGACCTTATTAAACTTTATTCAATACAGAACAATTTCTATCACACCCACGATAGGTATTTATTCCTCACCAAACTAGGTTTGCTTTTGTACCAGAAATATTCAGTGTTTAACTTCTTTACCCCCAACCACAGTAGCATACTTTTTCTTGGTTGACTAGAGTAAGAATAAGTCAACTATTTATGTGAACTATTTATTGATTCCAGTGTGTTCATGTCTCACATACAGTTGTTGCCCTTTTCCTCTGCATTGACTTTGCTCCCTGCAATTTTTTATCATTAGCAATATAGTTTCATTCTACATTCCTGCTTGCAGCTTACACTAGTGGACAAAAATTGGGCCCAATATCAATCCGTGTGGCATTCTGTTCGTTATCGCCATATTAAACTGTTCCACAATCAAGTCCAAGGTATTAGATAGCCAAGCTAGTTCCTTTACTTATTCTAATACATTAGGTATGTTTCTATAAGGTATTCATGTAAATTTGAGGTTAGAAAGCTTGCAATGTAAAAGACATCTGAGGAATTCTTCCAATTCTAAACAATTGTCATTGTAATATCTACAAGGGTGGATAGCTGGTCAGAAATGGGCCCTTAGATACCTGATCATTATGAATGAGGATTGAATACACTTCTTCTATTTGGTAACTTAGCTTTGCATGCTTCATCTCTGCTCCTGATTAAATGGTAATGCATCTCTATTTACAGAGACTACGACCACCAACTTGTAATTTCCAATTTATCTTAATTATATATCTTCTAAATTCCCATTACTCCCTTCCAGTTTTTTTGTCTGCAGCAGTTTTCAGCCCACTGTTGGGTAAAGGACTCTTCAGAGCAGCAATACCTTAGACACTGGCTGAATCTAAATGTTGTCACAATACCTTATCACCGACAACTTTTCTGTAATGAGTCATAACCTGCAAAAGGTTTCTTGGGTATCTAAGTGGTTTCCCTTTCCATATTAAATGCACTACCTCATGAATTTTCCCACATATCCCATCATGGGATTTCTACTGGTAGAGTCTGAAGTTAACATCCCATATCCTGAATACAACAGTGGCAGGTGCTATAGAAAACAGTAAGGTAAATAGATTAATTTTACTGTCCTAGCAAGGGACTAGATAAATTAACAGGTTAACTCATTTTCCTCTGTCAAAGCAGGATTTAATCTGTTCATCCTTTAGGATGCTAAATTAATGTTTAAGATTTAATAAATTAGCTTTAGATCCCCAAAATAACCTCAAAGCACTTCTGTTCTCGTGCTGTAACAGGCAATGACAGATGGATTTATAGTCCTATCAGTATTATGCCACCTGGCAAAACCCAGTAGGTGCTTCTCTCTCTCCTTCTCCAGTTGTGTACTTCAAAAACAAAACCAGATCTGCTTGAGGTAGGTTACAAAGCAGTCAGCTTGATCACAATAAAATCTTTGCTGTAAAAAGGAAACACTATCACCATCTCTCAATATATTTATTATAACTTAGGAAAGTGTCAAGTAAAAGCAGAATATTTTATGATAATGGTTTAAAACTCATGGCAATCTCGCCTGTCTTTGGGTTAAAATTTATAGCGTACGTGATAGCACTAGGGAGGTCTGTCAGAGTTTCTGGTTCAAGTGCAGAACTGAAGAAATAGACAGCTTGCTTGCAGTGGGGATTCCATTTGCAATTGCCCTGTAGAAAAAAAAGAAAAAATAGTCCACAACTCCAAGACACGAAGCAGTAATACCCTGATCCTCTTAAGAGAAAAACAGTTCGTGTCACCAGTCCAAAACACACAGATGAACATTAACCATTCTCTCACCTTTGATTACATCCCTGTCAACTCTTACAGGAGTGATATATTATCAATTTCCCCAGCTGCAACATTTTGTATTGCACAATGCAATGTGAAAAAGAAAATAATAATTTGGTCACAGCACACTTAGGGTGGGATGAAGTTAGTGAATATTTATTGTTCTTTTCCCTCAAAATGTTTTGCTTTTACTGACTTAGGCAGAGCACGAAGAATTAATCACAACTTCAAACTACAGATGGGTCTTGAGCTGTGAATTTTAGCTCCAGAACTACAGGAGTGTTTGGAAACAAAGGTCAGAACCAAATCCAAACTACTTTTTTCACATCTAAATAGACAATTCTACTGGCATTGTACTTATATAGTTTAACATAATACCACAATGAAGTGTAGTGAGCAGCTAAATCTAATAAAAAGCAGCACCAAGAAAGAGATAACCAAGACTGTGTGTCCAGGAGAGGTGGATTTTTCACTGTTGTAATTCTATAAAACTTTTCCTTTCTCTCAAAGAATACAGGTTAAATGAAATTAAGAAAATACCTTTTCATCTGAAATCTGCACAAGTCCTGTGCTGACTGAGATATTAGAAGTCAGATGATATTCCATCCACAGAACTGCTCCATGGCACTTCCCAGTCCTGGAAAGAAACAAGTAAATTGATTCTTTTCTGATAACTTTATAGAACACTTGTACCTAAAACAATGTCTCTATTTTTTGCGACCACGGTATTTGTGTTTTATGGTATTTGCCCAATCAGTTGTTTGGGGAGGAGTTGAGTAGCTGAATATGTCAGTCATGGATGGCAATTGTATAATCAATTGCTGACCTGTAAATCTGACAAAATGCAGGGAAACTATATTGGAGCAGGCCATAACTGTGTGTGTTTCGGTCTGTGATAATTAAAAATGTGTTCCAGGTTAGTAGGTAACAAGACACACATTGACAGGGAATCATCCTCCTTCCTCTGCCTTCATACCACATCATTTCCCCCTTTTTTTCTGAATCCTACAGATGCCTTTACCACATCTGCTGTTTCACTTCCCCCACCTCCTGCTCCCAGAGCTTGGCTGGAAGACATAAATACAGGACCAAGTCTGCATTCTATTTTCCACCGAGCCCCCGGTGCCTCAGGAGCAATCTCTGGCAGTGTGGCTACAAAAGTCCTGCTGCCAGGGAACACAGCTGGTGCTGAAGCACATGGAACGCACACAGATGAGTCTGGCTTCTCATGGATCTCTATGATCCACACAGAACTCCCAAGTATCTGCCAGCTTTGGGGGCAGACTTTACGATCTATTCTGTAAGGTGGGGACAAACCTCATCTTTGCAATAAAATGAGAATTCCTCCCCTATCAGGGGATCCTTGGAGTCTTCTCTACCAGAGCTCCGTCCTGTGAGTTTTACCACAAGGTATGATCTGGGCCACATAAGTAACCATAAAGTGTGTATCACACAGAGAAAGCCAGTTACAGACATTTACGTTAGCATGTCACATTTTGCATTTGAATTTGAAGAATAGAAGAATAGAAGTCCTGAAGTAATGGAAGTTAAAACCAAGTTTTCTTACTTACAAGTTTTTTGCACTAGTTACACAGTATTCCAGAATTATAGCCTACACTGCATAACTATTTGAAGAGGAATGTTACTTCAATTTTAGAGACATATGGCTATGAAAAGCCAGTTGGAATTATCTCAAAATACATGTTGCATATAATATTCAAGTAAATGTGAACTATCTACCTACAAATATTGATAATTACAGCAAATAATGTTATGTACTTACAGCTAGTAAAATGGAACCCACCATAATTTGGAAGATAAACTACATGCTGGTCAGAAAGAACTGATCAACCACAGAACAGATGGTTATATTTGGAAAGGGTAAATAAACATCCAGATCTTGGTTTGGTTGACCTAACCTATAAAATTAATTCAATCAAACTGTTAATATTTAACTCATGGTAACATACTCTATACCCGTTTGCTCATATCCTCCTTAATAACAGTGCTATTTTTAAATACAAGTCCATTTTCCAAGTCTGGGTTTGAGGGTAGGCAGCAAGAGGTTACAGTGGGGTGTAGTTCTGAGTTTTTGTGGCTTTTACAACTTCAGATCTCACCTTTAATGCTATTTAAACATGGTCCTGGATAGTTACCTGTAGTAATGTATAAAGCATTTGAGTGCAAGCAAAGGAAAAACTCATTATGCTTTTCTTAGACAATAATTCTCACCTTAACAGATTTACAGAGCCATCTGTGCTGAGAGTTTGTTGTGGTACAGTCAGTCTGAAGTCAAATGTCATAACCTCTTGGGGGTCAGACAGTGATTTGCAAGGGTATTCCCATAATGGGTGAGGCTCTGCCTCCTTGGACTCCCTAAAATTCAGAGAATTCTGAAGAAAGAAAAAGCCTGGTAAAGACAATCAAGTTTGACAAGCACACTCCTTAATCAGGTTTCAGAGGGGTAGCCGTGTTAGTCTGTATCAGCAAAAACAACGAGGAGTCCTTGTGCCACCTTAGAGACTACCCAATTTATTTGGGCATAAGCTTTCATGGGCTAAAACCCACTTCATCAGATGCATGGAGTGAAAAATAAAGTAGGCAGTATATATATTACAGCACATGAAAAGATAGGAGTTGCCTTACCAAGTGGGGGGGTCAGTGCTAATTAGGCCAATTCAATCGAGGCAGAAGTGGCCTATTCTCAGCAGTTGACAAGAAGGGGTGAATATCGGAAGGAAAGTTTACTTTTTGTAGTGATTACAAAAGTGACTGGGTCACTACAAAAAGTAAATTTTCCCTCTGTTGATATTCACCCCTTCTTCACAAGGACTCTTCGGTTGTTTTTTTTACACTCTTTAATCAGTTATGCTGGGTATAATGTGGTTTGTGTGCCTCCTAGCTAGACTATAACAACATAGATAAGCATGAAGACATCAGCCCTTGGAAGATTCCACCTAATGTAGAGAACATGCGTAAGTCTCTTCAGCAACCCAGGCTATTGCGAACACATCAAACCTGTTCTTCCTTCTCTAGACTTGCTTCCCATAGAATATCAAGTTATGTTTATGTCTGTCCCTATCTTCAAGGCTCTCAATGGCCTGGCCCAGGTCATCTAAAAGATCACCTAAAGATCCAGCATGAGGACTGTGGTCAATAACTCTGGTCCTCAAGCACAATAGAACTTCCTATCACAGGGGAAAGCTTATTTTAGACAGGAAAAAGAGCTGTCTGAGCTTTCTTGGGTGCCAGTCTGAGGTTGTGGAACCAGCTCCCATCACTTTCTGTCCCAAAAGCAAGGTACACTTCTTTGACCTGCATTCTCTAGCACACTCGTTCTCTAGCAGCATTTCCATAAAAGTTTTAAAATGTAGCAGTCCAAGACTCCACTGCACACACAATTCTCCCCTGGGAAGAGGATAAGAGAAAGAATGACCTACACATTGGTTGCCCCTACTTTTTTGTTAACTGTAAAATCTGTATTAGAAGAACCTACCATCCTATCCACTATACTTCATAAGGGCATTGCAAGTTACTTATACATTCCATTTAGTGTCATGAAAATTCTGCTCTTGATAGAAAGATAAAGCAACTACTGGGACCTACCTACACAAACGCTCTCATTTAACAGCTATAGCTACACATCAGATGAAGTGTCTCTAAAATCGGTCACGTTAGGGAGTTCTTTCAGAAATGCTTGAAAATGACCGCACACAATTTTTGCAATAAAGTTGATTGGTCCTCAGGCTTTCCAAGCTCACCTCGTTACTGGTAATGGGACATGCCAGTAAAGTTGGTGTCAAAGGATTAACCACTACTAGCCACGACCGCCAGTAAAGTTGGTGTCAAAGGATTAACCACTACTAGCCACGTCTCATCGCTGGTTCTTGGAAAGCGTCTTAGTCTAAGTAACTGCACTGATTACAAGGGTGTGAGGAAAATAAGTTAATAAAACTATTGCTAGATGATTTGATTTCCAGCATAAAACGCAATGAACTTTGAGAATACATTTTCGAATCCCTATTTTGAATCAACAAATACAATGTTTTCTGAATGCTTGAAGTCAGCAAAACAGCTTTGTCAGATCAAAAAGAAATACAAGGCTAAAAATCAAGAAATGATTTTCCCTCCCAGGAATTAAGTTATGTCTAACTGAGAATACTGCTGACAGGATGAAACAAAATGTTCTGTGTGTCACATGCACAGATGTGTAACACACATTATTCACTCATATGTTCCACTAAATTACAGCTCTTTTTCCTTGTAAAGTTAAAACTTAGCTATAATGTCACATTCTGCCTAAAGACATTAGATGATCCCTCTCTTACCTTAATCATGTCATCCATAATGTGAACATCAAACCCTTCACAGGTACCACATGGGCTTCGAATTCGCCACAAGTCCTAAGGAGGCAAAGCAAGTACTCCTTTTAGGGAAGAATTTTAGTTATGAACCAAGCTCTTACCTATATACTTTAGCCAGTTGAAAAGGATAGGAAAAAAGTATTTTTTTAAAATGTTTTCAGGCCAGTTGAATCAGGGGATTAATAATGGGACATATCACCTTCAATCTTTAGGTTATGGGACAGAATACAGATCCAGTTCAGGAGCAACCTAAAGTTTTTACTATCTTAGTTTGTCGGCTTTTGTTAAAGAATTGGTCTCAGTTCAGTTTCCAGAGGACAAATACCTAAATCACAAGGGGTATCTTTTTGCTGCTTAGATACAAAGGGCATATCGACTGTTATCCTTTCAGAGGTGGATCCTCCAGGTTGGGAGGCATGCTTATGGTTCAGTGTGGAAACTCTGCATTTCTTCCACCTATGCTGTAGTATCACTGTGGATTAAGACTTCAGTCATCTGGCACTTTTCAATTTAATTTTTTAATTACAAAGTTATCCTGCCCTCATACTCTGCCTTGCCTACTGGAAATCAGGAGGGATGGAAAGAGGGTATACTGAAGTCAAATATTTTGGGCAAGCAGATTAGGGGAGTGAAACAGGTTTCTGGTAAGGTGCACCAGTCAAATAACAAGTTGGATGTAGGAAAAGTGTTTTGTTTATGTAGTGGACGTTTGAAGAATTTGGGATTAATGCCTTATGAGAGATTTTTGCACATCCTTAACAGTTTTGTTTCAGAACTAAAAAAATGCTACTGTCACTGAAGGCATGGGTGTTTTTATAGTTCATTGGACTTTTATCACTGTTCAGAGCATAAGATAATAAAACACTACCTCTAAATGCCTGTACTATAAACTTAACAGAGCAGATAATCAAATTGCTCAAATTATCATGTTATAGTCACAAAAATGATATTGCCATTGCTTTAAAACAGATGATCTGGCAGTTGTGCAATCCTGCATGCATATCCACAACCGATCCTTCTGATGTAGGCCCTATTGAACACTTACACAGGATGAAGCTTGTACCCCATCTTGTATCTAATAATATGGGAAAGATATTTTGAGAGATGTGGCATTAATCAGATTAGAGTATGGCTCTAAATCATTAAAACCTGCATTTCTCAGATATTATGCCTTAGATAAGGCAAGATGCAGTTTGTCAATGGAATGAAAATGATCTTTTGACAATAAATGCAGCATGGTCAAACTAAACCTTTGTTTGCAATTTACCATACTACTAAGAAACCACAGAACTGGAAGCACAAGTATAGTTCTGAATCTGGTCCCCTAAGGCTACGTCTTACACAGCAAAGAAAAACCCCCAGCTGCCCAGTGCCAGCTGACTCAGGCTCACAGGTTTCATTGCTGTGTAGATTTTCAGGCTTCCGCTCTGGGACCTTCCCACCCCACAGAAAGTCTACACAGCAATGAAACAGCTCAGCAAGCCTGAGTCAGCTGGCATTGGCCAGCTGTGGGTTTTCTTTGCTGTGCAGACATACCCTCACAGACCAAAAGGTGACCAATTACGGAGCCTTTGTAGTAAATAAATCCTATTCTACTCTCTAGAGAAGTGGTTCTCAACGGTGGTCCATCGATTCTTCAGGGAAAGCCCCTGGCACGCCAGACCAGTTTGTTTACCTGCCGCGGCGGCAGGTTCCGCCGGTTGCGGTTCACCACTCCAGGCCAAAGAGGGCTGCGAGACCAGGCAGACAGCACAGCCCGTCCCACGCCACGCCACGCAGCCCCCATTGGCCAGGGACGGCAAACCGCGGCCAGCCGAACCTGCTGCCGCGGCAGGTAAACAAACCGGTCCGGTGTGCCAGGGGCTTTCCCTGAAGAATCAGTGGACCACAGTAGAGAACCACTGCTCTAGAGTCTTGTGTTCTTCAGTCAAAAAATATACATCTTCCACTTGGGTTGGGAGAAAAAGCATTTAAAATACCCAGGATTAAAATATTCAAAATACATTTGTGTTTTAGAAGCAAAGGCTGATATATTAAAGCTACCAGCTACAGAATCTTTCATACAAGATCTATAGGCAAGGCTCTAAATGAAGGATGTAGACATTATTGCCCTCTCAAGCAATTACCTGCAGTTTTGCTAGCTTCTCCCTCTCTTCCCCCAACAGATTTCTTTAGAAATCTGAACTGTTTTATGGTTCCTTAAAATGGACATTACACCACCTTTGCATGCCTGGTGAGTTTATTTTAGCCATCATATAGTTCTTTGTACTCTGCATTATGAACATATATCAATATTCCCCTGGATATTTGACCACCACCACCCACTGAAGCCATGGAATTATTGTAAAGCAGCCTTTGTTATGTCATTTGCTTCTTTGCTTATTACAGTCACATTTTCCTGCAGCAGCCTCCAAAACCTGATCTCAAAAGTCCTTCCAAGTTGGGGCTCAGTTTCTTTCTTCCTCACCATACTTCTCCCGCCAGTCCATTATAGTTCTTACCTTAAGGGTTAAGAATCCTAAAATAATTGTAGGCTCAAAGAGACACGGTGACAAATCAGATAAAAAATTTGTTAAAGATTGGTCTTCAAAGGCATAGTGAATGCAGAGATAATGGCCACTAAAATCACCTAACAGAACATTCTGGGAACATGTCACTGTTCCAGATGAGTTGCTTCTGTACCTCATTCTTTTTCAAATTGAACTTAACTGAAGAACAAATGCCAAAGTTTCATAATATCCCTAACTAAAATCTATCTTAAGGCAAGCGTGCTGTGTACTGAAATGTTTCTGAACCTTTAAACATAACACAAATTGGGCACACAGTGCTTTGATGAAAAACGCACACTCAGCCAAGCCATTACAGATGTGTTTAGTCTTCCACAGCATGATTAGCCCTTATCCTACACATCAGATCTATTACTTCAAAGAGTAGCATTACTTCAGAAACACTGCAAACTGTTCTGTATTCTCAGAGCAGCCTAGACAGGAGGAGTAATAAGGCCCTAGGAACAAAGAACAAACACACCCGATCATCAAGACAAAGCTGAACAGTCATTTTAGAGGTCCACATTATCAGATGCTACAGGAAATCTGAAAGCATGAAGACCTCTACAAAACGTGAGTGCTAGTTTAGCAGAACAAGAAGTTGCACAAAGTTTTTACTGAATTCACGAAGAACTTTTACAACTCATTATTAAAACAGACAACTCTTAGTACCAACTGAGGATTTGCCTCATTATTTCTTCAAAGGGGAATGAGGTAGGAGGAAATAGGCAAGGCTCTGTGAACTGCATATAATTTTGACATGTTATTACTAGCCTCTCCCTTTCTTGTCGCAGGATTCTATCACTCAGACAGAGGCAGAGTTATTTCCTATGAAGGATTTTACTAGCTATAGTGCTCTTAAAATTTCCCTTCAGTAACAGTTATTGGAAGACAGCAGCTCTTATTGTAGCTAATGAGTCAATGAACAGGTAGTATTTCAGTTCAACGGTCATCTATTTACAAGATCATCGTGCTAATCTTTAGTGAATGAGCAAATTAACCAGTTTCATAAAGACTCATTTTATTCCCATTCATTGCTATAAAGCAGCAGTATCCAATATGTTAGCCACTAGCCACATGTGGTTAATAGGCTATTGAATAGTGGCTAATGCATGTGGCTTTTTTTATAATGTAGCTTACTGTGGTTTTTTTATAATATGGATAATAAAAAAAATTCAGAACCACAAGTGTGGCTAGCAAGTGTGGCTAGCATCAAATTTCTATTGACACCGCTGCAAAGAGTTAGCTCGTCAATGTTTCTGCTCACACCAGGTCTTGTTCACTGAATTTCTACTTTACACAGGTCATAGTTATGACATGAGCCAGATAAAGACTGTTCTAAATTAATTATGCTGAATACATCAAAAGCTAGTGTAATTATGAAGCATCTCTAACCAGCCTTATGTCCAATAATCTTTAGTACATTTGAAAGGATTTAGATCAATAAGTGGAACAAATAATTTAGTGCAATTCTCTGCAATGGTGATGAATTTCCCCCCTTTTATGACACTTGTCTTTTGGGCTTTAGATTGCTCTGGATCTTCTAGGGTTATTCAACAGTACCAAGTATTAAGAAATTTACGCTTAACCTTTTCTTTAACTGCAGTCATCACTTAGGTTATATTTTATATAAAAACTGATCAAAGAAAGGCCTACAGGACAAATGGTTTCTGCTCTCCATTCACTCATGTTGTAGGAAGAAAAGGACAAAATCAGCACACTCTCTGGGGGAGGGGAGAAGAACCGCACTACTATTTTTAACACCATAAGATTTGTTAAATTACAGAGCTTTCTTGTACAACGAAATGTATTCAATGCAGCTTAAATTTTCATAAGTGGCTATGATTGTTGCTGCTTCAATTTTTGAGTGTTCAACTTGACACATCATACAAGGGCCCAACTTTCAGAGAGTAGGAGCTCATCACTTTGTGAGAACCAGGCTTTTTCAATAAGCCTTGAGCTGGGCATCCAAAACTTAAGACACCCAAAATCACTAGTCATTTTGGAAAATGTAGGCCATGTCTATTTTAAAGCTATGCAGATACAGAATTCTAAACCAAGTAAATATTTTAACATCATGGGTTTCACTGTACATGAACAAATATCCAAGGAATATTTACAGTATTAGTTGATTACCAAAACATATTTGCTGCTTGACACACTTTGTTTAATCAAAAACAGACTTATGTTTTCAAAGCAGCCAGCTTAGCAATACCAGTCAGGTTACATGGACCTGCCCTTCATGGATTTGGTCTCAAGAAGAAGAGCTAAACATCAAATGGCTGGATATGAAGATGAGGGTACAAGAAGCTTAAGGAGACTATCCTGTTCTAGATATGCACTTAACTGCCACTGCCAGCAAAGGGAGCTGTGTGCGCTTGTGTAACGAAGGGAAGATATAACCTTAAGTCTGCAGTGTTCTACTGTGCACCTTTATTCTTAATGGAAGAAAACTCATGTATCTATTGTTCTGTTTTGTGTGAGTGAAACACATTCAGTGTTTTGTAATGTTGTATTTTATAACACTGTATTTGATATGACACACACTAAACAGCTGTCAACAGCTTATCTTTCCTCAGGATAAGAAACATTTTATATGATGGAGACAAACGCAGCACTCATTAATAGCTATGGAAAGATTAAGGATCAATACAGATTATTTATACATACAAAGGACAATATACGTTTTTAATGAACTACGGATGTCTTGTCTGAATAGCTTTTCTACCCTCACTATGAGTGATAGGTAAGTTTGGCTAGAGATGTAAAGGGAGGTAGGTAAATACACACATGTAAAACAGGGACTAATCCTAGGTCTCCCAAGTCCTACGTACGTGCAAAAACCTGGACCATCCTTCCTCTGGTCTACTGTAAAGCAAATCCACATGATCATCATGCATCTCTTCATTTGATCAACTTGAAAAAGAAGTCACTTTTCTCTGATTTTTTTTTAAAACCTATTGTGGTTACAAGCAACACCTATGATTCCTAAAATAGAAATGGGAGAGGAGCTAGTACATAAGATAATTATTAAGATGTGGTCCATGATATGAAAAGGTTGAGATTCACCCCTCCACTAGACTGTTGCAAACTTTACATTAAAATAACTATAAGTTGCTGAAGCCTGCCCAGTCTTATAAATGAAAGTGTCATTTATAGTTTAACTTAAAATTTTTCAGAACACAGCACTTATTGGCAAAACAATTTTGATGTATTTCCAATAGTTTCTCTTCACTCTACAAATCAATTTAAAATATTCAAATAATTTAATTGTAAAAAAACCCTTCAGTTTCAGTGACTGAAAATCTTGGTTTCTGCTGTGCAGAGGGAATAAAAAAAAATAGTCGTGTTTCAGTTGTTGAATTGTCTTCAAAAAATGCAGTCTTTCATCCTGAAGTGCTTTTAATTTTCTGAAGCACAACTCCTAATGAATGTGTAAAAGAGTGTATGCCATGCAGACTGCTAAAAATTTAATTTGTACTTCCAATAAAAAAAATAAGTTAAGTTCAAGATAAGGAATGACTGAAATGACAACACACTACCTTCAATTTGAGTTGTCAAATTGCTCTCATTTTGCTCTGTTAAGAGCAAGACTGTGATGCTGAAAATACAAGGTGCTCAGATATGATAAACCTGAAATGTAAAATACTGTTGGAGAGAGCCACCTTGGTTCAATTTTGACTATGTCAATATAAGCTGCATAATTCCAACCATCTCACCTTGAACTCCACGACCATCATGTAAAGGGAAGCAGACTGTGGCAGGACAGTGACACTGTCTGTGAGGTGGGCTGCCACAGCTGTCCTAGCATACAGGAAGTATAGGTTGTGCCATGGTAACAGGCTTGTAGTGAAAAACGGTTCTCCAATGAGGACTGAGACCTTGACAAAAAGGAAAGGCAAAGGCATTTTTTAAAAAAGAATAAAGACTCAAATAAGCAAGCAATTTACAGAACTCCTAACTTGTCATATTGCAGTGTTAGTACGTAAAACCATTGAAAAGTGAGGCTCCCTTTTTCTGCTGCATATTCTGTACTGCAAAATAGACAAGTGCATATGTCCTAATACCAGTATAGCTTATTCTCATGCAAGTATAAGGTACCTTTATACCAGGAGAACTACAGCCTTGCTAGGGGTTGGTTGTATAACTCTTGTGGTTGAAAATAAATCAGCACACTAACCAACAGTGAGTATTACCATAACACCTAGGGGCCCAACTCATGGATCAGGATGCCAATGTGCTAGATCCTGTACAAACACAGAACAAAGAGCTGGTTCCTGGCACAAAGAGATTAGAACTTAAGTATAAAACACGAGATGATGATGATGGATACTGACAGGTGGAGGACCATAAGGAAACAATGAGTCGATACTGGTCAGCATGAGAGGCAGTGGTCTCAGCACACCAGTCGCTTAACCAGTGTCAAGCTTTTTGTGGTCATCATGGCAAAGGAAAATTTTAAAGGAGGATTCTGAAGGGGGGTGAGGTAGCGTTGCAGGTGTTTACAGGAACCTCCTTCCAAGCATGAGAGGCAGCATGGAAGAAAATACAAAGGTGCTTGTTTAGAAATGTAACAAGTGAGTGATGGAGGCTGGCATCATGGGCCAATCAGAGACAGGAGTCAACGTCTCAATCAGAGGATAGGTAAAGTGGGGATAGGCCATGAAGGGTCTTGAAAATGAAGACAAGTAACTTAAATTTGATGCAACGGACAAGGGGGAACCAGTAGAGGGATGTAAAGGGAGTATGGCACGGTGAAATCAACAGGTTAGGAAAAAGTATCAGAGGGGTAGCCGTGTTAGTCTGGATCTGTAGAAGCGACAAAGGGTCCTGTGGCACCTTATAGACTAACAGAGGTATTGAACCATAAGCTTTCGTGGGTGAATACCCACTTCTTCGGATGCAAACATCCAAAGTTTGCATCCGAAGAAGTGTGTATTCACCCACGAAAGCTTATGCTTCAATACCTCTGTTAATCTATAAGGTGCCACAGGACCCTTTGTCGCTTCTACAGGTTAGGAAAATGATCTTTGCAGATACATTCTGAAGGGATATGAGTGAAGACCAGGCCTGATTTATTTTCCAGTGGGACAGAATCTGGACTACCTACTCACTGTTACACCACGGACATGAAGAGAATGGACAAACAGCTTTGGCTTTAACAGAATTGATAGGAGCTATTCTATCTCAATAGAAAGGAAAGGTACTTTTCAGTTTGTTTATTATAAGTGTTTTTAGTGCCAAAACAGGGCAATTGTTACTTACCTTTTTATCTTCCAAATCAGAAGCAGTCAGTAATTCAGGACGTTTCTCTATTATTTTAATTTTATTTCCTACATGGTTGGCTTTAAATATCTTAAAGAGAAAAGCAAGTCATTTATACTTTTTCCTTTATTTTCCAGTACAACTTTGTTTCATATTTTGACTTTTGAATAAGGTACTATTTTAAACAATGTTCTGAAGATGGAAACCACCATCTGGAAGGTAAATTCATAAACCCAAACTAATTAGTGGTTCTTCTCACCATGTGAGCGTTCAGTAAACAAATACCAGAATATTGACAACATTCATTTGATATTCATAAGGGAAAATACTTTTGAAATATATATTATTTTATTTTAGTTAAGTAATGATACATCTACAGATACCTTGTTTCTGGTTTTAAGTAAAAACTATGCCACACTAGATCAGATCATGGATATATCATATCAGTTATCTGGCCTTTGTCATGGCCTATACCTGATATTTCACTAAGACAGGAGTCAGCAGACAACACTGCACCGGCTTCAGTAAGTGTTCTGTTTGTGTGGCATATGATTATGTTGGAGACGTCCTACTGTTAATAGAAGAATCACTATATGTCTACCCCACTATAATTTTTATATGTATCTATACATATAAACACTTCTGTTTAATGATCAGAATTGTATTTTGTAACTAGAACACTACAACTTGGCATGACCATTAGTTTCTCATTTTTAACGTTGGAATCATAGGACTGAAAGGGACCTTGAGAAGTCATCTAGTCTAGTCCCCTGCACAGTGTTTTCTAGACCATCCCTGACAGGTGTTTGTCTAACCTGCTCTTAAAAATCTCCAATGATGGCGATTCCACAACCTCCCTAGGCAATTTATTTCAGTGTTTAACCACTCTGACAGTTCAGAAGTTTTTCCTAATGTCCAACCTAAACTTCCTTTGCTGCAATTTAAGCCCAATTGCTTCTTGTCCTATCTTCAAAGGATAAATGAGAATGCCATACCTGGACACAGCCATAGAAAACTATATTTCTTTAACACAGACACTGCAGTCTGGAAACTTTGCAAATGTGAATGGTTTCCTATGTTTTTCACAGTCAGAGACTTACATTTCTCAGGATAACGTTCTGAGTCAGCAAGGAGATACTAGCTATGGTTGAGGACCATATCAATGCTTCATGTTTCAGGGATTAAATCAATCTCTATTGGTGATTATTATGAGACCTTTATATGGGGGCAGATTATCCTCCAACTACCTACTGCAGGGTTTCTTGCACCTTACTTTGAAGCATCTGGTGCTGGCCAATGTCAGAGGCAGGATATGGACTAAGGGTCAGATTGAATATAGCAATTCCAATGGTCCCAGGGGTAACTGGAGTCACAGGCATAAATCTCAGTACAGAGGTGATATTATCCCCAAATTTCTTTTCCTTATAGTGCCTCACAACCTTGAAAAGCTTATGTGAATACTGATAGCTCTTTCCATACATACCACAAACATACTGTAATACATATGAGATGCTACTATACTAGAATAATCTGCTTTAGTACTAAAGGAACCTAAGCATCAGATATTAGAGGTCAATAAATCAACTGTATACATTTTTAGACTTACTGACATCACCTGAATTCTCTTAGCCATAAGAACAGCCATACTGGGTCAGACCAAAGGTCCATCTAGCCCAGCATCCTGTCTTCAGACAGCGGCCAATGCCAGGTGCCCCAGAGGGAATGAACAGAATAGATAATCATCAAATGATCCATCCCCTATCGCCCATTCCCAGCTTCTGGCAAACAGAGGCTAGGAACCCCATCTCTGCCCATCCTGGCTAACAGCCACTGATGGACCTATCCTCCATGAATTTATCTAGTTCTTTTTTGAACCCTGTTATAGTCTTGGCCTTCACAACATCATTTGGCAGGGAGTTCCACAGGTTGACTGTGCATTGGATCATGGATGAGTACAGAATGCATGGAATAATAGTCCTTCTACATCAAAACCCTTTTCAAAAGTAGATGTTAATAGCCATATTTTACAGAAAAACAAACAGAAAAATTGACTTGCCATGGTCACATAGCAAGCCAGCATCAGAGCTGGGAACAGAAACCCATCTCCCAACTCACTGGACCATACTGCCGCATCTCCTAATGTAGTAGTGCACCTCATTCTGCGAGATGCTGAACACACTCTACTCCCATTAGGATCAATCAGAATAGATTGATCCTTATCACCTCTAAGGAGGCATTCACCCTTTTGCAGAGTCAAGGACATTAACTGCATACTGTGACCTCATTAGAGCATTGTGGATATCATGATGAGTCCAATCACCCCACCAGGTGATTCTTTGTAGGTCCTCTGACCTCTCACAGCTACAGATGGCCTAGCTCCAAAGTATCAATAATACTGCTGCCAAGCACATTATTTGGTTTTGGAGGACAGATTGCTTTTGGAGTGAGGGGGACGGAGGAAAAAGATGGTCAGTTAGACACAACTTCTGCTCAGTATGTCAGTTTCGTAACACCTGACACTTTTATTCTCAAACAGTCATGGTTTCAACAGTAAGGGGACATTTTGAACACTGACCACTAGAAAATCTGAAGGCAAATTCAACAGAATTGAATGACTGATGCTTCTTTGGTATATTACACAAATTTTTCCAAGGAAGTCTTGTCAAATTGGATGACCAAATATGTTAAAGTGGATTTCATCTCTGGATTGCCAATGCAACCATGACCATCGTTATTTATCTGGCATGCCTTGTGACTTCATGAGACTGTGAAACCTATAGGGAGTCCACTTATTTGTTTAAGTAAAAGGATTAACTACTCACTTTCTCCATGAGACAATGGGATACTGCAGAGTTCTCTACTGTAAACACCTAGAGAGAATACTGTACAATCAATCATACTGGCTTAATCACTCAAAATGCATTAAAAATGACTTCATACATATTCAGTGTTATGGTTTGGTGGCATTCTCATAAATATCCAAATGAACTAAACATGCTCATTTTTAGCTCATGACAGCAATATATGTTTCACTTTTCTTTGTCTCTACAAAATAAGATCACTGCAGAACAAGTTAAACTTTGCACAGCTATATAATGAACAGAATTTGACTGTAAAACATTGATATTTGTTCTAGTCTTTCCGCACAGGAAAATCCACCTTATTTTCTTAAAATTAAATTGCAACAGAACATCATTAATCCAAACTGGTTAACTGCAAATCCAAATATCCACACTACACAGATTTCAGAATTTGCAGTTTACTGAAGCACAGACTACCAAGATTCTGCTACAGTTGGGGTTGGGAAGGACAGATCACACTCCCTGTGGGACAATAAAGGTGTCATTACGTCAATTCCTGGCCCCACTCCAGTACTTAATAACCACCTGAAACAGGGGTAGGGCACTTAAAACTGGCATAATGCCAGTGCTCCACCCACACTGGGTCTCACTCCGTGAGTGTGGCTTAATGTGATCCTTCTGTACTAGTTGGAAATGCCACTGAAATGCATTATAGCACACACACCTTTTGACTTATGGGCCCCCAGTCTAGACTTAGTCAAAATTTTTCTATATTTGACAACTCATTAGTTCTCTCTTTTTCTTCTTCTAGATGGTTATTAAGCTATAAGTGCTCTCCAAGTCTGGTGCACTTGGAAGATCTTCCCATGTGTTTAAGTATTTCAAAGGAAATGAAGCGTATACACACCCACCTGCCATGCCCAGAGGACAGCTTTACTTCACTCTGCATATCAAATTTGGATGAAATTGCAACCTGAATCCTCCATAGTTATGCCACTGCTTCCATTATTAGTCAT
Organism: Chelydra serpentina; assembly: GCA_037349315.1. Lineage (NCBI taxonomy): Eukaryota > Metazoa > Chordata > Testudines > Chelydridae > Chelydra > Chelydra serpentina. The sequence continues at coordinate 9,935,863 of JBAIAC010000026.1, read as the reverse complement.
GACTGAAGAAGAGACCCAACTGTACACTTCAACCCCTCAGATGACCCTTGCTATAAGCCTCCAGAGCACCAAGATGAGTTTCTCACAAATGGAAGACAGGTGCAGCAGCCACACACCAGCCTGTCATCAGCCCAGGATGAGTCACAAATGAAGCAATGTGCATAGCTGAATAACATGAGATCACGTGTGTAATTTGGACTTTGAGAAGTCATGAAGAATGGTTGCCAGCCACTTAACTCACTGAGTAGTGCAGCCATCATTTTTCCGCCAAACAAAAGCAAAATACTTGCATTCGCCTACTAAAGGACTTGTTTTGCCAGACATCTGTGCCTAAATGGCAAAACAATGTTGAATACTTTCTCTCTCACTGCATCTTTTATGATTGTTAGTTTAGGCATCAATTAGCAACAGCATGCAGCTGTGAGAATGTCTGAGCACCTAGGGCAAACCCAAGTGTTCAATATGTGTTAACTAGAGACACCAAAGTACTATTGAAGAGGGAACATTCCCTTCCCCAATCTGGGGATTACTTTTAGAGCACAATTTTCAGAAACTATCTTAGAGACTGAAATTAATCACTGTTCATTTTTGGGTCATTATCCTTGCTGTTGATTACAAACAATCTACCTAAGTTAATGTCAACAGTTGCAAGAAAAAGTGCTAGCAATCTGGGTGTTTTGGAATCATGAGCTAGTTAGTTTATTGAAGAGTCACTGGAATAGGCTACCACATAGTTATGCTTAGGCTTGTCACTAGACTAGAATTTAACATGTCAAAATCTCAGGGACTGTCAAGTAGGGTGATATAGTGGGGACTATATTGTTGTGACTGATTAGGGATGCTGCAGTTTTTATTATGTACAGCATTTTTACACTTACACTGTAGATGTATATTTCTTAAACACTGCCCAATGATCAATTCTACAGAGCTGCATTATCTATTTTCCTCCACTAATTCACTCTCATACTTACAGATTAGTGAAAGTATTAAAAAGTTTAATTAAAAAAAAACCTTAAAAAAAGAAGTGAGAGAAAAGGTTTGGGCCTCAATCCACACACAGGTGGATCCCACAGATGGAATTACATAACAAGTTCCCAGCTAGTCCAGTCTCAGAGTGAAGTAGGTTTTAATTTAAATGACCCTGTCAGAAAATGAAACTAGTGGCATCACAAGAGCCCAACTGGGTGAGGGGAGGGGGTGGATGTGCAGCATGTAGGTAACATAAATAAAATACTTTGAGCACTGGGTGTAGCTCACTGTTACACTCACTCCATTTCTCACTAGAGAATAAACCTAATCACCTCAGAATAGCATGGGAACGGTAAGCAACAAAAGGAGAAAGTTACCTACTCTTCTCACAGTGAAATGAACATGAACAGAAAGGAACCAATGAGGAAGCGCAGGACACAGCTGGAGCCTTTGGCTACAGTTTGGGTTATAAGTAACAAAAAAAATGGCAGCTGCTCCTGCTGTATAATCTAGAGTTTGGCTATCACATACAGCTGAAGTTCACCTCCACTGCTGATCTAGTGGATTGGACCTAAATATTACTAAAAAGCAACACAGAAATGTTCCAGAGGACTGAAAACATCTGTCTTAAAAACAAAGACCAGAAAAACCAACTGGAGGCAGTGAAGCATTGTACCTGCTCTGCTCCAAGATACTGAGCCAGCAGAGGAAGCAGGCTGCCGTCACTGATGCAGAGGCAAATACTGTCTTTTTCCAGCACCTGCAGAAAAGACGACAAGTTGTCATCATTATTCTTATTCCAGATTAAAAAGTTTTCAGATAAAGAATTTCTACACTTGCTTGTTTGTTGAAACTTAAATTTTGGCTAAGACATTCCTCTAAGAAGATAGGGATTTGGGGAGTGAAAAACCAAACCAAAAAAATATCTGCAAGAGTTTTCTCCAAGCAGAAATTCAGAATGTAAGATTTTAACAGGGGAGTACCGGAAGTGTTTATATCACCCCCAAAGTAGGTTGCAGAGAACTTACTTCTCATCACACATGTACAAAACTCATGTTTTAGTTTCCTCTTGCAGTTACTAAAAGCCTGTCTGTCTCTTAGTGACTACTCTCAATAGCAGGGACTCTTTCATAAATAAATTACAGAACTAGAATGGGTTCACATTTACAAGTCTTGTGGACATCTGCAGTTCAAAATAATTTGATACTAGGTATTTCATGACTAAGTCTTATTTACAGCTATGTTTCTAGTTCAGAAAAAATGCAGCGTGCATTGTAAACAAATCTAGCACCTATTCCCTTTGGAAAGGAACATGAACCACCCACTACTAGAGTGGAAAGATGCACATGGACACCTTGGTGGAGAGAGCAGGAGAGAGAAAGAGTTGATGCCACCATGAGTGGTGGAAGAACCTCACTCACTGTCATCAGAGCCTGGATATACTGGTTTGTTCGGTTCTGATCATTCAGCTCTCCAAAGCGTGGCCTGTTCCAAAGCAGATGAGCCTGACAGCTACAAAGAGGACTCCCAACATAGGCATCTTTTTTGTCCTCTTCATTTCTAAAACAGAATATGAAAACCCTTGTATGCAGTGTTGTAGCTGTGTCAGTCCCAGAATATTAGACACACACGGTGGGTGAGGTAATATCTTTTATTGGTGAGAGAGACAAGCTTTCAAGATTGCAGCTCTGTGCAAGTTCAAAAGCTTGTCTCTCTCACCAACAGAAGTTGGTCCAATAAAAGATATTACCTCACCCATCTTGTTTCTCATGAAAAACATTGATTGGGGTATCAGTTGTATGCTGTTTCAAAATCAGCGAATGTGTGTGTGTTCTAACCAATTAACACATGGAATACATATTACCGATGGCAGTTTACTAGTCATGGTTTCCTGAGGATTTTTTCATCTGTCTCTGTATTTTTGCATCCAACGTGGTCCAGCTTGTAATTGGCCTTCATTTTTAAAAGAATGAGCATCCTACTGACTTCTATGGAAGAGACCAAGTACTCAGAAATTGTGAAAAAAAAATCAGGCTGTTAGTTTAGGTGCCTAAATATGGACAAAGAAGTCTAACTTTAGGCACCTGTTTTTAAAATTCTTGTCTCCTGTTGTCATTATGACTTAAATACTGGGTGAGTTCCTCTATCTTCACCATGAGGTTGGTGGTCTTGCCAAATTGTGTGGGACTGACACATTAGCTGTTTTCATGCTCACTTCATGATTTACTTGACTTTCTAATCTTATTGTAAGAATTATAAAGCCAGAAGAAACAACTGTGATCATCTAGTGTGACCGCCTATATGACACGGGCCATAGAATCATAGAATATCAGGGTTGGAAGGGACCTCAGGAGGTCATCTAGTTCAACCCCCTGCTCAAAGCAGGACCAATCCCCAACTAAATCATCCCAGCCAGGGCTTTGTCAAGCCTGAACTTAAAAACCGCTAAGGAAGGAGATACCACCACCTCAGGACTTCTCCGAATTCATTACTGTTTGAATGATTGAGCTACATGGTCCTGTTAGGAGTTGAGAAGTGTCCAAGGACACTCTTGTTCCTCTGTTACAGAACACTGAAGACAGACATGCTAAGTACCAGAGACAAGGCAGGATCCCTTAGAAGCTCAAATTGTGCTCTAGCTACTGCACATATTTTTCTACTCCAGTCTCACCAAGTGGCTTTCTGCTATTTGCTAGATGTTTACCTTACACCATAACTTAAGTGATATTGCTATACATAAACAGGAAATCTATGATGGTGGTGAGGAATCTACAAATTCAACCCTCCACTATGAGACCTGGTGAAATAAGTAATGACTTTAGTTTCTTGCCTTCATCCTTCCCAAAATACCCAAGCTTTACAAGTAGCAGCACAAACCCATAACTTCACATCATTAGTTTGAGCACCAGCTCCTCTCCCTCACATCTATAGTTACCTGGCCTTCTGGAGCTTATACCACACGGAATATTCATCACGGTATGCAGTCAGGTACACATCCTCACCCAAAAGAACTGGCTCCTCATTTGGAAGAAAATATACACACTGCATCCAATGATCTCTCCACTGGAAAGGTTTGAACAACAAAAACCCAGGTATTTGTTTGTAAGTAATTAAAAATTATCTTCATTCAACAACAAATACTCCAGTTTGGTCCAAACAGAAGTTATCCCAGTTCTAGTAAGCATAGGCACGCCTTTACAATACCAGACAGTAAATGAATGAGTGTGGCAAACACTGTTCTATTTCGATAGCACTGAGAAAGAGGTGGATGCTGTAACTGCAAATGCAGTAAGCAAATGCTTACACAGAAGATGCCTTATGCCAAATAGAATGGATGCCAGCCAATAAGCTTGCTGGATAGCTAACCACTATTCTTTAAGTAAAAAAAACAACAACCACCACCACCCCAAAACCCATAAAATACCACTTATTAGGTGCAAGAAAGGACTACCCTCCTCCCACCCCCCACGGTAACACACACACACTAACCCAGTGGTTTTCAAACTTTTTCTTCTGGAGACCCAGTTGAAGAAAATTGTTGATGCTCGCGATCCAACAGAGCTGGGGATGAGGAGTTTGGGGCGTGGGAGGAGCTCAGGGCTGGGGTTGGGGTGCGAGGGTGAGGCCGGGAATGAGAGGTTCAGGGTATGGGAGGAAGCTGTGGGCTGGGGAAAGGGGTCTGGGGTGCAGGAAGGGGCTCTGGGTTGGGGGGCTCAGAGCTGGGGCAGGGAATTGGGGCATGGCGTTACCTCGGGTGGTTCCTGGTGAGCGGTGCAGCAGGGGTCCTGCCTGTCCTGGCACCGCAGACCTCGCCATGCCTTGGAAGCGGCCAGCAGCAGGTCCGGCTCGTAGGCGGAGGCGCCCAAGCAGCTGAGCATGGCTCTCGCCCACAGGCACCACACCCCCCGCAGCTCCCATTGGCTGGGAGCATGGAGCCGGTGCTCAGGGCAGGGGCAGCTCGTGGAGTCCTGCGGGCCCCCGCCTAGGAGCTGGACCTGACGCTGGCCACTTTTGGGGCGCAGCACGGGGTCAGAACAGGTAGGCACTAGCCTGCCTTAGCCGGGCAGCACCGCTGACGGGACTTTTAACAGCCTGGTCAGCGCTGCTGACCACAGCCGCCACAACCCAGTGCCTGGGTTGCAACCCGCAGTTTGAAAACCACTGCATTAGCCTATCAGCACTTCCACATGCTTTCCGACTGTCTGCATTGTCCAGATAATGAAACCAACTGCACCACATTTTGTCATTTGGGAAATCTTCTGAAAAGACTGTTTCAGACAATGTTTGGGTTTCAAAAATCCCTTTGGAACATTGCAAGGCTTCTAAGATAGCCATTATCACGTCTGCTTTTTAACTTTCATTCAACATAGAGGGAATGCAGGTAGCTGCTTTCATTAGCCTGTCTCCCTTCATTATTGTCAGTTTGTCTATTGTCTTAATAGTAAATGTATTCCTATAAATGCAAGTCTGTGCTCCAATAGTGATTAATACAAATATAACTTCGACCCAATACTGGGGTATAAACTCACTACTATAACCTTCGCTAACATTATCCCTTAAAGATTTAGTACTAAGATTATGCTACAAAAACAAAACACAGATGAATAATCCCCATCCTGGTTATAATACTAAAACTAAGAAAATACGTCATTTCATGGAAGCAAGAATCAAGTATCAAGAACTATAACTGAAAGGAGAGATGAATTTATAGCTAAAAGGAAAGATGAATTTTTAATACTTTATATTACAAAAGTGAAGGTGGTCTTAAATTTTTTTGGTTAACATACATTTAATATGCATGTATTTAGAATCTTGCAATAAACGGAGTGCTAGTCAAGTTACTACCACTTCAAGAGCCACCTGCTCAAGCAAGACACCACACCCATGTAATAGAAATAAAGAACACTACATGCTTTTATTTAAAATAATTAATTGGATGGTGGAAATTTACCAAGACCTTACCTGGACATCATTAGAGGTGGATTGTACCCAGTATGGTGCCATAGTACATTTTATCATCCCAGAGGGGTCCATGTCAACATCCCACCAGGAGAGGATCACTTGTGCCATGCCAGATTTTATGGGCTCCAACTTCGCTGTGTAATAGGTTGAGGAGCTGTTTACTTGCTTACTGAAATCCACACTGCACAGAGAAGCATCAATTGTACTCAAATACATTTTAAATGACATTCATTCATTAGTTATGCAACCTTAAGAGTGTGTGTTTTGGGAAATGCAGCAAGTGGAAGAATAAATGTGGGGAGAGGAGGGTTTAAGTAACATTATACAAATGGGACTGAGACCATTTAAAAGCTGTAAAAATCGTTGCACTGAAATCAAACCATACACTAAATTTCAGCAACAGAAAGAAAATAATATGGGTTGTCAAAAATGTCACCTAAGTATTATTCAAATGTTCAATGTAAGCTCACCCCAAACTTTGCTTGCCATCAGCTACTTCTTCTGAATAGTCTGGGTTTTTTTGGAAGATGTAACAAAGATTTTCTTTATTTTTACTACTACTAAGTCTGTCCCTCACCTGAACATAGTCACAACATCGCTGAGGATAGTGAAGTCACTCCGAGGCACCTGGTTTAGCTGGATATCATAGACAGAAGGAACACCAGGGCAGTTCTCTATTTCTGAAGGAAAGACAATTTTCTCATCATCTTCTGCTTGGACGTGAACAGGAAATAGCTTGTTCCAGGACCACATTCTTTTGGATTCCACTAACTGGGCATATACTCTTGCCCTGTGAGGCACTGCCTCACATCCTTCCTAGGCATTTAAAAACAAAGAGTAAATGCATTCAACAAAGCTGAGTTACTAACATGCAAGGGGGGAAAAAAAAAAAAAACCAACTTATTTTGAAATGTAGTCCAATGTAAGGGAAAAGGCGGACTAAACACAGGATTGGTAGCCAGGATTTCTTAAACTATTTCCTTCTGAAACCTTCCTTTTGGAGCCTTGGCCTTCAGCTTTTTGTGTGTTTCCCCATCTGTAACACAGAACTAACACACCTCCCTACCTCACATGAGTAAGGTTGGCAACCCTCCAGGATTGTCCTGGAGTCTCCTGGAATTAAAGATTATAATGTCATGTGATGAAATCTCCAGGAATTCATCGAACCAAAGTTGGCAATCCTACACAGGGGTGCTGTGAGGCTTATGAGCTAATTTTTGTAAAGTAAATACTAATGCCATTCTATGTCTAAAACAACAGACACTGGTGCCAAGCTTCAACTTCAGTATGAGAATAAAGACGTGAATGAAGGTATCAGATCTACCTTAACTTTTGAAGGCAAAAAACCAGTAAGCTATAATCATCAATATAAAACTTACAATTGCAATGAGTACAGGGGAGAAAAATGACCACTTAAAATAAATGACAAAGGTTTGTGACAAATTATTTACCTAGTTGGAAATTAATATAGCTGATTGGTTTAGTAATGTAACGTACAAGGCCAAGTTCAATCCTCATGCAATGCCACAGAAGACAAGGGAATTACACCAGGGATGAATTCAGCACATTATCTACAACCATTTTCTTACCTGTACAAGATATTTGTGGGCATGTTCATAGGATGGCAAAGCCCCTTCTCCTATCAGCTCTGTATCAAATAGCTCTGTTATCAGGATGTTTGCACGACACTGCATGTCTCCATCTAAAAAAAATCAAGTTAATACAATGATAGCCTGTGTTATCTTAGAGACTGTATGACCCTCCTACAAGGTGCAACACAGAGTATGTGGGCTTGTCTACACGGCAATTTACAGTGCTGCAACTTTCTCACTCAGGGTGTGAAAAAACACCCCCTGAGCACAGTAAATGTCAGCGCTGGGAACCGCGCTCCCAGCGCTGGGAGCTACACCTCTCATGGAGGTGGATTTTTTAAGAGCACTGGGAGAGTGACAACACAAGCCACAGTAAAGCGCTGCCGTGGCAGTGCTTTAGCGTTCCCAGTATAGACTAGCCCTAAGTCATGCAAAAGCTCATTTCTATAGTGATGTTCATATATCCATTGGGAAGCTTAAACATTAGATTCAGTGACTTCTCTTCAGGGGCCATACAATTCAATTGAAAAGTTCTGCTTTGTGTTTCAGGTTTCCAGACCACATTCCAAATTAAATGCATTTTTTTTTTAATTCAACTAAATTTGAAAAGTGAAACAGAGCATCTCCTGGCAGTTTTGAAGTACTTTAGTTAACACTTGTTTTTATTCTTTGAGTTCTTCTCACCTGGCCCAACTGTGACTTCAGTGGAGTGCTTGTTGATTACTTTGATCTTGTCACTAAAGCCATTTTTCTCCACTATCTGCACTGCAGCAATAGCCATAGGAGTGAAGACCTTGAAATTATATCAAGAATGCAACATGTTTACAGGATTAACATCAGCATCTAATTACCACCACAAAATAAGTCTATTAACTAAACCTTGTTAAAGAAAATCCTTTATTTTAACCATACTTAGTCTTGTGAAAGTATAGTACATTGTGGGAGTATTATTTTCTAAGGGTAAAATTCACCACCAGGCACAGTAGCAGCATGACTCCTATGCACCATTTACACTTTCAAAACAGGGTGGAAGTGGGACATCAGAAGTGCACATGCCTTGCACTGCCTCTCTGTAGAGGAGTGAATGTCACCCTGTATGAAAAACCCACAGTATAAGTTATCTCCCACCGTGGCAGTCACGCCAACTTTTCTAAGCTTCCAAAAGTGTGAGGAAGCTGTGTCGGGAAATTTTAAACAACAACATCAAAAATAAACTTCAGTTTAGAGAAATTCCTCACATGAGACCTCCCAAAGACCTAACTGAACTGGGAACCAAAATAAGACTGACACTGAAATAAAGCTGTCGATCTTGTTATAATTTGCACCTAGTAACAGTGTTAACAGTGGCAAAATACACTGCTCTCCAGATCTACAGCTGCCATGGGAACTTTTTTTGTATTCCAGCCAGAACGTAAGCGTGAAGACAGGGATGGAAAAAACAACAGCTGCAGCACATCACTGGGCTAAAAATGAATGCGCTTAATACACACAGAGAATGTTTTAAAACAACAGCATCAATCTTTCTAATTTTTATACTATAAAAGACTTTGTACTGGCAACTTTTAAATATCTGGTCTGTCTGTAAAACCCAATTGTTTAGGATTAGTCACCAGTTTTGGATCTGATCCACCATTTTCAGAGCAGTTTAATGTGCGCCTAGTTTGCAGCATTAAACAAACTAAAAGGACTGCTCCTGCTAAATTACGTTAAGCAAATACAAAACTTTTGGAGCTACTTAAAATTACTGAGCACTATTCCCAAATTGTGGTCTGTAGGCCATGAGTGATCTGTGGAGAGCTGGTTGGTTACATGGTGTTTCCAGCTGCTAACTTGCATAAAGAGACATTAAATATGCATTAAATAGGTTAAGAACATAAGAGCAGCCATACTGGGTCAGACCAAAGGTCCATCTAGCTCAGTATCCTATCTTCCAACAGTGGCTAATGCCAGGTGCCCCAGAGGGAATGAACAGAACAGGTAATCATCAAGTGATCCATCCCCTGTTGTCCATTCCCAGCTTCTGGCAAAACAGAAGCTAGGAACACCTGGCTAATAGCCATTGATAGAACTATCCTCCATGAACTTATCTAGTTCTTTTTTGAACCCTGTTCTAGTCTTGGCCTTCACAACATCCTCTGGCAAAGAGTTCCACAGACTGACTGTGCATTGTGTGAAAAAATACTTCCTTGTTTGTTTTAAACCTTCTGCCTATTAATTTCATTTGGTGACCCCTAGTTCGTGTGTTATGAGGAGTAAAAAACACTTCCTTATTGACTTTCTCCACACCAGTTGTGATTTTATAGACCTCAATCATATCCCCCCTTAGTCTCTTTTCCAAGCTGAAAATTCCCAGTCTTATTAATCTCTCCTCATACAGAAGCCATTCCATACCCCCTAATCATTTTTGTTGCCCTTTTCTGAATCTTTTCCAATTCCAATGGATGGGATGGGGTGCATCATTTTGAGTAGTTTTGTATCCTCTGCAAATTTTTCCATCTCACTGTTTATCCCTTTTTCCAGATTATTTATGAATATGTTGAATAGGACTAGGCCCAGTACAGATCCCTGGAGGACACCACGATTTACTTCTCACCATTCTGAAAACTGACCATTTATTCCTACCCTTTGTTTCCTATCTTTTAACCAGTTACTGATCCATGAGAAGACTTTCCCTCTTATCCCATGACAGCTTACTTTGCTTAAGAGCCATTGGTGAGGGACCTTGTCAAAGTCTTTCTGAAACTCTAAGTACACTATATCCACTGGATCCCCCCTTGTCCACATACTTGTTGACCCCCTCAAAGAATTCTAGGTTGGTGAGGCATGATTTCCTTTTACAAAAAACATGTTGACTCCTTCCCAACAAATTACACTGGTCTACAATTTTTGAGAAGTCGTCTGCTTCAGAGATAAAATGTGCTATTTAGTATGTATTTTGATGTGCTGAATTCAAATATGACAATTAAAACAACTGTGGCTACTGTTTCTAATATATTTAAGTTTTTACATTTTATGTCTATGTATATTGTGTAGATAGTAGAGTTTTAATCATAAATTGTAAACCTAGGTCTTTTCATGTGTTTATGGTTGCTTTACATGATACATAAACAGGACAGGTGAAATAGTAACACTTTAAAAATCAGCAAAGGGGTTATATAAATAAAATGTATTATAAAACAAAAGGCAAAAGACTATTATGTCCATAGTTTAGTCCTATTCAGTGTCTACTCGGCGTTTCTTGGCTTGTCTCTTGTATTCATTAAATGGAGCATCTCTTGTCACTGTCCAGCAATAGTCTGCAAGCATTGATGGGCTCCATTTGCCCTGATAGCGTTTCTCCATTGTTGCAATGTCCTGGTGAAATCGCTCGCCGTGCTCGTCGCTCACTGCTCCGCAGTTTGGTGGAAAAAAATCTAGATGAGAGTGCAAAATATGTATCTTTAGTGACATGTTGCAATCAAGGCTTTTGTATGCCTTGAGGAGGTTTTCCACCAACAACCTGTAGTTGTCTGCCTTGTTGTTTCCGAGAAAATGTATTGCCACTAACTGGAAGGCTTTCCATGCCTTTTTTTCCTTGCCACGCAGTACATGGTCAAATGCATCATCTCAAAGAAGTTCACGAATCTGAGGACCAACAAAGACACCTTCCTTTATCTTAGCTTCACTTAACCTTGGAAATTTTCCACAGAGGTACTTGAAAGCTGCTTGTGTTTTGTCAATGGCCTGGACAAAGTTCTTCATCAGACCCAGCTTGATGTGTAAGGGTGGTAACAAAATCTTTCTTGATTCAACAAGTGGTGGATGCTGAACACTTTTCCTCCCAGGCGCCAATGACTGTCGGAGTGGCCAATCTTTCTTGATGTAGTGGGAATCTCTTGCACGACTATCCCATTCGCAGAGAAAACAGCAGTACTTTGTGTATCCAGTCTGCAGACCACGCAAGAGAGCAACAACCTTCAAATCGCCACAAAGCTGCCACTGATGTTGGTCATAGTTTATGCACCTCAAAAGTTGTTTCATGTTGTCAAAGGTTTCCTTCATATGGACTGCATGACCAACTGGAATTGATGGCAAAACATTGCCAGTATGCAGTAAAACAGCTTTAAAGACTCGTCTTTGATGAATCAACGAACAGTCTCCACTCATCTGGATCGTGAACGATGTTGAGGGCTGCCATCACACCATCGATGTTGTTGCAGGCTACAAGATCACCTTCCATGAAGAAGAATGGGACAAGATCCTTTTGACGGTCACGGAACATGGAAACCCTAACATCACCTGCCAGGAGATTCCACTGCTGTAGTCTGGAGCCCAAAAGCTCTGCCTTACTCTTGGGTAGTTCCAAATCCCTGACAAGGTCATTCAGTTCACCTTGTGTTATGAGGCGTGGTTCAGAGGAGGAGGATGGGAGAAAATGTGGGTCCTGTGACACTGATGGTTCAGGACCAGAAGTTTCATCCTCTTCCTCTTCTGACTCAAGTGAGAATGATTCTGGTGCATCAGGAACCGGCAGTCCTTCTCCGTGGGGTACTGGGCGTATAGCTGATGGAATGTTTGGATAATGCACAGTCCACTTTTTCTTCTTTGACACACCTTTCCCAACTGGAGGCACCATGCAGAAGTAACAATTGCTGGTATGAGCTGTTGGCTCTCTCCAAATCATTGGCACTGCAAAAGGCATAGATTTCCTTTTCCTGTTCAACCACTGGTGAAGATTTGTTGCACAAGTGTTGCAGCATATATATGGGGCCCACCACCTCTTGTCCTGATCTCCAATTTTGCAGCCAAAATAAAGGTGATAGGCTTTCTTAACCATAGTGGTTATACTGCGCTTTTGTGATGCAAAAGTCACTTCACCACAAACATAGCAGAAGTTATCTGCACTGTTCACACAAGTACGAGGCATCTCTGCTCACTTTGGCTAAACAGAAATGTGTCCCTTTGCAAAATCAAACACTGACAAATAAGAGAGCAAGACACTGTATGATTTCTAGAGCTGATATAGGGCAATTTGTTCAACAGAGTGATGTAAGCTTCGTTATGATTGCATCATCCATGACTTCTAGGAATAACATGATGCGATTCATATCATGTATGACGCAATACCAGCTTCAGATTGCATCATTCATTGTTTTGCCTAAAAAGCAAGTACTGTCCAAACGCAGTCATAGATTTATTCATAGATCCAGTCAAAGATGTATTTTAGTCATTTCTGGTTTAAATTGAGATCCCTTCCCTTTATAACTCACTTATCCTCCGCCATTCCCAAGTCAAGGGTCGTATATACTGACCCAATAGCATGTCTTGAAAACTAGAGCCAATCAACAATTTTAAGCATCATTTTCATTCTCAGTGACCCAGAATTAGTAAAGTTTGACTACATTTATTTCAGAAGAATTTTGGCTATAGAGCAGAATATAATTATATTCATCTATGTGTCTGACAATTCTGTTATTTACCATAGTTTCAATGAATTTGCCTGGTACTGAAGTCAGGCTTACCGGCCTGACCTCTGGAGCCCTTTTTTAAAATTGGCGTCACATTAGCTATCCTCCAGTCATTTGGTACAGAAGCTGATGTAAATGATAGGTTACAGACTACAGTTAGCAGTTCTGCAATTTCACATTTGAGTTCCTTCAGAACTCTTGGGTGAATACCATCTGGTCCTGGTGACTTATTACTGTTTAGTTTATCACTTTGTTCCAAAACCTCCTCTAATGACACCTCAATCTGGGACAATTCCTCGGATTTGTCAGCTAAAAAGAATGGCTCAGCTTTGGGAATCTCCCTCACATCCTCAGCTGTGAATACTTATACAGAGAATTCATTTAGTTTCTCCGCAATGGCCTTATCATCCTTGAATGCTCCTGTAACATCTCGATCATCCAGTGGCCCCACTGGTTGTTTAGCAGGCTTCCCGCTCCTGATGTACTTAAAAAAAAATTGCTATTACTTTTTGAGTCTTTGGCTAGCTGTTCTTCAAATTCTTTTTTAGCCTTCCTAATTATATTTTTACACTTCACTTGCCAGAGTTTATGCTCCTTTCTATTTTCCTCACTAGGATTTAACTTCCACTTTTTAAAGAATGCCTTTTTGTGTCTCACTGCTTTTTTTACTTTGTTGTTTAGCCACAGTGGCACTTTTTTGGTTCTCTATATTTTTAATTTGGGGTATACACTTAAGTTGAGCCTCTATTATGGTGTCTTTAAAAAGTTTCCATGCAACTTGCAGGGATTTCACTTTTGGCACTGTATCTTTTAATTTCTGTTTAACTCATTTTTGTTTAGTTCCCCTTTCTGAAATTAAATGCGACAGTGTTGGGCAGCTGTGGTGTTTTCCCCGCCACAGGGATGTTAAATTTAATTATATTGTGGTCACTGTTACCAAGCGGTCCAGCTATATTCACCTCTTGGACCAGAACCTGTGCTCCACTTAAGACTAAATCAAGAATTGCCTCTCCTCTTATGGGTTCCAGGACTAGCTGCTCCAAGAATCAGTCATTTAAGGTGTCAAGAAACTTTACCTATGCATCCCATCCTGAGGTGACATGTACTCAGTCAATATGGGGATAGCTGAACTCCCCCATTATTATTTATTTTATTTTTATAACCTCTCTAATCTCCCTGAACATTTCACAGTCACTATCACCATCCTGTTCAGGTGGTCAGAAGCATTTGACTTCCAACTTTTAAACATGTATTTTTGTGTCTAACCACCTCTTTTACTTTGTTTAGCCATGGTGGCATTTTTTGGTCCTCTTGCTGTTTTTTGTTTTTGACTATACCGTACGTTTAATTTGAGCCTCTATGTAAATCCATGGTACGCCCACACCTTGAATACTGCTGCAGTTCTGGTCACTGCATCTCAAAAAAGATTAGAATTGGTAAAGGCACAGAGAAGGGCAACAAAAACGATTAAGGGTATGGAACAGCTTCCATATGAGGAGAGATTAAAAAGATTGGGACTTTTCAGTTTGGAAGAGATGACTAAGGGAGAATATGACAGAGGTCTATACAATCATGAATAGTGTGGAGAAAATGAATAAGGAAGTGTTGTTTATTTGTTCACAAAACATGAGAATCAGGGGTCACAATGAAATTAATACGCAGCATTTAAAACAAACATAAGAACGTACTTCTTCACACAAAACACAGTCAACCTGCAGAACTCGTTGTCAGGAGATGTTGTGAAGGCCAAAAGTATAACTGCATTCAAAAAAGAATTAGATAAGTTCATGGAGGATAGGTCCACCAATGACTATTAGCCAAGATGGTCAGGAACACAACCTCGTGCTCTGGATGTCCCTAAACCTCTGACTGCCAGAAGCTGTGATTGTATGACTGGGGATGGATCACTGGATAATTGCCCTGTTCTGTTTATTCCCTCTGAAACATCTGGCACTGGCCACTGTTGGAAGACAGGATACTGGGCTAGATGGACCATTGGTCTCACCCAGTGTGGCCATTCTTACGTTCCATGCAATCACAAATAGATGGGGAAAAGGTACATATAGCAGCCTCTCTATTTTAAAGATGTGGTGCACAAAATGAAAAAGCTTGAGAATTCCTAGTCCAAGAGAAAACGAAACTTAAGAAAAGCCACAATGTGGTTTGAGAGTACTAGCATTTTTCTGAACAACATTAACTAACTCCTCCATGCCACATATCACTCACAAGGAATACAGAAAATACAGTACAAAAAACCTAATTTCCAACAATACTAACGAAGATTTTTCTGTCAAGTTAAGAAAAAAAACTGTCCATCTTGAGAAAATTAAAACTAATTTCTATACATTCTCATAAGGGCTCTTTCCATATGGTCTACCTCCTCCACCCACACCCCTATAGGTTATATGATAAAAGCTACCTTCAGACAACATGACACACAATGGCTAATGCACCCAGTTGTAGAGGGAACAACTGCACTGCAGCTCTAAAAGCCATATTATGCATACACTCCTACCCGCACACTAAAAGTTGTGCCACTTCCATCTCTTGAACAGCAGGTATATGTACTGTCAACGAGGAATTGCTCACCTCAATGGCATAGCAGAAGTCTGCACCTGCTGTAACTGCCATCATGGACAGGAGTCCTGTGCCAGTCCCAATGTCTAGAACAATTGCTTTCTCACCCCTTTCTTTCACCCTGCTCACTGCAGCACGGATGCCTTGGTAATACTTCACATTCTGTAAGAAAGAGAGACAGGCCAAGATCAGCCACCCCAATGGAATTCTCTTATACAGTCAACTCTTGAGCAGAGGTCCTGCAGTCTCACTCCTTGGGAGTTTGTAGATATCTGCTTTTGCCTTTGTGGGGGAACAGTTAAACACCTAGGATCTAAACTGAATAAAGCACCTCAAAATGCAAACAGACAAAATTACTGACAAGACTTTATAATGATTTATAAGCATAGTGCCAAACTTTGAGCAAAAAGTTCCTTGGAAACCTATGTTTAGAAAAGATAAGAATATGATGATTTTAGGGCATGTTGTTCTCCATAGCTTTCCTACTCAAAAAATAAAAACGTAAGAATATAAGGGTATGTTAATGAATATTATAGGATGATCCAGGTATACTGAGTTATGATATTAAAATATGAAGAAAATTGCTGACAATAAGGGTTATGTTTTATTAGTTTAATGTTGAGTTCTACTGATGTTATGTTAATAATTTATAACGACATAGAATGGAGAATGAAAAACAAATTATGAAAGTTTGGGTAAATGTATAATTGAGTATGTATAATGATAAGGTTGACTGGAGGAAAGCTAATGAATATGTTACATGGAAAGGTATACAAAAGCAAGGGAACAAGGGCCCAAGATGGAGAGTACTGGTGCAGAAACTGAGGCAACTATCATGAAGTGTAGAAGAGCTTCCTGGTACTCCGGAATTTGGAAACTTGGGCCCCTTCCTGTTCTGTCTTGCCTGTTTTATTATCTGTCATATATATATGTATGATGAGAAACCCTAAGTCATAATGATTCTGTCTGAAAATAAATAAAGGTGAAAACTGGTTGAGCCCAAATTGATAGACTTGTGCCTCATTTTCCCAAATTACACTACAAAATATAACTACAGTATATGTTATATAATAAAGATCAGTAGAAAGTGTTTTGACAGGAATATTCATCTGAACAACATCTGTTCCATTTACAATTGACCACTCAGTTATTTACAAAGCATGCATGATCCACAATTAAAATAAGTTATCTGGAACTACACTCCTGCCAAACAAAAACAAACAAACAAAAGCTTCTTTTTGAGATTACTACCAAATATTTTCCTTTTTGTGGACAGAGAAATTTACAGTGCCAGCCACAAACTGTCCTTGACAACACAGGTGCTGTATATTCCTGCTGTAGCTCATTCACTTGGGTTAGTGCACTACAATACTGCATAGATGTGCTGGGTAGTATTAGCAACTGGCACTGCATTTTACCCAATATTAAAATATTAGAGCCTTGACAAATATTCAATATTAAAAAGGAAAGATCAGGTTTGCTCTTCGGGGACAGAAATGGGAAGGAGTTTAGGGTTAGTGGCCTAGCCCCATTATAAAACCCCAATATAAAACCCCATTCTAGTCCATATGGTAGTAAGACTAGGGAATAGGTACAAAATGCTTTCAAGTGGTGTAGCATAAACTAGCTCATAGCTAACAGGTCCAGTGATTTACAAAGCAACCATTCTGTGATTTTACCACAAAGCCTGCAAAACAGATAAAATCCAAACTCTGTGGTGCATTTCATTTTGTATGAATGTTATACAACTACTGCAACTGGCTGCATATTCCTGCTTCTTCATAATATCAACTGGTATAAAGGCAAGTTTCTTTGTCATTTATTTTTAATGCAATAGAACATGAGTGATAATTACATGGAAGACAAATTTGAAAGTTCTTTCTTCCTTGGCAGATGGAAGTGTTTTGGATGGATTTATTTTCTATACCTCGGAATGAATTTCCATTCCCAAGGTGGAAATTGAGGCAACAAATAGAGACTGAAACTAACTTTCCTACTTAAGACACAGAAGAACCTGAACCATGAGAACTTACCCTGAATTTTCTAGTTTTTGCCAATTAAGTGTTTTTAGTAGCCCAGTGCCCTATTCAGTACTCCTTACGTAGGCAAAACTTCAGCTGAAGTTACGGAGTTTTGCCCTGAGTTTAGAGGGATAATTATGTCTTGACTCTGAGTTGATGTGGAATGGCCATTTTCCTTCTTTTTGGAGTCTTACATTTCACAGAAAATGTGTATGCTGACATTCAGACAGCTCTATTGCAGAATTTTTCATTTCGATGACATCCCACAGATCCCATGGATGTGTCTTGCACCTATTTTACAAGAGGGAACCTGACCACTGTCTAGACTGTGGCAATCTCAGTATGACATTTGGTTTATATGTCCTATTTTGGTATGAAAACATGTGATATAGTATATCACTAACAATATACATAGAAAAAGCACATTATTGAAAGGATCTGGCAAGCTTTATGAAATTTCTTTTAATGTTTCAAAAAGGCTACAAAAGTAAAAAACCACCCTATCCAAGGAAGGTTGAAACACCAAGACATACATTTAAGCAGAAATAAGCTCTTCCTACTCAAGTCCTCTAATCCTCTGTACATATTGAAACTATAAACATTGTTTCATCAGGTTCCTGACTTGCGTCCCATTCCTCCAAAGACTTATGCTCATAAGATTAATACCACTAAAGTCAATGGGCCTACTCATGCTTAAAGTCTTTCCAGGATCAGGAAACATCCTGTTAGTTCACATCCATCTATATCAGGAAAAATGGTTTTGATGCTGATAAATAAACAAAGCTTCACCTGAATTAGGCAAACTTATTAATAGCCCTACAGTAGTTCGTGTAGGAGTATCAGTTGAGACATTCTGCTGAAGATATTAAGCAGGCCGGGAACATTTTAAGCTAGAAACATATACTACTCAGATAATTTTATACTTTAGATTTTTGTGGAATGGAATTTTAACAGAAAGATGAAAACTGCATAATTTTCCCTAAAGGATCCACAACGCCTGGCCAGAGACCACTGTAATTACTTTGAGAGGCTGTTGTAAAACAAATGTCTGTAACTCACGCTTGTAAAATTTCCTTATTTAATATTGGAGAAAATTTATGACCAACAGCTGGCAGTTTGTGAAAAGATAGTGTGTGCACTTAAAGTATATTGTTTAAATGATGAATTTTTCAAAAAACTATTTGTCAACATCTTTGATTAATAGAACTATACAAACTAATCTGCAGGAGCAGGATTTCAGCTTACATGGCTGACAGCAATCCTCCCCCTATAAAAATTCCTATAACACAAGTAAACAAAGTTCACAACAGAAAAACTAAAACACTGCCTAACCAGTCCAATCTTTTATAAAAATGGAAACCTTTGAACTGTCTCTTTTTTTTAAATAATGCTCCTGCAAATGTACAGTCTACAAACAATACCACTAGCTTGTAAAATACTCTGCTAAAAAACATTTCCCACTGAACAGAATGGAAATCTGTATTTACAAATTAGAAGTTTTTCCATATACAAGAACAAACCCAAAATGACACAAAAAAAGGAAGAGTTCACAGAGGCCTTGTCCAGACTAGGATAGGTGTGTGATGTTAAGAATGTTATTAGAAGACTAAGGCACACCATCTTTAACATGTGCTAAACAGGCAGAATTAAAGCCTACGGGCAAGTCTAACTCTAGGCTTGGAACATATTAAAGTATTCAAATTGTATACTAAATTAAAGTATATAAATTGTCAGACACATAGAAGAACAAATTGTTGGGCAAAAGTCAACATGGTTTCTTTAATGGGAAATCACGTCTTACTAATCTATTAGAGTTCTTTGAAGGGGTCAACAAACATGTGGACAAGGGGGGATCCAGTCGACATAATGTACTTCGATTTCCAGAAAGCCTTTGACAATGTCCTTCACCAAAGGCTCTTGCTTAAATTAAGAGATATGGGATAAGAGGAAAGATCCTTTCATGGACTGAGAACTGGTTAAAAGACAAGGAACAAAGGGTAGGAATAAATGGTAAATTTTCAGAATGGAGAGGGGTAACTAGTGGTGTTCCCCAAGGGTCAATCCTAGGACCAATCCTATTCAACTTATTCATAAATGATCTGGAGAAAGGGGTAAACAGTAAGGTGGCAAAGTTTGCAGAGGATACTAAACTGATCAAGATAGTTAAGACCAAAGCAGACTGAAGAACTTCAAGATCTCACAAAACTAAGTGACTGGGCAACAAAATGGCAAATGAAATTAATGTGGATAAATGTAAAGTAATGCACATTGAAAAAATAACCCCAACTATACATACATTATGATGGGGGCTAATTTAGCTACAACTAATCAGGAAAGGGATCTTGGAGTCATCGTGGATAGTTCTCTGAAGACATCCACGCAGTGTTCAGTGGCAGTCAAAAAAGCAAACAGGATTTTAGGAATCATTAAAAAAGGGAGAGAGAATAAGATGGAGAATACCTTATTGGCCTTGTATAAATCCATGGTACACCCACATCTTGAATACTGCATACAGATGTGGCCTCCTCATCTCAAAAAAGATACGCTGGCATTAGAAAAGGTTCAGAGAAGGGCAACTAACACGATTAGGGGTTTGGAACAGGTCCAATATGAGGAGAGATTAAAGAGGCTAGGACTTTTCAGCTTGGAAAAGAGGAGACTAAGGGGGGATATAATAGAGGCATATAAAGTTATGAGTGATGTGGAGAAAGTGAATAAGGAAAAGTTATTTACTTGTTCCCAGAATATAAGAACTAGGGGCCACCAAATGAAATTAATGGGCAGCAGGTTTAACACAAATAAAAGGAAGTTCTTCTTCACACAGCGCACAGTCAATCTGTGGAACTCCTTGCCTGAGGAGGTTATGAAGGCTAGAACTATAACAGGGCTTAAAAGAGAACTGGATAAATTCATGGAGGTTAAATCCATTAATGGCTATTAGCCAGAATGGGTAAGGAAGAGTGTCCCTAGCCTCTGTTTGTCAGAGAGTGCAGACGGATGGCAGGAGAGAGATCACTTGATCCGTACCTGTTAGGTTCACTCCCTCGGGGGCACCTGGCATTGGCCACTGTCGGTAGACAGGATACTGGGCTGGATGGATCTTTGGTCTAACCCAGTATGGCCATTCTTATGTTCTTATACACTGCTTTACTAAAATGGTTAGGTAAACCATTGATGTGTTCTAGCGTCACACCTCTAAATACTAGTCCAGGTAAGACTTGAGTGGCAAAGTCTTCAAACTAGGGCTATTGATTAATCGTAGATAACTCATGTGATTAACTAAAAAAAATTAATCATGATTAAAAAAATTAATTGCGATTAATCAGTTTTAATCACACTTAAATAAAATACCAATTGAAATGTATTAAATATTTTTGATTTTTCTACATTTTCAAATATGTTGATTTAAATTACAACACAGAATACAAAGTGTATAGTGCTCACTTTATATTATTTTTACTACAAATATTTGCAATGCAAAAATGATAAACAGAAGAAATAATATTTTTCATTTCACCTCATATAAGTACCATAATGCAATCTCTTTATTATGAAAGTGCAACTTACAAATGTAGATTGTGGGTTACATAACTGCACTTAAAAACAAAACAATGAAACTTTAGAACCTACAAGTCCACTCAATCTTACTTCTTATTCAGACAATCGCTAAGACAAAAGTTTGTTTACATTTACAGGAGATAATGCTGCCCTCTTCTTATTTACAACATCACCTGAAAGTGAGAACAGGCATTCGCATGGCACGTTTGTAGCCAGCATTGCATGGTATTTACGTGCCATATGCGCTAAACATTCATATGTCCCTTCATGCTTCAGCCACTGTTCCAGAGGACATGCTTCCATGCTGATGACGCTTGTTAAAAAAATGTGTTACTCATAAATTTTGACTGAACTCCTGGGGGAGAATAGTATGTCTCCTGCTCTGTTTTACCTGCATTCTGCCATATATTTCATGTCACAACAGTCTCGGATGATGACCCAGTGCATGTTGTTCGTGCAGATTTCACTGCAGATTTGACAAAATGCAAAGAAGGTACCAATGTGAGATTTCTAAAGATAGCTACAGGACTTGACCCAAGGTTTAAGAATCTGAAGTGCCTTTCAAAATCTGAGAGGGATGAGGTGTGAAGCATACTTTCAGAAGTCTTAAAAGAGCAACACTCCGATGCGGAAACCTCAGAACCCAAACACCAATACAGAAAGTCAACCTTCTGCTGGTGGCATCTGACTAGGGTGACCACACAGCAAATGTGAAAAATCAGGACAGGGGATGGGGGGGGGGGGGGTAATAGGAGCCTATATAAGAAAGACCCCAAAATCAGGACTGTCCCTATAAAATCGGGACATCTGGTCACCCTACATCTGACTCAGATGATGAAACTGAACATGCGTCAGTCTGCACTGCTCTGGATCATTACTAAGCAGAACCCATCATCAGCCTGGATGCATGTCCTCTGAAATGGTGGTTAAAGCATGAAGAGATATATGAATTTTTAGCTCATCTGGCACATAAATATCTTGCAATGCCAGCTACAACAGTGCCATGAGAACATTTGTTCTCACTTTCAGGTGACATTGTAAACCAGAAGAGGGCAGCATTATCTCCTGCAAATATAAACAAACTTGTTTGTCTGAGTGACTTGCTGAACAAGAAGTAAGATTGAATGGACTTATAGGCTCTAAAGCAGTGGTGGGCAACCTGCGGCCCGCAGGCCACACGTGGCCTATCAGGGTAATCCACTGGCAGGCTGCCCAAAGCTCCCAGTGGCAGCAGTTCGCCATTCCCAGCCAATGGTAGTTGCAAGAAGTGATGTGGGCCGCAGGGACGTGCTGGCCACCACTTCCCGCAACTCCCATTGGCCGAGAATGGTGAACCGCGGCCACTGGGAGCTGCGGGCGGCCGTGCCAATGTAAACAAACTGTCAGCCCACTAGTGGATTACCCTGACGGGCTGCGTGCGACCCATGGACCGCAGGTTGCCCACCACTATTCTAAAGTTTTAGATTGCATTCAAAAATAAAACAGTTATTTTTTTTTACCTAATTTTACATTTGTAAGTTCAACTTTCATGATAAAGCTTTAAAACCGGTGGTATTGTCACACAAAACATTACCATGGCCATCCACTGCTGTTTCCAAAGCTTCAATGTCATTCTCCCCTGTGATCTTAAACCACTAGTCTCATCAGTGGAATTCACTGAAGCCTGCATCACATATAATTCCTTGCCAATATTCACAGATATATTTTTTGATTAAAAAAAAAAAAAAAAATATCACACTTCGGGAGAGAGTTTACAGCTCTGTAAAGCCAGATGCAGATAGGCATAATTCCTAGCTGGAGGCAGAGTCTGACAGCCCAGTCTGATCTAATGCCATCTACAAAAAAAATCATCTTAAAATAAATTAAAAGAACCAATTACAAAAAGAAAATAATACATGAACTACTGAGTTATAAAACATCAGTGAACTTTGGCTTGTGAACTAAGTTTTTTGAGGGGGTCTAAAAGGTAAAAGGGAAAGAAAGAACAGAGTACTGATGATCCAGCACTTCGAAACAGTTCATACCTCTCAGTTCATACCTCAGAGACATGATTTCACGGTATCTGCAAACTCAGGCAGACATTGCTGTATGGGTTACAGTCATGTAACATTTTGGAGGTTTTCTTTGCAACCATACCAGCTAAACAGTTTTAAAAATTAAATCAAACTTTAGATAACAATTGAGAAGTCTATATGCCTCCTTGGCTAATCATATGCCCACTCAAAGGAGAGGAGGGTGCAAGACAGAGCACACCCTTTAGGGAACACTGGGTTAAATATTCAAAACACCAACCTGCAAGTTAGTTTGCCATAGTAGAAAACCGGGTTTCAGAAATTCCAATTTTGGAAGTGGCTAAATTTCCAGAGGATGGAAGACCCATGAGATGAACATGGAAAGCTGAATGGTCTGTCATGTGTGTCTAGTTTCTCAAGGAACCTTCAACATTATCCATTTGGCAATTATGCATTTTCTTGTTCTTAACTGCATAATCCATGGGAGCCTCATGTATTCTCAATCCCACAACCACAGAATTTCCTGCAGAACCCCCAATTTGCCGCAGAAGTATGCTCCAGAATTTAAGCTTTCATAGTTGCAGGATGATCTTCTAAACATCAGCTGAGTTTAGCTGATTCAGTTTCTTCCTGAGCCTGAAAACAGCATGAACCAATAGTAATGAGTGTGTTAATTCTGAAACTGAATGATGATGTCATCAGTACTTCACTATTTCGCTTCTGAGCACTGCATCACAAACCTCCAGCAAAATGCTCATCTCAAAAACCCAGACCACTTTCTATTACTTCTTGGGTACTAAAGTTCCAAATAATCAAGACCTCCAGCTTCGTCCTTAACTTCTCTAACATAGTTACACATTTTCGAATCAAAATACTGCAGCATATGAATATTAAAGTAAAACAGAAGAAACTGAATGCAACATCAAATAAACTAACAAAGGGTACACTTCATTGATTGTATTAGGACAAGTTTACACTACCGCACTACATTGCCGCTGTGGTGCATCTGGTGAAGATGCATTATGTTGATGGGACAGCGCTCTCTCACCGGAATAATTACTCCACCTTCGCAAGAGGTGGAAACTATGTCAGTGGGAGAGTGTCTCCCACTGACACAGCCCAGTGTGAACACCACTTTAAGTCAATGAAACTTACGTCGCTCAGGGGGGTGTCATTTTCACTCCCCTGAATGACATAAATTACATCAACTTGAGCGGTAGAGTAGACCAGCCCGGAGTCATTTTCCTACATTCCTTGGCAATCTCAGATAAATTAAAAATGTGAGGAAACTTCCAGTGTACTATACTGAATACCACAGAAGTCAGGTGAAGTTTGCTGCAGAGTACGCAACTTTTACTTCCGGTATTTATTAGAATAAAGAAACTGCCTTCCTGACATCTTGCATTGTCTGCTCATTGCAGTGAGGTATTTACATCAGTGTATGTAAATGGGAATGGAACAGCAAGGCATCTCCAAGCATGCTGAACATATGTACTCCACTTCCCTGCACACAGAGCCTAAATGTGTTGCAATAGACCAAAATAAATAGGATTGATAATGACAGAGTCCTGTGGCACCTTATAGACTAACAGACGTATTGGAGCATAAGCTTTCGTGGGTGAATACCCACTTCTTCAGATGCATCAGTCTGCATGCAGAAGTGATACATGAGGATTGATGTTAATATAACATATACAAACAAGAAAACTACCTAAATCATATCTTCATTTTATTCTTAAGTAATCAATGGTATTCGTAGTCCAACATGTTTATTATTGGTAGGCCAAGTACAGTACATTGGCCCCAGGACCTACAGAACAATTTTGTATGAATACTACATTTTAGGGCTTCTGGTAACAGGTGTGAATCTAGAGTACAATTTAAGTGTTGACTGGTTCGCCTTGGAATCATATCTACTACATTCATATTTTGTCTGTTAAGTCTGATGCAGAAGTGATAAATTTTTTCCATTACAAGTGAATTACTGTATGTTTGTCTCTCATTTTTGTCACTATATTAAGAAACAGAAATTCCTGCCAAAATTTTGGCTTATTTGTGTTCCTTTGAGGGGGTCTGAGCATACTCAGATTAATGCTAGGAAGATAAAGCAAAGTGCTGAAAGGTCGTCTGTCCAACTGTAGTACACCTTATACAGAAGAGAATGAATGAAATAGTGTATTTCAATTTAAAAAGAATATAATTTTTAAGGCTTCCTTGCATATGATTTGCTAAGCTTTTACAAATAGCCTATGTTTCTCTTACTGTCTGGATTTAACAGGGTCGGCTCTATCCTTTACCACAATCAAGCTGCATCTACACTATAGAGACTACACCAGAATAATCCATGAGCATAGACCCAACCTATTCTTCCTCCAACATAGCTGCGTTTACAGTGGGGTTAGGTCAGCATAGCTATGTTGGTCAGAGAGGTGGTTTTTTTCACATCCCTGATCAATGTAGCTATGTCGACCTAACTTTTAAGTGCAGACCAAGCCTCAGTTCTGCTGTGGCAATTTTGACATAATTAGAGTACAGCTATTTAACAGATTTGTCTCACCATCTCCCTCTAAATCTTGGTATTGGAGTTCTGTTACCACTATAAGTATGCTCCCGGAATACATACAGTAGATAATCATAAGAATCACTTAGGAGACTATTCACCCATAGATGGAGCAGAAAGATCTCCAATCCTTTAAGGCATTTTTAAAAATCTTCAACTTATTTGAAGATATGGTATTCGCCTCAACTTCTCCCTTAGCATAAACTGGAAGATTTAAGAACACAGCATAAGCGGAGGAGAATAAAACACTTGTTTGCCTACATATGGCTGTAACTAAGGCTAGATGGAATTACTGCAGAAACTGAATTTTATACGATGAGTCTAAAGTGCCCTCTGAAGGTATGACAGAAAATTGTAAGTCTAAAATCAACATAACCGAAAAGCAGCGCCTCCTTTACTTACCTGTCAAGACAAGAGGTGACCCGTGCCTGCCAATGGGGGGGAGGGAAGGACGGAGTGAGGGCAGAGGCTTCAGCAGCGTTACTCAGCATGCTCAGTACAAGCCAAGCAACAAATCTGGTGGGGTGGCCGACCCTGCCCCTCTCCTCCCCAATGTGTCCCATCTTCAGTATTTTCCCTTCACGAGTTGACAGCATCACTATTACTCATACAAAAGCATTTTTCTGCACACTCTGCTCCTTAACATCATTTCTTGCAGAAGAAACAGTGTTTTCATCTATCCTAACAAAATTTTTAGAAAAGTTCCTCACTACTGCTATATTAGCAACACTGGGAGCCCTGGAAGCATTGGCTCATTGGACGCCAATGCAATTTTTAACACTGTTCCTCATTGGACGCCAGTGCAATTTTTAACACTGTTAATTAGATGTTAGCTAGCCAACCACAGTCGGGCTTGCATGGATATCATTGCAGGATTGGGACCTGTGACTCAAGAACGCCTTAATGCCAACTGGCAAGGGGGTTACAAGAATATCCTGATTCTGGTTCACCAAAGAATGTCATTTGAGGTCATAAATGAAAGCTAGGGTCACGTTGGTGATTGTTAATATCGTTGGGAAATGTATGTACAGATACTACACATGGAATTATGTATTACTCCAGGGTGAATTCTGCACCAAAAAATTTAAAGTTCTGCAAATTTGTCAAATAAACGTGGAGGCTCTAGCAGGCCACTGGCTGCACAGAGGTGGGAGATCAGTGTGAAGCTCTCCCCTCTCCCTCCCCCGCTCCGCACTCGAGGACACAGACTCAGCGGTGAGGCTGCATCCAACCCTGGCACAGTGCAAGGATCGGGCCTGCCCCAGAAACACTCCAGGGCCATGCCCCTTCGTGCCAGGTGCCCCAGGTGTGGGGAGGCAGGATCCAAGTGTGGAGGGGTTTAGTATGGGGGAACCCAGGTGTGGATTGAGAGGGTTCTGTGTGGGGGCAATCTCGGTGCAGATGGCTCAGTGGGGGATCCGGGTGTGGGGGGAATCTGGATGCACGGGGACTTGTTGGGGGGTTCTGGGTGCAATGGTAATGGGACTCTGCAGGGGGGTCGAGATGAAGGCAGCTGGGGCTCAGCAGGGTGGAGTCTGGGTGTGTGTGGGATAATACTCGGCAAGGGAGTCTGGATGTGGTGGACTCAGTGGGGGGGGGGGGGGGGTCCAGATGCTGAGGGAGTGGGGCTCAGTGGGGGTGGGGTATACAGATGCAGCTGGTTGGGGCTTGGTGGGGTGGGGATCTGGGTGCCGGTGGCTCAATGGGGTGGTCCAGGTGCAGGGGGAGTGGGACTCATCACGGAGGGTTCTGAGTGTGTGTGGGGCTTTGTGGGAGGGTATGAGTACGGGGGCATCTGGATGCACGGGGGTTGGGCGGATAGGGGAGCAGCTGCCTGTACAGGGATCCCTACCCCTGCAGCTGAGGAGTTATGGGTGATTGAAGCAGGGGAGAGTGGGGAGTTTGCAGAGCTTCCTGCAGCTGGGGAAGAAATATGGGGTGTGTCTGACCCAGTCCCAGATGCCATGCAAGGGAAGAGGAAGTCCCGTCCTCGCCAGCCCAGCTGGGACTAGCAGCTGAGCCCGGCCCAGGGTTGGAGCCGCCAGCCGGGTCTTCCCCAGTCCCACCCTCCTCCCCATAGTGATTTACCTCTAAGCCGGCTTCCCTGGGTACCCGAAACATACTGCTGGGGAGGGTTGCAGGACTGCTCTTGTGGCTTCCCTTTGCTTCCCTGTCAGAAAAACATTTTTCTGCGGGGAAACAAAAAAATCTGCCAGGGGACATAAATACTGCACATTTGCAGTGGCGCTGAACTCCCCCAGGAGTAATGTATACTGAAAATATGTTCTTAGACTCTGTCACAGCAGCAATGGAGAAACAGGTGGGTTTTTTTGTCAGAGAAAAGATGTTTATTCACCTGTCTCTCTGTCAGCATCTAAATTAAGCACTGTAAGCTAACACAATGGAGGTACATTTACATGCAAAGTCAACAGAGTGATATGAAGTCAACAAGGAAGGACAGACAGTGAGAGAAGAGAACCTTTACTTGCAATACACTTCAAAGATTTCAGCAACAAAGAAGACACTCCATCATCCTACACCTAGGAAGTAAACGGGCAGTGCATTTATTTTAATTAAAATGGGATCTCAACCAGCCCGGGCTGAAAACCCTACAGAGGACTTTAGTGGTAAGATAAACTTCTTTAGACAGGAGGTTAGCCTGTTAAGTTTAGTCCCTAATAAAACAATCATAACATGCTTTCTAGGTGACCTATTGTTTCCATTATCCTTATTCACTATCTCCTGAATCGTTAATATGTTTACAGAGAAAACAACAAGAAGTTTATCTCAGTATTGTTGTATTAAGCTCAGTGCTCACCCTGAGTTGAATCATAAAACTGGCAGATATACTGTTACCTTGGGGGCAGCAGACCTGATATTTGTGTGAGTGCTCAATGGATAAGGTCTAGACACTACAGAGGAACGTTTCAAAGGGGGTCAGGGACGCAGGGGGACAGGACGACACACACCTAATATTAACCAGTAACACAAAGTAAGGGCTGGCATAAGTGAGGGTGTGCGAGTAGCTAACAAGTTGGTGGCATCAAGGAGCCGACATCCAGTTAAGCACAAGCATTTACTACTGAGGGCATTCTGTACCAAAAAATTGAAAAATTCTGCACACAATATTTTAAAATTCTGCAAAAAAATTTTGTCAAATAAATGTGGAGGCTCCAGCATGGCATTGGGGAGCACAGGCCACTGGCTGCACAGAGGTGGGAGACCACTCTGCAGCTCCCCCCGGGGACATGGACTCAGTGATGAGGCTGCACCCAACCCTGACACAGCGCAAGGACCAGAAACACCCCAGAACCCTGCCTCTCCGTGCCAGGTGCGGGCAGGCAGGCTCAGCAAGCCAGAACCAACTGTGGAGGGGCTTAGTGTGGGGGGGATCTAGGTGTGGGTTGAGAGGGTTCTGGGTGGGGCAATCTGGGTTCAGGCGACTCAGTGGGGGATCGGGGTATGGAGGGACATTGCGGTGACTGGGGGGGGGGATAGAGCTCAGCAGGGGGGGTTCGGTGTGTTGAGGGTTCAGTGGGGGGGTCCAGATGCTGGGGGAGTGGGGCTCCGTGGGATGGTGATCCAGGGGCAGCTGGCTGAGGCTCGGTGGGGTGGGGATCAGGGTGCTGGTGGGTCATCAGAGTGGTCCAGTTGCAGGGAGAGAGGGGCTCTGCGGGGAGGGTCTGGGTGCAGGGGTGAGACTTGGCAGAAGAGTCTGGGTATGAGGGGGTCTGGATGCACGGGGGTTTGGCAGATGGGAGAGCATCTCCCTGTACAGTGATCCCTCCCACTGCAACTGAGGAGCAATGGGTGCAGGAAGCGGGTGGGGAGGAGGGGGAAGAGTTTGCAGAGCTTCCTGCAGCCTGGGGAGAAATCTTGGGGTAGGTCTGACCCAGCCCCGGATGCCATACAGGGGAAGACTAAGTCCTATCCTCCTCAGCCCAGCTGGGACTAGCTGAGCCTGGAACAGGGTAGGAGCCACCAGCCAGATATTCCCCAGCCCCGCCTCCCACCCCACTGTTATTTACATCTGCCGGCTGCCCTAGGCACCCAAACCATACTGCTGGGAGGGTCACATGATCGCTCTTGTGGCTTCCCTTTCCTTTCCCCATCAGAAAGTCATTTTTCTGCAGGGAAGCAAAGAAATCTACAGGGGACATGAATTCTGTGCATGGACAGTGATGCAGAATTCCCACAGGAGTAACAAGCAAGTCTCCCTTACACTGGAGGCAGGGGGCTAACAAGGTGACTCAGAATCCTGGGTACCCCAAGAATCATCACTGGGTCTTAGAAAATTCAGGTAGCAAAATATTTCAACTTCCAGAGAAACCTGTACAATCATGGAGTGGGAGCTGCTGAGGGCAAGGGAACACTACATTTTTTCACCATTCAAGTTACTTTCTATACTCACTCTGTCTTTGTCATGCAGCATGTCTGCATAGCATGATCTGAAAATAAAATAGAATTTACAGATCAAAACATTGCATATTAACCACCACAAAATAAATTTGTTAACAGAGATAAGAATCATCACGGTGAAGCAATTATTTCTAGTGAGTGAGTAAGTTACTGTGACACAGTGATTTGTCCCTTTAAGAGGCTGTTTGGTTCCACACTCCTAGCCTGAAGAATTCAGGTCACTTTATGGTTCTGGGTTTTCCCATTTTGAGTGGCATGCGTATATGAATGAATGGGCTATGAATTAAGTGTTACACGTAGTATAATCTTTTGTTTTTTCGGTTAATTGCTGCAGTATACTCAATCTTGAGCGTTCTTAGAAAAATCAGTACAGAGCAAATACATGCACTTATGGGTGAGTTACTGTCAACAACTACTACTGACAGAGAATGTCAAATGCAATAGGTTAGTAATTAGGAACTGGGGAAAGAAAACCGTATCCTCTTTTTATAGACACCTCTATAGAAAAGGAGTACTAAACACAAACCACCGGGTTGGAGCTGGTTAGTGAGTCAAAATCCTCATGCTATTTAAAGTGGTACTGATAATAGTCAGTGATTTTATACCTATATCTATCTCTAACATACATAAATCACTCAGGTTATTGTCAGTAACAATTTAAATAGTATGAGGATCTTAACATACCAGCCACTGCATTTTCCCCCACACACAGACACCCCCCCCCCCAAACACTTTTTCCCCAACCTGAGGAGAACATGGGTTTTTTAATTTGTCTGATTCGAACACCATTTTAAAAAACCCAACAAGCTGACCCAGTCATTTGATCTCTTTGATCATTACTTTCAACTACCAAAAGGTTGTTACAAGAATATGATCAATGAGAAACCATTATGGCTGGGATTTTCAGAGGAGATTGAGAGTCAGATACTTGACTCCCACTAAATTTTGATAGGATTCAGGCACTTATTTCACTTCAGTGCCTATCAAAATCCCAGCCTAGATAACCATCCATTAATAAAGGAAATGCTTGGGTGAAGCTACTTCAATTAGTATTTTTACAATATTCCACTTGGTATAAGTTAAGATACAGGTGAACTTAGCCTAAATGACTGTCTAAATAATGTTATTAATCCCAGGGGCCACAGGCTTTTTCTGTAAAGGTAAATTTAAGTACTATCTTCATTTCAAATTATTCTTGTTTTAAGTAGTGATGCAGAAAGCCTGCTTACAAAAGTGTTTCCACCCTCCCCTCTACTCACTTATAAAAGATACACACAATTTATTTGAAATTATGTTACCTTCACATTGCATTCATTTTTTTACATTTCATTAATCTGCATCTAAGGAGAGTTCAAGTGTTTCCTCCCATCATACCTTGCAATCTCCTGATGGTAGTCATAGTTCTCATCTTCCTCTAACCATTCCACAGAACCTGTGGTTGGATTGGCCCTTCCACAGAAGACCTTCATAATGGAGCTCAGTTTGTATTCTTTGTGTATTGTGAAGACAGTTTTGTGGAGCTGGCTTCAATTCAAATAATTGCAATTTCTGTCCTGTTATCAGAAACCTGTTTAAACAAAATACAAGTTATGTTATGACATATACTAACTCTTCTTCCTCCCTGTTTTATAGGATTCACTCCCAAGCATCTCATTAGTAAGGCTGCAAGTCTTCAATGGAGATCATGGAAGTGGCGGATCCTATGACTTTCTGGGACCTCCATGACTTCTGCAGTGGCAAGTGCAGCTAACCCCAGCCAGTGCGCCCCACCCCTTTCCCGCAGCACCTACGATTTAGTCAGGGGTATTTATGGGACAAGTCATGGACACAAGATGTGACTTTTTGTTTACTACCAGTGACCTGACCATGACTTTTACTAAAAATAACTGTGACTAAATCGTAGTCTTACTCATTAGTAACCTCCTTCCTCTTCCATCTTTTGCCTTATTCTATTACACTCCTAGCACTTGTAACTTTCTCCCAATCCTTGTATGTCATCGTCTCATTTATGATTACTCACTATGATGCACTTCTTCTGTGAACACTACCAATATGACAATTGAGAAGAGAAATATGTAAGCAAATTTTCTAAAAAATAAAATAAAAATACTAGTAATAAAAAGCTATTTCTAACCTCTCTGAAGTATGTCCCCTCATTCACTGTATGATGTCTTTTAATATTTCTTTATCTAATTCAAAGGATTCTTTATAGCAGGATCTTGTCTTGTTTTCTTCTGTTTTTTTACAAAGATGGAGCACAACAAAAATATATATAACCTATAAAAACCATGCATATGGTGAAGAAATTAGTAATTTGACACAAACTGAAGAGCAACATACTGTGCAACAAGATGATAGCTAGTCCTGACTCCTGATGGACAGAGATTGTGCCACAAGTACTCCTGGTTCTTTTTGCGGATACAGACTAACAGGGCTACTACTCTGATACAAAGACTTGTATGAAGATGAGACCATGTAACCTCCTATAGGGGATTCTTTCAAGACATAGCATTTATTCTATTCTGTATAGGTTCTTGTACTAGGCACATCACTATAGTGGCTTGGCATTAAGCAATGTGACTACACTTCTGTAGTGTGTTGTTTGTTGTCTATACAATAATGGAAGAGAGAACAACACACAAGTTCAACAATATAGATAATATATCAAAAAGTCAACACGCTTTTTGTAACTTATCTATGGCAAACCATAAGTGGTTTCTTACACGTTTTGCAGAACTGTTTCTTAGAGCTTGCTACACTATCTGCAAGTAAGAGTTTAAATAAACACCACGTTAAACACTGAGCACTAAAAACCACCCTAGAATTCCACTTCAACTCCTCTTTCATCGTCTGTTTTAGGTTTTTAAAAAATAACTCTGAGCGCAGCATTTCTGAAAGACACAGAAACAGCAGCTGTGACAAACTCCGCTTGGTCACGGAAGAGACAGAGAGGGAAATGGCAACGCACCCCCACTGACAGGGAAAACACGCCCGGGTGCTGCGGAGCCCCGAAGGGCGCAGAGCAACTCAAACCCTACGTCTCAGGTAACACTTTCCGCCCACCGCTCTCCCGGCCCCTGGCGCCTGTACTGGACGCGGCAGCTCACGGGCAGAACCAAGGGAAGGGGCCTCATAGCGGGCGGGTGGAAGATGGCGGCGGGAGCCCGGTGGCTATCAGCGGCCCTAGCACAAGAGCAGGGGGCTCCCCGTTCCCGGGAGCAGGGAGGGCCCGGGGGCGCGGTACCGGCTTGCGGAGCGGCACGGGCGGAGGCCCCGCCTTGCGAGGGCGCAGGGAGCCACGGGCATAGCCCAGCCCACCCAACGGGCCGGCTATCCGAGCCCCTCCCCTCGGGGCCGGCGCCGCATGGCGGGGCGGCCGATCCTTACCGCCCTGTCAGGCTCGCGAACAGCCGGCCACCATCTTCCCAGACTGCATTGCGGCAGTCACCAGCCGGGAGGAAATGAACCGCACGCGACTAAGGCGCGTGAAGGGGGCGGGGCTTCTAGTCCGGACCCCGCCCAATAGGGGGCGGGTTAATGCATAATTTAAAAGCCCCGCCCACAGGAGGCGGGGTCTAGAGGGTGTGCCGCGCGGTCCGCGGCGGGTTTCTATCCCAGCATACTGCGCGGCCCGGCGGCCGGCATGGAGCGCGCGGCGGTGCTGCGTGTGAAGCGGAAGCGCGGCGGGTCGGAGCCGGCCGAGGCCCTGGTGATCGCCTGCAAGCGGCAGCGCAGCGAGCCGGGCCCCGCGGCCCCGCGCGACCCGCTGGAGAAGAGCCTCTTCAAGCTGGTGGCCACCGTGTCCTCGCAGGTACCGCGGGGCCGGGCCCAGCGCCGGGGTTCCTGCCCTGCCCCGCAGCGGGGCTCCCCGCAGCGCCTCCCGCAGCGGGGCTCCCCGCAGAGCACCTCTTTAGTTGCGGGAGCTCTCCCCTCCCCCCCAGCCACTGCCCTCCGCCTCCAGGCTGGGCCAATCTGCCTGGCCCCCGGAGCCCAGCCTCGTAGTGAACGGGCTTTTCTGATTGCTAAGTGCCCATTAAACATCTCCTGCCTAACCAGTCCTGCCTGTGTGGGCACCGGGCACCCCTTTGTCCTGCCCATGAGCTTCCTCGGGTGATGCCACTGCTTCGTCATTGGCACCTAAAGACCAAGCCCAGAGGAGGGGGTGGTTTCATGTTGAAAACTAGTCCACCTCAAAAAGTGAATTATGCTTTGGGTCCTCCACCTGCCTCAAAGTCCCCCTACCCATTTTAATGTTTTTTTCTCCATAATCCTATTTTAAATGTCTTTCTGCCCCCATTGTTGCCTGTAAGTGCTGTGCAAATGCAGAGAGATTTACTGAGAGAGGTGGTAAGGGTCCAGTGTAAAGGGCTAAAATATTTGAGTCTTTCCTGGAGGGATTGACCCAACTAGTAGTGATGGGGAAGCTGTACTTCCACTACTGGGTTCCTTGCTTGTGGACTCCCACCAAGCTCACTTCTCTCTCTGGTACTTTTTGACATCTATATGTAGCCATTAGGTGAACTAGTCAGACAACATGGACTCAGATGTCAGCAATATGTAGATATGACAGTTCAGCCTATCGTTCACAACATATGACCACCAAGATGGCCCAGGACTTGGACGAGTTCAGCTCTTGGATAGAAAAATAGCTGGCTGAATGCGCAAGACAGAAGTGTTGCTGGTGGACAGAGAAGCATTTTGAAGAGTTCACAGCCATGGTGTGGTCTCATTTGATTGAGGTACACACCCACAATCGGTCAGTTCAGTGCATAGGTTTGGAGGGCTCTTGAATTCCTCGCTGAAATAGTCATGTAGCAGTATCCATGAGTAACACTTTATATTATCTCGTGTGCGTGGGTGATTGTCTCATCTTGGTGCACGCTGACCTCTGTTACCATGCCTTTGTCACCTCTCAGCTGGACTACAGCAATGCTTTGTACCTGGCCCTGAAACCTTTAGCGCTTAGGAAGTTCCAACTACTACAGAATGCTGTAGCATGTCTCCTCAGCAACACAGGCTACCACAAGCATATTGGACCTCTCCTCTGCTCTCTACGCTGGTTTCTCATAGAACTTCAAATTAAGTTCAAGGTCCTAGCCCTTATTTTTAAAGTACTTCATGGCCTGAGCCCAGGATACATAAGACCAACTGAAACTCTGGGATGAAGACAGTGTTTGACAGCCGCTGGCACAATGCAACTCCCTGCAATGAGGGTAAAGCTCATCTGTGCAGAAGACAGAACTTTCTCGGGGACTAGCCTGAGCCTGAGACTATGGAATGAACTCCCCCAAGACCAAGGACCATCACAAACCTCACCACCTTCCACTTCAAGCATGTTTTTTTGACCTTGTCTTCTCTAACAAATACATAGTAATAACTTTATATTCCAAACAACCCACTGTACCATAACAAGGCACTCCACGGCGCACACGTCTCCTGAGTGGTGGATAAGAGAACAAACAGGAGGTATTCGTCATGTTGGTTAATGCACTGCTGGAAGACGTGCAGATACAATGATGTGTGATATAAGAACCTATATAGAATAGAAATAGATTAGACTTGTCAAATGAACAAAGAAAACAACCAGTAGTAAAATTTTTTGACTTGCATCTTTCAGTTTATTCCAATCTTAGTAACTGCTTGTACCTATTGGGTTCCGGGAAGTGGGCGGGCAGAAGCCCGCCCACTGCTAAAGGACCCCCCCTAGTTTAAGGGGAGGATCCACAGGACCTGGAATCCAAATGAGTCCGGGGGACAACTAATGAAATAACAGGGTCAGGGGTGCGGTCACAGGGTTAAAAGAAGGGAGCCTGACGGGGACACCGAGCAGAGAACCCCGGACAGCGCCCACTGCTCCTCAAAGGCGTCAAGGGAGCCAGCGGACGCCGCCCAGAGGAACTCTGCTCGGATGCGTGACAATAATAGGCACAAAGCTCAGGGAGGAGAGTGATTCTGTTTAAGTCAGTGGTTTGACTCCTTCCCCCCCCTCCCCCTTTCTTTCTCTGTCCAGAATGAACCTGTTCAGAAGTATGTACAAGAAGCTATTACTCGAGATAAAGCAGCAGAGATTCTGCGACCCTCTTTAGGAAGCACTCAAAGAATCATTCAGGACCTTCGCTCCTCCAAGCAGGTGAAGAGGCAGGAAAACCGGTACCGCATCATAACCAGCCATCGGCCAAACTGTGCTGAAAGAGAAACAATTGCGCTTGGCACAAATGGCGAGGAGACAAATGAGGGTGCCAAACTGGACCCTGAAGCAAAAAAAGACACTTCACAACAAGGGAGCACTGCTACTTATGGTAGTTCAAGTTATTTGGGGGAATTCCAGTTGTTTGATGTAGTACAAGAGGAGGAAGTAGAGAGAGACCCCAATATCACTGCAGCGGACACACAGGTTGGTATTGAGACTTGTGCACTACTGACTAGCCAAATTAAATGACATTTTGGTGCAGTAAAATTGCATAGATGGGTATACTGGAAAGATTCTTGCCAGTGATTTTGAATCTATATTGTTTAGACAATATAAAGGCATTAACTACACACTTGAATGCTGGAGGATTAAACCTAGCCTTAGCAAAGTATAGAAGAGGCGGGTGAGGTGGGTCTTACTACTTAAGTCCTGGTGAGAAGTGCAGCCTCCTGGAATAATCTCTATGGCAGAGCCAGTGGGCAAACTACAGCCCGCGGGCCACATCTGGCCTGCGGGACCGTCCTGCCTGGCCCTTGAGCTCCCAGCTGGAAGGCTAGCCCCCGGCTCCTCCCCTGCTGATCTGCCAGCGCTCTGGGAGGCGGGGCTGCGAGCTCCTGCTGGGCAGCACGGCTGCAAGAGCCGCCGGCCTGCCCCAGTGCTCTGACTGCGTGGCAGTGTGGCTGGCTCCAGCCAGGCAGCGCGGCTGCCAGCTCTGGTGCTCTGAGTGGCATGGTTAGGGGGCGGGGAGCGGGAGGGTTGGATAAGGAGTAGGAGGTTCCGGGGTGCAGTCAGGGGACAGGGAGCGGGATGGTTGGATAGGCATGGGAGTCCTGGGCGGCCTGTTGGGGTAGGGCTGTCAAGGGACAGGAAGCAGGGGAGGGTTGGATAGGGGGAGGGGTCCCGGGGGAGTGGTTAGGGTCCTGGGAGGGGGCGGTCAGGGGACAAGGAGCAGGGGGGTTGGCAGTCGGGGGTGGATGGGGGTGGGGGCCAGGCTGTTTGGGGAAGCACAGCCTTCCTGGCCCTCCATACAGTTTCAGAACCCCGATGTGGCCTTCAGGCCAAAAAGTTTGCCCATCCCTGCTCTATGGGGTAGGGGAGGGTGCATGGATTTCTATTGGTGTCTTCTCTGGGCCCTAGGTGGGGGTTTAATCTCTCAAATAAGCCTCTGGCTAATAGATGTATAAAACTCAAAAGCTTCACCCTGTTTAGTTGCTAGAAAGGAGGAGCTGTGTGTCCATGTCCCCAACTCTTCAGAATCCTCTGTCACCTGCAAAGAAGGCTGGTGGAGAGAAGAGGCCTCTGCTTCTTTGACTGAACCTCCCCCTTCTGAATAACTCCAACACCTGCTTCTACTGATGCTCATAGTTCCCTCAAACAGCAGCAAAGTGAGATTGATATGGTACTTAAGGAATTTGGTTTCACAGCTGCTATTTAAAAATAGCAATCTGAGCCACTTTATTTTAACTCTGCTGCTTGGTAAGTCTGCGCAGCAGTAGGGACATGGACTCTTCCTGTAGACTTAGGAAAACACTATCTGTTTATGTTTAGTTCACACTTGGAAGATTATTTTAGCAACTCTGATTAGAAATAGTACACATTTTTCTGAAATTAATGCTTTAGGCCCCTGTGCTTGACACTCTTCTCACTGATGAGTAGAGTTTTTTGAGCTTTACATGTTTTTAGTGTGGTGAGAATTTTTATAATCTTGCGATCATCTTGCACCCATATTTTAAGTTGCAAGAATCTCTGCTCAGTTTCTGGTGGAATTCTAAGTGTGAAGAAGTTGTCTGTTTCCCATGGTTGCTATATGTACAGCACATTACAAATCTTCTAAACTCTTTCATGATTGTCGCAGGTCACAGAATATTGTGCTTTTGTGGGGTGGGAGGAGGGGTGATATTGAAGGAAGCATTGTATTATAACATGTATGAGAATAAATCCATTCAGCATTTTCATTACCAATGGATTACAGCTCTGAGAACATGAAAACTTTCCATGTTAGAGAGAGAAGTAAACATCAGTGTGGGTAAGGAGAATGTGGTAACTGAAAAACAATTGAGCAACTCCAGCTGAAAATGCTGCATCTTGATAAACAGCTGGCAGCTCAGTGCAATAATAAATTGTTTTTGATTCTGAACCATTCCCATCCTAGAATAAGAGTGCTTGTCCAATTGACTTGTTTAGCCTTACACAGCATTCAATAATATTTGTACAACACAGCACTCAAAGTGCACGTTAGCTTCTTTTTAAAAAAATACAAAAGCATTCTGTTCAGATTAGACTGCTTGCAGCTATTGCCCAACTCTAAATAAACATTGCCCATTCCCCTCAGTCAGCTTCAATCTCTCCCCCCCCCCCCCCCAATAAAAAAGCCTAATAAGCATGAGGAAAGCAAGGTGGGAAGGCATAGTGGCTCTCAAAATGTGACTCAGCAGGATTTGCTTTTAGGATAGAAAATAGGAACTATAATGTGCAGTCAAAATCCCAGCTTGTGCTAGATACGGTCTCATCTACTTATTCGTCTTGTTCTTGTGTGTGTTTGAGGTTGGACCTCAATTCAGTCCTCAGGAACAGTAGTAGCTGCACCTCTTTGGCATACAAAAAGGTAGAGATTTAACCTGCCCAATTCATTTCTTTTCTCAAATACAGAAGTGCTTTTAATATGGAAATATCATTAATGGTTTGGAATATGAGGCTCCACAAATCAGCTTTGTCCTTCTCTGTTGCATTTAAAAGTTGCTTCTGAATTAGAACTTAAAGTGCAGAGCAGTGCTACCTGCTACTGGGACTGACCAAACAGAGGTAGAATTATGGCACCGCAAACGCCCAATAGCATCGTTACGAATAAATCTTAACTGTGAGGTGTCTAGGCAAAAAAAATTCAAACCAGGCCAGCTTTTGCTTCATTCTCCCTTTCCCTCTCCATTTTCCCTTATTCTGTAGATGTTCGGATGGGGGTGAGAGAGGCTGTCTTACTGGTTTCCCTATTGTCACCTCAGAATTGACTAAATAGTTCAGAAAACACTCGAACTTGATGGGGTGGGATTTCTTTTAAGCACCTGTTCCAGCAAGAGGAGAGTTTGTGCCAACCTAAATGGAATTGAAACAGTGGGCCTGCCAAAGCCAATAATTTGCAAATGGCTCTGGCTATGCGGAAGAATCTGCCGGAAAGTTTCTTCTCCTGTGAATGTGGAACACAAACAATAGGGGCAGCCTCAGCGGGTCCAGCAGCCTTTTCCTGTCTTTTGGACTTGTGTTCATTGGTCTCATATTTATAGGGGAAACAATCTAAACTTTTCTGTAGATGTCATTATTTTACCTATTTACATACATAACTGCACAATTCTACTACAACAGATGTTACTGTAATAGAACAGTGTCATACTGTACAAAATATTTAACTATTCACTTTAAGCATGTGCATCCACTTGCACAACTATGTATTAAATCCTATCTGAGGCAGACAAACTTTTGTAGTGTATTAACCATCTATTTAAAGAGTAATGTGTACATTAGTGATCTAAGTTTGATTATAGATTTCATGAATAAAACTGCTTTTTTTTAGAAGCAACTACCATCTTTGCAAGGTGAACTCTGGACATTTCCACTTTTTTCCCCAGCAACAAAGATATAAGAATAAGGCAGCATAACCGCTGGTGATCCACATTTGGACGGGGGGGGGTTTGTATAATTTTTGTCACGAATATAAATTTGTACATGGATGGTGGAAGTTCAAAGTGGATTATATTTTAACCATGGAACACATCCTTATATTGTGTACCGAAATATCTCGAGAAAGAGAGAAACATTTCCATTGTAAAATAACAATTTTCAGTTGTATGTACCTTGCCCATAATTTTAGTGCTAAGATTCTTTAGTGTAAAATATCTGTTCAGAATCAGGTTTCTTTGAGGAAAAGCCTGCTTTTTTTAAAAAATAAAAAAAAACTGATCTAATTTTGTCTTTTAACTGAAAGCAATGAATTTTCAAATGCTTGAAAACTCTGCCTTCAACTTGCAAATGCCCAAAAAATATCACAAAGAATAAACTGGCAGGGCCAGTTTCATGTCAGAAAGAGGGCACATGGGGTGGTCAGTTTGTCCCTGGAGCCTGTTCCTGATGTGGGGGGGTGGCCTTTTTTTTTTTTTTTTTTTTTTTTTTTTTTTTTAATAGCTGCATAGATGTGAACTTAAGGCCCCAAAAAAGCTTTTTGCAATATTAACATGAAATTGCTTTGCAAATAAATTAAAGACTTCTTGCAAGTATGGAAAACCTACCAACTTTGAACATATGAAACCCTGAAATGGAAATTGACTTCTGTTTTTGTTCAAGTTGAATGATGCAAAAAGCAAACAATTCTGTTTAATATTAAGGGCTGTTGTTGACACATGAGTTAATAAAGGGGGAGTCTGATTAGAATAACTCAGGTTTTTATGCACAGTGTATAGCACTGGTCTTGACCTAACAAACAGTCCTTGGATCTAGCTTATGTATCCTTTCTACAAATAACGCCTTGAGAATCACTGTGGAGACAGACACACACACACTCTCTCTCCCCCCCCCCCCCCCCCGAATTATCCATGAATAAACCAGACACAAGACAAGGTAACTTTCCAACCTGTCCCGTTTGCTTTGAATCTGACTTACTATCTACAGTAAACTAAAGGTGAAAAACAAGTTAAACAGTTTACACAGCAAGGTAGCAGTAGTTTCAACTTTCTCTCTTTTATAGCTGCCTCTACCCTTCATTTATAAAATGCTGTAGCAGGAAAATCACACCAGTGCTACTGCTTCTATCTATAGAAAGCCTACCATGGCTTAATTTTCTGACTGTATTTGAATTTGTTACTTATGGGTGATATGGAGTCTGAGTTACAGTTACATGCAAATAATCTCCACTGGATACCCTCTCCCTGCCTACCGAATTAACGTGTGAAGAGCCCTCCCTCCAAAACAAAAACATTTGCAATCTAAAGCTTTCAATAGTAAAACTTCTAAATAACTTGCAGAACGTTTTTACTTTGCCCTATTTGGGGCATTTAAGGATAAATGTTTTATTTGTAGCTCACTTAAAAACTCGCCATATGTGACTTCAATGAAATATTGGTGGTGATTTTTTTGATAACAGAAAACTGATGATCCAGATGTGATTCTTTGCAATGCAGTAGAAATGATCCGTGAGCGTTTAACTGTATCTGAGAATGAAAAAGCATCAGAACACCATGTGAAGGAAGATGATTATGTTTATGATATTTACTACATGGAAACAACTACTCCTGGCTGGATCCAGAACATCCTCTCTGTGCAGCCTTACACACAAGAATATGAACTGGTAAGGATGAGAAAATCAAAAACCATACTTAATGTAGTAATGAAAGAAGCTAATGGAAAAAAACATGCTTCAATTACATTGTCCTAGTCTGAAAATCATGACCATGCAAAAT
This sequence comes from Chelydra serpentina, assembly GCA_037349315.1. Taxonomy (NCBI): domain Eukaryota; kingdom Metazoa; phylum Chordata; order Testudines; family Chelydridae; genus Chelydra; species Chelydra serpentina. The sequence goes on along the minus strand of JBAIAC010000026.1, from coordinate 9,894,112 downwards.
GGCAATTTGTAGCTTAATTACTTTTGTATCAAATGTGCTTTTTCTAACTACCAGTCCTGCAAACTCAACCTGGGTTCTTTCCATATTGGCATGGAAAATTATGCCCGACAACACGCCTGTGTAACTCCCATTGTCTTCATTGTGTTTGCACAGGTGTAACTAATTGGAATTTGGTAAACAATGCACAAGGAGGAAAATAATCTGGGTCATTCATACTTCAGTTGTGTGGGTCTCTAGGACTAACCGTAGTCTAACTTGCTTCTTGTTGACCAGCTATGACTACACACAAGGTGGCACAAAGAGGGCCAAATTAAGGTTGCATAGGCAGCCTTATTTCTGGCATTTCCTAATTTGAGTACTTACCCTTAAACTATTAAGGTTTCAGTCAAGTTTTGTGCACTATATATAATGAGAGAACTGTGCTTTGTGTGTGATGTGATTTCGTATTTCAACAGTAGGAGCTGGTAAGAAGTTTTTTCATTGCATATCCTCTGATCCATTTGTTCCCTTTGCCAAAATTAAACACTGCTTTATCACTTTTCAAATCAAATAGCTAACTTTCCCCAAAACTACTATTCATTCAACCACTTAAGTACAACTGGAGTGGGTGGGATTAATTTTGCAATTTCAGCAGTGCCCAAAATGGGTAATGGTGCAACCACATCAGTGGTGTTCTATTTGGATAGTTTTATTTCCTTAACACAGTACTAAATATTGCATGCACTAACATAAGTTATGCCAGACCCAAACAGACTGTAGTCTGCCCATTGCAGCTACAATACATCATTTTAACTCTTGGATGGCGTCACTGTACCTAAGTATCACTAGTGAATATTTTTTTCTTCCTCATCTTATGCTATGTAGACTGATAGAGAAATCACGTAGTTTTTCTGTGACTTTTTTCTCCTCTGAACAGACCTTTCCCTATTAAAATGTAGGTAGATGATGATCATATTTCAGAAGAAATATATGATGATGAAGATGATGAGAACAATGAGAATAACTGGCGTAATGACTATCCTGATGAAGATGAGTTCCTTCCCGAGGAAGGTGAAGACCGAGAAGGAAGAGATGGAGGTATTTCATTGTCCATAGTACCTGCCCTTCTGCCATTTAGGGGATGAGGCTTAAATCTTCTGATGGTGCTCACTTTTGCTAGCTATAATGTCACAATCTAAGGAACAAGTTAAGATGGAATCATTACTGAATGGGGATGTTCGTGAGGAATGGGAGGGTTCATTAAATTGGAGACTTCAAAGGTAGTCTTCAGTGATCTGTTCCACAAATATCAGTGGATGCTAGGAATAAACTCTTCCTCATTTTCACGCATCTCATACTCTAACAAGTATTGGCAAGTTGTTAACGTACAAAAAGTACAGTAGAACTTCTCAATTCCTGTAAGTCTTTCAGTGTTGTGAAAGCCCATTAGAACTGAGGTGATGGAGACTTCTGCAAACCCTTCTTTCCATGAAAAATCTTAGGGAACAAAGGGAAAATACTTCTACCTGGCCCCTTTATGCCATATGAAGTAACCTGTATTAGTGGATTCTCATTTGATGTTTGTCTTAAATGGATGAACTCATCTTTAATGGCTGACTGAGGATTTTCTCCATTAGATATCCATATCAAGCTGCTTTTACTATCAAGAGTTGCACTATAAGGCACATGAGGTTTGGAGACTAATTCAGTTCCTAACTCTTGCCGCTGATCTTGGGCAAATCCTGTTTTCCTGTTATTAAAATTGAGACTTCTTAGCTACATTGAAACCCTCAGTTAAAAGATGCTTTATGTGCAAAGTTAGCATCACTGCCTTGAAAAGGAGTACAACTCAAAACTCATCTGATACAGAACTTGTAATTCTTTGGCAGTGGGCAGGTCGGAAGCTCTTGCATTACTATATAAAGTTGAGTATTTAATAGTTCCTGAATCATAACTGATCTTTAACTACAAAGAGATTTTAACATGCAGTTTGAAGCATTTAATGTTTTCTCTCTAGAATCTGAGGATGGGAGCTTCAGTGATGAAGATGGCAGGGGTATCAGGAGCAGACCAGGGGTCAAATACCACTGTGATATTCTGCGGGAGTTTGAATATGATGGGGTCCAGGACTTAGATTCTGATTAACACTAAATAATCTGAATACTAGCATACTGCCTGCAGAGTATTATTCTTGACCTCCCTGCAAAAGTCCAAAAAATTACTGCTGCTTTTGGTAGCTCTTTATGGAAATGTTGAGGTGAGACCTCAAAGAAGGAAAAGCATTTCCTTCTGGTAAAACAAATAGCTTCCTACTGTTGTACAATATGCCACCTTTTAAAAGGAAACTGTCCTTGTCCATCAGTTTGATCTGTAGACTTGATATTGTATTTGATTATATACATTAAGCCTGAAGTGGCCATTTTCTAACCTGAGCCATTGGGAAAATAGAAGTCTGCAAAAATTGAACTTTCTGGCATGAAGTTTGCTAAAAAAATAATTTTGTACTTAAAATCCAGGAAGCATCTGCAATTTCAGGTTGGTAGTATTTAACCCCGTGAGTGTATGTTAAGTAAAGCAAGTCATTCATAATGTGACTTTTCATCCAGTAGCAAATTTGTTTGAGTGAAAGATGCATTTTCTGATTTGAGTATTACAAATGATGGCAAGGAGTAGAGAAGCAATCTTGGCTTTAAGACAAAAGCTGCATTACTATCCTAAGAGCTGCTGTCTCTGTATAAATGAAAAGAATTGTCGATCTCTAGACATGTCCTAGGGCTTTTTGGCTGGACCCCTTTTCCTTTGTATCACTGAAATAGAGTAATGTAAAGTATTTATACACTTGAATATGTAAATAAAAATTTGATTTTTTGAATTATTTTGCTGTAAATAGCCATTTCTTTAAAAGACCTTGGATTCTACCCCTTAACTGAACTAAAAGATTCTAAATGCTGAAATGTAAGCCGCCTTCAGCAGTGAGTAGCTCTAATAGGGACATCAACTTCTATACAAAGCTACAATAAAGTCATCTCTGTATAAATCAAAATCTGATTGTAGGCCTCAGATGATTAGTATACACACCTGTTTTCATCTTCTGCTCCTCCAACTTTGTCTTGTTCTCTTAACTCAGAATGGTAGATCTGTGCAGTAGAGACTGTTTATTTTGTAGGGAAACCCATGAATATATGAAGGCACTATAGGACATCAGCTTTTCCTAACCTTAATAGTATAATACAATACTACCACAAGAACCATGCTAAGTGGTTAGTGGGACTCAGTTTAATTAGTTTTAAGTTACTTTGCCATCATCACAGCTGGGGTGGAGTTTTGTGTGTGTGTGTGTGTGTGTGTGTTTTCAACATACTTACTTTCCTAAGCTATTGGACAGACTATTTTGGGGCAGCTGGTCTGGTAGCTGGTGCCTACATTGCAGTAGCCCTTTCTCTTCCCACTTGGGATAAGGGGATTTATGTAAAACTCATCACGGTCTCAGGGTTGTTATGGCCTTCTCGTATCAGACATTCCCATTGCTGCAGCCTTCACCTTCTAGATTTTAATGGTAAAGCGCCAATAGGGCAGAATTAGTTATCAGTGCACTCAAAAGTGGTACTTGAAATTGAGGAAGAAGCAAATACAGTTTTGTGGCTATTTCCCTTGCACTAGTAACTAATAGGACAGTAGTGACTGTACTGACAGCAAAACAACTTTTAGAGAGACAAGGTGGGTGATCTTTTATTGGACCAACTGTTGGTGAGAGACAACCTTGTCTCTAATATCCTGGGACTGACATTGATACAACACTACATACAAACCTACTTCTGTCAATACCAAACTGAAATACAGGTTTTTGTGGTGTATAACTTGTGAAGATTGGCCACAAACATCAACTAGCATTCTCTGCTAGAGCTCTAATGAAGTCCTGTGGGAGAAGTTACACTAAAGCAATGCCAGGACAAAGAAGAGAGTTCAATAAATTACTCAGAGCTATTCCTACTTGTGGGAATGAGGTTAATGTCTTTAAAATAGTAACTTCGAGTGATCTGTTGAACTCTATTCTTTGTCCCAATTCAGTCCCTGGCATTCTACAATCAAGAGTAGTTAGGCAGCTAGTGGGGTAGCAAAGGGTGCACAGGCATATCAGTGGTCTAGCAATGTTCACTAAGCCAAATATAGTGTCTCCACTATGATTTTTTGGGAGACCTGGCTTGAGGATTAGAACTAGTGTTACTTTTTTAGGCCATGAAAGTTTGAGAAATCCTCTAACCTGTTTGTGGAATTTGGAGGTCAGCATGATTTTTGGCCATTATCTAAAACTAGGGAAAGGATTTATTGCCTTGTATACAAGACTTCTGAAAATACAACTGTGGTCTAGGATCAAATAAAACTAAAGTCTCAGGTCTCATCTTACACGTCTGCCTCAAAAAACTCTCATTTTCCTTTTCTAGCTTTGAACAGTGCCTGCTAATAATCCACTCCTCCTCCCCCATCCCCATCATCCTTCCTCTGTCAGTATTTCCTTAGCATTATTTCTTTTTTTTCCTTGCATTTAAGTACAGGAGAGGCTATGTTGTGGTTAATAGAACACTGATTAAGTGATTTTAAATTAATGAAAACTATTGCATTTATCAGAATCTCAGGTTTATAGCACTACTGTGAGGAGCACTTAATTCCCATCACTGAAAAGGACTTCAGCATAGTGGAATTTATGAGACTGTATTTTTTCATTTAAAAGTTCACGCCTATCCTAAGCCCTCACAGAAACTATGCACAAAGTTCTTAATAAAACCACAGCCTGTTGGAGAGATCTTGAACTGCCTACTATAATCCTTTAAACAAATCTCAAACTTAAAATGTATGGAATTTGTCATAATAGTACATTGGATTGTAATAAGCCACAGCAAGGTTTAAGTGTTAAATGCCACTTTTTATTAAATGGTCAGATGAAACAAGGAAAAGGTTTGAGGTTTAAATAAACTCCTGGACTGGACTTCGCTTCAATTTACTAGGAATAAGATGGAAAATTAAAAGTACTGCTTTCTAAACCTAGCAAAAACCTGCAAGTTTACATAAAAATAAAACCACAATTGAGACAAGGTAGAAGTTATGGCACACTTAAAATAAGTGCCAAAGAACTAAATACCTCTGATGTTGTTTTAAAATATAGTTGGAGATGTTAGACTCCAAAAGAGAGAACTTTTCAATTCAGTGTGGTGTGGGTTTGATGGAATTTATTTTAAACCTGACTCTTCAACTACAAAGAAATAAATCAGCATGGAATAGAAAGTAACTAACATTGCAAGGTTCCCGTTTACCTAGTTTAAAAAAAAGACAGTTAAATAAGTTGATGTACATAGTAAAAATTTTCTAACAAGATTGCAAAACAGGCTCATCCCACTGTGTGCTATAAAGAAGGCACGATACAAGGCCCATTTTTGCAGCTTTATTTCTTCTTAATTCAGCTATAGCTGCAACAAAATTGGTTTTATAGTATTTGAACGGGCTGCTAACGGAGTTTCGAGAGGGAGGTGGGAAGAGGGCAAGGTACACTTGCCATTCTTTAAAACCTTTAACCCAAACTATAATAAAAACCTGATTTAAACAAAAACCCTATAAGCCGAGGTAGCTGTAGGAGACAATGCAGGCAGAAGCCCATCAGCAGAGTGGGGGCTATCCTGTTTATTGCGCTCAGTGTAGCATGTATGATTACCTGCCCTGTGGGTGGGTGGCGTATGTGTGCATTTGGTGCAAGGAGCTCCTGGCCCTCAGAGACCGCATATGGGCTTTGGAGGCCAGGGTAGCAGAACTAGAGGAGTTATGGGAGGCAGAGAGGTATGTTGATGAAGCTTTCCGGGACACTGTAGATTTATCCCACCTCCGGTCAGACAGCCCCTGCGCTGTTAAGGAGGATGAAAGGCTCAGGGAAGGAGAGGAGTCAACAGGAGCAGAGGGAAACTTCCCATAGTTGGGACCCTCCTTCCAGATGATGATAGGGTATCCTCTCGCACTGAGGTCACCTCTCTGGGGGAGGGAACTCCAGTCATTAGGAAAAGGCAGGTGTTAGTAATGGGAGATTCGATCATTAGAAACAGAGATAGCTGGGTTTGTGATGACCGGGAGAACCGTATGGTGACTTGCCTGCCTGGTGCGAAGGCTGCTGATCTCTCAAGGCATCTAGATAGACTTATGTGTAGTGCTGGGGAGGAGCCGGTGGTCATAGTACATGTAGGTACCAATGACATAGGGAAGGGTAGGAGAGACGTCCTGGAGGCCGAATTTAGACTGCTAGGAAAGAGACTGAAATCCAGGACCTCTATGATGGCATTCTCAGAAATGCTTCCAGGTCCACGTGCAGGGCCAGGTAGGCAGGCAGAACTTCAGAGTCTCAATGCGTGGATGAGATGATGGTGTAGAGAGGAGGGGTTTAGATTTATTAGGAACTGGGGAAACTTTTGGGATGTGGGAGCCTATACAGGAAGGATGGGCTCCACCTAAACCAAAGTGGATCCAGACTGCTGGCACTTAACATAAAAACTGCTCTGCAACCTTTTTAAACTAAGAGATGGGGGAAAGCCGATTGCTGCAGAGGAACACGTGGATTGGACAGAGATTTCTCTTAGAGGAGAGTCTATTGATAGAGATTCTCTAGGCTTCAGTCAGGAAGAAAGGATGGAAGAGGATAAAGTATAGGCCAGATCAGACGAGAAACAGTCACATAAAAAGAATCTGACATCAGAAAAGAGCAGACAAACCGTGACAAGTTTTTAAAGTGCTTGTACACAAATGCTAGATGTCTAAATAATAAGATGGGTGAACTAGAGTGCCTCGTGTTAAAGGAGGATGTTGACATGATAGGCATCACAGAAACCTGGCAGAGTGAGGACAATCAATGGGACACAATCATTCTGGGGTACAAAATATATCGGAAGGACAGAACATGTCGGGCGGAGGGGGAAGTGGCACTATATGTGAAAGAAAATGTAGAATCAAATGAAGTAAAAATTTTAAATGAATCCACATGTGCTATAGAATCTCTATGGATAGTAATTCCATGCTCTAATAAGAATATAACATAGGGATCTATTATTGACCACCTGACCAGGACAGTAATAGTGATGATGAAATGCTAAGGGAGATTAAGAACTCAATAATAGTGGGGGATTTCAATTATCCCCATATTGACTGGGTACATGTCACCTCAGGACGAAATGCAGAGACAACATTTCTCAATACTTTAAATGACTGCTTCTTGGAGCAGCTGGTACAGGAATCTACAAGGGGAGAGGCAATTCTTGATTTAATCCTGAGTGGAGCACATGATCTGGTCCAGGAAGTGACTATAACAGGACCGCTTGGAAATAGTGACCATAATATAACAATGTTCAACATTCCTGTGGTGGGAAGAACACCTCAGCAGCCCAACACTGTGGCATTTAATTTCAGAAAGGGGAACTATGCAAAAATGAGGAGGTTAAACTGAAATTAAATGTTACAGTGACTAGAGTGAAATCCCAGCAAGCTGCATGGACACTTTTCAAAGACACCATAATAGAGGCCCAACTTAAATGTATATCCCAAATTAAAAAACACAGTAAAACTAAAAAAGCCACCGTGGCTTAACCATCATGTAAAAGAAGCAGTGAGAGATAAAAAGGCATCTTTTAAAAAGTGGAAGTCAGATCCTAGTGAGGTAAATAGAAAGGAGCATAAACACTGCCAAATTAAGTGTAAAAATGTAATAAGAAAAGCCAAAAAGGAGTTTGAAGAACAGGTAGCCAAAAACTCAAAAGGTAATAACAAAATGTTTAAGTACATCAGAAGCAGAAAGCCTGCTAAACAACCAATGGGGCCCCTGGACGATAGAGATACAAAAGGAGTACTTAAAGACGATAGTCATTGCGGAGAAACTAAATGAATTCCTTGCTTCAGTCTTGACGGCTGAGGATTTCAGGGAGATTCCCAAACCTGAGCCATCCTTTGTAGGTGACAAATCTGAGGAATTGTCACAGATTGAAGTGTCACTAGAGGAAGTTTTGGAATTAATTGATAAACTTAACAGTAACAAGTCACCGGGACCAGATGGCATTCACCCAAGAATTCTGAAAGAACTCAAATGTGAAATTGCAGAACTATTAACTATAGTTTGTAACCTGTCCTTTAAATCAGCTTCCGTATCCAATGACTGGAAAATAGCTAATGTAATGCTAATATTTAAAAAGGGCTTTACAGGTGATCCTGGCAATTACAGACTGGTAAGTCTAACATCAGTACCGGGCAAATTAGTTGAAACAATAGTTAACAATAAAATTGTCAGACACATAGAAGAACATTAATCGTTGGGCAAAAGTCAACATGGTTTCTGTAAAGGGAAATCATGTCTTACTAATCTATTAGAGTTCTTTGAAGGGGTCAACAAACATGTGGACAAGGGGGATCCAGTGGACATAGTGTAGTTAGATTTCCAGAAAGCCTTTGACAAAGTCCCTCACCAAACGCTGTTACGTAAATTATGTTGTCATGGGATAAGAAGGAAGATCCTTTCATAGACTGAAAACTGGTTAAAAGACAGGGAACAAAGGGTAGGAAAAAATAGTACATTTTCAGAATGGAGAGGGGTAACTAGTGGTGTTCCCCCAGGGTCAGTCCTAGGACGAATCCTATTCAACTTATTCATAAATGATCTGGAGAAAGGGGTAAACAGTGAGGTGGCAAAGTTTGCAGATACTAAACTGATCAAGATAGTTAAGACCAAAGTAGACTGTGAAGAACTTCAAAAAGATCTCACAAAATTAAGTGATTGGGCAACAAAATGGCAAATGAAATTTAATGTGCATAAATGTAAAGTAATGCACATTGGAAAAAATAACTATACATACAACATGATGGGCGCTAATTTAGCTACAACTAGTCAGGAAAGAGATCTTAGAGTCATCGTGCATAGTTCTCTGAAGACATCCACACAGTGTGCAGCGGCAGTCAAAAAACGAACAGGATAGGAATCATTAAAAAAGGGATAGAGAATAAAACGGAGAATATCTTATTGCCGTTATATAAATCCACAGTACACCCACATCTTGAATACTGCATACAGATGTGGTCTCCTCATCTCAAAAAGGATATACTGGCATTAGAAAAGGTTCAGAGAAGGGCAACTAAAATGATTAGGGGTTTGTCCCATACGAGGCGAGATTAAAGAGGCTAGGACTTTTCAGCTTTGAAAAGAGGAGACTAAGGAGGGATATGATAGAGGTATATAAAATCATGAGTGGTGTGGAGAAAGTGAATAAGGAAAAGTTATTTACTTGTTCCTATAATATAAGAACTAGGGGCCACCAAATGAAATTAATGGGCAGCAGGTTTAAAACAAATAAAAGGAAGTTCTTCTTCACACAGCACACAGTCAACCTGTGGAACTCCTTGCCTGAGGAGGTTGTGAAGGCTAGAACTATAACAGGGCTTAAAAGAGAACTGGATAAATTCATGGAGGTTAAATCCATTAATGGCTATTAGCCAGAATGGGTAAGGAATGGTGTCCCTAGCTTCTGTTTGTCAGAGGGTGGAGACGGATGGCAGGAGAGAGATCACTTGATCCTTACCTGTTAGGTACCTGTTACCTGGCATTGGCCACTGTTGGTAGACAGGATACTGGGCTGGATGGACCTTTGGTCTGACCCAGCATGGCCATTCTTATGAATCTCTCAAGCACAGGCAAATAAGCAGATGAGTATCCATATTGCACCACAGGACTATAGTTTGCTGTCCCGCTAATCATCTCAAATGTTGAACCTCGAAAACCTTTAACTTCTAAAAACAAATGATACCCAGGTGTTTCAGCTCTCAACTTAAGTGTTATATTTACAATATTGTTTAACATTGGTATGTATGTAAAGTGACTAGGAACAGACCCAGCAAGAAGGTAGGATTAGAAGAACCGCAGTACCTTGAAGGTGATTTGATCTTTACCTCAGTAGTACAATTATTTCTAGCATTTATTACTAACCGTTGAGGTGAACTAATAGCACATCAGATCAAGAATGTATTTCCCCTTTCCCCACAATGTTTCTCTCAGTTGAATGCTATGTACAAATAGATATCTGTGCCAGTCACTATTATACATCTAATTTTCAAACTGAGATGACAGCCGCGGTATTACATATTAGTTCTCCTATAAAGTCTCTATAATATGTAAAAGTACTGCCTCTGGTGAACAGTATTGAAAATCAGAAACTGAAAATTCTGGTCTCTTTGCTGTACCAGTGCTTGTAAACTCATTTAAGAAACCATTAAATATAAGTTTTTGCCTCTTAAGTATTTTACTTTTTGGGGTTCTATTTGAACCATTTAGAAACAAATTAATCATCATCACAAAACAGGTAACAATCCATACGTAGATGTAACATTTTAATCAAGTCTAAGTTTTTTTCTGTAAAAAGGCAATTTGGAGCATGTGAAAGGTGCAGAACAAAACAGCTTTGGAGATTGAAGTTCTCTCTCTGCAGACTCCACCACTTTTCACTGAAATGACAGTTTCTAGAGGAGAAAGGGTAGGTCAGTCTTTATATGCCGATTCAATCTGCTGCAACTGCCAATGATGAATGTTTGTTACGGATGCTTGTCTACTGGGATAAGGGGCAGATTCCCAAGCAAGTCACTTCACATAGGCCACTGAGCATCCATCAGATATGAATGGCTTTTGGTCACTTCTGACTTGTAGTAGTTTTGAATTGTACGTAAAATTATTCATTATTCTGCTACCGAGTTCTCCAAAGTACGTTTAATTTGATCACTCAGCTCTACTATTCTAGAATCTGTTTTCCCTCTTACTACTTAAACCCCACTTCTAAGAGATTTTCCATTGGCCTCAAACTATAATGAATAGTTCAGACACTGTTTCCATGTCTGAAGTGACTGGCAACTGATTACCCATAATAATGTGAATGGACAGTACTTCAACTACAGACCATGGCAGAGAGTATGATGGACCCAAGCATCCCACTTCAGTAATAGCTGGTATATCCGTTCCTGGCTCCAACGGTTCTTCAGTTGCCCCATATTCCCTGTGGGACCTCTTCTGTTCATGTTAGTAACTTTTGCTTGGTTCTCTGCTGTTTTTGGAATTGCTTTATACTTTTAGTTAGATTTGGTCTCTAATTTCTTATCTTCACTGTCCATCTCTGTCAAAACACTGTTACAAAGTACCTGGGTGGCTCGAGTGATAGCACCTGCATAGGAAATTGAAGATAAACCAAGTGAATATCCAAGTATTATCATCATAAAAGCAGGAAATTATTTAAACAGAACTTTAAGCCAACTGGACTACATATAGATCAGTGAAAGTTAGTCTTGAAGGGGGTTCAGTTCTATTTTCTTTAAAGTATACAAGAAAGAGGATACATTTGCAACACAAGGTAAAGTTCCATTTTTTGTCTAGTCGGTTTTGGGTTTTTTTTTAAACAAACCAACAATATGTTTAAAAAGTGTTCTAATGGTGACATAGGTTATTTCCCCAGGCACCCTGTAGGGTATACAATACACTGAAATTTGTTTTCCCTGCTAAAAGAGACCAATAAGGCTTACAAAGCAAAAGCTCCAAATGGGGGGGAGGGGTGAATTCTGTATACATTTAAGAAATTGATCAGGTTTGATAATTGATCCATGCACTGACTGATGAAGCCATGTAACCTATTTCATTTAATGGTGGATTTATGAATAACCCCTGTGGGAACTTTTACTGAACTGTAAAAAACAAAGCAGTAGTAGGCTGCAAGACAAGATTGAGTAATCCTTAACTGGACAAATCAACAAAAGGATACTGGCAGGCAAAGCTCCAGAGATTTTTTTTTTCCAGCTTTAAATAGCATAAACATTACATATTTTCAAGCAGCTGATCAATCTACGCTCCAACTAAAGTGAAGCAAGACAACATGTTTGCTCGAGTCCACAAGGATTTAGTGATTTTAGAATTACAGCCAGCCTTGCTTTAGGATTTAGATTTTTCAATGTGTTGTATCTTGGTAAGATACAAATATAGTGAGATTGATAGACGCTATAAAATATACACGAAAAGAAATGTAAAATACAGAAATATAAAGAAATAATTTTTTTTCCAATCACTGCCATTCAGCTCATGTGTGATCACACAGTAATTTAAAATGTATTGTAAATGTCTTCATTCAAGTCTAGCAAATAGTGAAATCTCCCAATCTACATGCGCTTACCTAACATGTTGTTGATAAATGGAGGCCTTCTGGATATGGGCAAGTAGACTCCAATGAAGTAGACTGGAACTCCAGATATAGCAATGCCAATTCCGATCAATGAATTAATGGTGTTACTATACAGAGGCACCACCACCAGAAATACTGAGCATATACAAAAAGCTATTGGGAAAAATAGGCTCAGCTGTAGAAAAGAAGAAAAAGATTAGGACATTCTTGGAATGCTTTCATATATCAACAGTTACATGCATTCTGATGGGAATGCGATTTTCTGTAATTGCAATTTTTAATACATAACATTTTTCCAAATCAAGTTTTTAATTCCCATACACACAACAGCACAGGGTGGACTTGTATTTGGCTAGTTAGAAACATGTTAAGTGAATACACGGACGATACTCCATACAGCAGAACCACAGAACAGCAGCTAAGATTCACATGTGCAATAGTGTAAGATTATAACTATGCAATGTTGAAAGAAGCTTTTCACTGCAGCAGAGTGGCTTTTAGACAAATCCACTGCACTGAGACATTGCCTTTCAGGAGTCAAGAATGGCATGGTTAGTTTAATGAAGTGCATCAAGCTTTACCAGAGAAAGGTGCTAAAGGAATTAAGAATACAGACATACCACAACAGCTCCAAATATTGCCTTGGTAGCAAAGGTGCTGCCAGAATGATTAACTTGCCCTTCCTAATTTTCACACAATAGTGCTGGGACTAAGGAGGAGGGGAAGAGAGATAGAGAGCCATAATCCATTGACCTATAATCCAAAGAGCAAGAGTAGCTCCTGTTTTCAACCACATGAGCCATTTTTCAGATGGCAGAAGGATGGACTAGTGATTGAACTGAAAAAATGAAGAGGAATATCAGTCAGTCATTTTCACCTAGTAGTTGAGCCAGTCTGCTAGAACAGGAATATTTACTGAGCACTTGACAGCAACGCATGGCATTTTACAAAAATGAAGACATGGTTTGTGCCCTGAGAGTTTACAATCTAACACTTCAGACATAACGCATATGGGTTCAAATTTCAGACAGTGCTGCAGGATGTATTGGGGTAGGGGAAAGATCTTAAAAATAAACTAATTCTGCTTACACTAATTCATTAATTTGTACCTTGAGAGGCCTGGGTCGATCTGGTTCCTTCCAGCGGAGGTATAATTGCCCAGCTATTGATAGTCCCACAAAAAACCAGTAACTGAAACTGAAGTAGTTAATAAGCTGGAAGACATCTTCTACAGTCAGATAAATGAGGGCCATAGTACACTGTTGGGAAAGAACATGAGTACCGTGAAGAACTATAAGTGACGTATAGGTTTTTCAAGTCATTTTTTTGGTTTGTACATTAATGTCATCTTTCATGCCTGAGTTCTTTATATGATTATATACTTAGACTTTACCCTTACAGAAATGGACTTTTGGGTTAGAAACAGTTATTTCTGATTATTCCTAGAGATGGGATTTTACTGAGATTTCCCAAGGTGGTGGGGACACAAGGCTTATGTTTCTTGCAATTCACCAAAGATGGAAGTGAATAAAGTGCTGAATTTAACACCAAAGTCCAGCTACCTAGCTACTGACAAAGATACTCACAGGGGCAAAATACATTAAGCAAGTTTACCAGAGCACAAAGGAGTTCATAAACAGCTGGATTTTTACTATACATAGTACAATTATATTCTGAAGATTAAATAGCCTGAATGTATTATCTATTTGATTTGCTAACAAGAAGTCAAAGAAAATTTAAGATGGATCTTAGACTAGCTTTAGTCTTACCTTGTTCATGAGAAACAAAAGTCTGCAAAGAACTGCACCCAACAGCAACAAAGCCAAAGTATTCAGTCACTTTATTCTCGTTACAGTTTTCTTTATAGAGACTTTGTAGTTTGACTTACATTAAGAATTTTTAGGAATTATCAACCTAATGCAACTCTCCAGAGACTAATTAATTGTTAATTCATACAAGTGAAAGATCATTTAATGTAATATACAATACAGACCTTATCTGTCAATGAACTCCAACCCAAGTAAAACAAATTCCATTTTGGATCTATTTCATATCCCAAACACTTCCATACAGTTTAAAAGCAGCAGCAGCAGCTTACATTGAAGAGTAGTGCTGGTACAGGTGTGAACCTCCCTATATGAATCATGGACAATAGATCAGGGAGATGACCTTCCCGGGATCCTACAAAAAACAACCTGTAAAGGACACAAAAACAAGTAAATCTTGAGCCAAGGAAAGAAAGACAGCTGTGTAAAAATGCGTTATGAGAACAACCTCAAATAAACCTGCATGTGTATTCAACTATTCTTCTACTGTATGTAGGACTGTATAAGTAAATCTCTACACATTTAAAAAAAACAGCGCTAAAGGTAAACTTCTGTGATTACTGAAGTAGGTTTTCATTGTTATGAGGCAGAAACCATCCACAATTACAGCTGTATACCGTTAGTTAAACATTCTGATACAATTTTAAGTATTGACATCAAGTTAGTAATTTTCATGATGTAACAGTGAGAAATGATTTATGATCAGATCCTGAAGGAGGTGACTGTACATAATAATTTCTATAAATAATTCTAACAATGTTCTAAGTTTATTTATTGTATAATTTCAAAGTAACATTTCTTTCCAGTAGGAGGAGTTTAAATATGAACTTTAATGGACAAACAAGATTTTATAAGTATTATAAAAACTCTTTTGAAGCTTATACTGGTCATGTCTGTAGTCAAGTTTCCATGACATATCTGAAGCTTTAAAGACTGTCACACAAATTAAAACTTTTAAAGCTTCACACACAAGGTCACAAATTTAATACACTGTAAAGCTTTAAACACAGTATTTAAACAGGAAAACAAGAAAATTAAGTTAACTCCACAAGAAAACTGGAGAATAATCCAATTCTTGACCAAGGGCATGAAACAATGTGGTTGATTCCCTAGTATACAACATTTATTATACCTTACAATGTATTGTTCATATTGCTATGCAGTCACATTTTGGAAGTGGAGGGGCTACAGGGGGAAAATGGGACAAACTAGTGATATGGAATATACAAACTAAAGTCTATCGAGGACAGTTATTTTATTGTGATATTCCTTAATGGCACGGACATTAAAAGTGTTCATTTATTTTGTGTGTGATAAACTAAGTTGGCCAAAAGTGCTTATGAACATCTTAAAACAGAACCAAAATGTGTATTACCTAGATGCTGCTAAAATTGATGCATTAAGTCCACCAAAACATGAAACAGCTACAGCAACAGGAACTGTCCAACTGAAAATGCCAAACACCTGGTCAGCAAATGTCTAATGAATGAAGACAAGAGAAAAAATTAAAATGTTTGCAATGGCAGGACATAAATGGAACAGTAAAGTTAAACCTGTTTTAATAAGATTTGTGTGAGAAAAAAACAGCATTTAACACATACATTAGTAATCTTCCACAGAGCTGTATAAATTGGCAGCTATTCCTTTCACCTATTTTAGTTAGTCAACACAAAATGAAGCTCAAGTCAGGCAATTTAGTTTGGGTTTACTGCTCAGTGAACCCAAGAAGTCTTTTCTTTAAGCAATTCACAAAGAATTATGCTCATAAATACAAAACAGATTTCTAAGTTGCTTTGGTTTCTCTGGCTCACCCACATAATATGCTGTGTGATACACCTTAATTATAAAAGTCAATACAACAGACTGGCTTCCAGAGCAACAAATAGATACGGCTCCAAGGGGAAAAACATACAATCTGAGATCCAAATAGGGAGGTGGTATTTCAGAAGGCAAAGCAAAACTGTGGGAACTTCTCCCCAAAATCCTCACATGAGCATTTCTATAGAGTTATTGTTCTCGGAGCCAGTCTATAATCCTTATTTTTCTTTTCCCTTCTACTCCCTCCCCTCTCCCCAAACCAGCACATTCTGTTCCACAGGCAGCCCCTCCCCTTCTTTAAACCAGAGGGACTTTGGTCCTACAACACTGTAGCTGGCAGAGCAGCTGGTGTTCTATTAGCCAGCCCCAGCTTCCTCACTGCTGATGCTACCAGACCACTTACGTGCCATTCCAGTGATGGCCAATACCAGTGACTCTAGAGCAAAGTGGCCAGGCGCACAGGATTTCTTAATAGGTGAATGAGCAAAAGCCTCCTGATGCCAATGCTCTGGAAACTATCAAGCAAATGTTTAATAACAGAATTTGCTAGAGAGCACGTTGGATAATGTCCTGCTCAGCATAATCTATTTTCCCCAGGTGAAGGAAATAGTATCCAATCTTAGAATATCAGGGGTCTCAGAATATTAAAAAATAAAAATCAAGTGGATTAATATATAATGAAAGACAATTGCTTGGATACAGTAGTTTCTCTCCCCTACCTGGAGTGTGTGCTAGAGGATGGAAGGGGGGCTATTCCTCCCCCGCTCTGTAAAAAAATCCCTTATCCTACATAAGAACATAAGAACGGCCATACTGGGTCAGACCAAAGGTCCATCAAGCCCAGTATCTTGTCCTCTGACAGTGGCCAATGGCAGGTGCCCCAAAGGGAATGAACAGACAGGTTATCATCAAGTGATCCATGCCCTATCACCCAATCCCAGCTTCTGGCAAACAGAGGCTAGGGACACCATTCCTGCCCATCCTGGCTAATAGCCATTGATGGACCTTTCTTCCATGAATCTATCTAGCTCCCTTTTGAACCCTAGCCCCCTTTTGAGCCCCTCCCAGAGTTGTGTTCAGCTGGGGGGAAAGAAAGCTTCCATATTTGGAATGAAGGCTATTAACTAGGGCTGTCGATTAATCACAGTTAACTCGCACGATTAACTCACAAAAATTAATCATGATTAAAAAAACCAATTGCGATTAATCACAGTTCTAATTGCACTGTTAAACAATAGATTACCAATTAACATGTATTAAATATTTTGGATGTTTTTCTACATTTTCATATATATTGTATTCTGTGTTGTAATTGAAATCAAAGTGTATATTATTTTTGATTACAAATACTTGCACTGTAAAAATGATAAACAAAAGAAACAGTATTTTCCAATTCACCTCATACAAGTACTGTAGTGCAATCTCTTTGTCGTGAAAGTGCAACTTACAAATGTAGATTTTTTTTGTTACATAACTGCACTCAAAAACAAAACAATGTAAAACTTCAGAGCCTACAAGTCCACTCAGTGCTACTTCTTGTTCAGCCAATCTAACAAGTTTGTTTACATTTACAAGAGATAATGCTGCCCACTTGTTTACAATGTCACCAGAAAGTGAGAACAGGCATTTGCATGGCACTTTTGTAGCCGGCATCGCAAGGTATTAACGTGCTAGATATGCTAAACATTCGTATGCCACTTCATGCTTTGCCCACCATTCCAGAGGACATGCTTCCATGCTGATGACACCCGTTAAAACAATAATGTGTTAATTAAATTTGTGACCGAACTCCTTGGGGGAGAATTGTACGTTCCCTGCTCTGTTTTATCCACATTCTGACATGCAAAGAAGGTACCAATGTGAGATTTCTAAAGATAGCTACAGCACTCGACCCAAGGTTTAAGAATCTGAAGTGCCTTCCAAAATCTGAGAGGGATGAGATGTGGCACATGCTTTCAGAAGTCTTAATAGAGCAACACTGATGCGGAAACTACAGAACCCGAAACACCAAAAAAAGAAAATCAACCTTCTGTTGGTGGCATCTGACTCAAGATAATGAAAATGAACATGTGTTGGTCAGCACTGCTTTGGATTGTTACCAAGCAGAACCCGTCATCAACATGGACGCATGTTCCCTGGAATGGTTGTTGAAACATGAAGGGACATATGAATCTTTAGCACATCTGGCACATAAATATCTTGTGACACTGACTACAACAGTACCCTGAGAATGCCTGTTCTCACTTTCAGGTGACATTGTAAACAAGAAGCAGGCAGCATTACCTCCTGCAAATGTAAACAAACTTGTTTGTCTGAGCGGTTGGCTGAACAAGAAGTAGGACTAAGTGGACTTGTAGGCTCTAAAGTTTTACACTGTTTTGGTTTTGAGTGCAGTTTTTTTGTATATAAATCTACATTTGTAAGTTCAACTTTCATGATAAAGAGATTGCACTACAGTACTTGTATGAGGTGAACTGAAAAATACTACTTTTGTTTTTTACAGTGCAAATACTTGTAATCAAAAATAAATATAAAGTGAGCACTGTATACTTTGTATTCTGTGTTGTATATGAAATCAATATATTTGAAAATGTAGAAAACATCCAAAAATATTTAATAAATGATATTCTATTATTGTTTAACAATGCAATTAATCACGATTAATTTTTTTAATCGCTTGACAGTCCTACTATGAATTATTTCTTTGCTGAATTTTATCAAATGGCATGTTACTTCTATTATACCATTTACTGGAGCAAACTAGTAGTGATGGCAGCAGCTACTTAGTGTCTTCCATTAAATCAATCAATTGCTGCACTAAATCATTCTGTGTCATTTACAGGCTACGAATGCACACTTTTAAAAAATATCTATAAAGGAAGAAACAGCTACTTGGTATCCAAGTGACAGTCACAGCACACAACTAGTTGCAGAAGATATCAAGCTTCTTTGTTGTACATACAGTAGGTATTTCTGTATTTACATAGTACATATGTAGGTGTACATGGTCATCTAAACATTTCCAGTGACTCCTCCCGCAATTGTTTCTTAGCTTTCTTCTTCTTCAGCCTCAAGAGCAAGATACCAAATGGCAAGAGCTGCAAAAATTAGTCCCTGCTTCCTGCATGTTTTCTGTCTTTTCAGCCATAAATATTCATTTTCAGGCCAACAGTGAACCACCAGCTGTTAGTATTTTGACCCCCACAATACGCCCTTTTCAGATGGCTTTTCACTCAGGAAACTATGGACGAAGCAGGTCACTCAAAATGGGTAAATATTCAACACTGCACTTTGTTCATAGTGTACAAAGACATGTGGAGTTAAAGGTGGACTGAAATATTTTTAATTGGCTTCTCCTCAACCACCACCTAAAGCAGCACAAAACACTTCATTTCCTATCTTCCTCAGATGGCTCTAGACACAAATGATATTTCATCATGGCCAAGGTATGTGCAGTTTAAAGAAATTTCACGAGGCCCAAGGTGGGCAAAATCTGAACTAGAGTTCTAGGTTTATTTTTCATGTGACTTAAATCCTTCAGCTACCAAAACCAGATCATTTTCTAAACAAAAAACAAAGCTTGCCTATCCTCTAGTACCCTGTCCAAACTTGTCGACAGCAAAGTGCTTTCTCCAGCATTTAAGTAGTCCAGCCAATTTAAGGTTCTGAACTCAATTCTGCTTAGCTGCATGTGATGACCTGCAGTATAAACCAGAATGTATTCCATCTCTATGCAACTCTCAGCAAATTTAACTGAGCATCAGCACAGGGGAATATATTTCTTGATGTGATGCGCCAATACAAAAATGTATTCATGCTTACAGAAGTCTGCACCAACAGGTTAAAAGCTACTCAGGGCCTGACGTGGTGTAATGCATTCTGTGGGGAGGTGATTTCTAACATGCACTAACATGCTGGAGTTGAATTGGTCCATGCAGACTTTGCTGGCAGTAGTCACTGTCACTGATCAGTCCATCAGCCCTCACGGAGAGAGCACCGATCACAACACATCAGATGCGTTGTTCTAGCCAGTCCTCCAACTAACCGCTGGCCAAGCTGTCAGTAGCACCGGACACCCGATTGACATAGCGCACAGCAGCCTAGAACTCCTGAGCGATCCGCCAACCACAGCCTCCCAGCAGCTGGGATTACAGGCGCGCGCCACCACACCAGGCCTCTGGCTGGCTGGCAGTAGTACTACATTAAAAACAAACAAACGAAGGGACCTTTAGTGTATACCAGAAAGGTCTTAATGCACAGCAACTTGGAGTGCTTTAAAAATCACACCCCCTTACAGCACATTATCCCACTGTGCAGACAAGCCCTTAGTCAACTGTGTAGATAAACTTAAAGTTGCCTTTCCTTCTTAAGTCTCCAGAAAAATTATACACAGTGGTATAATTCCCTCATTTTTAAGCAGCTACAGAGGAAAACGTGAATGCTAAAAAAGAAGACATTTGCTTCTTTAAATGGTCAGATTGAACTATTGCCCTGAGGCTCCAAAGAAAAAACTTGACACCTCTTGCTCCTTCATATTACCTCACTTGTTAAAAAGTTCACCAAGATTATTCTTTGTAAAGAGCCATCAGTTCAAAATAGAGAAATCCAGGCTTTATTCTGTACTGTTTGTGTCTATAATTGCTTTGATTTTGAATGGGGCCCTTTTTTGCATTTTCATCGTTTTGTTTTTACCTTTTCCAAATAAATCCTAATTAAGGTTTCCTTTGTCAGCAAAATATGGCTAACATGAACAAATTTAATCCACCAGAAGGGGCAAATAGTAAAGTCAGGACAAAAGCCAATCAATAAAACTTGTAGGAAATGTGTAAGAAAACTTAGATAATGTATTACGGTGAACTTCAGAGTTCTCTCACTGCTTCCATAAGGGTGGAGAGAGAGAGAGACAGAGTATTCTGGCCTCATAAAGGGAGAAAACAGCCTTCCAAATGTGAGCAATGAAAACCGACCATTGCAAGGACTCAACATATAGACTTCGTATTGCCCAGCCTCTGGCTCTCCCCTGTCAACATGGTTCTTTCTGTGTGGGAAGTACAAGTGCAAAGCTGGAGCTAATGTTGCTAATGGCAACATTAATAGCACTGCAGCTATCCGCTGTCTCAGACTGGGGCTTTTTGCAAAGAGTGGTTTGTCCTCTTGCTGTCATCCAGAGACCCTAAGGCATAGAGCTGTCTGCAGAGGTCATTCTTGCCTAGGAACATGCAACACTGGCTTCATGTCTCCCCACCTACTTCATTTGGAATTTTCTGCCCTAAATTATTTGCTCCTTTCCTTCTTCGCCTCACAGAATGAAAATACAGTGTGTAGACAAGAAATCCTCCACACTGAAACAGATCATGGCCCTGTAAAAAAGCAGTAGCATACAGGACATCCACAAAGACTATACCAAACTGTTCTCAAACTGGGGGTTGGGACCCCTCAGGGAGTCACGAGGTTATTACATGGGGGGGGGGGGTCACAAGTTGTCAGCCTCCACCCCCAACCCCGCTTTGCCTCCAGCAATTTTAAGGGTGTTAAATATATACAAAAGTGCTTTTAATTTATAAAGTGGGGGTTGCACTCAGGCTTGCTATGTGAAAGGGATCACCAGTACAAAAGTTTGAGAACTACTGGACTATACCCTTCAAAAGGAGAGATAACTGCCTTTCTCTAAAGCCAGAAGTATGAAACCATATGCAAAGAAAGCAAAGCTATTTTGGAATTTACACAATCCAGCCTCACAGAAGCGGTCATGAAAATCTGCCAACTCAGGAGGGTAAGTCTACTTATCTGTCCTTTACAATGATTGATCAAAATAATTATAATATATTTTCCTTATCCAGTAGACTACCTATTGCTTGTCCATCAAAAAAGTCCTTGAGGAAAGGAGAATTATGCAAACCTGATTATAGTCCATTATATCAGATCATTAAAATGAGTGGGAGGAAACGGAAGAGGGTAAATAAACAAACTGAATAGTGCAAAAATCTGACTGCAAAAACTGGGGGCTATCAAGTATTACAATAGCTTGATACCATAGGAATAACATTCTCCAGCCTGGATTGCCCAATTCAAATTGATTGGTGATTCCAGTGGGTATCTTTCTTGGTCTGCAAACATCCTAGACATGGAGTATTGTAAACTTATAGGTGCCTCTTTTGTATCATCAGATCCATACACCTATTTGGAATTAAGGCAATGGCAGCTCAGAGAAATCAGTTCTCCCAAAGAAGAATGTGATGGCTGATGATCGAATAACGAAGGAATTTTGAAAGATTCTTCAGAACAAATAAGATGTGTTAAGAGATGAAAATTTTTACAGACAACTGTTGCAATAGAAGAATAAGAAATCTGGTCTCCAAAATTGAGCAATCCAAAGACCAAATGAAATTAAGAGACTCCAAAATTTAAATCTGATGAAGGATATGATAAAAAACCCACACACCACTGCACAACTAACTGTGGAGCTCTCTCTTCCACAAGATGTCTTGGAGACAAAAAGCTTCCTAGGAGATTAGAGAGACATGATGCACGAGGTAATATCTTTTATTGGATCAACTTTTGTTGGAGAGAAAGACAAGCTTTCAAGCTTACAAAGAGCTCTTCAGTTCTTGGAAAACTTACTCAGAGAGTTACAGCTAAATACAAGATGAAACAGATTGTTTAGCATAAGTAGTTAACACATATTTCAAGGGACCATTCAAGATGAAGTGGCCTGTTAATATAGGTGATTTGACATTTATATGGATGATTAACAGCTAAAGTTAGAGATAGAGGATACATTTATAAACAATGTAAATTCATTGGTTAGGATGTAAGTTAACCAACTGCAGTTAGTAAGAAATCCCCTTTCCCTCCCCCCCAATAGTTAGGTTGTCTGTCCATTATGGATTTTCCATCTTCTACTGAAGCATCTAGTACTTGCCAGTATAGGAGACAGGATACTGGATTAGGTTCTATCAGGTAAGTCAAATTCTGTTCTTGTAAAAAGAAATTAACAAGGTTTCATACAGCTGAACAGACAGAAATCACATTTAACGTGTGACAGGTTTTACATACTCAAGTCTGGAAAAAGCTCAGGCAAAGGTAATACAGTATCACTGTGCCAGAAAGCGTATCTTAAAAGATGAGATACAATAGATTCAACACATACTAGATAAGGTTTTGAGGCTCATAAAATGAAACAGTACAATGAATAATCTGGCTCATAAAACCAGGCGGTCAGTTATTTTCTGTAAAACCTCATTTGCTCAGTCTCAGAAATAAATAAAGAGTAGTCTGGTGAAGATGCTACTCTTCATTACCCCCCCTAAGAACCACTTTATAGCACTGTGTTCAAGGGTGGGAAAAGTTATGATGCTCTTAGAAGGGAGAAACTGAGAAGTCTGGTGTTCACTTTAAATGGGAGGGAACCGTCGTGTTATAATTTAAGAACTCCTTAAGAAGTTCAGTTTGCTCTGCTAAGCATATCTTCCACAAGATATTTCAGCCAAATTAAGTTCTTCAAGTTTGTCAGTCACCTGAACTTTCTGGTTAAATTTTTATTTCCAGTGGTGCAAATTTAACAGACAAAGCATAGATGAAGAGCACCTATCATTCGTGTTTTCTGATTCCATAGTTGCAGTGGATAAGTCTGCCTGGTTTCTTTGTTACTTCCAAGACAAAATGCACTTTTTAGTTCATAAATGCATATTTATAAAATCATCATTCACTTCCACAGGAAGACTCAATAATTGTTGTAAATTATTCTGTAAACCAGCAGATATCATCTTCAAGGTTGTGCTATATTTTCCTTTGACAAATGATAAAAGAATCCCTACACAGTTACTCATGCCAGTAAAATTTTACGGAGGTGCAACAAAACCGGCCACATGAAAAAAACATCATACTTGTATTTTGTGGGGGGGCTTTGGAAAGGAGGCCAGAGAACTACTAGAACAGGGATCAAAAACAACAACATCAAGTGCAATGGCATGAGAAAAAGGGTTAGAGACTGTTTTCCATTATAGGCATAATTACTTGTATAACAACGTATCCTCGATTAGTAAATGAGTCATGGAGCTCTAATCTGAGAGCTGACCAACTTCATTTTACCTGCCACTGCTTCTGGTGAATGTTCAAGTTCATTTTTACAGACATATGAAGAAGTAGTGACAAGGGAAAGAATGGAGCATTTGAGGGAATATGCAAAAGGTGACAGAAGGGCCTACCTGGAGACAGCTATTACAGAAGAAGTATTTAGTCCGCCATAACAGGAGAAAGCCAACATTATGGGGATGGTCCATTGCATAAATCTCAGGGTTTCTTCTGAGAAAGTCTGAAGAGCAAGAAGCATTAAGATTAAATCATCATCCTCACTATGAGCCGACAAGTCCTGAACTAGAACTGTTTCTATAGCCAGAAAACAGTAAAAGAAATAAATAGATTATAAATCACTTCAGTTATGGACAATGCCTCCCTCCCAACTATTATACTGTATATAGAAACACCTGTATTTGTTCCCCTCACTAGCAACCTTAATTCTGAATTTTGTTTTAAGACCACTTTAATGAAAGAACAGAAGAAGTCAGGAGCTTCTAGCTGTGCATTTTTCAGCTGAATTGCTAGCATTTTTTTCTGACTGAAGTGTTATAACAAATTAATCCCAGAAGAATGATCACAAAATTAAACACTCAAAAAATCTACTTTGTTAAACAACAGAAAAGCCTGATTTACTAAATTTATTTTTCCTGCAGCGAGAAAGTTAGTTTGGCTTCTTGACTTTAACAGCTGGACAACATCTGAACAGGATTTGCAAGACTACTACTCTGCCCCTGAAATGCTGAAATAACAGTTCTGTACAAACAGTTCTATTTAAAGAAGTCTGACTGAAGCAGTGAGGAAACTCCCCCCCCCCCCCCCAATAAAATGTTGCCACAAAACAAAATTGACAGGGTGCTTCCTTGTTTTAGGATATGTCCCATGTTCAGTAAGCGAGGGTTGCAGGAAGATAAGAGAGTCCTACATTTATTTTAGGAATGTCAACACAAGGACTTTGTCTTCACAACGTTCAGTTTGCCTTGTAACAAGATGACAAAGATCACCAGACATTGACAGTGCAACGAATCATGATGCAACACTAACAGTTCCAAAGCACCACTGTCCTAAAAGGGTCATTGGAAATAGATGTCAGCCTTTCTTTAATTCAGAACTCATGCAAAACTAAAGACCAAAGATGATCCTATCCTGCATAAGACTGAAGACTTCTGCTGTGCCAGTTTGTGTAGCTCATTTCAGGTTTGTCTCACACATGAGTGAGCTCTTCCAGGTTCCATTTATACAGATTCTTATATTGCTCTCATCACTGTTGTATCTGAGCACCTTTCAGTAATACATTAAGTGACTAACATCTCCCCTGTGGGTTTGTTCTTGTTCATCCTCTCCTCAGAGAGAGAAAAGTGCGTGCAGCATAGCATTTTGTTTTGGATTCCCCCTGCCAGCCTAGGTCTGTGCACTGGAGGGCAGAGGCAGGGAACAGAAAGATCTGGCGTGAGAACGTAGAACAGTTTTCCCCCTTTTAGCTTCCTGACCTTTGAGAATTGTTTCCTAAAGGAAATAAGGAAACTGACTCATGGTAACCTCATTTGCAAGTAGGAAAGCTGCACGTGCAAAAGACCCGAACAAAACAAAACTGCTGAGTGCATAAAACTCTGTGCCACTCACAAAAAGCTTGTTTGTCAAGACAAAAACACTGGGTGAGGTCTATTCAATTTGATTAAATACATTCAAGTGACCTGTACTAAAGGAGTGACTACATCAACTGGTAATGTAATGGGGTACTCTAATTACTGGTAGTGCAATAGAAAACAGTTTGTCAGGTTGTGTTATGTTTTTAAAGTGTCTTTCCGCTCTTTCAGTGATAATCCTGCTGGCTGGTCCCCACTGCAACCCACATTGCTCCCCTTAAATCAATTGAGATGGAAAATATCTCCTCCCTTTTCCCAGGGACAGAAGGTGCTGCTGCAGTGCAAGATAGGGTGGAATCTTTTCTTCATCTTTCAACCACTCGGTAAGATCTTAAATAACCGAAAACATACATGGCATATAGTCCTGCATGGATATGCTCTTCTGGATATACCCCAGCCTCTTTGGCCGGATCGACACTAAAAAAATTGCATACCCATTTTCCAACAGTGCAGCTATCCAGATCAGAAATTCATGACAGTGGTGAAACTGCTTGTGGTTTAATCTTCATTAGGGCTTACACTGTGTTCCTTATCCTAGTGTAGGAGCTGCAACAAGGCTGGAAACGGGTACAAATTCTGCAGAATAGGCAAGGACAAAATGTGTTCCCTTAAAATTATACTAACATGCCAATCCTTCTCCCCAGAACTGACTCAACCCCTTGATCTCACACCTCCTGTTTGGTGTGTCCACACACAAGCTTTGTAGCTATAAAGCACCACCAGTGCAGCTTCAGTGGAAGCTGTAAGAGAAAGGGACTAGATTTGAGGACTGTGGCAAAAATGCCTGAGCCCCATCTACACTATAGTTTCCATGACTGTTAACACCGGTGAAGCTGCACAGGTAGTGAATTACCTCTTGAAAGTTTGCAAGTATAAATGCAGTCTGCAAGGGCTAAAGTAACAGCAATATTTCTAGTTACACAGCCCCAAAGGTGTGCTAGTGATTTCAGTGCTGAAAATGAGAAGAGATGAGGGACCTACCAATAAACAAGTAAGAACCGGTAAAAAGATCCATAACAAATTGAGTGAACTCTTTCAATATGCCTATATCCAACAATCAATGTTGCACATCAAAGAAATTCCAATCAGGTTTTAAGTCAGAAAAGTACAAGATTCACAAGCAGATAAGGGAATTTTAAAAAAGGTTGCTTAACACAGTAACTTTTGTTCTCCAAATGTATTACTTCCATAGATTACACTGAGAAATCATGTGCCCTTCACTGTGTGACAGGAACTTATTTCAGAGAATCTCACCACGGGGAAGGCATGTGCCTCTGTTCATGGATTTTAGAACCAACACTAAGTCCCCAACTGTCCTTTAGTTCTTCTCTAACTTCAGGCACATACTTTAACTCTCCAAAGTAGAGGAGAGAAAGGAGGATCATCTCAATCTGCAGAGGTAATACATTTGGAGAACTTAAGTCAGTAAGCAACTTCTTCAGGACACTGTTTATGCAGATACTCACTGTTAGCTAGTCTAACAGTGGCAAGCCTCACCAAGAAGGCAGAGTATGAATAACTGAAATGATAGTGAAAACACTGCTCTCCTGAACGGCAACCTAGTCTGATCTGACTCAGTATTGGGAAACAAGAGAGAATATGCTTTGTGAAGGCATGAATCAAGCTTCAGGTAGCAGCATTGCAAATCTCAACAACCAGCACATGACAAAAGAAGAAGTTATTACTCCCCTGGTGAAAAGGGCAGTAGGTCCTTCTGGTACAATAAGCACACTGCATCTGAAAGCAGCAACCCATTACTGCCTCTAATAATAAATTCGTAAATTAACAGGTCCAGAAGAAGATGCCTTCCTACCAAACTGGTCTTTTTGGAAGATATCAACGCAACCAAAGAGAATGGGTTGGATGCTGGCTGCTAAAGTCAATCAGGCTCCCAATTCTCCACTGCAAGAGAAGCTGGCAGTGACAGGCTTAAACACCCAAGAACAGTAATAGCCAAATGCAGAATATGGGCCTAGAATAGCAATCATAACGGAAAGGGAACTTCAGAAATTGTAAACCCAAAAAGGATAACTGGCATACACAGCCTTTCCCTTCTGGAGCCTCCCCCAGATCCATGTTCCCATTTAATATGAGGTAAAGGCAGCTCTGAGAAATGCATGTCTATTCCAGGGATCTCAGCACATTGGTTATATGCCCCATCAACCTTGGACTCATAGGACCAGATGCAAAGATTCTGCATCAGTGAACATCTTCACTCTCCCACATCCCAGGGGAAGGCCATATGGCTCCTGGAAAGTGTAGAGGGCAAAGGACTGTTTTGTTTAATTTGTGAATTATTGTTGCCCTGGAAGGGGAATACCAACTTGAAGGAGGGGAAGGGAAATCCCTAAACTACCCAAGCATGAAGGGAAAACTGAGGGACTGATGTTTGTCATCTGAGGCATGGCCACACCTAGCAAAGAGGTAGTAAGCTGAAATGCTTACAGCCACTATGCTTCCTTCTCTTAGAAGCAGTCACAGCACCCCAAATTCTTAGAGGACCTAGAAAGACCTAGAAAGACTCTCCAATGGATGCAATAACTTCTGCAGCTAGGCTCAACCCCAAAGAGCCATCCAGCACCAAGGACTTCTTGGGCATAACTACATAACTGATAACTACATAGCCATATCCCTAATCTGACCTCTTTCCCCCATCTGTCAAGTCAGAAAGAATCTAACCATTAGACAGAGTCCAAACAGCAAAAATGAGGAAAAAAATCTAAGAACAAACATACTACTAGATAAATACTTACAACTAAAATATTATACTACCTAACCCAACACCAATTCTGATACAGGGAGAGTACTGGGTTCTGCATCCAAGGGGAAGTTGGGTGGTTTTTTAATACCTTTTAATACCTTGGAAATAGATTCCATCACTGCGTGGCAATGGGGATCTGAAGAGGCAGTGTCATGAAGGAGAAAGCCAAGTATATGCTTAGAATTATTAAGATGCTGGCCATATACTGAATGGAAAGATGTTATGACTTCCTAGTACATGTGCACACTGCAGATAGAAGAGTCTCAAATAAATTGGTAGAAACTAAAACACTCTAAAAATTAGAGATTTACTGGCAGGAAAAGGCGACATAGAAGTTCACAACCACCGTCTAAGGTGCATGGATGCTGCTGCACCTGGCTTGAAGTAGTAAAAACTACCCAAATACATGGTTTCCGCTGTCAGCACCCACACTATAAAAACTGTTCCAGCACCACTGAAAAGGTGTGCTCATTCTGTAGAGTAACAATTCGTTTGTATACGTAAAAATGAATAGTAGCAAGGACTCTAGTACATAATTGAAGCTGAAATGGAAGACCAGAGTTGAAACCGTATCTATGACAGTTTGCAAGCAACTTTTGACAAATGAGGTATATTTTGGATTGGCAAACTCCCTGGAAAAAAACTGCTGAGCTATAAATCTCAACAAAAAGATCTTATATCAGGGATTAGGATGGGGAAAAAGGACAAATTTACCAAACACTAACACGAAGACTAAGCCTAATAACCAGAGGCTGACGTCAAAGATGAAAGGAGGAATGCTTCATCAATTATGTCTAAAGCTAAAGCTATACTCTGCTGAAGCCACTCCTTCCGCTCCCAGTTGCTGAGAAGAGCAAGTATGGTGGATTCCCACACCAAGACGCTATGTCTGGATCCAGCCTCTGGCTAGTATGTCTCAGATTTGAAGCCCTCCCATTCCAGCTCTGGCTGCTGAAAAGAGGAACTGGTCTGAAAAGGGGAACTGCTGCCCTGTATACATCACTGCATATGGTTAGAATAACTTCAGCATTAAGTCAAAACTTTCCTTTGACTACCGTGTCCCCTAATGTGCAATGCATTAGAAAGGAAACTTTAACCTGCCCAGTCTTGAGTGTCATCATTGCACATAAAATGCAGATATTTTTACATTCAATAAAGCACTGTGTTGAGATCCACTAAATCAAACATAGATGAGTAGAAATGGAAACTACTTAATGGTTGCTTTTGAAAAGAAATACTGTGAAAACAGAATTAGAATCCATCTTCCAAGTCATAATTAGAAGACAATGTACCATTTTACAGAAGTTAGTATCAGAAGATTGTAGTGGTGGGGGAAGGAGGCTCAGCTTTATTTTAGTTTTGTTCTGGGTAGCTAAGCTCAGTCTGAGATTGAACAGATCATCTGAAATTACTGGAATCTATTTGCTGTGATGCAAACCACCACAGTTCATCACAGTCAATACTGGGATTTAGTTTTCATAGGGGAAGTTTTTTTAAAAAGAATCGTATCCTTTGTAAACTGCTGACTCTAAACTAAATCTCACCCATCTCTGTCTAGAGCTTAGTTTGTTACGTTTTAAAGTTGATTAAGATTGTACTATCATACAAATTTCTTAACAATGTTTACTATAACAATTGCCCTTCCAGCCCAATGATCAAAATATAGAGGATATATTGTATCTGTAAGAAACTATATTATGGACAATAGGTGAATTACTGGATAAAACTTAGGGTATTTTCGAAAAAATAACACACAAATGTTGTTCAAGATTTCTTTTTCAGTTTTGTACTTCTGTTTTACAGGAGAATTGTAGGAATTGATGCAATGAGTGATAAAACTTAGTTAGAGAGAGAAGTACAAATATTAGCATGGCTAAATTGCACCATATCTATTTGCAAACAGATAACAAAGCTACTTCACACTGAAGATGGATTAATTAGTGGCTCAGTACAACATTTTTCAAACACATTTCAAGTTATTGAAGACACTAGCATAAAAATAACTAAGAACATGCTAAGTATTAATGATTCCTATTATTATTCTTTAAATACCTCAAGGAGCATACACCTAGTCAGAATTTTTGCAAAATATGCCAGTGGCTTGGATTAGGTGCTGGTTTTAAATAAGATTTCTATTCAGTTAAAAGAAACCAATACACAGTTTGCTCATTCACAATATTTGTGTTTAAGACTAGATTTAAGTATTTAGGATAAATTATTCAATTGGTATCCCCTTCTAGATTTAAGGAAAATATTCATGAGGAAGGAACATGAGTAACTAGGGACTTTACCTACAATGTTCACAAGTAGTAAATCTATCCCTAAAATACGAAGATTTGACAATACATCAGTATGGTATAGATTTGACTTACCACCGCCACAGCATCACTAGAAAGAACAGCATTAATATCCAGCACCGTATAGTAAGCTATGTTGGTCAAAATATAGATAACCGTCACAATGGGCATAGAAACTGCAATTGCCAGTGGCAGATTCCTGATGAGACAAAAACAGCAAATAGGCTTGGGAAAATTCGAGGGTTTTAAAAACATATATATAATTTCAACAGATATCAGTATTTATTTTCAAGCAATTTTAAACTGTTTATCTATTTACGTGTTTACAGTTGTGCAAAATTATGGGTTAATTTCCCCCCCCCTCTTTTTAAATAGATTTACATTTTCACAGTTGCAGAAAATTATGGGGGAAGTCAGACAATAATTACACTAAATACAGATTCAAAAAGTTAACGCTTTATAACCGTTAAAACACAAACTGTCAACATCACATGTCAAAGTAATATCCTTAAATGAAACTCTAAGGTCTAAGTAGCATTTTTCTTACTTTGCTTATCTGTCACTGTCAGATATCAATAGAAATATCTGAGTTATTTAGAGCTAAACTAAGCAGAAACATTTATCAAATGTAATCAAACTGAATGCAAGTTCCTCCTCTTTCAAAAACTTCCTGTCAAAACAAAACAAAGTTTTGAAGAAATTGTTACTCGTTCAGGGTGGCAAACTGGCTCAATATTTAGAGAGTGACAAACTCCAAGTCAGCCTTTTGCATTTGTTGGATTTAATATTTTAAAGAGTCATTTACCTTTTAAAAAATAATTAGGCATAGAGTAAGGATTTTTTCACTGACTTAATGGCACTAAAAGGGGATTCAACACCATTACAATGTCATCGCTATCACAAAGTCAAATTACTGTGGCAAAATGTCAGTGCAATACAAAGTAATTAAAAACTCTTTAAAAGATAACTAACAGACCATAATTCTTGGGACTGTTCTCCTAGACAGTGACTAATGCAATACTTGTGGTTCAAAGATCTGAGCATCGTACTAGCTAGTGGCTGAGATCCATCCAGAGAGCAGTTACTTACTTTAAATACCAGTTTAAGCTAAAGTTTAATAATGTGAAACAAGAACAAAAGGAAAGTGCCAGCTCCGCAGAGAAGAAAGGAGAGAAAACCGGGAATATATTATAACTACCTTCTTCTCAGCAATAGCAATAATTTTCATTGCACCAAAGATTAACCAATATAATAATATTGCACCACACTCTTGGAGAACAAGGAACACAAGGATAATTCCTGAAATATATATTAGTAATAGACATATTTAGTAACAAACTAGTACTCCAATGTGGTGGGGCGGCTGCCCCACACAGGCAGAAGGGTTAAAGCAGCCTTGGGGAGCAGCCAATTAGAAGAGGGTTTATTGAGCCAGCCAATAGGGAGCAGGCTTAGTGGAGCAGCCAATCAGGGTCAGGCTGGCCCATATAAGAAGGGCTGCTGAGCAGAACAGAGGCAGTTTCTCCCGGGAGAGCAAGGGAGGAGGACTGGCTGCCCTGTAGGAGGGTTGAAAGTAGGGTGACCAGATGTCCCGATTTTATAGGGACAGTCTCAATTTTGGGGTCTTTTTCTTATATAGGCTCCTATTACCACCCCACCCCGTCCCAATTTTTCACACTTCCTGTCTGGTCACCCTAGTTGAGAGAGACAGCACCAAGGGCAGAGCAGTGCTGGGCAGGGTCAGGGGAGCAAGAGGGAGCTCCTACTGGATGGCTGCCCGACTGAGGCTCCGATACAAAGGCGGAGAAGGTGCTAGGGCTGCGGGGAAGTGGCCCAGGGAAACAGATGGTGGAGTAGGAGGAGCAGTACATGGCTGCCAGCTATAGGGTCCCTGGGCCAGGACCTAGAGTAGCGGGCAGGCCCGGGTCCTCCTCCACTTGCCACCCCACTTGCCACCAAGAGGAATGGCCAGTGCATGCACTGCAGTTTTCCACTGAGATGAGTGGCTAGACCAGAGAGTGCAGTTCGCCACGGAGGCAAGTGGCTGGACTGAGCACTGTCAGGTCCCCCAGAAGGGGGGAGAGAACCGAGTGGGGCACAGCCGGAGGGCTGTGTCCAGAAGGACACACCGCGGTCTGGGAAGTGACGTGGGTCCTAGAGGTGGAGGCGAGAATGACGACAGGTGAAATACTACTAGATGACGGCATGATGGTGAAACAAGAGCTAATTCCCACAGCAGGAGGCGCTGTGGTGGTGAGGCCTGCCCCATTACACTCTGGCAGGAAATGGAAAACAGAGAGATGAGATGCCTTTAAAAAAAAACAAACACACAAAACTATAAAGGGATTTTCATCTTCCCCCATTAATCCCCTAAAAACACTATGAATACAGAAGGTGGAAGAATCAGGGTATTTTCAAAACTAGAAAGAACTACCAATGTCTGATACAACTTTAAGCCCAAGTTCTTTGACAAGAGAATGTAAAATACTCTATGTGGCTTCCCTGGGAGTATCCTAAATATTAATCAAAGGTTGCATACTATCTCTCGCATGACTGCCATCCTACACCTTGACCTGAAATTCACAAAGGCCTGGCTAAGAGGGAATTCTACAATAGGACAAATTATCTGTTTATCTGAAAATTTCCAACGGGCAAGTAATAAGGTTCACAGATCCATTACCATGAGTACTTCAGCCTGCGTGCAGCTTTGAGGCAGGATCAGACCTGTCATTCCCTAGCATCAGACGAATGCACCACCTCCTGAAATTCCCTCCAGTTGAGAAATTCCACAGCCAAGATAATTTAAAGCTACTTTTTAAATTAGAGATTGTGTTAAATATACTTTGAGGAAATACAAAAATTTCTCCTATGGCAGTGCATGGTATATTTAGGGTGACCAGACAGCAAATGTGAAAAAACGGGACAGGGGGTGGGGGGGTAATAGGAGCCTATATAAGAAAAAGACCTAAACATCAGGACTCTATAAAAATCGGGACATCTGGTCACCCTAGGTATATTCTACCTAATCACAACAAACACAAATACTGGGCTGTCAGTATCCACCTGTATTGCGATGATCCCACATTCTGCCATATATTTCATGTTATAGCAGTGTTGGATTATGACCCAGCACATTTTGTTCATTTTAAGAACACTTTCACTGCAGATTTCACAAAACGCAAAGAAGGTACCAATGTGAGATTTCTAAGATGAACAGTCCTAGTCTTTACTCTCTCCTCATACGGACGCTGTTCCATATCTGGCAAGCAATGGAAAAGGTGACCAGACAGTGAGGGACCCTGATAAGCTTTACAAGATATCATTCCTCGCCTCATGCTCCAAGTCCTGACACACAGGCTGCAGGTCACTTTATTTACTGTTTCCAGATGCAGAGAAGCTGATTACCATCCCATAAAACTTACCATGAATGAGATACTTCTGCGTTAGGGTGACCAGACAGCAAATGTGAAAAATCAGGACAAAGGGTGGGGGTGTAATAGGAGCCTATATAGGAAAAAGACCCCAAAATCAGGATTGTCTCTATAAAATCGGGACATCTGGTCACCCTATTCTGCGTGTAGGAGCCACTCTGCTAATCCAACTTTGCCAAATGTGTTTTGATATACATCTCCCCTTTGGTGGGTAGTACACACAGTCAGAAGACTTTACTCCACCCAGGACAAGCACGAGACAGGATGATTATGGAAAAATTCTACCATACTCTGAAAGGAATTTCAGGAGACCAAAACACATCCCTTCTGGGTGTCTCAAGGGAGGTACTGATCTGGGGTGAACAATAGGCTCCCATAAGCTCGACCCCTCTGTTGCATGGGATCCACATGGAGCAGATGGGTTTGTTTCCCCTGGAGGTCTCAGCATAGGATATGAATAGGGGTCCCTGGGGGGATGTTGTAGAGGTGGCAGCAGAGGTGAGAGTTGGGCCCAAAAACCCCTTACTGCATTCTGACATTGGTAGGGTCCATGTTGTATCCAGTACCCTCCACCTGACCTGAGGGGTAGGAGGGATTCAGCTCTGCGGTCAGAAGTATGGCTGCCAGTGTGACCTATATAGGGACTTAGGCATGATCTTCCATCTGGCATGCTGTCTTTCCAGCTTCACTGCCCCTCATGTAGCTAAGGGAAGAGAGACTGCTTGCCACTGGAGCCTGTTCTTTTCCATTTCTATGTGCCTCCTTTCCTGCCAGGGGAGGGGGCTCAGGCAGCCCAGTCTGGCCTTGGATGTATTTTGCCCAGCAGAGTTAGCCTCTCTAATCCAACTTGGCTCCTTTCCTGCCCAAGGAAAGGTAATCGAGGTGACTTGTCCATCGCTGCTTAGCCCAGGCAATTGCATTCTGCCCACAGAATTGAACCAAGCTCCACAGTGAGACAGGCCTTTCATTTTGCCTTTTCCTCAGCTTAGCTCTGCTGCTAAAGCCTGCAGGGGTACCAGCCACTGCAAACACCTCAGAAGGGGAAGCAGAGCTGAGGGGACTTTCCCCCAAAAATCAAATGCAGTTCTAGGACATGGCTGGGAATTAGACAGACACAGAGTGACAGAGAGAGTCAAACAATTCAAAATAAAGAATTATCATCAGAAAAGCAGGAGGTCTGGTTGAGCCTGCCCAGCACCATGGAAGCAGTAGGGGGGATGGAGAAATTTCAGGAGGAAGGACATTCTCCTGTTGCCAGTGACTGAGAGGTTTGGTTCCGCCCCCAAACGGGAAGCAGCCTGAAGTACCCATTGTAATGGACCTTAGCATCTGTGGACCTTAGCATGAAGAAATGCAGACACGTCACCTAATGAAACAAAAAAGCTGGAATGGCTTTTCAAGGGCATTAATCTTCAAGGGGAAAAAAAAAAAGCCCAGGGACCTTTTCACATATAATTGTGGACTAGAACTTTCACAGGACAAGCATGAGACAGGATAATGATGGAAAAATTCTACCATACTCAAAGGAATTTCAGGAGACCAAACACCTCCTTATTCTTTTGAGCATTAGTATAATATGGGCAACTAGAATTTGAAGCTTGCTTTATGAGGGAGAGTCTGCCAGGAATAAAGCCTGCTGCATTAGAAACTTGAGCTTATGAATAACAAATGGCTATAAAGGAGGTTTCATCATCTTAATTAAATGTTCCTAGCAGAAAGCTTGTTTTTAAATGAAATCCAATAGAAAAAAGTTACTTAACTGTTAACACAGCAGAATATATTATCTTTAAGTGGAAGGTGGAAAGATATTGCAATTGCATTCAAAAGGGAGTTTTTAAAATTAATTTTCTCTGCCAACAGATGCAGAAAGACAAGATGACTAACGTAATCACAGTGTGTTAAATCGCTTATGGGTAGGTGTACAAGATTCACTAGCAAAGTGGTTAAAAAGAGACATTGTCAACATGAAATCTAGTCAGTTAAAAAAGATGACTGCTAATTGTCATTTTGCAACAAAAATTCTTAAAGGAAAACGGGTCTCTCCTTTGCTCTGTGAATGCTCAGACAGGGCAAACTGACTAGTAATGCATAAAGCAAGCCAGCTGGGGAAAAAAGGAAACCTCTCTCTCTCATCTTTCAGCTATAGCAATCTTAGCTGTTACTTGTAATAGGTAAAAACTGTCAGACAGATGTGAATTTTACCTATTACAAGTAACAGACTGAGCTACACAATTAACTGACTTGTCAGTCGCACATTTGCAGCATTCACCTGTGTGTGGGGATTATGTTGACTTTGAAACTGTTATGGCAATTGCACAGATAAAAACATTGTGTGCACCATTTACACTGCAATATTACAGTCTATTTGTAAAGAATTATCCATGATACCTAACTGCAAAGTAACGATAGCTAATCAACTAGTATGCTGTAATCATCAAGACTTCCTTATTTTTAAAGTGTTTCAGCCATTAATAAACCTTATGCTTAATAATCCCGTGTTGGTGATCCAGTATCAAGTTGCGAGAGTTGTATGTCCCTACAGAGTAGTTCTACAATAATCAAATTCCTTGTCAGCTCAGAACTCATTTCAACGAAAAATAGTCACTACATTAGTGACTTAAGACCTGTCCAAATGTAATGAAATAACATCCTTAAAATAAAAAAATCCCGGATCCTTTACCTTTCTGGATTTTTGATTTCTTCTGTTACAAAATTAAGGGTGTCCCAGCCTGAGTAAGAGAACAGGGCAGAATACAGTGCAAGAGAAATGTCTCCTAGGTCCCAAGAAGATCCCTCAAAGGAGTTCTGAAAGTGTCCTGAATGTCCTGTGTGTGGGGGGAGAAAAACATATATGCATTACTGTATGACATAGTAAGTAAATGTTTTTTAGTTTGATATACAAAGTAGCAAAACAAGCCAAGAACTAGGAATTTTGACATTCCTTCAAGATCACTCATTGACCCATTCTTCCATTCTGCCTGTTATAGCCTTGATAACCTATGGAGAACTCGGAACCCATTATTATGATGCAATTAAAGACCTGACCTGTTCACAGTAACAGCAGAAACAGATCTGAGGGACAGTGAACTACAGGCTTGTAACCCAAAATACAGTTCAATCATACTTGTAACAGCCTTGGCAGTATCCTTTTGGCTCAAGCCAATGTATACAAATGAAATGGTACAATTCTATGGGTCATACCATCTCTGAAATTCTGAACCATTTCGCCTGTGTGTGTCAAAACTATGCCTTTTTTTCAGTGGGCAGGGATGACTGTCTTTCAAAAATGCATGCAGATTTATAAAATCAATCATTTATCCAAATGGATAAATATCTGTATTTAAATTTTGTTAAAGTTCTGATTTATTTGATGAGTTATAGTAACTATCATAGGTCCAGACTACTGTCCATTGCATTGTAAACATTTAAGTGCATACAAAAAGATGTGACGAGTCAATGAATATGTGCATATTAAGAGGTAGACCAATTTAGTTTAAAAATCAAAAAAGCCAAATTGATAGCAATTAAGGGAACGTAAAATGTAATTAAATAATAGTTGGGACAAAAATCTTCCCAAGTACACTTAAGTCTTGTGTGCTATCAATACTGCTGCGATTAATATCATTTACTTCACCCTTCAACTTGGAGTGAGTGTTTTCCATCATGTGCTGACATTGTCAGCACAGTGGCAATACAATAGCAATATAAACAGTTTATAATATTGACTACAGGAAGGTGAGTTACTATCTTGTACATTCCAATGCCCAAATATACAGCTACAGTTCTAAACACCTTTTACTTTTTACAGCAATAGGTTGCTATTTGTAGGGTGGGAAAAGCAATGTATAAGGGTATTGCCAAGGCTGACCAGCCCAAATATTTGAGTCCTTTAAATGTTTCACTGCATCTCTCTCCTCCTATCGTGGATGACACTGAGGAAGATGGAGCAACAGCCAAGTTAGGAGCAGGGAAAAAGGTAGGCAGCATCCAGGATGTTAGTGGTAAACATTAAGGTCAGGGGACCAGCTGATGGTGCAGAGGTGTTTTGTACCGAAGAAGTGACACACCGTGCAATAGTGCTCATATAGGCACGTTTTGTTCCATACTGGCCCAAGACTAAGGAAAGAACATCCCTCAACAATGACTTCACTCTAAACACAGAAAGTATAATTTGGGCTAAGGACACATTTTTCATATAATTTAAAATTGAGTTGTGTACTTTTTTGAGCCAACACAGAAAGCTTCCAAAACACACACAGGAGTAAAACTCAAAAAAAAGTTTGATGGAAAACAACTTTAAACTAAAATATTATGACTCAGAAGAAAGAGAACCAGCAATAAACTATTTAATGCTGAACAATAAAGAGAAGTCAGGAACTAAGTAAGATAGGCTGATACTCCTTCTATAGATGCAGTACAGTCACCTTCAGAGGCACACATCTAAGTGTATAGCTCCTTTTAAATGGCTTTGAGTCCACTCAGCTTCACAGACAGATATCTGTGAAGGCATACTTCTGAAGAGAAGTACTGCAATTGTACAGTTTTGTGTAACTGCACATCTTATCCAAACTCCAGATTACAAAAAGCTTAGATTGAGGTTCACTGAACCTAGCAATATGATAGTATGATTTGTTTACTAGACGCTGGAGAGAACATATTTCTCTATTCATACCGTATTTTGCAAGTTCTGCATGTTGCTGCTTGCAATTTCATTCCACTAACCATTCCAAACCAGAGGGTGTAAAATTGCTTAGGTGTGTTAGGCCAATTCAAGTATGATCTTCATTCACAACATTGGCCAAGTTGTTAATATCTGGATGGATATGTTGGACCTTATTGCTTAATAGAGATATCTGGTATTACATAAATATAAATTTAACATTACAGATTAATTTTAAAATACTGTTTTGCAGCTACTATGGATATTCCTAATGAAAACCAAACTGATTATTCCCCAGCCTTATTGATACACACCAACCTCTAATGAGTTTTAAGCGCTTACCCTGGCATAGTTTAACAATTCCTGTTATGATGATGACCATAAGGGCAATTACTTTAGCATACGTGAATACATCCTGCACCCTTGTTCCCCATTTAACATAGGCACAATTTATGAATGTTAGAAGACCTAGGAGACAAAAAAGGAAGTTATGCATGATCTTTGTTAAGCACAGATTTTAATTACTGTCCATGTCTGGTGTATAGATGCTACATTTAAACTATGCTAAAATAAGCTAAGAGCCTGGGAAAATTAAACTAAGCAATGTTTACTGGTATTCACAATATATTGTCTTAGTATTATGCATTGCTTAATTTATGACAAAAAGAACAAGAGTGGGGAACATCAATTCTAAAGACATATTCGATTCTTTTTGCCAAGAACAGGAAGAAAGACCTTCCACCACATGTCAGACCTGCTGGGCCTGTTCCCATTTTCCTGGTTTTACCCCTCATTCTTGAGGCCCCGTTCTGCAACTATCATTCAAGCCAAAGGCAGCAGAGAATGTCCTTTCATTTTATATTTTAAAATAATGTTCTGGCTCACCTCAAAACGCCTTTAGACAGATGTAAAAAATTGTAAATTAATTATTTTGCCCTTTTCTTGGTAGCTTGAAGATTAGTTCAACATCCAAGATAATTTCACAGGTTTTATAGTCTTTAAAATATGAAATTTGGAAAGCCAT
This sequence comes from Chelydra serpentina, assembly GCA_037349315.1. NCBI lineage: Eukaryota > Metazoa > Chordata > Testudines > Chelydridae > Chelydra > Chelydra serpentina. The sequence continues at coordinate 9,854,373 of JBAIAC010000026.1, read as the reverse complement.
AAATGGACATTGATAATTCTCTTGAGATCAATTGCACATTCTAAGACAGTTGAAAAAGACAAGGCTAGAACAGGTTACCATTTTATTTTCCTTCAGTATTAGCTATCCACAGACTGCTCAATTCTAAATGATACTTTATAACATAAAGGCACATAATATTTGGACCATATTAAGTAATGTTGTGTAACCTGAGGTTATTTCGCAAATAGCTCAATAACAGCCCTATTTGACAACTTTAAAATAATTTGAAAACATTCAGTTCTGTCTCTTTGGGAGTACACTCCCCCCTCCGGTGAAATTAAAGGAAGATTTCTAGTCTCAAGTATTCCAGCTAATTGCAGCTGGCTAAGCAACAGTTCTGCAGAAAAGGACCTGGGGAGTACAGTGGCCGACAAGCTGGATATGAGTCAGCAGTGTGCCCTTGTTGCCAAGAAGGCCAATGGCATATTGGGCTGTATTAGTAGGAGCATTGCCAGCAGATCAAGGGAAGTGATTATTCCCCTCTACTTGGCACTGGTGAAGCCACACCTGGAGTACTGTGTCCAGTTTTGGTCCCCCACTACAGAAGGGATGTGGACAAATTGGAGAGATTCCAGCGGAGGGCAATGAAAATGATTAGGGGGCTGGGGCACATGATTTACGAGGAGAGGCTGAGGGATTATTTAGTCTACAGAAGAGAAGAGTGAGAGGAGATTTGACAACAGCCTTCAACTACCTGAAGGGGGGTTCCAAAGAGGATGGAGCTCGGCTGTTCTCAGTGGTGGCAGATGACCGAACAAGGAGCAATGGTCTCAAGTTGCAGTGCGGGAGGTCTACGTTGGATATTAGGAAACACTATTTCACTAGGAGAGTGGTGAAGCACTGGAATGGGTTATCCTTAGAGGTTTTTAAGGCCCCGCTTGACAAAGCCCTGGTTGGGATGATTTAGTGGGTGTTGGTCCTGCTCTGAGCAGGGGATTGGACTAGATGACCTCCTGAGGTCTCTTCCAACCTTAATATTCTATGATTCTATGACGTTAGACTTGCTCATGTAACCAAATTTATCAGATCATCTCTCCTCTGATTGCTGTTGCTACACACTACACTCAACAGTTTGCGTTATTGCTCTGTTGTGTTTATTTTTTCCTCAAATATTTTAAAATATTAAACAGCCCCTTCCAAACCCAAGTACCATCCGAATATTCAGAGATTATCTAGCTGTATCTTTATTGTTTTGCTATAATTCAGAGTAATTTTTGCCCTATCCAGATTATAATTAATCTATTTCAATCCTGCATTTTAGGCACTTCCCCAGATGCAAATATATAGTTAGTGAAATTCAATTGTATTTTACTAAGCTTTCATACTGAAAAAACATGGTATTATAAGGGTATCTTAAACAACATAGTCACATTGACTGATAAAGTGATGTAGTGGCAAACCAAAACTAACTAATATACAATGCAATTTTCTGGAATAAAGTTCCTTCTCATATATATTTTAAAGCTTGGTTAATGAGCCACAACCCAACAAGGAAATAAAAGTGGACAGCACATGGAGATAGGAATGTACTTAGTCCAGTTACCCCATGGAAGAATAATAATTCAAAATTAATAAGAAAACAAGGGTAATGATCCCATACAAGCGTGAGACTGGTGAACTTGAAAAGTTGGCAACTAAAAAGGATGAACCACATTTCCTTCAACTTGTCAAGACTGGGAAAAACAGAAGTATCAAATTTCGAAAAACATGACTGTAGCAGCTCCTGAGAAACACTCAGGGGGAAAAATTGGCATCAGATCTGCCTTCCACCATAAACAAACAGTTGTTTTTGTTATTCTATAATAAACCATATTTATGTGAACAGGATATTTTATTCTAGCCAACAGTTTTTAGGTAATGATTTTCCATATGCAAATGATTTTTATGAAATATTTTCCTATTACAAAGATGTTAGAACAGTTGGTCTCTGTTTTCATGACAGTTTGATTGTGAAGTGCTGTCTATCTCCAGAGTTTAAAAAATCTAATTAAGAAGCTGGACAAACCAAATCATTTCATTGTTAGACTATGCTTTCTTCTGGTTACTAAGGGTATGTCTACACTTACCATGGATCAACGAGGGTCGATTTAGCGACCCTCTAGTTAAGACCCGCTAAATCGACCACAGATCGCTCTCCCATCGACTCCAGTACTCCATCAGAACAAGCATAAGGTAAATCGACGGGAGAGTTTCTCCCGTCGACCCAACGCAGTGTAGACACTGCAATAAGTCGACCTAAGCTACGTTGACTCCAGCTATGTAGACCTGCCCTAAGATTACTTCTATCAATTTTGTTGCAGCTGTTGTCAATTTGCTAGCTTATATTGATAGCACTGTAAAGTGTGCCTGTGCATTTTGAGATAATATCTAATGATAGTAAAGATTTCAGATGTGAGTGGTAAAGTGTCACAACATTTGGAATTTTCAGGAAACAGATGATCTTGCAGTATATCAGCTAGTAAACAATTTATTTTGTTACTATGTATATTGGAAAACAAAATCCCCATTTTTGCACAGAAACTATCCCCAACAATGTTCAGACACACTGCTCATTTTGGTTTTCCTTAACAAGTTAGTACTCTTCACAGATTTTATTTGATTCTCAATTTTAGGTTGCAAGCTGCTGCCAAGTAGTAAGGGAGGACTTCTGTAGTGACAGAGCTACAAATAAAAGTAGCGCAGTGGGTGAGACCTAGCAAGTGGTTGAGGGCAGGATTTTAAAGCACACAACTGATTTCTAAAACAAAGCTTTTCTGCAAAGGTTTGTCCCTGCTGCCATAACCACAAAGGAGACTGATTTATTAAATTACTTCTCCTTCTCCAAGATAGACACATCTTAAGATCTACTGCTAGATAAATCAAGCATGAAAGCCATAGCCTCTTCAGCCAGAAACAATGTGTCTGCTTTTCTCTCATTTCTGTCTTTAACATAAGAACAGTTATACTGGATCAGACCAATGATCCACCTAGCCCAGTATCCAGTCTTCCAACAATAGCCAGTGCCAGATGCTTCAGAGGGAATGAACAGAACACAGCAATTTACCAAGTGATCCATCTCCTGTCATCCAGTCCCAGCTTCTTGCAGTGAGAGGTTTAGGGACACCCAATGCATGGGGCTGTGTCCATGACCATCTTGGCTAATAGTCAGCGATGGATCTATCCTTCATCAACTTATTTAATTCTTTTTGAACCAAGTTATACTTTTGGCCTTCACATCATCCCCAGGAAACAAGTTCCACAGGGAGAATGTAGGTCGTGTGATCCACTTTCTTTCGTTTGTTTTAAATCTGCTATTAATTTCATTGGGTGACCCTCGGTTTGTGTGTTATGTGAATGGGTAAATAACACTTCCTTATCCACTTTTTCCACATCATTCATGATTTTATAGGCCTCTATCATATCTCTTCCCTTAATCGTCTCTTTTCTAAGCTGATCATCCACAGTCTTTTTAATCTCTCCTCCTATAGAAGCTCTTCTTTACCACTTAGAATTTTTGTTGCCCTTCTCCAATTGTAATATATCTTTTTGAGATGGGGAGATCAGAACTGCACACAGTATTCAAGGTATGGTCTTACCATGGATATAGTGGCATTGAGATATTTTCTCTCTTATCTATCCCTTTCCTAATGGTTCCCACTATTGTTATCAGAGGGGTAGCCGTGTTAGTCTGGATCTACAGACGCGACAAAGGGTCCTGTGGCACCTTACAGACTAACAGACGTATTGGAGCATAAGCTTTCGTGGGTGAATACCCACTTCGTCAGATGCAAGCAGTGGAAATGTCCAGAGGCAGGTATAAATATGCAGGGAAGAGTCAGGCTAGAGATAACGAGGTTAGCTCAATCAGGGAGGGTGAGGCCCTCTTCTAGCAGTTGAGGTGTGGACACCAAGGAGGAGAAACTGCTTTTGTAGTTGGCTAGCCATTCATAGTCTTTGTTTAATCCTGAGTTGATGGTGTCAAATTTGCAAATGAACTGAAGCTCAACAGTTTCTCTTTGGAGTCTGGTCCTGAAGTTTTTTTGCTGCAGGATGGCGAACTTTAAATCTGCTATTGTGTGTCCAGGGAGATTGAAGTGTTCTCCTACAGGCTTTTGTATATTGCCATTCCTTATATCTGATTTGTGTCCATTTTATCCTTTTGCGTAAGGACTGTCCAGTTTGGCCGATGTACATAGCAGAGGGGCATTGCTAGCACATGATGGCGTATATTACATTGGTGGATGTGCAGGTGTATGAACCGGTGATGGTGTGGCTGATCTGGTTAGGTCCTGTGATGGTGTCCCTGGTGTAGATATGTGGGCAGAGTTGGCATCGAGGTTTGTTGCAGGGATTGGTTCCTGAGTTAGCGTTATTACGGTGCGGTGTGTAGTTACTGGTGAGAATATGCTTCAGGTTGGCGGGTTGTCTGTAGGCGAGGACTGGCCTGCCTCCCAAGGCCTATGAAAGTGAGGGATCATTGTCCAGGATGGGTTGTAGATCACTGATGATCCGTTGGAGAGGTTTTAGCTGAGGACTGTAAGTGATGGCCAGTGGAGTTCTGTCGTTAGTTATTTTGTCTGCTGCTGCACCAGAGCAGATGTTTTTAGAGAACAAGTACTCCAAGATCTCTTTCTTGAGTGGTAACTGCTAATTTAGACCCCATCACTTTGTATGTATAGTTGGGATTTATTTTTTACAATGTACATTACTTTGCATTTGCCAACACTGAATTTCATCTGCCATTGTGTTGCCCAGTCACTCACTCAGTTTGGTAAAATCCCTTTGTAACTCTACGCAGTCAGTTTGGACTCAACTATCTTGAGTAATTTTGTATCCTCTGAAAATTTTGCCACCTCACTGTTCTCACCCCCTTTCCCAGATTATTTATGAATATGCTGAGCAGCCTAAATCCTTGGCGGACCTTGCTATTTACCTCTCTCCATTATGAAAATAGACTGTTTCCTATCTTTTAACCAGTTACTGATCCATGAGATCAGTTTCCTTATTGTAGAAAAGGGGATTTTCAACTATCAGAGCCTTCTGTAATTTACAAGTAGGCACAAAAGGTATTTTCTCATCCGTATGACAGAGAAGGAAAGATTAGTGAGACTTTACTCACCCACCCATGGTGGATAAAAAAATTTTTTTTTTAATCAAAAAGTTGAATTTTTAAATTTAAATTTGAAGTCACTGGCTAAGCACTAAACCAACTTTTGATAGCAATAGCCTCTTCTGCAGGCACTGAGAGAATATTTTCTTCATTTAAACCAGTTCAGTTGAATAACTAGAGTTCAATCAAAGTTGATAAACTGTTTGGAAGTTGAAAAAGCTTGTTTTTCTCTTCCAAATCTATAAATAAAAACAATGAGGATGAGATCTACTAGTTCTAAAATCTTGAAGGACCTGGTGACCAGAAACAATCAGTCCAATTAATTAAGTATAGCTAATACTTTGTTTTATTAAATAGTTTTAAATGAGAAATATGCTGTGATTTTTTTTCTTGTGTATCCACCACACTTCAGGTAGTTTTATTTAACAACAATTTGAAAATGCTTGTTTTGTGCACTTTTAATTTCATTTCAATGTCTTCTAAGTGCAGCTAGACACATCACAAATAATGGATCACTCTGCAATAAATAAATGTCATTCATCTAAAAAAGTGTAAAAATTAAGAATTGGAATAAATGTATATTAAGATATAGAATTGCTTAAGTGTGTATACATATAACATTCTCTGAGTCAGCAAACAAAGTACCAAAATTAGTATAAATTTAGTATTAATAAAGACTATATTTAGTTGCAAAAGGAAAAAGAACTGAAAAGTACAAATGCAAAACAAGATTAAAAATCCATTATTTTAATCAAGGTTTTCTGCTCGCGGATTTAAATAATTATAGAAATCACCTGGATTTAAATCAATTCACCCAGCACTCAACTACAAAAAAAAAGTTACTTGAGTCCCAAAAGATAGGCCTCTGTCAATAAAGCTATTCCTTGAAAGTTAAGTTTAAAAGTGAATAGTTTGTGTTTGAAAGCACTCAAGGTTTCTAATAAGAAATTGAGTTTTCTGGAAGTCATGGAGGGAGGCAGACACACACAGAGAAAGTTGCATAAACCTAGTCTGTTTAAAGATGCCACTGCTAAATTCTGCCAACCATAATTAAAAATTCCTCCAAGAAAAATCAGAACTTGAGCTAAGTTTTAGCTAAGAGTGAAAGATCTTGCCTTTAAGACATCAAAATATGCTCGTCATGCACATCCAATATATGTTGATTACCTGGAAACCATTTCCTTTTCTTACTCTAACTCAAACCATTCTAGATTCAGAATACTACAGTTCTGGAATCTAAAAAGGACTATATGTAATAGATGTTCACAGTCAACATAAGAATCACATTAGTTTTTGCATAATACTTACATATACAAGCAGCTGCGATGAGACGACAGGCAACATAAGGAGGCTCACAAGAAGGGAAGAAAGGCTGCACAATGTAGTCAGCAAAGGTTATTGCAATAATTGCCTGACCAGTTGGCTCAACAATTAATAATGAGGTCCATAAACGAATAAAAGCAATAAAGCTCCCAAAGGCCTCCAAGATATATGCATAGCTGGCTCCTGACTTGGTAATAGTGGTTCCCAGTTCAGCATAGCAGAGAGCTCCAAACACTGAAAAAATCCCCCCGGTTGCCCAGATTATTAGTGACAATCCATAGGAAGCACTGTAGATGAGAACGCCTTTAGGCGAGACAAAGATACCCGAACCAATCATGTTGCCTACAATGAGGCTGATTCCATTAAGCAAAGAGATTTCTTTCTTCAGCTGCATTGTTTCTTTGTTTCTTTCATACATTTCACAGCTGTGACTTGAATCTGGCTTGCCTGCTTCCGTGATGGGAGAGTATTCAGCCAGTGAGTTATGAGCCACTGTACCATTTGCTCTTTCTTCCATTGTGGAATTGTTGTGCATTCTCTAGAACACCAATCCCAATCTAAAACAAAATTACAGACAGCTACAAATTAATAACATCAATAACTTTTTGTCTAACCCTTCACATCAATTCTTTCTACTTGAAGCACAGGACTGACATGTGTAACCTCCGATATCCCTATTTTGCTAGCTTGTACTATGTGATTTTGAATAAGGGTAAATCTTTGGATGGTAAAACATGACATCTGAACAAGTGACAGTCTCAAAATATCTTAGAAGAAAAAGGTGAAAAAAAATACATGGTGCTGATTTGCAAGGGGTGGGGGGAGAGTTGTGGGGAAGCACAGAGCAGAGGAAATTCAAAGGTCATTGACACCTGTCAGTTGAATTGGAAAGATCAAAAGGGGTAATGGAGGTGTATAAGGAAAGAGAAAGCATAGTACGAGAAAGAATAGAAGGTGGAAGTAGTGAAGACGACAGGTTTATTGCAATATAAAAAACACATTTCAATTAAGTTTCATTCTTTCCTCTTCCATAACTAATTGTTTTTAAAAGCGCCCAAAAATACAGAAGTGGGAAAAGTGTGGATAAAGCTTCTGAATGGTTCACATTTATTTTCCTTGACTTCAGAGTTGAACATCTTACATCTCAAGTCTCCAGAGGATCTTCCCCTCCCTCCTTCTTATAAAGAATCACTGCTGGCCTTAACACTTAGACATAAGATTATACTAATATCAACATTTCTGAAATACAGACACAATATAGAAGTTTAGAGATGAAACAACCTGATTAAATACAAATTGAGCTTTAATTTGCATTGACACTAGCTTTCATTCAAAATCTAACTTCTGATTGAATTATCAGAAGTTTCATAAGAGCGAGCCTACACCTTTCCTAAAAACATGCTATCATTTTCATATGTCCTTACCACGCACTAAATCCTGAGTGCACATTTCAGTGGCCTAATGCAGAGCAGAAAGATGCAAGTCTGGGTGAGATTTGGCAAAGCAGTTGCTCTAGCAGAGAAAGCAACCAGTTTATCTTGCATTATATTTTCTTTATAACAGAAACGTAATTACATTCCAAAAGTAAACTTTTTATCTTGAAATTGATCCTGGCACTAACCTAGTAAAGAGGGAAAAGGCACATACAAAGTATTTATGGTCTGATTTTCAGTAGGTCCAACATATAATTATGCACACAATTCAGGTATTTGTGCCTGAAAGTAATTAATAGATGCATCTACCTAGGCATACATGTATAAACACACTTGTCCATGCATTTATGATAATTTGCACTCACTTTTCAGTCACGCAGTTATAGATCCTTCCTTTTGAAAAAAATCAAATCCTTACTTTGTTATATTGTCAACATTGTACTCTACAATGTAAGTTAATTAAAACATTCTGATCTAATATGCTTAGAACATGTTCTTACTCTTTCAAGCCATTTTAAATATTTTAAATCAGGGGAAATAAATATGTAACCTACACAGAAATGGAATGTAAGCCATTTACAGGAATGGAATATAGCCCGTTCACATTATGTCCAGTATGAGCCTTCTCTCTCTTTTCATAAAAGAAAAAAAAAGAAAAATTCAGTAAGTATCCAAAAATAGTATTATTTACATAAATTAAAATATTGACTGATTTGAAAGACTATTATATTATCAAATAGATCTGCTGTATTATAGCAAATCATCCCTTAAGGCTTTTTTAAAGTTGTAAAAGATTTGTTTAAAATGTTAAACTTTTATTCTGTCAGAGCAAACAGTAATGGCATAATACAGTCGAACTCAGTCATATTTGGAAAAGTCATCCCACACAGAAACATCTGTATGACAGAATATACCATCAGAAGTAAAAGAAAAGGGCTTCAGAAAAAAAACCTTATTAAAAAACCCTGGATTTATTCTCCCCAAATGTTACGGGTTCTGAAAGGTTCAGGATTTCCCTCTTTTCCCATAGTTATCTGGCATTTATTTTCAGAGGAAAAAAGCCCAACCAGAAAATAGGTCATGGAAAATTTGCTCCAATATAGCCATACACTCACAGCATGGTAGAACATAGCCTCTTCCCCGCCACTGAAACCTAGGAAAGGGAGGCAAAGCCAGGTCTGACTGTTTATTTCCTTTTAGCAGGGGGTGAGAGAGTCTAAGGCCCTAAATCATACCAGCTCTTCTACATTCCTCTCAGGCCTTGGCTACACTTACGAGTTACTGCCGGCAGCGCTGTAACTCATTAACTGGTTACACTTGCAAGGCACGTGCAACGCTGTATCTCCTCAGATACAGCGCTGCATGTACTCCACCTCCCCGAGAGGAATAACCACTGTTGCGAAGTGGGTGGAACGTTGGTCTTTCAGTGTAGCCGAGGAACAACGCAGTTACTGATCTCCGGAAGCTGCTTTGTTTTGAAACGGCACTTCCGGGTTGGAGTTCAGAGCTCCGTTGTTGAGGTGCTTTACAAAAAACCAAACACAGCTACTGTTTGCAGGCGGGGGGGGGAGGGGGGGGAAGAGGGGAGGGGCTCCGTTAGGAATGCCGGCAGCAAAGTTGCCTTGGACAGAAACGGTGTGGGGGGGGGGGGGGGGGGAGAAGAATGGCGGGGGGGAGGGGGAAGGCTCCGTTTCCTCTCTTTTATCTGCTCTTTAAAAACAAACAACGCCCCTGCTGTTTGCTTTCAGTGATTGAGAGAGAGGCAGGGGATGTGGAGGTGTGGAAATAATGAGCTGACACTCTGTGGAGATTTCAAAAACCCACTCTGTCTCCAAAAACGCTCCCTGTCAAAGTCCCCCTCACCCACCCGCATTTGAAAAGCACGTCGCAGCTACCTGAATGCCCATAATGCACCGCTCCCAATACAGCTGCAAGTGCCGCAAATGTAGCCACGTCAGTGCTAGTTACTGCGCTGGCGGCTGCCAGTGTGGACAGGCTGCAGCGCTTTCCCTACTCAGCTGTACGAACACGGGTTTAACTAACAGCGCTGTACAGCTGCAAGTGTAGCCAAGGCCTCAGTGCTGTAAAAACTATTTGTCGAGACAATGTTGACAGTCAAGGATGTTATTTGCTAGTGAAGATGTAGATAAAAGCTTTCCTGATTAAGAAAGCCTACCGAGTCTTGAGGAGCTAATTCTCCTGTAATTATAAAGTGCTATGGAGGTGGATTTGTTTAGTCTAAGTAACTTTATGTATGCTAGTTTAATAAGCAGTCCTATATTTAGAAAACTTCTCCATCCTCTTTTATCCCACCATTTCTCCAGTGGGCTGGGCTTCTTGACTAGCTGATGCCAAGCTTAAAGTAAGTGTCTGGGGGAATTCTCATACACATAGCAAGAACTTCCATCACTACATAATCAACATCAGTACAGCTTCTTTACAGACCCACCATATGCCTATCCCAACCTTCTCTCTCCTCCCAACCTCCAAAAAAACAAAGGAAGAATTCAAATTGCTTTCTCTATTTCTTCAAATTTAGAACTGCCTTCTGCCTTGTTATTATACTCTGGCTGATTTCTTGTTGATGTTGTACCAGAAATGGGCTTTGAAAAAGGACTCATGATATTTAAAATGTAGTCTATTGGTATGCTTTTAAAGACAGCTAAACTATTTATAGTCTAATCTAAGAGATTAGATTGGCTAATCACAAATAAAGAGTAAATCCTCCAAAAAATGTAATTGTTTTAAACATTAAAAATAGCTAACAATCAAACCAGGTGTTGTCCTGACAATTTGATGATACAAACTAGGATTGAGGGTTATCATTAGAAAGCATTAGAGATCAGTTTCAAAGCTGATTTTTTTCCACTTCTACTTTGAATCAAACTGGACACCTGCTGGAAGTATGTTTAAGACAGCAGCCCCTTCTGGGGAGACACACTAACCTCTAACTCAGAGATTCTCAACCAGAGGTATGCCTACCCCTGGGGGTACGCAGAAGTCTTCCAGGGAAGACATCAACTCATCTAGATATTTGCCTAGTTTTACAACATGCTACATAAAATGCACTAGCCAAGTCAGTACAAACTAAAATTTCATACAGATAATGACTTGTTTATACTGGTCTATACACTAGATACTATAGACCAGTGGTTCCCAAACTTTAACAACCTGTGAATCCCTTTCACTAAAATGTCAAGTCTTGCGAATCCCCTCCTAAAAAATGAATATTTCCAGGGATTTTCTCCTTTACCTGAGTATAAATTATAAAAGCAGTGATCTTGGAAATATCAAATTTGTTTTTTACATGCTTATTACACACTATATTATTAATTATTAATCATTATCCTAGACAAATTAGAGGATTGGGCCAAAAGAAATCTGATGAGGTTCAACAAGGACAAGTGCAGAGTCCTGCACTTAGGACGGAAGAATCCCATTCACTGCTACAGACTAGGGACCGAATGGCTGGGCAGCAGTTCTGCAGAAAAGGACCTAGGGGTTACAGTGGACGAAAAGCTGAATATGAGTCAACAGTGTGCCCTTGTTGCCAAGAAGGCTAACGGCATTTTGGGCTGTATAGGTAGGGGCATTTCCAGCAGATCGAGGGACGTGATTATTCCCCTCTATTCAGCACTGGTGAGGCCTCATTTGGAGTACTGTGTCCAGTTTTGGGCCCCACACTACAAGAAGGATGTGGATAAATTGGAAAGAGTCCAATGGAGGGCAACAAAAATGATTAGGGGGCTGGAGCACATGACTTATGAGGAGAGGCTGAGGGAACTGGGATTGTTTAGCCTGCAGAAGAGAAGAGTGAGGGGGGATTTGATAGCTGCTTTCAACTACCTGAAAGGGGGTTCCAAAGAGGATGGATCTAGACTGTTCTCAGTGGTAGAAGATGACAGAACAAGGAGTAATGGTCTCAAGTTGCAGAGGGGGAGGTTTAGGTTGGATATTAGGAAAAACCTTTTCACTAGTAGGGTGGTGAAGCACTGGAATGGGTTACCTAGGGAGGTGGTGGAATCTCCTTCCTTAGAGGTTTTTAAGGTCAGGCTTGACAAAGCCCTGGCTGGGATGATCTAGTTGGAGTTGGTCCTGCTTTGAGCAGGGGGTTGGACTAGATGACCTCCTGAGGTCCCTTCCAACCCTGAGATTCTATGATTCTATGATTACAGTATTTTTATTACATTATGAAAACGGCAACATTTTTTGCAAGATCTGACTTTCATAGCTTGTATCACTTTGAATAAGCCTGTTATAAGACAAGGCTCCTGTGTTTCATCAGGGAGTATCAGATGTGAAATAATATGAAGGTATTTAAGAAGCCAACTCAAAGAGTTCCTCCTACACAAGCATTCAGGTATTGAGCAGTCCAGGCAAACAACGCACATTACAACAAAGCTTAAACGTGTTCTTCATGACAATTTTAAAAACAATACTAGCTGCCTATTTAATTTTAAAAACAGCAAAAAATATCCACCTCCCTTTCCATCTCCCTTTCCATTTCTTATAAGGAATCTTGAAGTTTAAATCTCCTCAGTGTGATAGATATGCTTGCTTTGATCTGCTTAGCTCTTGGAAGTTAAAGGGCTTCGCGCTGCTGGCCCCGTGCTGCCCAGGATCCCTAGGGACAGCTCTGTCCGCTAATAGGGAATTTTTACCCGAGAACCTCCTGTAACATTTTGCGAACCACTGCCATACACTGAAATGTAAATATTTATATTCCAATTGATTTGTTTTGTAATTATATGGAAAAATGAGAAAGTAAGCAATTTTTCAGTAATAGGGTGCCGAGACATTTTTGTATTTTTAGGTCTGATTTTGTAAGCACATAGTTTTTAAAGGAGATGAAAGTTGGGGTACTCAAAACAAATCCGATTCCTGAAAGAGGTACAGTAGTCGGGAAAGGTTGAGAGTCACTGCTGTAACTCCGTGAGGATACTGAAACCATTGCTAGGGCATCTAAATGCTATTTTGAAAATATTGGGTATTTATTCTTAGTTTTGTATAGTCAAGCTATAAAATAATACAATATTTTAAAGCCCCCACTTACACTACAAAACAAGATATGTGCTGCAAGAACTCATCTTAAACACAATTTCAGGAAATATTTGCAGTGTTTAAGGTATTCTTGCACTGGCCAATAGAACTGCTTCTGTTGAAATAGCTTTCAAAACATGGCCTGTTGCATTGTGTAGACAGGGTCTTAGTGACTCAACTAACATTGTTATGAACTTATTCACACACAAAACCTAATCCTGCAGAAAGATGGTGGACTTAAGACTTTCTGTAAAACAAAACTCAGAACAAAAGCCACTCAAGTTTATGTTCAAATGCTAATCCCAAAGACATATTTAAATAGCTGGAAACCCCTGGTCCAGCCACGGTTCAAATCCCTTCACTTGCCCTTGCCACCACCACAAACTTAAGCTCCTTGCCTACAGGTCCTACACAGCTTACCTTCTATCCATCTCTGTTTTTATCTTATTACCACGCTTTGCCTTGCTCAAGACAACTGCTACAATATCCTCTCGCTCTAGTCTACGTTTTTCCATATAGCCCTTTATGTGGAGAGTCTCACACTGACAGTCTGCTCCCCACCTTCAAGCCCCTCCTGAAGTCACAATAAGTGTTTACTAAATGGTAAATATTGCAGAAAATGTGGTATTAAGACATGCACATAACAGTTCACTCAGTTAGATACAAGCTATCCTTTAGTCTTATTTTATATTGTCAGTTATGACCAGCGGACCTTCAGGACAAGGGACTGCTGGTTTGTCTACATAAATATTTAGAATGCTACAGATAAAGTGTCTCTACAAACACTACACCTAATCTTAACTGGCACCGACTTATCAGTCTCCATCTAACCAAAGAGGAAGAGTGTAGAATGTGGAAAAATATTAGTGAACAAAACTGAAGCTGTGTCAAAGTTAGAAAAACACATATTGAGAACAGAAAATATTTACTAAAACCCAGGTTTCTGCCAGAGGCCAGTATTAGGCAGAGAAAATAGAAGGCTGGGAGAGAAGAAGGAGACAAGGGTGCAGTGCAGTGTTTTCTAGTACATGACAATTCCAGGTTCATACTCCCCAGCATGCCCATTTACCTCCATGCCATATACCAGCATGTCAGTGGCACAATGTTGTTTTTTGCTGAATGTTATTACTCTCAAATGACTTTTTAATACTGTCAGGGTTCCCTCCCCACTCTGAACTCTAGGGTACAGTCGTGGGGACCCGCATGAAAGACCCCCTAAGCTTATTTCTACCAGTTTAGGTTAAAAACTCCCCAAGGTACAAATTCTACCTTGTACCTTGAAAAGAAAAAAGGTAACTGCTGCCACCACCAAGTGATTTAAACAAAAACCAGGGAAAAGGACCACTTGGAGTTCCCCTTCTCCCCCCCCCCCCCAAAAGCCCTTACACCCCTTTTCTTGGGGAAGCTTGAGAATAATCTCCTAACCAATTGGTACAAAGTGATCAAAGACCCAACCCCTGGGTCTTGGAAAAATGGAAAAATCAGTCAGATTCTTAAAAGAAGGATTTTATTAAAAAAGAAAAGGTAAAAATCATCTCTGTAAAATCAGGATGGTAAATATCTTACAGGGAACTCAATTTCAAAACTTAGAGGATCACCCCCGGGCAAAACCCTTAAAGTTACAGAAAAACAGGAACACCACCTCCCTCTAACACAGGGAAAGTTTGCAAGCAAAACAAACAAAAATCTAATACGCAATGTCTACCTTACTTGTTGTAATATTGGAGATTTGGTTGAGGATGGGTTGGAGGAGATAAATTTCTGCCTGGTCCCTCTCTTAGCCCCAAGAGAGAACATAGAACCAGACAAAGAGCACACACAAAACCTTCCCCCCTCCCAAGATTTGAAAGTATCTTTTTCCTCATTGGTCCTCTTGGTTAGATGCCAGCCAGGTTATTTGAGCTTCTTAACCCTTTACAGGTAAGGAGGAATCTTAACCCCTTAGCTCTATGTTTATGACAAATGCCTTTAAAATCACTTTGGTATCCTAAAGGCCACTAAGCAGGATACCTCAGTGGGAACCCCAGACATGGAATTTTATTTCCTACAGAATTTTAAGAGGCTGGATGTAAGGAAATATTTAAAAGTAAGGAGTAATATCTTTCCCCAGTGGAAGTCTATTTGTGTGGCTCCTGCTTTATAGCTAAATCAGCTATACAACTCTACCAAAAGATCCATGTTCAGTTAACTACAATTCAAAGAAAGGTTAGTGGGTGCTAACATTAAGTCCCCTGGGGTCAGGCTCCCCAACTCTCTTCCAGAGCTGGGATGGGAGTCACTTCCTCTTCTCTCTCTCTGGAGGTGGATTGGGTTACAGCACCTGACCAGTCACGGTCAGATCCCACCGCAGCCGATGCCTCCCTCCCTGCCCAGAGGTATGCAATTAGCGCTGTTAAAAAAATTAACACGTTAATTTTGCTTTCAGTTAATGGCAGGCATTAACAGCGATTAATTGACAACCCTAGTTGAAACTACGGTAAAGAACGGAATTATCAGACACTAATGAACACAATATGGTGGGGAAAAGTCAACATGACTTCTGCAAAGGGAAATCATGCCTCACCAATCTATTAGAATTTTTTTAGGGGGTCAACAAACATGTGGATAAGGGTGATCCAGTGAATATAATGTACTTGGACTTTCAGAAAGCTTTGACAAGGTCCCTCACCAAAGGCTCTTAAGCAGTTACAGGGTAAGAGGGAAGGTCCTCTCATGGATCAGTAACTGGTTAAAACATAGGAAACAAAAGGCAGGAATAAATGGTCAGTCTTCCTAATGGAGAGAAGTAAAGTGCAGGGTTCCCCAAGGATCGGTAATGGGACCTGTGCTGTTCAACATATACATAAATGGTCTGGAAGAAGGGGTAAAACAGTGAGCTGGCAAAGTTTGCAGACTATATAAAATCACTCAAGATTGCAGTCTGCTTCAGATTGAACTAAGAGTTTCATAGATTCATAGATTCTAGGGCTGGAAGGGACCTCGAGAGGTCATCGAGTCCAGCCCCCTGCCCTCATGGCAGGACCAATTACTGTCTAGACCATCCCTGATAGACATTTATCTAACCTACTCTTAAATATCTCCAGAGATGGAGATTCCACAACCGCCCTGGGCAGTTTATTCCAGTGCTTAACCACCCTGACAGTTAGGAACTTTTTCCTAATGTCCAACCTAAACCTCCCTTGCTGCAATTTAAGCCCATTGCTTCTTGTTCTATCCTTAGAGGCTAAGATGAACAAGTTTTCTCCCTCTTCCTTATGACACCCTTTTAGATACCTGAAGACCGCTATCATGTCCCCTCTCAGTCTTCTCTTTTCCAAACTAAACAAACCCAATTCCTTCAGCCTTCCTTCATAGGTCATGTTCTCTAGACCCTTAATCATTCTTGTTGCTCTTCTCTGGACCCTCTCCAATTTCTCCACATCTTTCTTGAAATGCAGTGCCCAGAACTGGACACAATACTCCAGTTGCGGCCTAACCAGCGCAGAGTAGAGCGGAAGAATGACTTCTCGTGTCTTGCTCACCACACACCTGTTAATGCAGCCCAGAATCATGTTTGCTTTTTTTGCAACAGCATCACACTGTTGACTCATATTTAGCTTGTGGTCCACTATAACCCCTAGATCCCTTTCTGCCATACTCCTTCCTAGACAGTCTCCTCCCATTCTGTATGTGTGAAACTGATTGTTCCTACCTAAGTGGAGCACTTTGCATTTGTCCTTATTAAACTTCATCCTGTTTACCTCTGACCATTTCTCCAATTTGTCCAGATCATTTTGAATTATGACCCTATCCTCCAAAGCAGTTGCAATCCCTCCCAGTTTGGTATCATCTGCAAACTTAATAAGCGTACTTTCTATGCCAATATCCAAGTCATTGATGAAGATATTGAACAGAGCCGGTCCCAAAACTGACCCTTGCGGAACTCCACTCGTTATACCTTTCCAGCAGGATTGGGAACCATTTATAA